>OY288281.1:52479432-53679432 GCA_958450335.1 Hibiscus tridactylites
AAATGGTTTGTATAATTTTAGTTAAAGTCATAGTTAAACTACATCATGTGTCAATGAATTGTAGTGGAAGAATAACATGATTGTTTTATGATAGTAAGTACTTTAAATCGCCTCACTAAGTTTATACTTACATAATTCTTTCACTACATTTCAGGTTAAAGTTTGTAGGCATACTCTTCCATGGAGCTTGACTGGATCACAAGTACTACCTCAGTGTATGTTGTGTTCCTTTTTGTAATACTCCTATGATGGTGGCACAATGTTATGGACTGGAGCATTTAGCTTGTTACTTTTTGGCATGTATCAACTTATAAGAACTTCATGATGTATGTAATTAAGTTCTAATGTGTTTTTTGTGTGGTTGTTAATGCTTTAATGGATATAGATTTTAATAGTCTGTTAGTATCTGATATTAGAAGTATCTTGGGTGATTTAATATGTTAGCATGATATGATGTTTGATTTTGAAATTTTCTGTTGGTTTGGATATGCTTAGTTAACTATTAAATTGGTTGAAACATTGGTTGATCTATGAGTTGGAGTGATTGCGTAATTTATTTGTTTAAGGAGTACTATGGCTTGTTCGAATAGAAATGTTATCTATTGTTGGATGATTATTGCAAAACAGAATGTTGGCACTGACTAGAAACAAAAATAGAAGAAAAGCTAATCGAAGAATTGAACTGTGTCATGGTGAAAACCACTGCCTTAGAAACGTATTTGCCTCGATGTGTGTAATCGAGGCATTAGGCCAATCATTCCCCCGAGGTTAACACTGTAGCTCCGGTGATTCGTACACCCGAATACCAGAGTGAACTGAGGAATAAACAGGAAAAGAAAGGTTTGTAATTTTCAGTGTATTAAGAAGCGACACAAACAACCTATAAATACGAATAGTAATCACGCGCATGTGCCGAAGGCACGTATTACCATGAACCACGAGCCGAGCCGGACGACAGCGGCGGCGGCGCGCAAGAATCCCCATTGTTCTCTATCACTCAACAAGGGAGAGGAGAATGAACACTATTAATACCACTTAAAGTGGTATTTCCCACTCAATATGGGATAGTATCTAAGAATTACCAACATTCCCCCACTAATGCGAAAGAATTCATCTAAAACACGAAAAAAGCCTCCTCAGAAGAGCAATAGCGGAATTAGTTGCTTAAGAACTAGTGAACGTATCTTGAACAGGGATGACATCAAAAATGTCGAATTTCTTTGACACTTTCTCAATATAATGTGTTTGGCTTAAAGAAAATCCTTTTTCAGTTTTGGTAATCTTGACTCCTAAGATCACATCAACTTCTCCAAAATCAGTCATCTCAAATTTAGTGGATAAGAAACTTTTTGTTTTGTTAATGGACTCAATGTTAGTACTGAAAATCAACATGTCATCAACATATAAACTAATGATGACACAATCAGCACCAAACAACCTTGAATACACGCATGCATCCGAACCATTCACAACAAAACCAAAACTAAGAATAGAGGCTTGTTTAAGGCATAAAGAGACTTTTTAAGTCTGCAAACTTTGCCTTCCATACAGGCGCCTTAAAACCAAGGGGTTGCTGCATATAGATCTCCTTATCTAGACCTCCGTCTAGAAATGTCATTTTTATATCCATTTGATGTACTTGCAACTTGTGAATGGAGGCTAGTGCAAATAATGAACGGATCGTTGAGATTTTTGTTACGGGAGAATAAGTGTCAAAGATGTCTATACCAAATTTTTGAGTGAACCCTTTGACTACTAGCCTTGCCTTATACCTTTGAATAGAACCATCTGATCTTAGTTTCTTCCGAAAGACCCATTTATTACTGATAGTTTTATATCCTCTAGGCAAGTCAACTAATTCCCAAGTATGGTTAGACATTATTGATTTTAGTTCATCATTGATAGTGCTTTTCCAAAAACTAGCATCAATAGATCGTATAGCTTCTTCATATGTTTTAGGATCCTCATCTAACAGAAAAGCTTGAGCTATAGGATCAGAAAGAGTGTCATAATCATTTATCTCAGAAATAAATGAAGTTATAAAATCTTGTCCAAAAGAGGTTTTAACTCTTTGTCTCTTACTTCTTCTAGGCTCAAATTCCATATTTTGAGAAGACCTAGCAGGCACACTAGAAGAAGTGGATGGAAGCTTTTCTATTTATGTTTCACTATCTAGTCTAGGCGTCTTCAAAGGAAAAATGTTTTCAAAGAAAACAACATCCCTAGACTCAAAAATAGAATAGTCTTGTAGAAACATGAACCGATATGCGACACTATTTAAAGCATACCTTATAAACATTGCGTCAAGGGTTTTCGGTCCGATGGTGGATTTCTTAAAGTCTGGTAATCTCAGTTTAGCCAGACACCCCCACACTTTCAGGTACTGAAGATTTGGAGCGTAGCCTTTCCACAATTCGTATGGAGTATAATCTAACTTCTTATGTGGTACTCGGTTCAAAATATGATTAGCCGATAAAATGACTTCCCCCCACATGTTAGCAGACAACCCATAACTAATCAACAATGAATTCATCATCTCTTTTAAAGTCTTATTTTTCCTCTCACATGCCTCTTTTAAGAAATTAGGGGGCAGAGGTTTCATGAATTATGCCATTCTTCTCACATGCCTCTTTTAAGAAATTAGATCTATATTCACCACCTCTATCAGATCTTACCCGTTTAATTCTCCTATCTAACTTATTCTCAACTTTTGCCTTATAAATAAGAAAGAAGTTTTCAGCCTCATATTTAGTTCATAGGAGATATACTTTTGTATATATTGAGAAGTCATCTACAAAAGTAATATAGTAGTGTTTTCCTTCTTTATTTTTAGTGTTTCTAAAGTCTACTAGATTAGTATGAATTAACTTTAACAATTCAGACTTTCTTTTAGAAACAGTCTTAAAGTGAGGTCTAGCATGCTTGGCCTCTACACAAAGTTCACATTTGTCAAAGCTAGTTATATCTAGTTTAGGTAGAATATTCATTTTCATCATTTTCTTTGGAGAATGAACATTCACATGACCTAATCTAGCAT
This sequence comes from Hibiscus tridactylites, assembly GCA_958450335.1. NCBI lineage: Eukaryota > Viridiplantae > Streptophyta > Magnoliopsida > Malvales > Malvaceae > Hibiscus > Hibiscus tridactylites. The sequence continues at coordinate 52,482,470 of OY288281.1, forward strand.
GCCACATATCAACATTTTCAATAGTGTAAGAAGAGGTGGAGGATTTATTTTCATTAAGTTGAGTTTCTATGACAAATAAACCCCCATTTAAAAACCCTTTCCCAATGTAATCATCGTTTCGAGAAAGTACAAGTTTATCTGCCTCAGAAACTAACTTAATGCATGCCTTATTCAGAAGCCCTCCACTCATTAAATTTCTACGCAGGGCAAGTACATACATAACATTATTAAGAACTAAAGTTTTACCGGAGCTCATCTTGAGTAAAACTTTGCCTTTGCCCAGTACTTCAGAACTGCTGGAGTTCCCCATGTACACATGTTCACCTTTGTCTCTTTCCTCGAACTCGGTGAAAAATTCCCTTGTTGCGCAGAAATGTTTGGATGCACTGGTGTTGTAAAATCTATGTTTGATATTGATATAACAAAGTGTTTTAAGGACTAAATTGTAAAACTTAAAATGAATTTTTAAGTCCCTCAAAAGGTTTCAAATCAACAAGGCTTTGCTCTAGTTTGAAAAACTCAAACTCCAAAATATTTTCTAAATGTCCCAAGGCGAAATTGCTAAAAAACGTCTATGCGTATCGATTCGCTTCTTACCCTATCGATACCTTTTTTTACAAACTTGGTTACTGGGGACAAACGTTTCGAAACGCTCCTTATTGTATCGAAACAGGGTATCAAAACAGATTCCATCTGTATCGATACGCTCTCTCTATAAAACCCCAAGGAGTTTGAATCGAGTACCGATACGGTTTCACCCATATTGATACGGTTTAATATGTTTTAAAAATTCATAGCTTTAAATATTTCGACCTTGTCAGTTGGTAGTTAACTAAATTTTAAAGTGGTAGTTAATGAGAATCGATACACTATAACTCGTATCGATACGAATTCCTCCAGTGAGTTATTTTGGAAAAATTGCATCGATACGTTCTTGCCCGTATCGAAATGGTTCCCTAACCCATACCGATACGCCTGAACGCGTATCGATACACCTCTCTTATATTTGTGCAACAGATCTTTCTTTTTTGAGACATGTATCGATACACCTCCTCGAGTACCGATATGGTAGGCTGCAGAGGTGCATTTATTGTGGTAAGAGAGGGTTCCAACGGCTATAATTAATTCCCTAACCACCCAAACGACTAGAATTAATAGAGAAGGTATAAAAACAAGTCTATTGAAGACCAGCAACAACTATTGCATCTAAGAGATATATCTATACACAAAATCCAAGCTCAAGTGCCAAAAGTCTTATTCTTGTAAAATCCCAAATTGTCTTTGAGTGTAATTCTTATCTAGTATTTCAATTTGGGTTGAGTGCTTGTATTCAAAGGGGAAAATTTGTATTGAGAGATATTCTTATTGCCTTCAATTTCTTCTTTGTAAACAAGTGAGGGTTTGGTCAATTTTGGGTAGAAAATTGACCTGCTTTGTAAAGGTTTCCTCCTAAGCCTAGAAAAAGAGAAGATCAACTAGAGGAGTTGTTGGAAAATCCTTAGTGGGAGCTAAGGTAGTGTACGTAGAGTTCATTTGGAACTTGAACCACTATAATTGCCTTGTTCTTCATTTTTATTCATTCCACTTCACTTCCACAATTTTAAAAACCCAATTCACCCCTCTCTTGGCTTTGATCAATTGTAACACCCCAATTTTGGGCTTAGAAGTTTTGGGTTTGAACCGGACTGGTCGGATTTTCGGTTCGAATATAAAAGGTGGTTTTAAGGAAAGCCTAGTTCGGGATGCATTAAAAATATAGAAAAAATATCTAAAAATCCTCTTTTAATATATATAAGAGGGTGGTGAAATCAATTTTACAAAATGAGGTTTGGAAATATGACATTTTGAGTTAGTGACTAAAATGTAGTTTTTGAAAAGTTGGTGACTGTTTTAAAAGGATTGAAACTTTGAATCTTTAAGGAGCTAATTTACCCAAGGGAGGATTTCTCCAGATTTTTCTTAAATTTTAAAGACTCATTTAATGTTATTTAATAAAAAGAAAAGAGGGAAAAGAGATATTTTTAGTTTCATAACTAACTTTTACCAAAATTTTCCCATTTCATTTTCTCTCAAAATTCCCTCAGCCAAACACATTTCCACACCAACTTTTCCTTTGATTTTCACACCTAAAGTTGAGATTTCAATTCCTAAATGATTCCTAATCATTTCTACACCAAATCCTCACCATTTGCTTATTGAATTTTCAAGGATTTTGGCTCTAAACAAGGAGAAATCCACATTTAGAGGTATGAACGTCCTTCTCCTCTAAATACTCAGTTCTTTACTGAAATTCCCAAGTTCTCAATCCTTAAATTAAGTTTTATTAAAGGTTTTAATGTTGTGATCTTGATTTTGGCTTAAAGTGCAAGATTTGGATTTAATTTTGAAGAAATTCGTATTGGATGATTGGGCTCTGTTTTGAGATGTCTTTTTGATGTATTTTGGATGTCTAAATGATGTGTGATTCAGGTTTAATCAATGCAATCCCGAATAGGTTGATTTTCCTAAGTTTTTACTTGTGAAAATGGTGGTTTTTGGGGTGACCTTGGTGTTTTGTTAATGATGGAGGTATAAAGACGAGTTTGAGTTTATTTTGGATGTTAATTGATGTTTAATAATGGTTAGAAGTGATGGATCTTGGATGGGTTAGGTTTTGGAAGTGTTTGGATGTGATTTCGGTTGTGTTTGGTAGCCGAAATGTTGGATTTGCAACGAGCAGCGAGTTTAGGTGTGTTGCTGGTGTTTTTAATGCATAATGATGCATTAATCCTCTGTTGTTATGTGCTTGAAACAGGGGAGAATGATCCGTGAGCAATAGAGGTGGCGTTGATGGTTTCGGATGCTTGGAAGGCTTGTTGGCTAGCCTAGTTTTGTGTATCGGTGATTGAAGTTGGGTTTTCAGCTTTGAAACCAATGTTTGAAGGTTTTGGGAGCTTAGTTGAAGTCTAAACAACTTAGCTAAGCTCAAGAGTAAGTAAATGGAATTTCTCTCTTGGTTTGTGTTATGAATTGGTTTTTTAATGCACTTGCGATGGTTGGATGCAATGTATGTGATTTGCATGTTTAAATTCTGTTTTGAAAGCATATTTTAGCATGGTTTAATGCTGGTTTTGAAAGTCATGTGTAAAGGATGCTCAATGTAAGAGATCATTGGTTTTGTACATTGGAATTGTGGAATTGATGCATAGTGTTGCATGTTGTTTAATGACTTTGTTTAATGCTTCAAACCAGTGAAGTGATGATGGTAATTGGTGGTTTTGGCATTTTGGTTATTCTTGTAAACACAATCGATTAATGTGGTAAAATGGTTATATTGGCAAGTGATGTAAGTGGTTCTTGGTTACTTTAATCGGATATAGTTACCCGACTATAGGATTGGGTGCACCGTGAATTGAGTCGCCTTGGATGTCGAGGGGGTTGTAATTGTACCGTAAACTCCATCCAAGAATCCTAGCGATTGAGGAAATTGGTGTCACCACGATGGAGGTTGGCTCTCGTGGGTGGGCTTGGTTTAGTGCCACCACGATGGAGGATGGCTCTCGTGGGTGGGCTTGGTTTAGTGCCACCACGATGGAGGATGGCTCTCGTGGGTGAACCTTGTTAAATGTCACCATGATGGAGGATGGCTCTCATGGGTGGACTTTGTTAAGTGTCACAACGGTGGAGGGTTGCTCCCGTGTGTGAGCTTGGTTAAGGTGATTACAATGGTTGTGGTATCTTCCATGTGTAAGCCTTGTGATGTGTCCCGGCTCTCGCTAGTGTATTATACAACTTCCGATGAGTGATGTTGAGGGGGGTTGTAATTGTACCGTTAAACTCCATCACGGGTGTTGAGGGGGTTGTGATTGTACCGGTAAACTCCACCTTGTGTTGTTCGGTTGTGTGTATGGAGCGTGTGGGACAACGCTTGTAATCCGCGTATCCGATTGTGTTTTGTGTTTTGTGTTATGATGGTTTGTGAATTATCACTTGGAAGCCAATATAATGTTCTTGAATGTAATGAAGCATGAGATGCTTGAAATGATGCATGGTTGCATGGGAAGTGTGTGATGTTCTAAGAATGCATGTATTACTTGTTAACTTGTACAAGTGTTTATCTTATATTAAGAATGGTGCATATGTGCATGGGAATCTCTTTAATGCATTGAAGTCTTGTGAAGGCTTGTTTTTAAAGGCATGTAATGCAAATGTTGATTTTGTGGTTTATGTATTGCATTTGTTTAATGCATGAGTTAGATTGAATGAGTAAGTGGTTTTCAAAGGTTTCTTGCTTTGAGATGATTTTCAAGAATGAGAAAAGTATAATGTGAAGTGGAAGTGTTTTCCAAGGAATTTGTATTTAACTTTGCATATGTTGTTCATGCATGGAAAGGTTAAATTGATAGTTTTGCAAGGATGTGCTTTGAAGTGAGTTACTTAGCTTTTCTAAGCTAAGGGTTGGTTTTCATGTTTGAGCAATGCATGATTTAAAGCATGTTGTTTAAAAAGGGGTTTTCAAACACTGCTTTGGTTTATCGAAATGTGATTACTTTTTAAAGAGGTTTTATGACTCGCTGCATTGATGGTGTTTTGGTTTTGAGCATTCCTCACTAAGCATTATGTGCTTACGCTCCTTTTTGTCCATCAATGCAGATATTTGAAGTTGGGACAGCAAGAAGCGGATTCAAGGAGAGCTCCACTTGAGATGTATGTTTCGGTTAATAGCTATAGATATTAAAGGCAATGGGGGGAGAGTCTTTTATGTTAATGTTTAATGAGATTGTGTGTGTTGGACAAGTTTTGTTTGTGATTTGAACTATGTGGTTTAACGCTTGCAACGTTTGAATCTTCTTATTCATAAGTCGTTATGCTATGCTTCTTGTTTTAAAAGCATGTTTTAGTGTTGGATGTGTGGAAGGAGTTGATGCATCTAGGAGTTGTTTTGTATCTAGATTTTAATGCAAGTTGGTGGTTATGATGCTTGACATGTTGTTGCTTTGTTGAGGATTGTTTTGGAGCATGTTCGATGGGGTTTAGTTTTGTTAAAACAGGCCTATCTGTTGTTTCTGGGCAGGGTGTTTCGAAACACCATTGCCTGTTTCGACACAGGTGCTTGATTTGGCCTGGGTGTTTCGAAACGGGTAGAGGTGTTTCGAAACACTTTAGCTACTGCCAAGCCCCGTTTCTGAACGGTCTAACCCCGTTTCGGAACACTTGACCGTTTTGGCACTGATTTGAGTGGTTTTGAGGTTTGCAAGCTTTACGTTTTAGTCCTGATTTTATATGTGCAATTGCTTGAGTTCGAGATGTCCGTTTAAGATGAAATTTGGCAGAGAGGCATGAAACATGACTAATTTCATAATTGTAACTTAAAAATTGGTAAAGTCCTCTTAATTTTCAGAATTTACAAATTGGTCCCTAAATTTGTATTTTGTGCAATTGGGTCCCTTATTGTTTTCCGATTGCTGTGATTTTTGAGTACGCTTATCTCAAGAGTATGCCTAGGTTTAATGTGCATCTAGACAAGTTTAAAAGGAAAAAAGGGTCGTTAATCAAGGTTGACTTTCGGGTTGACTTTGGTTTTCCCCGTGTAATCTTCGTAGTTCGGGTCTACCGTGTAGGCCGGGCTAAGGGGGTTACATCAATCATTTGGTCCACTAAACAATTGGTATCAGAGCCTACCTCTTTGAAGGATTAACAATCGAAAGAGTTGATTCTAGGAAGAGTGTGATCATCAGCAAAGCAAGCCATGGCATCTACCTGCAGCTCTAGCATGTACTAGTCTCAATCGATCACCAAACCACCTTTCTTCAACGGTGACAACTATCCTTATTGGAAGAACCGGATGCGCCTCTTCATAAAGTCAAGTGATTTCCTTGTTTGGGATGCTATAGAGGATGGTCCCATCATTCTGATGAAGAGAGACGATGAAGGAAGACTTGTGCCGAAAAGAAAAATACAAATGAGCGAAGATGATCGAAAGAAGCTTCAAATCAATAACAAGGCTCTTGACATGCTATTTTGTGATCTTGGACCAGATATCTACTCCAAGGTTTCTTCCATCGAAAGTGCTATAGAAGTGTGTGATACACTTGAGACAACCTATGAAGGGACAAACGATGTGAAGGAAACAAAGATTGGAATTCTCAATCTTAGCTATGAGAATTTCAAGATGGAGCCCGACGAAACCATATCTAAGATGTTTGATCATTTTCAACCATCATCAATGGGCTAAAAGGTTTTGGAGAGATCATCCCGGAGGACAAGCTAGTCCGGAAGCTACTCTACTCTCTTCCCGAGTCTTGGGATGTGAAAAGAACCGCTATCATCGAGGCAAAGAACTTTTGATGCTAAAGCTTGATGAGCTAGTTGGTTCTCTCCTAACTCATGAAATCATGAAGCAAGGAAGGGAATATGAAAAGAAGAAAGAAGAAAAAAAGTGGAGAAGCTTGAGGTAGACAAGAAGAAGAAACTAGGAGTGGCTCTCAAAGCTTCTCTACATGAGGAGAGCACTTCTAGTGAGAAGGAAGATATAAAAGAATTGACCAAGATAGCCAAGAGATTCTCACAATTTATGAGGTCCAGCCGAGGTAGAAAGTTTCAAAGAAAGATGGACTTCAAGACCAAGAACAAAGAGGAGGAAAACGATCCGATCATATGCTTTGAGTGCAAGAGACCGGGTCACATCCATTCTGAGTGTCCTCTACTCAAGAAGAAGGGTTTGAGAAGAAGAATAAGCTCAAAGCCAATCTTGCTACTTGGAGTGATGAGGAATCATCCGAGGATGGGGAACAAGAAGTAGCCAACCTTTGCCACATGACTCTTGAGGAGGATTCTACGGTAACCTCTAACTCATCTACTTTTAAATTTACTTATGATGAACTTCAAGATGCTTATGATGAGTTGGAAGAGGTATATGATGAGCTGGTTGAGAAATACAAGGAGTATGTTTTAAAAAATAAGAAAATGATTTCAGTTTTAAGGACCCAAAATGACTCCCTTTCTAAAACCAACTCGGAATTAGAAAAGAAGGTCTTGATTTTACAAAATTCCTCAAATGAGTTTGAAAAGAAATCAAATGATTTAAACGACCTTCTTGAAAAATACCATGTTTACCACCAAGAGGAGGTGAGTAAACTCAAAGATTCTCTAACCAATGTTGGGAAAACAGTTTTGAAAAAGCATCTTCTTCAAAATCCCAACTTGTGAAGAGAAACTTTGTTGACCGCAAACAAAGAGGCTCCCATGAGTATCACAAGAACAAGAAAGTTAGAAGTGTATGAGTTCCTAAGGAACTTGTAGTTTCTAACAATATTGTAGCCATTTCATCTTGGATTCCTAAGGGAACCAAGTATTTGGGAACTAACACTCACGGACCCAAAATGATTTGGGTACCAAAAATCAAAGCTTAACTCTTTTTTGTAGGGGGAATTGCTACAAGGCCAAAGCATAAAGCCAAAACTCATGGTACCTTGATAGTGGATGCTCGAGGCACATGACCGGAGACAAGAGTCAATTCATGGAATTAAAGCCGAAAAGTGGAGGAGTAGTGACATTTGGTGACAACTCCAAAGGCCACATTGAAGGTATTGGCTCCATAGGTAATCACTCTACCATACTCATTGAAAATGTGTTGTATGTCAATGGTCTAAAACATAATTTATTGAGCATTGGTCAATTGTGTGATAAAGGGTTTAATGGCTTATTTGATAAAAATGGGTGTAAAATTGTTGACATTAAATCTAATAAAAACAATGCTCATTGGGCATCGCATAGGAAACATATATATGGTGCATCTAGATGACATTCATACATCCCATGAATGTCTTGTTGCACAAAATGAAAATGATGTATGGCTATGGCATAGGAAACTAGGACATGCTAGCAAAAGTGTTTTAGAAAAATTAGTTTCCCTAAATTTAGTTAGAGGTTTACCCAAGATTAAGTTCTCAAATGTTAAAATATGTGATGCATGCTCTAAGGATAAACAACATAAATCATCCTTTAAATCCATCAATGATGTCTCTACTAGTAGATGTTTACAATTTATTCATATGGATCTTTTTGGGCCTATTAGAACTATGAGCTTGGGTGGTAAATCGTATGCTTTTGTACTTGTTGATGACTATTCTAGGTTTACTTGGGTTCTATTCCTAACTACAAAATACGAGGCTTTAGAAAAATTCATCACATTTTCTAAATTAACTCAAAATGATCTTGAGCTTAAAATTTCTCACATTAAAAGTGATCATGGAACTGAGTTTCAAAATCTAGGTTTTGAAGAGTTTTTAAATGAAAATGGTATTAGCCACAATTTTTCGGCACCTCGAACTCCTCAACAAAATGGGATAGTTGAGAGGAAAAATAGGACTTTACAAGAAATGGCTAGAACCATGCTTTGTGAAAACAATTTACCTAAATAATTTTGGGCGGAAGCCACACATACCGCTTGCTACATTGTAAATCAATTAATGATTAGGCCAATTTTAAAGAAAAACACCATATTAGGTTTTAAAATCTAAGAAGCCTAACATTAGCTATTTTCATCCATTTGGTTGCAAGTGTTTTGTTTTAAACAATGGAAAAGAAAACTTAGGTAAATTTGATGATAAAAGTGATGAAGCTATTTTCTTATGGTATTCTTTAAACCCTAAAGCCTATTGTGTATTTAATAAAAGAACTTTAGTAGTAGAAGAGTCTATACATGTTGTTTTTGATGATAACCTCCTTCCGAGGAATGATTCTTGTGATGATGATGATGTAGGGATCATTGAAGCTAATGGTGGTGGAGAATCATCAAAGGTGGATGAGATTACAACTAAAGAAGAAGATGCACAAGATCAACATCTTGAATCCTTGAAGGACTTGGCTCTTGAGGAAAAGAAGGTATCTTACCCAAGGGAGTTCAACTATGTCAAAGGTGGTGAAATCTTGGGTGATCCATCAAAGGGGGTAACTACTCGCTCTCCTCTTAAAATGCTTAATCATGTTGCATTTATCTCGTGCATTGAGTCTAAGAATGTTTAAGAAGCATTAAAAGATGGTTTTTGGATTATGGCCATGCAAGAAGAATTAAACCAATTTGAGAGGAGTAATGTATGGACATTAGTTGAAAGGCCTAGTAATAAATCTACTATAGGAACTAAATGGGTATTTAGGAATAAACTAGATGACAGTGGTAACATAATGATAAACAAAGTTAGGCTAGTTGCTCAAGGTTACACTCAAGAAAAGGGAATAGATTTTGATGAAACTTATGCACTCGTAGCTAAAATGGAAGCTATTTGGATGTTGTTTGCATATGCATGTTATGATGATTTCAAGATTTTTCAAATGGATGTAAAATGTGCATTTTTAAATGGTTTTATAAATGAAGAAGTGCATGTGGAACAACCATCGGGTTTTGAGGATTCAAAATTTCCAAATCATGTTTTTAAGCTAACCAAAGCCCTTTATGGTTTAAAACAAGCTTCTAGAGCTTGGTATGAAAGGCTTTCAAACTTTTTAATTGAAAAAGGTAAGGTGGACACTACACTTTTTATAAAAAGATATAAAAATTACATCTTAGTAGTGCAAATATATGTTGATGATATTATCTTTGGCTCTACTAATGAATGTTATTGCAAAGAGTTTGCTAAGTTACTGCAAGGTGAATTTGAGATGAGCATGATGGGGGAGCTCTCATTCTTTTTAGGACTCCAAATCAACTAAAGGAAGGATGACACCTTCATTAATCGAGCAAAGTACATAAAAGATATGCTCAAGAAGTTTGGCTTGGAGCAAGAAAAGCCTCAAGCTACACGAATGAGCTCATCTACAAAGCTTGACAAAATTGAAGGAGGTAAGTGTGTTGACTCTAAGCTTTTTCGCTCTATGATTGGATCATTGTTTTACCTTACCACAAGTAGACTGGATATATTGTTTAGTGTTTGCTTGTGTGCTAGGTTTCAAGCTAGTCCTAGAGAGGCTCACTTTATAGCCGTTAAAAGGATCTTTAGGTACCTTAGAGATACTCATTGTTTAGATCTTTGGTACCCTAGAGACTCAACCTTTAACCTTCATGCTTATTCGGATGCGGATTTTGTGGGTTGTAAAATCGATAGGAAAAGTACTTCCGGCACTTGCAAATTCCTAGGTAGTATGCTCATATCTTGGTTCTCTAAGAAACAAAATAGTGTAGCTTTATCTACCACCGAAGCTGAGTACATATCCTTAGGGAGTTGTTGTGCTCAATTCCTTTGGATGAAACAACAACTCTTAGATTATGGAGTTAAAGTAGAAACCATACCCCTTAAGTGTGATAGCACTAGTGTAATTTGTCTCACCAAAAATCCCATCCAACACTCTAGAACCAAACACATAGAGATACGACATCATTTTATTAGAGATCATATCCTTAAATAATATGTTGTTATAGAGTATGTTGACACCTTAAATCAATTAGCGGACAACTTTACCAAGCCTTTAGAAAAAGAGCGTTTTTGGTTCCATAGGAGAGAGTTAGGTCCAACTAGCCTATCTTGACCCTTTAAGACTCTTTCGAGGTTAAATTTGCTTGATCTTGTGAAAATTCATGTTTATGTATTGTTAATCTTGATTGAAACTATGCTTGTAGCTAGAGGGAGTATGCTTCTATTAGAACATCCTTAGATCTGCTCATTCATCATTTGCATACATTTAGAAGATGTTAAAGTCGAGCCTTTGGTTGTTCTAAAGACCAAAAATGCATTTCTGGGCATAGGGTATCGATACGGCCTTATGAGTATCGATACGAGTACTTTATTAGCTTTCCAGATTGCATTCTCTCTCTTGTGGGTATCAATACAGTTAAATCGTTTCGATAAGAGTTGTGAGCGTTTCGGTACGAATGTCTTTGGTTTCGATAAGGTTCCTTGATACGTGGTTCCAAGGAATTACCATTGTACCCTCGTATCGATACCGCCTTTAGGCGTATCGATACTCGATCGCGTAGAAGCTTTAATTGGGAATTAAAAGACTTTTACTATTACCAAAACTCTTTTTGAAAACCCTAACCAATTTTCATCTATAAAAGCCTCTCAATCCTTCACATTTTCACCAAAAAACTTAAAGTTTCTTAAGGGTTTTTCAAAATCAAGCCAAGTCTAAGGCTCTCCATCAATTTGGTTTGTACCCCCCGCCTCGGCTATATGACCAAAATCAAATACATCTCTCCGCCTCGTCAATCAGTATAGGTCGTAGCCCTAGGACCGTAGTACACCCATACACTAAGCTCATTAATTCTATGGCATGCCAATTGTATCCCTAATCCATCGAATCCAAGGTCCATAACAATGACAATAATTGGTAATTAAAAATCAATATTTCAATGGCAATATTTACACAACTTGCCCGATGATCATATCAATATAAAATCAATAATTCTTAACATAAACAAGGTCGATAGCAATATTCGATAACAATGATAGTAACATAATCAATGTCTGATGCTTACCATGTCTTACCTGTATGATCAACATGAATTCCGATGCAATAAAACCTTACCATATAAGGTTAGTAACAAGAAAATCGTGAACAATGGATTCCAGCTAGGTACCTTGCCTAGACCCGAGACTCTGACTACACTCACCTTAGAATCTGATGCTTTTACTGCTCTCGGATAACAACTCCCTTATTTCTATCTTTGGTGGATGATGATGGATTGTCACATCCTCTTCGTGAGCTAGAAATCCAATAAGAAATTATTAGAATCGATATTACGACATCGTATTCAATAAAACGACATCAAAACAATATCTAAGCTTAATAATATTATCATCTAAAGTTTTCCATGGATGACCAAACCCTAGGTCAAGTTTACACACAAATTAACCATGGGTTCATTTGATCATTTAGAGGATTAAAATCACCCAACCGATAAGAAGATTTTCCAACCAAGAACCGAAGAAATCGAAGCTTACTATCAAGCTCCCATGGAGGTGCTTGCTTGATGTCTAAAGGAAGAAGATGAAGGGAGGCGTATGCTTGTTTTCTTCAATCGGGTAAGGGTAATAAAATATGACATTTATTTACCCCTTTTGTTTTATTTTTAACACTTAAGGTTTCCTTCAATTTAATGAACCTCTTCAGATACCCCACGTGAGAATTTCATTAATTTTGAAGAGGGGCTAATTACTTAACTAGTCCCTCAACCTTTTGAAGCTCATGCTATATCTCCAAACTATCAATTTTTACAAATCAACCACTAAGGTTTCCAATACTATTCAATAGAGTTCTAGTTCGTTAAATTTATTCACTTAAATTCCTTTAACACTTATCTAGCCTTAACACAAAGGCTAAAACCATACTTTAGTTTATACGGAAAACATATTCCGATCGCCGGAATCCAATTCCAACTAGACCGAATTTCAGGGTGTTACAACTCCCCCCTCCCCCTTAAGAAAAAATTCGTCCTCGAATTTTACCTGAATCGAAGAGATGTGGATATTGTTGTCTCATGGTCTCTTCAGGCTCCCAAGTGGCTTCTTCAATAGTGTGGCTCCTCCATAGCACTTTAACCAAATGTACAATTTTGTTACGAAAGCTCTTGACTTCTCTTGCAAGAATCTGAACCGGTTCTTCCTCGTAGGATAAATTTGGTCGAAGTTCTACAGATTCAGGTTTCGCAATGTTTGAGGGGTCAAATCGATACTTCCGAAGCATCGATACATGAAAGACATCGTGGATTTTACTCAATTCTGAGGGTAGCAATAGTCAGTATGCCACCGGGCCAATATTTTCAATGATTTTAAAGGGTCCAATGAATCGAGGACTCAATTTTCCCTTTTTGCCAAATCATAAAACTTTCTTCCACGGTGAGACCTTGAGGAAGGCTTTCTCCCCAACTTCATATATAATATCTCTCCTATTAAGATCTACATAAGCCTTTTGTCGATCAAATGCAACTTTTAAACGATCATGAATAATGGTGATCCGTTCTTCAGTCTCACGAAGCAAGTCAGGGCCTAACATCTTGCCCTCACCAAGCTCCGACCAACACAATGGAGTTCTACATTGTCTACCATATAGTGCCTCATACGAGGCCATTTGGATGGATCCTTGGTAACTGTTTTTATAGGCAAATTCGACAAGGGGTAGAGATTTCTCCCAAGTCCCACCAAAGTCAATAATGCATGCCCGAAGCATGTCTTCAAAAATCTGTACAAGGAGGTTCATTGACTATGCAAGTTTCTAGGATTTGCAATAGACAGTTTGTTTAATGATTTACATGAATTACCCTTTTTGACTGACCGTCAGTTTAAGGATGAAAAGTTGTGCTAAGATTAACTCTGGTTCCCGGAGCTCCTTGTAAGGTCCTCCAAAGCCGAGATGCAAATTGAGGATCCTGATCGGAGATGATAGACTTAGGTAATCCGTGGAGTCAGATTACTTCCTTGATATACATGTCAACTAGCTTAGGAAGACCATAGTCCATTATAACCGGTATAAAATGATCTGACTTCGTGAAACGATCTACAATGACCCATATAGCTTTATGCTTCGTAAGGGTTAATGGTAGACCACTAACAAAGTCCACGGTTATCTTTTCCTATTTCCATTTCGGTGGATCGATAGGTTGTAATAGTCCATTAGGAGCACAATATTTTGCCTTAACACGTTGGCATGTGAGGCATTTGGAAATGTAATCAACAATGGCTTGTTTCATGCCTGGACACCAATAGAGTTCACGTAGGTCTTTATACATTTTCACAGACCCGGGGTGAACAGAAAAAGAACTCGAATGAGCTTCAGAAAGAATGTCAGTGGGAAAAGTTTCATCAATAGGTACACATACTAGATCATGGAAGCATAAGACTCCTTTAGAATTAATTCTGAAGTCAGGGTTATCTGATAGCTTAGAGACAATGGTTTGAAGCTCGGGATCTTGCTCTTGCAAATCATTGATTTGCAAAACGATGGTAGACTAAACTTGGAGTTTGGCTACAAGACAACGATACTTATGAAGTCGAGAGTGAGCGTTAATTGCTCGAGGGGCTACAACATAGCAATATTACAATGAGTTAATGTACTTCACAATACCTATAACTTCTAGTCTATTATCAATGCTTACTAGGCGAAGGTTTGCGGTTGAGCACATCAGCTACAACATTGGCCTTGGCCGGATTCTAACCCCCTTAGCTCGGCCTAGACGCTAGACCCGAACTACGAAAATTACACGGGGAAAACCAAAGTCAACCCGAAAGTCAACCTTGATTAACGACCCTTTTTTTTCTTTTTGGAGTTACCAACATGCATATTTACCTTAAGTGTACCCCTGAGAAACACATACTTTAAAAACACAGCGATCGAAATGCAATAAGGGACTCAATTGCACAACATACAAAAGTTAGGGTCCAAAATGTAAATTTTGGAAAATAAAAGGACTTCCAGGATTTTAGTTTTACCAAACCTCAATTAATCATATTACGAGCCTCTCTGTCAAATTTCAGCTTAAAAAGACATTTCAAGCTCAAGCAATTGCAATTACAACTTTCAAGACTAAAACGTAAAGCTTGCAAACCACAAAACCATTCAAATCGGTGCCCAACGGTCATCTGTTTCGGAACAGGGGTTGACCGTTGTGACCTTTAACCACCGTTGTGACCTTAACAAGATCCACTCACGGACTTTTAACCACCGTTGTGACCTTAACAAGATCCACACACGGACTTTTAACCATCGTTGTGACCTTACCAAAATCCTCTCACGGACTTTTAACAACTGTTGTGAGTTTTCCAAGATCCACACACGGACTTTTAACCACCGTTGTGATCTTACCTCTCTCGTTAGGATACTTGGATGGAGTTTACGGTACAATCGCAACCCCTCAACATCCAAGGTGACTTTATTCACGGTGCACTCAATCCTATAGCCGGCTAACTATATACGATTAAAGTAACCACAACCCACTTCCATCACTTGCCAATATACATCAAATACCATAATCAATTCACTGTTTTTAAAGCAATAAACAAAGCCATTAAACACCATGCATCACCATGCACTACTACCAATCCAACAACAAACCAAAACAATGATCTCTTACCTTAAGCATCCTTTAACACATAGCTTTCAAAACCAGCATTAAACCATGTCTAAACATGCTTAAAAAAAGTAATTAAACACAACCACCCCAAGTGCATTTGAAACCAAATCATAGCACAAACCAAGAGAGAAATTCCATTCACTTACTCTTGAGCTTAGCTAAGTTGTTTAGACTTTAAATAAGCTCCCAAAACCTTGTCCAAAATGTTTCAAAGCTGGAAAACTCTTTTCCACTCGCCGATACACAAAACTATGCTAGTCCACAAGCCTTCCAACCACCCGGAACCTCCAACGCCACCTCTATTGCTTTCGGATCATTCTCCCCTGTTTAAAACACATAACAACAGAGGATTAATGCATCACCATGCATTAAAATCACCAGCAACACACCTAAACTCGCTGCTCTACATAAATCTAACATTTCGACTACCCAACACAACCGAAATCACCTCCAAACTCTTCCAAAACATAACCCAGCCAAGATCCATCACTTCTAACCATTTCTAAACATCAATTAACATCCAAAATACATTTAATAATCATCTCACAACAGAGCCCAAACAATCACCACGAATTTCTTCAAGATTTGTTCCAAATCTTGAGTTTTAAGCCAAAATCAAGATCACAACATTAAAACCTTTTATAAAACTTAATTTAAGGATTGAGAACTTGGGAATTTCAGTAAAGAACTGAGTATTTAGAGGAGAAGAACATCCTTACCTCTAAATGTAGATTTCTCCTTGATTAGAGCCAAAATCCTTAAAAATTCAATAAGCAAAACAAGAAGATTTGATGTAGAAAGGATTAGGAATCAATTGATGATTGAAACCTCATCATTTAGTGTGAAAATCAATAGAAATGTTGCTGTAGAAATGTGTTTGGCTGAGATAATTTTGAGAGAAAATGAGATGAGAAAGTTTTAACAAAAGTTAGTTATGAAATCTAAAAATTGGTTTTTCACTTTTTCTTTAATTAATTAAACATTAATTAAATCATTAAAATCTAAGAAAAATCTGGAGAAATCAATCTTGGGTAAATTAGCTCCTTAAAGATTCAAAGTTTCAATCCTTACAAAACAGTCACCACTGAACTTTTCAAAAATCGCATTTTAGTCACTATTTCAAAATGTCGCACTTCCAAACCTTATTTTGTAAAATTGATTTCACCACTATCTTATATACAGTAAAAGAGGATTTTTAGATATTTTTCCATATTTTTAAAGCATGCCGAACTAGGCTTTCCCTAAAACCTCCTTTTATATTCGAACCGAAAATCAAACTGGTCAGGTTCAGACCCTAAACTTCTAAGCCCAAAATTGGGGTGTTACACGGATGGTAATCAATGACCAAGTCATAATCCTTAAGGAGTTCCATCCATCTCCGTTGTCGAAGATTCAATTCCTTTTGTGTCAGGAGGTATTTAAGGCTCTTATGATCGGTGAATAAATAACATTTTTCTTCGTAGAGATAATGTCTCCAAATTTTTAATGCAAAGACAACAGTGGCCAATTCCAGATCGTGAGTAGGATAGTTCAAGTCATACGGTTTGAGTTGTCGCGAAGCATAAGCAACAACCTTGCCTTCTCGCATCAGAACGCACCCTAACCCAGATGTGAAGCATCACTATAGACAGTGTAGTCCTTTTCAGACTCAGGCTGGGATAGGACCGGTGCATGAGTCATAACTTGTTTTAATTGATCAAAACCTTTATGTTGATCCTCGGTCCACACAAATGAGGTGTCTTTCCACAATAGCTTAGTCAATGGTGTGGCTATCAAAGAAAATCCTTTGACGAATCTTCTATAATATCCTGCAAGGCCGAGAAAACTTCAGACTTCACCAATATTCTTCGGTAGATGCCAATTTAAGATAGCTTGTGTAACCCCCTTAGCCCGGCCTAGACGGTTAACCCGAACTACGAAGATTACACGGGGAAAACTAAAGTTAACACGAAAGTCAACCCTAATTAGCGACCTTTTTCTTACTTTTTAACCTTATCTAGATGCACATTAACCTTAAGTGTACCCTTGAGAAACACATACTTGAAAAGCATAGCGATCGAAAAGCAATAAGGGACTCAATTGCATAACATACGTAAGTTGGGGACCAATTTGTAAATTCTGGAAAGATGAAGGACTTAACTGATTTTAAGGTTACCAATATAAAATTATTCATATTACATGCTTCCCTGTCAAATTTCACCTTAAACGGGCATCTCAAACTCAAGCAATTGCAAAAACAATATTCAAGACTAAAACGTAAAACTTGCAAACCTTAAACCTTTCAAATCAGTGCCCAACGGTCATCTGTTTCGGAACGGGGTTGACCGTTCCGAAACGCGGGTTCGTTTCAAGACCTGTATCGAAACAGGGCCTGGCAGTGGCCAAAACGTTTCGGAACGACCTCTACCCGTTTCGATACACAAAGGCCATTACAGGCCCCCGTTTCGAAACGCTAGCAACCGTTCCGATACGGATTGCCCAGAAAGTGCAGAATTTGCTGGTTTAACATACAATTAACCATTCACACACATCCTAATGACTTCCTAACCATGCCAACAAGTCATCATACATATAAGGTACATGTTTGCATCATCAAAACACATTCATGGCATCAATTAGAAAAATCCACAAGTCTATAGGCATGCATCCTAATATCCAAAGCCAAACAACCATCAAAGCATCAAAGTAAGCACCAAAATGGCCATTTACAAATCCAAAACATTTAAGGCATCATGCCACAACTAGGGAGTCCAAAACATCTCCTAAATCACATCCTAGGTTCCCATTGCCAAATATCAAAAGCTAATAATGTTGTGAAAAAGTCACCGTACATGAGCTTAGCTTTCCCTTGGATTCTTAGCCTCCTTGTTGCCCTCAAACACCTCAATTATCTGCATTATTGGTTCAAGAGAGAGAGAACGTAAGCACAAATGCTTAGTGAGGAATGCTCTAACGAAACAACTCAATAATGCATTTTTTAAAAATACTTTCCATAAAGCCTTTTAACACATAAACATCATTATTTATGCAACAATGCATACACCTCAAGCATCTCATGCTTCTTTAACATCAACATGTCATATTAGCCTCCAAGTGATACCATAACCATTTACAACATAAAACACAATCGGATACGCGGATTACAAGCATTGTCCCATACGCTTCATACACACTACCGAACACACAAGGTGGAGTTTACCGGTACAATCACAACCCCTCAACACCCGTGATGGAGTTTAACGGTACAATCAAAACCCCTCAACATCACTCATCGGTAGTTGTATAACATCAATAACGAGAACACGAGACACACAACACAAGATCCCCACATGGACTTTTAACCACCATTGCAATCTTAACCATCTCCTTAGTGTACTTGGATGGAGTTTACGGTACAATTACAACCCCTCAACATCCAAGGCGACTTTATTCATGGTACACCCAATCCTATAGCTGGCTAATTATATCTGATTCAAGTACTTTAAAACCAACACATCACTTGCCAATATACATCATTTAACATCAATAATCCACTGTTTTAAAGCATTAATCAAAGCCATTAAACCATCATGCATCATTATGCAACCAACCACATTTACTAATATCAAAACAAGGATCTCTTACCTTGAGCATCCTTCAACACATGGCTTTCAAAACAAGCATTAATCATGCTAAAACATGCTTTCAAAACAGAATTTAAACATGCAATTAAATACATTGCATCCAAGAGAGAGAGTTTTTCCGAAAACTTACTCTTTAGCTTAGTTAAGTTGACTAGACTTAAACTAAGCTCCCAAAACCTTCAAACATTGGTTTCAAAGCTGAAAACCCAACTTCACTCACCAATTTCGTTCCGCAAGCTTGCCGAAACGCCGTTCAAGCCTCCGGATCAACACCACAAGGATCCGAAGATGTCTCCCCTGTTTTAAACAAATCAAAGTAGAGGATTAATGCATCATCATGCATTAAAATCTTCAGCCATTACATCTAAACTCGCTGCTCTCACCAAAACTAACATTTTGGCTACCAAACACAACCGAAATCACTTCCAAACTCTTCCCCAACCTTACCCAGCCAAGATCCACCACTTCTAAACATTCCTAAACATCAATTAATATCCAAAAAGAACTTAAACTCGTCCTTATACCTCCAGCTATAACAGAACACCAAGATCACCCCAAAAACCACCATTTTCACAAGCAAAAACTTAGGAAAATCCATCTCAAAACAGAGCCCAAACAATCACCACGAATTTCTTCAAGATTTGTTCCAAATCTTGAGTTTTAAGCCAAATCAAGATCACAACATTAAAACCTTTTATAAAACTTAATTTAAGGATTGAGAACTTGGGAATTTCAGTAAAGAACTGAGTATTTAGAGGAGAAGAACATCCTTACCTCTAAATGTATATTTCTCCTTGATTAGAGCCAAAATCCTTGAAAATTCAACAAGCAAAACAAGAGGATTTGATGTAGAAAGGATTATGAATCAATTGACGATTGAAACCTCATCATTTGGTGTGAAAATCAAAAGATATGTTGCTGCAGAAATGTGTTTGGCTGAGGGAATTTTGAGAGAAAATGAGATGAGAAAGTTTTTAAGAAAGTTAGTTATGAAAAACTAAAATATCATTTTCCACTTTTCCTTTAATTAATTAAACATTAATTAAATCATTAAAATCTAAGAAAAATATGGAGAAATCCTTTCTTGGGTAAATTAGCTCCTTAAAGATTCAAAGTTTCAATCCTTACAAAACAGTCAGCACTGAACTTTTCAAAAATTACATTTTAGTCACTATTTCGAAATGTTGCACTTCCAAACCTTATTTTGTAAAATTGATTTCACCACTCTCTTATATATATATATATTAAAAGAGGATTTTTAGATATTTTTCCATATTTTTAAAGCATCTTGAACTAGGCTTTCCCTAAAACCACCCTTTTATATTCGAACCGAAAATCAGACCGGTTCGGTTCAGACCCTAAACTTCTAAGCCCAAAATTGGGGTGTTACAACTCTCCCCCCTTAAGAAATTTCGTCCTCGAAATTTACCTGGAGGAAAGAGGTACGAAAACTGCTTCTTCATGTCATCCTTTCGTTCCCACGTGGCTTCCTCCACTCCACGATGCTTCCACAACACCTTTACCAACTCAATGGTTTTACCTCGAAGAACTTTACTGTCTGAATCCAGAATTTTCACCGGCTCCTCATCATAGGACAAGTCTGGATTCAACTCCACTTCCTCCACAGGCATAACATGCGAAGGATCCGATCTATACCTCCGAAGCATAGAGACATGAAACACATCATGAATCTTTTCCAACTCTTGCGGCAATCTCAAATTGTACGCAACAGGACCCACACGTTCAATCACCTCATATGGTCCAATGTACCTAGGGCTCAACTTACACTTTCGACAAAACCTCATCACCTTTTTCCAAGGCGAAACTTTCAAGAACACACGGTCACCTACCGCATACTCAATCTTCTTACGCTTCAAATCCGCATAAGACTTCTGTCGATCAGAAGCTGCCTTCAATCGCTCACAAATGAGCTTCACCTTCTCGGTGGTTCCTTTCAACAAAGCTGGCATTGAAACCAACTTCTGACCTATTTCAGCCCAACAAAGAGGAGTTCTGCATTTCCTCCCGTACAAGGCTTCATAAGGTGCCATTTGAATACTTGCCTGGTAGCTATTGTTATAAGCAAACTCCATCAAAGGCAAATGCTTCTCCCAAGAGCCTTGAAACTCAATCATACAGCACCTCAACATATCCTCCAGCACTTGGATAACGCGCTCAGATTGTCCATCCGACTGTGGATGATAAGAAGTACTGAAATTCAGCCGTGTACCCAAAGCTTGATGCAAACATTCCCAGAAATGCGATGTAAACCACGGATCTCGATCCGACACTATAGACTTTGGCACACCATGCAGCCGCACAATTTCAGCAATGTACAACTCTGCAAGCTTGTCCAAAGTGTACGTAGTATGCACAGGCAAGAAATGCGCACACTTCGTAAGGCGATCCACAATCACCCACACCGAATTCTTCTTCGATGGCGACAAAGGCAAACCAGACACAAAGTCCATGGTAATCCTTTCCAACTTCCACTCAGGAATCCTCAACGGTTGCAGCAACCCAGAAGGAAACTGATGCTTAGCCTTAACTCGCTGACATACCATGCACTTACTCACATACTCAGCAACATCTTTCTTCAAACCCACCCAATAGTACTCATCTCGAAGATCACGATACATCTTAGTACTTCCAGGGTGCATAGCAAAAGGACTACTATGAGCTTCAGTCAGAATAGCACGCCTCAACTCAACATCATTGGGCACTACTATCCGACTTCCAAAACACAAAACACCATCATCATTAAAACAGAAATCCGATGGCCTATCCTCAGCAATATCCTGAACATGTGGCACCAAGGAATCATCCAATAGCTGCTTATCCTTTATCAACTGAACCAAGGATGGTTTCACCTGCAATTCAGCCACAAGACCGCTATCTCACGAAATGCTCAAACTGGCAAACATAGCCCTCAACTCCACTACTACCTTCCTACTCAAGACATCCGCTACAACATTAGCTTTTCTCGGATGGTACTCGATCGTCAGATCATAATCTTTAAGCAATTCCACCCAGCATCGTTGCCTAAGATTCAACTCTTTCTGAGACATCAGATACTTCAAACTTTTGTGATCCGTGTACACAGTACACTTCTCACCATACAGGTAGTGTCTCCAAATTTTCAAAGCAAAAACCACCGCAGCTAACTCAATGTCATGCGTAGGATAATTGCACTCATGCACCTTCAACTGGCGCGATGCATAAGCCACCACCTTACCCTCTTGCATCAACACACACCCCAAACCAACGCAGGATGCGTCACTGTACACCACAAACTCTTTCCCTGATTCAAGTTGAACCAAGATAGGAGCTTGCGTCAAAGCTGCCTTAAGCTTCTCAAAAGCATGATGTCTCGCTTCTGTCCACTCATACTTGACATCCTTCTGCAGCAACTTCGTCAAAGGTGCAGCAATCTTTGAAAATCCATCCACGAACCTCCACTAGTATCCCGCCAAACCAAGGAAACTACGGACTTCGTATACTGACTTAGGAGGCTTCCAATTCATCACTGCCTCAATCTTTTGGGATCAACACGAATCCCCTCAGCAGAAACCATATGACCAAGGAACACAACTTCCCTAAGCCAGAATTCACACTTGCTCAGCTTAGAATAAAGATGATTCTCCAACAAAGCCTGCAACACAATCCTCAAATGCCCCTCATGCTCCTCCTTAGTACGAGAGTACACAAGGATATCATCAATGAACACCACAACAAACTTATCCAAATATTCATGGAACACTCTATTCATCATGTCCATAAAAGCTGCAGGAGCATTCGTCAAACCAAACGGCATCAAAAGGAACTCATAATGCACATACCTCGTTCTGAAGGCTGTCTTTGGCACATCCACATCCTTCACCTTCAACTGGTTATAATCTGACCTTAAGTCAATTTTAGAGAACGCAACCGCTCCCCTAAACTGATCAGAAAGATCATCAATCCTCGGCAATGGATACCGATTCTTGATAGTCAACTTATTCAGCTGACGATAATCGATGCACATTCTCACAGTGCCATCCTTTTTCTTCACAAACAAAACCGGTGCACCACAAGGTGACACACTCGGCCGAATGAAACCACGATCAAACAACTCCTGAAGCTGCGTCTTCAGCTCCTTCAACTCCTTAGGTGCCATTCGATAAGGTGTAATGGACACTGGAGTTATGTTTTCATAGAGCTCAATCTCAAACTCCACTTCACGATTAGGAGGCAACCCAGACAACTCTTCCGGAAACACACCAGGAAACTCTCGCACAATCCTGATATCTTGAACTCGCAACTCCTTAGAGCTAGGATTCATCACAAAGGCTAGGTAGGTTTCACAACCTTGCCTCAGCATTCGGCTCGCCTCCAATGTAGACACCACATTGGCAAGAAACTTCACATTCTCACCAACCACCACTACCTCATAATCATCCGCAAGCTTCAACGAAACTCGCTTGTCCTCAAAATCCACCACAGCTCGATGTTCAACAAGCCAATCCATACCAAGGATTACATCAAAACCATAGAATGGCAATTCCATGAGATCAACATGAAAAACATGGTTTTGCAGTACCAAAGGACATCTTCTATACAAATTCCGTGTCACAACGGTCTCACCAAAGGAACTAGTTACACGCATACCAACATCCAAAGACTCAACAGGTAAACCAAGCAATTGAGCATGTTCACACAATATGTATGAGTGTGTAGATCCAGAATCAATCACGAAAAGTAATGACAAGGATTGCAAAGTAAAGGTACCTACGATCACATCCGTGTCATTTCTCCCCTCTCGCTGTGCATACACTCGAGCCTGGCCACCACCCTCAGGTTGGACAGCCACCACATGCGCCACATTCCTCCCAACATCATCTCTGCGCTGGAAGTTACCACGGCCGCGCCCACGGCCTCTGTGTGGTGCAACAACTCCAGGAGCACGTCCATGACCACCACCGGCCAACAAAGAACACTCCCTCCTCATGTGGTCTGCCGAACCACAATTCCAGCACGAATTACCAGTCACTACCACAGGAGCCTACACCTCTCTCGCTGCCCGAGGACAATCACGCCTCAAATGACCACGCGATCCACACGCCCATCACGTGTTCTGATCAGCTCTCGTCCTGTCTCCCTGAACAGGAGCACCATGCCCTCCACTACCACGCCTAGCAGATGACTGATACCTCTTATCTTGTCCTCTCTTGTTCCATCCACCACTAGAACTATACTCAGCAGCCCTCTTGCCCGAGCTAGATCCAGCACTCCTGGAAGACAAACCCAGGTTCTGCTCAATGTCCTTCGCCCTACTAAGCAACACATCGAAATTCGTGTACTCAGCTGCAAGCTTGAAGGTCTTTACGTCCGTCACCAAACCATATCGGAAACGTTCACACCTCTCCCGCTCATCATGAATAAGCTCAGGTGCGTACTGACTGAGACAGACAAACTGGATCTCGTACTCAGCCACCGTCATGCTTCCTTGTGTAAGAGACATTAATTCTCTTTTCTTTTCATCCAGGTATCGCACACCTAGATACTTCCGCTTGAACGCATTCAGAAAGAACGTTCAAGTCACATCACCTTCCTCCATTCCGGAGACAGTGGTCGTCCACCAGGTATACGCATCATCATGCAATAGCGATACCACGCAACCTAACTTCTGCACATCATTGCAGTTCATTTGTCCCAATATCCTCTTGGTACTTTCCAACCAAGATTCGGAACCCTCAGCAGATAAACCTCCGAACTCAGTCCCTCACAAACTGCGCAGACGTTCCAAAGGTAATCTCGCATTAGCATCACCCTGATGCCCAGCTCCATGAGCTCCAGCTACTGCTGCCTGAAAGGCTCCAGCAATAGCCTGTATCAAAACTGTCATGTCAGGAGCAGCTTGCCCCTGCCCAACTTTAGGTCCAGCGACCCCAGCACCAGCACCAACACCAGCTCCATCACCTCCAGCACCACCACTACCGGGCGGTCCACCACCAGGAGGAGGAGGTATATCCACAACATTGTCAGCATTGTTCTCATTCTCGTTCTGAGCCATAGCTCGTGTATTAATTCTCGTCTCTCTACGAGGTCCCATTCACTAAAACAATGCACTAACACAAATGCAAGAAACATAATTAGGCTCAACAAGGTAAGTAATCCAAGCACTCAAGCTCATTTTTCAAAAACAATTCATTTCATTAGTTATGATATGGCAATGGGTTCCTCTAACATTCTTCAACACAGCATAACTTCGCAATTGCAACATGCTTACAATTCACACATCATACTTTCATTCATAAAGGTACATCATGCAATAATACGTACATGACCCACATAACCATTCCCATTTACTCGAGAACTCAGCTCTGATACCACCAAATGTAACCCCCTTAGCCCGGCCTAGACGGTTGACCCGAACTACGAAGATTACACGGGGAAAACCAAAGTCAACCCGAAAGTCAACCCTAATTAGCGACCCTTTTTTTTACTTTTTAGTCTTATCTAGATGCACATTAACCTTAAGCGTACCCTTGAGAAACACATACTTGAAAAGCATAGCGATCGAAAAGCAATAAGGGTCTCAATTGCACAACATACGGACATCTCAAACTCAAGCAATTGCAAAAACAATATTCAGGACTAAAACATAAAACTTGCAAACCTTAAACCATTCAAATCAGTGCCCAACAATCATCTGTTTTGGAACGGGGTTGACCGTTCCGAAATGCGGGTTCGTTTCGAGACCTGTTTCGAAACAGGGCATGGCAGTGGCCAAAACGTTTCGGAATGGCCTCTACCTGTTCCGATACACGAAGGCCATTACAGACCCCCGTTTTGAAACGCTAGCAACCGTTCCGATACGGATTGCCCAAAAAGTGCAGAATTTGCTGGTTTAACATACAATTAACCATTCACACACATCCTAATGACTTCCTAATCATGCCAACAAGTCATCATACATATAAGGTACATGTTTGCATCATCAAAACACATTCATGGCATCAATTAGGAAAATCCATGTAACCCCCGTAGCCCGGTCTAGACGGTTGACCCGAACTACGAAGATTACACGGGGAAAACCAAAGTCAACCCGAAAGTCAACCTTGATTAACGACCCTTTTTTTTTCTTTTTAATCTTATCTAGATGCACATTAACCTTAAGTGTGACCATACGATCAACATATTAAAAGATCACAAACATCAGAGATCAAACAGGGACCCAATTGAACAAATTACAACTTTAGGGACCAAATTGTAAATCCTGATAAATTAAGGGATTTATCCCAAATTAAAGTTACCATCTTGAAATTAGTCAGGTTTCATGCTTCTCTGTGAAATTTCAGCTCAAAAGGACATCCACAGCTCATGCAATTGATCATACAAGATTCAGGACCAAAACGCAAACGTTTCAAAACATATAACTACCATGTCAGCCCTCTAACGGTCGACCGTTCCGAAACAGGCTAGCCCTGTTCCGAAACACGGGCCGTTCCGAAACGGGTTCCGGAACATGGCCTCGGCAGAGGCTAAACCGTTTCGAAACGGTGCATACCGTTTCGGACGCCTGGGTTCATGCAAGGCACCCGTTCCGAAACGGTACACCCCTGTTCCGAAACGCCTGCACAAAAACCAGCAAACAAGCATACAAGATCATGCAATTGGACACTCAAACATGCTTCAAACATCACCAAACTTTACCAGCATGCAATTAAACATATTTAAGACACAAGAGCATCACCAATTCAGCAAAATAACATCTCATGCAAAAAGCCCCAAATTTAAGGTCATGCTTCCAACACAAGCTATCTACTTAAGCACCAACTTGCAAAACAAGCATATAAGGTTCAATCCAAAAACCAGCAACATCAACCACATTCAACATACTTAGGGAGTCATAAACACCTCCCAAAACAAATACATTGGTCCCCCATTGCCAAAACAATACAAAAGCTAAAACACTTATAAACCTTCATACATTGAGCTTTACTTGTACTTGTTTGCTTGCCTCCTCTTGCTGCCCTCAATGCACTCTAACGCTCTGCATTATTGAATCAAGAAACGAGAGAGCGTAAGCCAAAGCTTAGTGAGAAGTGCTCTTTAAAAACCATTCAATAATGCAATTAAAACCATTTGTAAATCATGCTTGTAAACAACCTTCACACATGCTCATAGCATACTTTAAATCAAGCAATAACATGCTTCCACATTTCATTTAAACTAGCATCTCATGCTTCAACATAAACATTAAATCATGCATCTCATGCATCTCATGTACTATACATGTCATATTGGCTCAAGTGATACATTTCATTTAGAAATCAAGTTCAACAACTTTTCCCAAGGACTTTTAAACACCTTGGACCCCAAGGACTTTTAAACACCTTGGCCCCATGGACTTTTAACCACCATGGAAAGGAGCACCTAAGGACTTTTAACCACCTTAGAGTCCGCAACAAGATTCATCCAAGGACTTTTAACCACCTTGATGATCTTAGATAACAAGGCTCACTCAAGGACTTTTAACCACCTTAGTGACCTTCACTTTTACAAACCATCACGTGCCAATACACACTTTATACATCATATAATCCACTGTTTTAAAGCATTTAAACCAAGCCATTTCATCATGCATTTCAAAGCATTAAATCATCATTTAACAATGCATAAAACAAGGTACTCTTACCTAGAGACACCTTCAACACATGACTTAAAACATCAGCATAAATCATGCTAAAACATCAGCAATTAACATGCTCAAACATGCTTTCCAAAACAGTAGCAAATCATGCAAAATCATCATTTCACATTTCATCAAAACATGGCCACCACTTTAAGAGAGTAATCCGAAAACTTACACTTGAGCTTAGCAAAGTTGTTTAGACTTAAACTAAGCTCCCAAAACCATCAACCTTTGGTTTAAAAGCTGAAAATCCATTTTCACTCACCGATTACCACTTCGCTTCAAGCCAAAGCACCAACACAAGCCTCCGGATCAACAAATCTTGGATCCTAGGATGCCTCCCCTGTTTCAACACATTAAAGCAGAGGATTAATGCACCATCATGCATTAATTGCTTCAATGAAAGCATCAAAACTCGCTGCTCTCACTAAACCTCCATTTTCGGCCACCAAACACAACCGAAAATCATCTCCAAACACTTCCAAAACTTAACCCAGCCAAGATCCATCACTTCTAACCATTTTTATACATCACATAACATGCAAAAAGATCACAACCACGTCCTTATACCTCCAGGTATAACAGATCACCAATTACACTCCAAAAACAACCAAAAAACTCAAGCCAAACTTAGGAAATTCAACCTATCCTGGATTGCATTGATTAAACCTCAACTTCTAATCATTTTAGCATTCATTTAACATCAATTTAACACCTCAAAACCCTGCTTAAACAGATCACACGAAACTTTCACCAAAATCACCAAATCTTGCATATTAGCCAAAAATCAAGATCTCAATTGAAAAGCCTTTAATAAAACATGAATCAAGGATTGAGAACTTAGGAATTTCAGTAAAGAACTGATAGTTTAGAGGAGAAGGACGTTCTTACCTCCAAACTTGAATTTCTCCATTTTAGAGCCAAAATGCTTGATGAATCAACTTGTAAATTGTGAGGTTTTGATGATGAGATGATTAGAAATCAAATGAGAGTTGAAATGAGAGATTAAGAAGTCAAAATCAGAGAAAGAAATCTGAGGAAATCTTGTTTGGGTAGAGAGAAAATGAGAGAAAAGAGAATTTGAGAGAAAATAGAAAAATTAGTTAAGAATTGGTTAAAATGATTTCCCTCTCTTTTCTTAATCTTTAAAATCAGATTTTAGACTTAAAATATCTTAGAAAAATCTGGAGAAATCCTTTTTGGAAAAATAGCTCCTTAAAGATTCAAAGTTTCAATCCTTTATAAAACTGTCCCGCAACTTTCAAAAATTACATTTTGGTCACTAGCCAAAATGTCAACCTTCCGAACCTCATTTTCCAAAATTGATTTCACAGTTCACTTTTATATATTAAAAGATGATTTTAGAATATTTTTCCATATTTTTAATGCAACCCGAACTAGGTTTTCCTAAATTCCCTCTTATATATTCGATCAGCACTTTGACTGAACCGGTCAACGCCAAAACTTCTGAGCCCAAAACCGGGGCGTTACAACTCTCCCCCCCTTAAGAAATTTCGTCCTCGAAATTTACCTGAAGGAAAGAGATAAGGAAACTGCTTCAGCATATCCTCCTTCCGCTCCCACGTAGCTTCCTCAACACCGCGATGCTTCCACAGCACCTTCACCAACTCAATGGTCTTGCCACGAAGAACTTTGCTATCTGAATCCAGAACCTTCACCGGTTCCTCATCATAGGTCAAATCCGGATTCAATTCCACTTCCTCCACAAGCAACACATGCGAAGGATCAGATCGATACCTCCGGAGCATAGAAACATGGAACACATCATGAATCTTCTCCAACTCCTGAGGTAACCTCAACCGATACGCAACAGGACCCACACGCTCAACAACCTCATACGGCCCAATGTATCTAGGGCTCAGCTTACCCTTCCGCCCAAACCTCATCACCTTCTTCCAAGGCGAAACCTTCAAGAACACGCGATCACCCACCGCAAACTCTATCTCCTTACGTTTCAAATCCGCGTAAGACTTCTGCCGATCAGAAGCAGCCTTCAACCGCTCACAAATGAGCTTCACTTTCTCGGTGGTACCTTTCAACAAAGCAGGCATCGAAACCAACTTTTGACCAGTTTCAGCCCAACACAGAGGAGTCCTACACTTCCTCCCATACAGAGCCTCATAAGGTGCCATCTGTATACTCGCCTGAAAACTGTTGTTGTAAGCGAACTCAACCAAAGGAAGATGCTTCTCCCAAGAACCTTGAAACTCTATCACGCAGCATCTCAACATATCCTCCAAAATCTGAATAACCCGCTCAGACTGGCCATCCGACTGAGGATGATAGGATGTACTGAAATGCAACCTTGTACCCAGAGCTTGATGCAAACACTGCCAAAAACGCGATGTGAACCTCGGATCCCTATCCGACACGATCGACTTAGGCACACCATGCAACCTCACAACCTCAGCAACGTACAGCTCTGCCAGCTTATCCAAAGAAAACGTAGTATGCACAGGCAAGAAATGTGCACACTTCGTCAGGCGATCCACAATCACCCAAACAGAGTTCTTCTTCGACGGAGATAAAGGCAAACCAGATACAAAATCCATGGTAACCCTCTCCCACTTCCATTCAGGGATTTTCAACGGTTGCAACAAACCAGAAGGAACCTGATGTTCAGCCTTAACGCGCTGACACACCAAACACTTGCTCACGAACTCTGCCACATCCTTCTTCAAGCCCACCCAATAGTACTCATCACGAAGATCGCGATACATCTTTGTACTACCAGGATGCATAGCAAAAGGACTACTATGACCTTCAGCTAGAATAGCATGCCTCAACTCAGCATCTGCAGGCACTACTATCCGATTACCAAAACACAACACCCCATCCTCATTAAAACAGAAATCCGAAGGTCTACCCTCCGCGATATCCTGAACATGAGACACCAAGGAATCATCCAACAACTGCTTATCCTTGATCAACTGAACCAACGAAGGTTTCACTCGCAACTCAGCAACAAGACCACCATCCTGCGATATACTCAAGCTAGCAAACATAGCTCTCAGCTCAACAGCTACCTTTCTACTCAAGGTATCCGCAACAACATTGGCCTTTCCAGGATGATACTCTATCGTCAGATCATAATCCTTGAGCAACTCCAACCAACGTCTCTGCCTGAGATTCAACTCCTTCTGAGACATCAGATACCTCAAACTCTTGTGATCCGTGTACACCGTACACTTCTCACCATACAGATAATGCCTCCAGATCTTCAGAGCAAAAACCACTGCAGCCAGCTCAATATCATGCGTAGTATAATTGCGCTCATGCACCTTCAACTGCCGCGACGCATAAGCCACAACCTTACCCTCTTGCATCAGCACACACCCCAAACCAACATAGGATGCATCACTGTAGACTACAAACTCTTTCCCTGATTCAGGCTGAATCAAGATAGGAGCTTGCGTCAAAGCCAACTTCAACTTCTCAAAAGCTTGCTGCCTTGCTTCTGTCCACTCATACTTAACATCTTTCTGCAGCAACTTCGTCAAAGGAGCAGCAATCTTGGAAAAACCATCCACAAACCTTCGGTAGTATCCTGCCAAACCAAGGAAACTACGAACCTCCTGAACAGACTTAGGAACTTTCCAGTTCATCACCGCTTCAATCTTCTGAGGATCAACACGAATCCCCTCAGCTGAGACCACATGCCCAAGAAAAACAACCTCTCTAAGCCAAAACTCACACTTGCTCAACTTAGCATAAAGCTGATTCTCCAACAAAGCTTGCAACACAACTCTCAAATGCTCTTCGTGCTCTTCCTCAGTACGCGAGTACACAAGGATATCATCAATGAACACCACAACAAACTTGTCCAGGTATTCATGAAAAACACGATTCATCATGTCCATGAAAGCAGCAGGAGCATTTGTCAAACCAAACGGCATCACAAGGAACTCATAATGCCCATACCTTGTCCTGAAAGCTGTCTTAGGCACATCCACATCCTTCACCTTCAACTGATAATACCCTGACCTCAAGTCAATCTTAGAGAACACAGCAGCTCCCCGAAATTGATCAAAGAGATCATCAATCCTCGGCAAAGGATACCGATTCTTGATAGTCAACTTGTTCAGCTGACGGTAATCAATGCACATCCTCATCGTGCCATCTTTCTTCTTCACAAACAAGACAGGAGCACCCCAAGGCGAAACACTCGGCCGGATGAAACCACGATCAAGCAGCTCTTGCAACTGCGTCTTCAGCTCCTTCAGCTCCTTAGGTGCCATTCTATAGGGAGTAATGGACACAGGAGTTGTATTCTCATACAGCTCAATTCCAAACTCCACCTCGCGATTAGGAGGTAAACCAGGCAACTCCTCAGGAAAAACATCAGGAAACTCCTTCACAACCCTGATATACTGCACCCTTAGCTCCTTCGAACTAGGATTCATTACAAAAGCCAGAAAAGCTTCACAACCTTGCCTCAGCATCCTGCTCGCCTCCAAGGTAGAAACAACATTGGCAAGAAACTTCACATTCTCACCAACCACCACCACTTCATAATCATCCGCAAGCTTAAGCGAAACCCGCTTATTCTCACAATCCACAACAGCACGATGCTCAACAAGCCAATCCATACCAAGGATCACATCAAAACCATAAAAGGGCAACTCCATAAGATCAACAAGAAAGACATGCTCTTGAACAACCAAAGGACACCTTCTATAAAGCTTACGAGTCACAACAGTTTCACCAAAAGAACTAGTGACTCTAACACCAACATCCAAAGACTCAACAGGCAAACCAAGCAACTCAGCATGCTCACGAAGAATGTATGAATGCGTAGATCCAGAATCAATCAAAGAAAGCAATGACAAGGATTGCAAAGTAAAGGTACCTGCAATCACATCTGCATCATTCCTTCCTTCGCGCTGAGCATACACCCTCGCTTGGCCTCCACCCTCAGGTTGAATTGCCACAACATGAGCTACACCGCGCCCACCTTCCTCTCGCCTCTGAAAATTACCACGGCCGCGCCCACGACCTCTCTGCGGTGCTGCAACAACAGGAGCACGCTCTTGACCACCAGCCATCCTCGGACAATCACGTCTCAGATGATCAGCTGAACCACAGTTCCAACACTCATAACCAGCTGCTATCACAGGAGCTTGCACCTCCCTCCCAGCACGAGGACAGTCACGCCTTAAGTGACCACGGGAACCACAAATCCAACAAGCACTAGGGTCAGCTCTAGCATTGCTACCCCTAGCAGGTGCACCTCCACCTCTCTTAGATGAAGACTGAAACCTCTGATCACGCCCTCTCTTGTTCCGACCACCGGAACTATACTCAGCAGCTCTCTTCCCAGAACTAGCTCCAGCACCCTTAGCAGACAAACTCAGGTTCATCTCGATGTCTTTGGACCGACTAACCAGCACATCGAAATCATTGTACTCAGCTGCCAACATATAGGTCTTAACCTCCGTCACCAAACCATAACGGAACCTTTCGCACCTCTCGCGCTCATCAGGTATCAGCTCCGGTGCATATTGGCTAAGACGTACAAACTGTACCTCATACTCAGCCACACTCATGTTCCCTTGGGTCAGAGACATGAATTCACGCTTCTTCTCATCCAGATATCTAACTCCCAGATATCTCCTTTTGAACGCATGCTGAAAGAACGTCCATGTAACATCAGCACCAGCCATCCCAGAGATTGTGGTCGTCCACCACGTATAAGCATCACCTTGCAGCAGTGACACCACACATCCCAGCTTCTGCACATCAGTGCAACTCATCTGTCCCAAGACACGCTTGGTACTCTCCAACCATGCTTCAGACCTCTCAGCTGACATACCCCTAAACTCAGTCCCACCAAGACTGCGCAAACGTTCCAAGGGTAGTCTAGCACCAGCATCTCCTTGATGCCCAGTTCCTTGAGCTCCAGCTACTGCTGCTCGAAACGCACCCGCAATAGCTTGTACCAACACAGACATGTCAGGCATCGCTTGCCCCTGACCAACCTCAGGTCCTGCAGCTCCAGCACCAGCTGCCTCAGCTCCAGCTCTTTCCCTCTCCGCACCACCACCACCAGGTGGGGGAGGAGGTAACACAGCACTACCAGTGTGCTCATCATTCACATTCCCCTCCGGGGTCGTAGCTCTCGCGCTACTCCTTAACTCTCTACGTGGTGCCATACTTTTACCATGCATAACAATACAAAATAAAACAAGTCAGGACCAGCAAGGTAAGCAAATTCCAAGTATTCAAGCTCAATTTCTTTCAAAAACAACATTATCTCTTTAGCTTTTGTTTGGCAATGGGTACCCTCATCATGCATCATCACAACATGCATCACATACTCATCATCATATCATATCACTGAACCATGCTTTCACTCAACAAGCATACAAACCAAACCATGCTTCAATCATGCATACACACATTCCCAATTACTCGAGAACTCAGCTCTGATACCACCAAATGTAACCCCCGTAGCCCGGTCTAGACGGTTGACCCGAACTACGAAGATTACACGGGGAAAACCAAAGTCAACCCGAAAGTCAACCTTGATTAACGACCTTTTTTTTTCTTTTTAATCTTATCTAGATGCACATTAACCTTAAGTGTGACCATACGATCAACATATTAAAAGATCACAAACATCAGAGATCAAACAGGGACCCAATTGAACAAATTACAACTTTAGGGACCAAATTGTAAATTCTGATAAATTAAGGGATTTATCCCAAATTAAAGTTACCACCTTGAAATTAGTCAGGTTTCATGCTTCTCTGTGAAATTTCAGCTCAAAAGGACATCCACAGCTCATGCAATTGATCATACAAGATTCAGGACCAAAACGCAAACGTTTCAAAACATATAACTACCATGTCAGCCCTCAAACGGTCGACCGTTCCGAAACAGGCTAGCCCTGTTCCGAAACACGGGCCGTTCCGAAACGGATTCCGGAACATGGCCTCGGCAGAGGCTAAACCGTTTCGAAACGGTGCATACCGTTTCGGACGCCTGGGTTCATGCAAGGCACCCGTTCCGAAACGGTACACCCCTGTTCCGAAACGCCTGCACAAAAACCAGCAAACAAGCATACAAGATCATGCAATTGGACACTCAAACATGCTTCAAACATCACCAAACTTTACCAGCATGCAATTAAACATATTTAAGACACAAGAGCATCACCAATTCAGCAAAATAACATCTCATGCAAAAAGCCCCAAATTTAAGGTCATGCTTCCAACACAAGCTATCTACTTAAGCACCAACTTGCAAAACAAGCATATAAGGTTCAATCCAAAAACCAGCAACATCAACCACATTCAACATACTTAGGGAGTCATAAACACCTCCCAAAACAAATACATTGGTCCCCCATTGCCAAAACAATGCAAAAGCTAAAACACTTATAAACCTTCATACATTGAGCTTTACTTGTACTTGTTTGCTTGCCTCCTCTTGCTGCCCTCAATGCACTCTAACGCTCTGCATTATTGAATCAAGAAACGAGAGAGCGTAAGCCAAAGCTTAGTGAGAAGTGCTCTTTAAAAACCATTCAATAATGCAATTAAAACCATTTGTAAATCATGCTTGTAAACAACCTTCACACATGCTCATAGCATACTTTAAATCAAGCAATAACATGCTTTCACATTTCATTTAAACTAGCATCTCATGCTTCAACATAAACATTAAATCATGCATCTCATGCATCTCATGTACTATACATGTCATATTGGCTCAAGTGATACATTTCATTTAGAAATCAAGTTCAACAACTTTTCCCAAGGACTTTTAAACACCTTGGACCCCAAGGACTTTTAAACACCTTGGCCCCATGGACTTTTAACCACCATGGAAAGGAGCTCCTAAGGACTTTTAACCACCTTAGAGTCCGCAACAAGATTCATCCAAGGACTTTTAACCACCTTGATGATCTTAGATAACAAGGCTCACTCAAGGACTTTTAACCACCTTAGTGACCTTCACTTTTACAAACCATCACGTGCCAATACACACTTTATACATCATATAATCCACTGTTTTAAAGCATTTAAACCAAGCCATTTCATCATGCATTTCAAAGCATTAAATCATCATTTAACAATGCATAAAACAAGGTACTCTTACCTAGAGACACCTTCAACACATGACTTAAAACATCAGCATAAATCATGCTAAAACATCAGCAATTAACATGCTCAAACATGCTTTCCAAAACAGTAGCAAATCATGCAAAATCATCATTTCACATTTCATCAAAACATGGCCACCACTTTAAGAGAGTAATCCGAAAACTTACACTTGAGCTTAGCAAAGTTGTTTAGACTTAAACTAAGCTCCCAAAACCTTCAACCTTTGGTTTAAAAGCTGAAAATCCATTTTCACTCACCGATTACCACTTCGCTTCAAGCCAAAGCACCAACACAAGCCTCCGGATCAACAAATCTTGGATCCTAGGATGCCTCCCCTGTTTCAACACATTAAAGCAGAGGATTAATGCACCATCATGCATTAATTGCTTCAATGAAAGCATCAAAACTCGCTGCTCTCACTAAACCTCCATTTTCGGCCACCAAACACAACCGAAAATCATCTCCAAACACTTCCAAAACTTAACCCAGCCAAGATCCATCACTTCTAACCATTTTTATACATCACATAACATGCAAAAAGATCACAACCACGTCCTTATACCTCCAGGTATAACAGATCACCAATTACACTCCAAAAACAACCAAAAAACTCAAGCCAAACTTAGGAAATTCAACCTATCCGGGATTGCATTGATTAAACCTCAACTTCTAATCATTTTAGCATTCATTTAACATCAATTTAACACCTCAAAACCCTGCTTAAACAGATCACACGAAACTTTCACCAAAATCACCAAATCTTGCATATTAGCCAAAAATCAAGATCTCAATTGAAAAGCCTTTAATAAAACATGAATCAAGGATTGAGAACTTAGGAATTTCAGTAAAGAACTGATAGTTTAGAGGAGAAGGACGTTCTTACCTCCAAACTTGAATTTCTCCATTTTAGAGCCAAAATGCTTGATGAATCAACTTGTAAATTGTGAGGTTTTGATGATGAGATGATTAGAAATCAAATGAGAGTTGAAATGAGAGATTAAGAAGTCAAAATCAGAGAAAGAAATCTGAGGAAATCTTGTTTGGGTAGAGAGAAAATGAGAGAAAAGAGAATTTGAGAGAAAATAGAAAAATTAGTTAAGAATTGGTTAAAATGATTTCCCTCTCTTTTCTTAATCTTTAAAATCAGATTTTAGACTTAAAATATCTTAGAAAAATCTGGAGAAATCCTTTTTGGAAAAATAGCTCCTTAAAGATTCAAAGTTTCAATCCTTTATAAAACTGTCCCGCAACTTTCAAAAATTACATTTTGGTCACTAGCCAAAATGTCAACCTTCCGAACCTCATTTTCCAAAATTGATTTCACAGTTCACTTTTATATATTAAAAGATGATTTTAGAATATTTTTCCATATTTTTAATGCAACCCGAACTAGGTTTTCCTAAATTCCCTCTTATATATTCGATCAACACTTTGACTGAACCGGTCAACGCCAAAACTTCTGAGCCCAAAACCGGGGCGTTACAATCCACAAGTCTATAGGCATGCATCCTAATATCCAAAGCCAAACAACCATCAAAGCATCAAAGTAAGCACCAAAATGGCCATTTACAAATCCAAAACATTTAAGGAATCATGCCACAACTAGGGAGTCCAAAACATCTCCCAAATCACATCCTAGGTTCCCATTGCCAAATATCAAAAGCTAATAATGTTGTGAAAAATTCACCATACATGAGCTTAGCTTTCCCTTGGATTCTTAGCCTCCTTGCTGCCCTCAAACACCTCAAGTATCTGCATTATTGGTTCAAGAGAGAGAGCGTAAGCACAAATGCTTAGTGAGGTATGCTCTAAAGAAACAACTCAATAATGCATTTTATAAAAATACTTTCCATAAAGCCTTTTAACACATAAACATCATTATTCATGCAACAATGCATACACATCAAACATCTCATGATTCTTTAACATCAACATGTCACATTTGCCACCAAGTGATACCATAACCATTTACAACATAAAACACAATCGGATACGCGGATTACAAGTGTTGTACCATACGCTTCATACACACTACCGAACACACAAGGAGGATTTTACCGGTACAATCAACCCCTCAACACCCGTGATGGAGTTTAACGGTACAATCACAACCCCTCAACATCACTCATCGGTAGTTGTATAACATCACTAACGAGAACACGGGACACACAACACAAGATCCACACATGGACTTTTAACCACCATTGCGATTTTAACCATCTCGTTAGTGTACTTGGATGGAGTTTACGGTACAATTACAACCCCTCAACATCCAAGGCGACTTTATTCACGGTGCACCCAATCCTAAAGCCGGCTAACTATATCCGATTCAAGTACTTTAAAACCAACACATCACTTGCCAATATACATCATTTAATCTCTGTTGAGTGTGTAAAAGTTCTATCATTTACACCTTTTTAAACCCATATTTCTGCTGCATTCAAGCATCATTGCATTGCATTTAGGTTAGTTTTCAATAAAACATCACAATTATATAAAAGGCACGGATTCTACTGAAAGATGGTTATTTTTGCAGGTATCTGTCACAGTAGATGTTGAAGGCAGGCGCAGGGCAGATAAGCAGGAGAGCTGAACTGGACAAGCAGCTGAAGAAGACGAACCTGTCACGGACCTGTCGTGACAGCATGATGACAGCAGATTCATGAAGAGGAAAAGTGAAGTGGACCTCGATAGATAGAGAAAAATCTGCTCGTCTGTCGTGTGGAAGCCAAATATTTTTCCAAGCCCCGGATCAAAAGATATGCCAAGCCAAAGCTCAAGGAGAAGAATTCCCATGAAACAAGGAGGCGGCTGAAAAGTAGGAATCCTTAGAGATTTAGTCCTTATTAGAATCTTACTTTTAATTAAAGTTGTAATCCTTGTTACCTTAGATAACTTGAGCCCAAAGCTTATATAAAGGGCATAGATTAACCCTAGGGTATAGCCGACTACCCCATAACCGAAACCTAAACCCTGCCGTTTACCTGTCACCGATATGTTCTAAATTCCCCCTAGGGCTACGGGTTGTTTTGTAAAGTAGTTGCAAGGGTTGCTTTGTTTTAGGATTTTTCAAGTTCAATAAAATAAACTTCAAGTTCTTTTATCTTGGTTTTAATATCTTGCAAGAGCATCGGGAGAGCATTGTGAGGTTATCCATTTACTTAGCATCGGGAGAGTTAAGTATACGAAAGAGATAAAAGCGTGTTCTCTAGTTTATAGTTGAACCATCTCGTGCTTAGGGATAAGGCGAGGTTAAGTGGCTAAGGAAGAATTCATACACATCGGTGTTCATCCTTCGATTCACGCCGGGAGGTATCATCAAAGACGTGATCATCGACAGACTTGCGCCTAGGGATAGGGCAAGGCAGATCAGGGATTCTTGCCAAACTTGAAGTACGGAGTTAGTGTTCGCTGCCGCGATAGCTGACGGACAGACGTCGCGACAGGTGCTGTCGGCGACGGGTGCGACGACAGAACTGGAGATCCTAAGCAATTCAATACCTACACTACTGAGCAACTCAATACCAGCCCATTCTCTCCTTCTTGATATCTCAATCTTTTATTTACGTTTTTAATTTAATATTCGTGACAATTCTCTTAAATATTTCCTTTGCTTTCGTGCAGTGAATCTAGGTGAAGCTATTAGCCCAATCCCTGTGGAGACGATATCCGATACTTTGTATCACTTTACTACTTGCGTCGTGTATACTTGCACTACAATTGCGATAGACTATTTTACACGCAACAAGTTTTTGGCGCCGTTGCCGGGGATTGGCAACATAACTACACCTTTCTTTCCTTGCACTTTTTGTTTTTATTTTCGCTTTTATTTTTGTTTTTTATTTTTCTTTAATTTTTCTTTTGTGTTTTTAAACTCTTGCTTTTCACAAGGTTTTCCTGTTTATGCGCAGATCGAAAAGAGGTGAAGATCCTGAGTATAAATTAGATCCGGAGATTGAACGTTCCTTTAATCTCAAGAAATAGATTCGCCACCTCTTAGACCGAAACGAATACCTTGAAGAACAGCTAGAGCAGATGGTCCGTAATCAGCCTGTCGGTGATGATATACCGCATGTCGGTGACCCGCCCGCGGCAGGTGGACGACGGTCATGTCGTGACTACATGCTGAACGATCATGTAGAGCTGGAGACCACGCTGCCGGATATTGACGTTGACAACTTCGAGCTTAAACCTGTCATGTTTAGTATGATCAACAATGCCGGGCAGTTTGGTGGTTCAGCGACAGAAGATGCCAGGGAGCATCTCAAAACGTTCCAGGAGATCTGTGGTTCGTTTAGACTACCAGGAGTTAGTCCGGAGATACTAAGGCTTCGGTTATTCCCCCATTCATTGAGGGACAGAGCTAAAACTTGGTGGAATAAACTTACACCGGGTTCTATCATGACTTGGGTAGATTTAACTCGTGAATTTTTGTCTCGTTTTAATCCTTCACATTTAGCTGAGCGATTACGTAATGAAATTGCTACTTTTCAACAGGAAGATGACGAGCCAATGCACGAGGCCTGGGACAGATTCACAACTCTTCTACGAAACTGCCCAATGCATGGATTCCCCGTCTGGAATCAGGTAACTAAGTTTTATAATGCTGCTAACTTACAAACTCGCATTCGAATTGATTCTGCAGCAAATGGACTACTATTGGACAAAGATCCAGACGAAGCCCTGCAAGTTCTGAAACATCTGGCTAAGAATGAGGAGCAGTTTCCAACCGCTAGAAGAGGGGGTAAACGGGTCCTTGCTGTCAAGGATTATGAGGTCGACAGCACTATGAAATCACAGGTAGCATTCCTCACTAAAGCCATGAAACACTTATTGAGTGAAGAGGAAGTACGAGGGTTTGCTGTCGAGGAAGTTTGTGCTACATGTGAGGGAAATCATAGCAGGGATGAGTGCCCTATAAATATAGAAGAAGGAAAATATGTTGGAAATTACAAGCCAAACTACAATTCCAACAATTACAACCCTAATTGGAGGAAAGACCCAAAATTTTCCTGGAGTAACCCCAACAATGCTCTAAATCCGCAAGCATATAATCAGAATCAGGGGGGTCCTAGATTGTTGACGCGACAGCAGCCACAGCCGCAAAACCTGCCGCAGAACCTGCCGCCTCAGCAACAACAGCAGCCACCACCTGCCTCGAGTAGTATATTGGAGCAGACTCTGGCCACCTTTATGTCTCAGACCGGCACGTATATGGATAACATCAATAAGTTTGTCAAGAAAACGGAAGACTTTATGGATGAAACTAAGATGAGAATGACAAACCATGAAGCCACCTTGAAATCTCTAGAGACACAAATGGGTCAGGTGTCGCAGCATATTAAGCCACGGCAGAATGGAGGATTCCCTAGCAATACTGAAAATGCTAGAACGCCCCCTCATGAGCAATGTAAGGCGATTACTACTAGGAGTGGGAAAAAGTTACCAGGGCCGGAAAAAGAAGCTGAAACAGAAAAGAAACCTGCCTTGGATAAGCCTGCCGAGGAAGCTGCCCCGGCAGGTAATGAACAGACTGCTGCCGATGAGCCTGTCACGACAGCAGAAGCGACAGAGGAGAAAAAAGATGAGTATCGACCTCAGATTCGCATGCAGTGGGAAGGGCGCATTGGTGATTATCGCCCTCCACCACCTTTTCCGCAACGGATACAGCAAGCTAAGCATGAATCTCAACTTAAAAAGATTTATGATATTTTTAAACAGGTTCATATTAACATTCCGTTGTTAGATGCTGTTAGGGAAATGCCCGGTTATGCTAAATTTCTCAAGGATGTTATGTCTAAAAAATCTAAACTTGGGGAATTTGAAACGGTAAGGATGCAAGAAGGTTGCATGAGTATTCTTCATCGACAACCACCCCAGAAAAAGAAGGATCCAGGGAGCTTCCTCATACCTTGCGTAATCGGAGATAAATTTGTGGGTAAGGCATTATGTGATCTTGGTGCTAGTGTTAATCTAATGCCCAAATCTGTTTTTCAGAAATTAGGTATTGGCAAGGCGTGGCCCACGACAGTTACCCTACAGCTAGCCGACCGCTCTTACGTTCACCCCGAGGGAAAAATTGAAGACATCTTGGTAAGAGTGGATAAACTTATTTTTCCTGCTATTTTCTTATTTTAGATTGTGAGGCAGATGAGAACGCACCAGTCATCCTAGGGCGACCCTTCTTAGCCACGGGAAGATCACTGATTGATGTGGAAAAAGGAGAACTCACCATACGCGTAAACGATCAAGAAATTAAGTTGAACGTTCTCCAAGCAATGAAACATGCTGATGTGGATGAAGAATGCAAGGCCATCATTGAGGTGACCTTTGATCAACCCTGCATCAGGTCGGGCTGCCGGGATATAAAATTTGGTCACTGTTGCGACAGCCATTTACAAGCCTGTCACGACAGCAACGACGACAGCACCGACGACAGCAACTCCTCTGAATCCGATACATCTGATACTGAAGGTCATGAAGAGGTAGACTGGTTAGACCATCGCCCAGGTAAGTTATTCGAACCCTTGAATTACACTTCGGATAACCATTTAATCCAAAAGCCATCTACTGTTGAACCACCTGTCTTAGAACTTAAGCCCCTGCCAGGGCAGCTTAAATATGCTTATCTTGGTAGTGATAAAACACTACCCGTGATCATCTCTGCTAAGCTGCCGCAGGAACAGGAACGACAGCTGATCGACATGTTGAGGCAGCATAAAAGGGCGATAGGATGGACTATAGCAGACATTCAGGGCATTAGTCCGACAATCTGTATGCACAAAATCCTCCTAGAGGAAGATCATAAGCCGACTATTGATGCCCAAAGGCGGTTGAACCTTGCAATGAAAGAGGTAGTGCGTAAGGAAATAATTAAATGGTTAGACGCTGGTATCATTTACGCCATCTCCGATAGCAAATGGGTAAGCCCGGTGCAATGTGTTCCCAAGAAAGGAGGCATGACTGTGATAACCAACGAAAACAATGAGCTAATCCCAACCAGGACTGTGACCGGTTGGAGGGTTTGTATGGACTATCGGAAGCTTAACAAAGCTACCCGAAAAGACCACTTTCCTTTACCCTTTATTGATCAAATGCTTGATAGATTAGCGGGTAAACCTTACTATTGTTTTCTTGATGGTTATTCAGGATATAATCAAATTGCTATTGCACCGGAGGACCAAGAGAAAACGACTTTCACCTGCCCCTACGGAACATACGCTTTTAGGAGGATGCCGTTTGGACTCTGTAACGCGCCTGCCACCTTCCAAAGGTGCATGATGGCAATATTCTCCGACATGGTAGAGGACTTCCTTGAGATCTTCATGGATGATTTTTCTGTCTTTGGAGACGATTTTGAAAGCT
This sequence comes from Hibiscus tridactylites, assembly GCA_958450335.1. Classification (NCBI taxonomy): domain Eukaryota; kingdom Viridiplantae; phylum Streptophyta; class Magnoliopsida; order Malvales; family Malvaceae; genus Hibiscus; species Hibiscus tridactylites. Next base: position 52,525,307 of record OY288281.1, read on the forward strand.
GCCTCGGCAACCTCCAAAAGGTACTTGAAAGATGTGAAAAAGCTAATCTTGTTCTTAATTGGGAAAAATGCCATTTTATGGTAGATGAAGGGATAGTTTTAGGCCATAAGATTAGCTGCCGTGGGATAGAAGTCGACAGGGCAAAGATTGAAGTCATAGAGAAGCTGCCGCCGCCAACCACAGTCAAGGGCATTAGGAGTTTCCTAGGGCATGCTGGTTTCTATAGGAGATTTATCGCAAATTTCTCAAAAATCACGAAGCCCCTATGTCATCTCTTAGAGCAGAACCGACCCTTTGACTTTAATGAAGAATGTACTGAAGCATTCAAGGTTCTGAAGGAAAAGCTAGTGACAGCCCCCATAGTACAGCCACCAGACTGGACACAACCGTTTGAGATCATGTGTGATGCCAGTGACTATGCTGTCGGGGCAGCACTTGGGCAGCGTAAGGACAGGCTATTTCATGTCATATATTATGCCAGCAAAACATTGAATGATGCCCAAGTAAACTATACCACCACAGAAAAGGAGCTGTTAGCTGTGGTGTTCTCCATCGACAAGTTTCGTTCTTATATACTTGGGACGAAAGTAATAGTGCACACCGACCATTCTGCCCTTAAGTACTTGTTCGCAAAGAAGGATGCAAAGCCTAGGTTGATAAGATGGATCTTGCTATTACAAGAGTTCAACCTTGAAATCAAAGACAAAAAGGGGACAGAAAATCAGGTGGCAGATCACTTGTCTAGGTTGGAGTTGGGACAGAGTCTACCTGTAGATGAGACACACATACTAGAGACCTTCCCAGATGAGCAGCTCTTTGCTGCCGCAATAGTTGTCGCGACAGCCATGGCGGCAGGTAAGTCTTCTAACTGTAACGCCCCGGTTTTGGGCTCAGAAGTTTTGGCGTTGACCGGTTCGGTCAAAGTGCTGATCGAATATAAAAGAGGGAATTTAGGAAAGCCTAGTTCGGGTTGCATTAAAAATAAATAAAAATATTCTAAAATCATCTTTTAATATGTATAAGTGAACTGTGAAATCAATTTTGGAAAATGAGGTTCGGAAGGTTGACATTTTGGCTAGTGACCAAAATGTAATTTTTGAAAGTTGCGGGACAGTTTTATAAAGGATTGAAACTTTGAATCTTTAAGGAGCTATTATTCCAAAAAGGATTTCTCCAGATTTTTCTAAGATATTTTAAGTCTAAAATCTGATTTTAAAGATTAAGAAAAGAGAGGGAAAAATCATTTTAACTAATTCCAACTAATTTTCCATTTTCTCTCAAATTCTCTTTTCTCTCATTTTCTCTCTACCCAAACAAGATTTCCTCAGATTTCTTTCTCTGATTTTGACTTCTTAATCTCTCATTTCAATTCTCATTTGATTCCTAATCATCTCATCATCAAAACCTCTCAAATTGCAAATTGTTTCATCAAGCATTTTGGCTCTAAAATGGAGAAATACAAGTTTGGAGGTAAGAACGTCCTTCTCCTCTAAACTATCAGTTCTTTGCTGAAATTCCTAAGTTCTCAATCCTTGATTCATGTTTTATTAAAGGCTTTTCAATTGAGATCTTGATTTTTGGCTAAAATGCAAGATTTGGTGATTTTGGTGAAATTTTCGTGTGATCTGTTTAAGCAGGGTTTTGAGGTGTTAAATTGATGTTAAATGAATGCTAAAATGATTAGAAGTTGAGGTTTAATCAATGCAATCCCGGATAGGTTGAATTTCCTAAGTTTGGCTTGAGTTTTTGGTTGTTTTTGGAGTGTAATTGGTGATCTGTTATACCTGGAGGTATAAGGACGTGGCTGTGATCATTTTGTATGTTTTTTGATGTATAAAAATGGTTAGAAGTGATGGATCTTGGCTGGGTTAAGTTTTGGAAGTGTTTGGAGATGATTTCGGTTGTGTTTGGTAGCCAAATTGCTAGTTTTGTGATGAGCAGCGAGTTGTGTTGATGTTGCTGGTGTTTTAATGCATATGGATGCATTAATGTTCTGTTTTTGTGTGCTTGAAACAGGGGAGGTTGATCCTTGAGCTTTGGAGGTGTTTTCGGAAGGTTTCGGAAGCTTGGAAAGCTTGTTGGCTAGGCTTGTTTGGTAATCGGTGAGTGAAGTTGGGATTTCAGCTTTTGAAACAAGGTTTGAAGGTTTTTGGGAGCTTAGTTTAAGTCTAAACAACTTTGCTAAGCTCAAGAGTAAGTGAAGAGGTTTTTGCTTTGGAATTGTGTGTGATTTGGTTTTAAAAATCAAATGTGGTTGATGATTGTTATGCAAGTGTTATGCATGGTTTAATTCTGTTTTGTAAGCATGTTTTTAGCATGGTTTAATGCTGGTTTTGAAAGTCATTTGAAAGGGATGCTCAAGGTAAGAGATCCTTGGTTTTATACATTGAAATGTGGTTTTGATGCATAGAGTTGCATGTTGTTCAATGGCTTTGTATGATGCTTAAAAACAGTGAGTTGATGATGATTAATGATGATAATGGTGCCTTTTGCATATTATTTATGCATGTGAATGATTGAGCTAATGATGTGATGATTTTGCATTATGTGTATGCATGTGAATCATTGAGCTAATGATGTGATGGCCTTGCATTATGTTTATGCATGTGGAACATTGGAAATTATGGTAAGATGGTTATATTGGCAAGAGATGTGAATGGTTCTTGGTTCGTTGATCGGGTATAATTAGCCGGCTATAGGATTGGGTGCACCGTGAATAAAGTCACCTTGAAGGCGGAGTGGTCAAGTGTGGACCGGTTAGACTCCCCTCAAGTATTCCTAACGAGAAGAGGTCATAGTGGAGGTTGTTGCCCACTCGAGGACCTAAGTTGTTAAGGTCATAATGGAGGTTGTTGCCCATTCGAGGACCTTGGTTAAGTAAAGGTTATAAGGTGGTTAAAAGTCCTTATGTGAGAACCTTGTACTTGTTAAGATCACAATGGCTATGGTTAAGTCCATGTGTGGATCTTGTGTGTGATGTCCCGTACCTCGTTAGATGATGTCTACAACTACCAATCGGTTATGCAAAGGTTGTATGGTGGTTGAAAGTCCATACGGAAAAGACCTTGTGCATGTCAAGGGTGTATGGCGGTTGGAAGTCCATACATGGTAACCTTGAGGAAAAGCTAAGGTTGTATGGTGTTTAAAAGTCCATGCATGGGAACCTTAGGTTGTTAAGGTCAAATGGAGGTTGATGCCCATTTGGAAGACCTTGGATTGGGTAGGGTGTAGGAAGCGTTGGGACACGCTTGTAATCCGCGTATCCGATCGAATCGATAAGTTGGAAAGTGAATGTGGTTGATCTCTTGGAAGCCAATGTAATGTTCTTGATCATGTGAAGCATGGAATTGCTTGAAATGATGCATAGTTGCATGTGAAGCATGGTATTGCTTGAAATGATGCATGGTTGCATGTGAAGCATGAGATGCTTGAATTGATGCACGTTTGCATGTGAAGCATGAGATGCTTGGTAAGATGCATTGTTGCATGAGATGTGTATGATGCTAGTGAAAGCATGTTACTTGCATGTTGAACAAGTGTTGGTTGTCATTTGATAAATGATGCATGAGAGCATGGATTACCTATGTTGCATTGAAGTCATGTATGACTTGTTGTTTAAGGCATGTGAAGATGATGATATGGTTTTATAATGCCTTGGTTAAATGCATGAAATGGTTTAATGGAACTATGGTTATAATGGTTTCTTACTTGTTATGGCTTTCAAGTTTATGAAAGGTATGTTGTGAAATGGAAGTGTCTTCCATGGTTTTAATTAAGCTTTGCATATGGTGTTTATGCATGAGTTGAGCTTGATGTTGAAAAGAGTTTTCGAACATGGTTTTGGAAGGTAAATCGGGTTGGTTTTAAAGTGTTTTAAAGACCCGCTGCATTGATGGTGTTTTGGTTTTGAGCATTCCTCACTAAGCATTATGTGCTTACGCTCCTTTTTGTCCATCAATGCAGATTCTTGAGGATTGGGGCAGCAAGGAGCAAGGGATTCAAGGTGGACTCCAATGGAGATGTATGTCTCGGTGAATAGCTATAGTTAATAAGGGCAATGGGGTAGAATCTCTCGGATTGTTGTTCTTGTGATCGTATGTGTTGATCATGAATGTTTAAATACTGTTGTTAATGTTGTTGAATCATGAATTGGTTTAATTGAGTTTGAATTGGAAGGTTTGTGCTTAAATGGTTGCTTGTGTAGGAAGTATGTCTATAGAATTGGGGCTTTTCTTATGTGATGGTTAATTGTTGAATTGTTGATGCAAGTATGTCTCTTTTATGTTGAATTGCATGTTGGCAAAGTTTGGTGGCTTTTGGAGCATGTTTGAATGATCAATTGTGTGTTTGAATGAGCAAAATGCAACATTCTGGGCTAGACGTTTCGGAACAGGCAACACCGTTTCGGAACGGGTGCCCTGCATGAACCCAGGCGTCCGAAACGGGTGTCACCGTTCCGAAACGGAAAGCATTCTGCCAGACCCCCCGTTGCGGAACGCGTTGCGGAACGGCCCGTGTTTCGGAACGACCTTGGCCTGTTTCGGAACGGGTGACCGTTGGGGGCTGACATGGGCGGTTAAATGTTTCAAAATGTTTACATTTTGGTCCTGAATCTTGTTTGTGCAATTGTATGAGTTCGGGATGTCCGTTTGAGCTGAAATTTGGCAGAGAAGCATGAAACATGATTAATTTCAAGATGGTAACTTAAAATCTAGTTAAGTCCTTAAAGTTTTCAGAAATTACAATTTGGTCCCTAAAGTTGTAATTTGTTCAATTGGGTCCCTGTTTTATCTCTGATGTTTGTGATCTTTGAGCATGGTGTTTGTGTGATCACATCTAAGGTTAATGTGCATCTAGATAAGATTAAAAAGAAAAAAAAAGGGTCGTTAATCAAGGTTGACTTTCGGGTTGACTTTGGTTTTCCCCGTGTAATCTTCGTAGTTCGGGTCAACCGTCTAGGCCGGGCTACGGGGGTTACACTAACCTTCCCTGGTATGCTGATTTCGTTAATTTTATAGTTAGCGGAATATTACCTTCTGATCTTACTTATCAAGCCAGGAAGAGGTTTCAAAATGATGTTAAACATTATTATTGGGACGAACCTCTTCTTTTCAAATTGTGCGCAGATCAGGTTATAAGGAGATGTGTACCACAAGAAGAACAAGAAGACATTCTCCATCACTGTCATGCCTCACAATATGGAGGACACTTAGGAGGCAACAAAACTGCTGCCAAGGTGCTGCAGTCAGGTTTCTACTGGCCGACACTGTATAAGGACGCACAGGAATTTTACAAAAACTGTGACAGGTGCCAGCGGACAGGTAACATCTCAAGGAGAAACGAGATGCCACTGCAGAATATTTTAGAAGTCGAGATCTTCGACGTATGGGGGATTGATTTTATGGGACCTTTTCCATCTTCATGTGGAAATCTTTACATCCTCCTAGCAGTAGATTATGTCTCCAAGTGGGTAGAAGCAATCGCAACTCAAAAGAATGATGCCAAAACAGTCCAAAAGTTTTTGCACAAAAACATCTTTTCTAGATTTGGCATCCCTAGGGCGATTATCAGTGATGAAGGGAGACATTTTGACAACAGGGTAATTGTTGCCGCCTTGAGAAAATATGGTGTCAAGCACAAGATAGCGACAACATACCACCCACAGACCAATGGACAGGCTGAGATTTCCAACAGGGAAGTGAAGAACATTCTTGAAAAAATGGTCAAACCAACTAGGAAAGATTGGTCTTTACTTCTGAATGATGCATTATGGGCATACAGGACAGCTTTCAAGACTCCATTGGGCATGTCTCCATTCCGATTAATCTATGGGAAAACCTGTCACCTGCCTGTCGAGATAGAGCACAAGGCATATTGGGCAATCAAGGCAGTAAACATGGACTTGGACAAGGCAGGTCAGAAAAGGCTGTTAGATTTGAATGAAATCGAGGAAATACGGACAATGGCCTACGACAACGCAAGAATATACAAGGAGAAAACAAAGAAGTGGCATGACAAGAAGTTGCTGCCGCGACAGTTCTGCCCAGGGCAGCTTGTGTTGTTGTTCAATTCGAGGTTGAAACTCTTTCCAGGGAAGCTCAAATCTAGATGGTCTGGTCCATTCCAAGTAATTCAAGTTTTCCCCCATGGTGCCATTACAATTCAATCATTAAAAGACGGGCACCAATTCAAAGTCAATGGACAACGCCTCAAGCATTATCAGGGGACTGAAGCCCCAGGAATTCAGGAAGTGGTTACCTTAGTTGATGCCCCACAAGGCATCCCTAATTTAACCTAGTTTTATTTTTATTTTATTTTATTATTATTTATTAGGAATTAGATTTATTTTAATGTTTTGTTTTAATTTCAGTTTTTAGGAAATAAAAGAGACAAGTGAGAAAGAAGAAGTGGCCCAAGACCACCGCTCATCCATCAGCCCAACTAAGCCCATCTATGGTAACCTGTCGTTTCGGCTGCCGGCGCAGACGGATTTGACAGGCTGTCAACAGACGCACGGCAGACGAAGAAGCGTGCGGCAGACGCTCCGCAGACGCATTAATGCGTGTCAGACGCGTCAGACACGCCATATCCAATCTGCCGCCCCGTTATTCCCGCCTGCCGTTGCGGCATTAAATGGGCAGCTACTCGACAGCTATATAAACCCCTTCCCCCTTTCATTTTTTTCTCACTTCTGATTTTTCTCTCTTGTATTCTCTTCTAGTTTTATCTATTTTCTCTCCTTTTTCAGCCCTTGCAATCAACAATGTCTTCACGACAGACTCGCCAAAATGCTGCTGCCGCCTCTTCTTTCGCAGCAGCATCCACGTTCGCCAACAAAGAACTTTGGGAGGAACGGAGTTTCATCTATAACAGAGATGCTCCTCTTTTTGGACTCCGGCCGTTCATTATGAAGGCCATTACGGCGCAACTTTGGGAAGACTTTGCCGAGCAGCCGGCAGAGCTTAATGACACCCTGGTTAGGGAATTCTATGAGGCGATCGAGAGTAAGTCGGCGACATCTGTCGTCGTCCGAGGAGTGACAGTTCCTTTCACCGCCAGCAGCATCAATCATGTCTTCGGCCTCTTCTTTGGCCCCAATGACGACGCTCATCAACAGTTTTGGGACTCCCTCGACGCTGCCAGCCACGATGCTGTCATGAGGGAATTGACAGAAAAGGGCACAACTTGGAGCACCAGCAAGAAGAACCCCAACTCCGTCAACCGGGCAGAGCTGCTCCCCGAGGCTAAATTATGGAACACTTTTATTAAAAAGCGTATCCTGCCCTAATCCCACCACACGACAGTCAACAGGCAGCGGCTTGCCCTCATCCACTCTATCATGCATGACAGGCCGATCAACGTGGGCAGGTACATGCGAGAAAGCATTCTCGATTGTGCCTTCAGAACAGATTCACGACTATGCCTGCCCTTCACCATTACGGCCCTCTGCCGCTGCGCTGCCGTACCGGAGGACCCTTCAGACAAAATCAAGAAGGGAAGCGGCTGGACCGACAGCAACATCTCCAGCCTGATGGAGATCATCGTCGTAACGCCCCTCAACGCCTTCGATCCAAACGCCCCACCTGCTGAATCTGATGATGAACCTGCCACCGAGCCTGCCCCAGAAGCTGCGACCAACACCGCTCCGGCAGGTCAGAACGCCGACATCTTAGCTGCCATCTTGAGGATAGAGGAGCGGCAGATGGGTTTAATGACATTCATCCGCGATTTCTCCAACGCAACGGTAAACTTTATTACCAACACTTTAAATTTTTCGGATGTCATTTTCCCCACCTTCCCCGCCCATTACTTTAATATACCCTCCCCCACTCCCACACCACCTGTCTCTCCCCATGGAGAATCTGCCTCCTCCACACCTTCCTCGACAGCAGCCGACAGCCCACCGGCGGACACTTCCCCTCGAGGCACCAAGCGAGCTGCCACTGATGACAGCCCTCTCGTCCGGAGAAACTTGGACAACGCCTTTACGCGGGTGAAAAGAATCAAACATGTGGCCAACAAGAGGATGCTGTCCAAAGCCATTACGAGTAACAGCTGGGATAGCAGCGGCAGTTCTGATGTCCGACTAGTGGAGCCACCTTCCCTTAAACCTTCTGATGACCCTGTCCCCCAACCGGAGGAAGAACCTACACCTCAACAGGCTGATGCACCTGTTGACCAACCTGCTCCGGAACCTGCCCAGCCACCTCCCCAACGCAGACGCTACCATCAGATCCGCGTCAGCAGCAGTGATGAGGACAGCGCATAAAATTTAAGTTTTTATTTCTTTTTCTTCTCTTATTGCTGCCTGCCCTTATATATTTGTGATGTACTTTTATTTTTCATGTTTTTCTTTATTTGTTTAAGTGTCATTTTGCATTGAGGGCAATGCAACCCTTGAGTTTGGGGGTGGCAACCCTCCATATTTAATGGAGTCTTTAGCACATATTTTGTTTAAGTATTGTTTCTTATTAGTTAAGTTCCTTTAAAAAAAATCAGAAAAATCAGAAAATTTAAACTGTTGGCTTAAAACTGTGAAGTTAACTTACCTGTCATGACAGCTCTGTCGTGGCAGCATCTTTAGGACAGGTTAAGGAAAAGTTTAGAGCCTTTCTATAGTTCTGAAAACTTAAACACTTTTGTGACTGTTATAATGCTTAGAACTCTTTTAGCCAAACTAGAATAGGAAGCTTAGAACTTGGATAGCCCCTAGAGGTGCCTAACACTGGCTCTAGGAAAGAAGTTTAGCAAAAGAAAATCAAAAACCTAGAGGTGCCCGAAACCGGCTCTAGGAAGCTAACTAGAGGTGCCCAAAACTGGCTCTAGAAAAACTTAGCTTGAAAATAGAAGAAAAAGCATGAAAATGTGCCTTCTAAAAGAAAGTAAACTTTGGCATAAAATTCAAGTTAAGGAGTTGAATATTCTAGTGAAACTAAGAGAGTCTTAGCTTATAACTGTTCACAAGCATGCACACACTGCACGAGAGCTATTGGGAGATTCCGGACAGATCCTAACCCTTCCGACAGGTTGCTGCCGCCATAGAGAATGAGCGACAGGTGAGGGACAGTTCACTGTTTGAAGGCCAACACAAAAATTTTCAGTTTTCTTTTAAGTCTTCATTGCTTGAGGGCAAGCAAAAACTTGAGTTTGGGGGTGTGTTGAGTGTGTAAAAGTTCTATCATTTACACCTTTTTAAACCCATATTTCTGCTGCATTCAAGCATCATTGCATTGCATTTAGGTTAGTTTTCAATAAAACATCACAATTATATAAAAGGCACGGATTCTACTGAAAGATGGTTATTTTTGCAGGTATCTGTCACAGTAGATGTTGAAGGCAGGCGCAGGGCAGATAAGCAGGAGAGCTGAACTGGACAAGCAGCTGAAGAAGACGAACCTGTCACGGACCTGTCGTGACAGCATGATGACAGCAGATTCATGAAGAGGAAAAGTGAAGTGGACCTCGATAGATAGAGAAAAATCTGCTTGTCTGTCGTGTGGAAGCCAAATATTTTTCCAAGCCCCGGATCAAAAGATATGCCAAGCCAAAGCTCAAGGAGAAGAATTCCCATGAAACAAGGAGGCGGCTGAAAAGTAGGAATCCTTAGAGATTTAGTCCTTATTAGAATCTTACTTTTAATTAAAGTTGTAATCCTTGTTACCTTAGATAACTTGAGCCCAAAGCTTATATAAAGGGCATAGATTAACCCTAGGGTATAGCCGACTACCCCATAACCGAAACCTAAACCCTGCCGTTTACCTGTCACCGATATGTTCTAAATTCCCCCTAGGGCTACGGGTTGTTTTGTAAAGTAGTTGCAAGGGTTGCTTTGTTTTAGGATTTTTCAAGTTCAATAAAATAAACTTCAAGTTCTTTTATCTTGGTTTTAATATCTTGCAAGAGCATCGGGAGAGCATTGTGAGGTTATCCATTTACTTAGCATCGGGAGAGTTAAGTATACGAAAGAGATAAAAGCGTGTTCTCTAGTTTATAGTTGAACCATCTCGTGCTTAGGGATAAGGCGAGGTTAAGTGGCTAAGGAAGAATTCATACACATCGGTGTTCATCCTTCGATTCACGCCGGGAGGTATCATCAAAGACGTGATCATCGACAGACTTGCGCCTAGGGATAGGGCAAGGCAGATCAGGGATTCTTGCCAAACTTGAAGTACGAAGTTAGTGTTCGCTGCCGCGATAGCTGACGGACAGACGCCGCGACAGGTGCTGTCGGCGACGGGTGCGACGACAGAACTGGAGATCCTAAGCAATTCAATACCTACACTACTGAGCAACTCAATACCAGCCCATTCTCTCCTTCTTGATATCTCAATCTTTTATTTACGTTTTTAATTTAATATTCGTGACAATTCTCTTAAATATTTCCTTTGCTTTCGTGCAGTGAATCTAGGTGAAGCTATTAGCCCAATCGCTGTGGAGACGATATCCGATACTTTGTATCACTTTACTACTTGTGTCGTGTATACTTGCACTACAATTGCGATAGACTATTTTACACGCAACAATCTAAATAATCCACTGTTTTTAAGCATTAATCAAAGCCATTAAACCAGCATGCATCACTATGCAACCAACCACATTAACTAATATCAAAACAAGGATCTCTTACCTTGAGCATCCTTCAACAAATGGCTTTCAAAACCAACATTAATCATGCTAAAACATGCTTTCAAAACAGAATTTAAACATGCAATTAAATACATTGCATCCAACCATCTCATGGTTCATCCAAGAGAGAGAGTTTTCCTGAAAACTTACTCTTGAGCTTAGTTAAGTTGATTAGACTTAAACTAAGATCCCAAAACCTTCAAACATCGGTTTTAAATCTAAAAACCCAACTTCACTCACCAATTCCGTTCCGCAAGCTTGCCGAAACGTCGTTCAAGCCTCCAGATCAACACCACAAGGATCCGAAGATGTCTCCCCTGTTTTAAACACATCAAAGAAGAGGATTAATGCATCATCATGCATTAAAATCTTCAGCCATTACACCTAAACTCGCTGCTCTCACCAAAACTAACATTTCAGCTACCAAACACAACCGAAATCACTTCCAAACTCTTCCCCAACATTACCCAGCCAAGATCCATCACTTCTAAACATTCCTAAACATCAATTAACATCCAAAAAGAACTTAAACTCATCCTTATACCTCCAGCTATAACAGAACGCGAAGTTCACCTCAAAAATCACCATTTTCACAAGCAAAAACTTAGGAAAATCAACCTATTCGGGATTGCATTAATTAAACCTCAATTACACATCATTAAACATCCAAAATACATTTAAAATCCATCTCAAAACAGAGCCCAAACAATCACCACGAATTTCTTCAAGATTTGTTCCAAATCTTGAGTTTTAAGCCAAAATCAAGATCACAACATTAAAACCTTTTATAAAACTTAATTTAAGGATTGAGAACTTGGGAATTTCAGTAAATAACTGAGTATTTAGAGGAGAAGAACATACTTACCTCTAAATGTAGATTTCTCCTTGATTAGAGCCAAAATCCTTGAAAATTCAACAATCAAAACAAGAGGATTTGATGTAGAAAGGATTAGGAATCAATTGATGATTGAAACCTCATCATTTGGTGTGAAAATCAAAAGTAATGTTGATGTAGAAATGTGTTTGGCTGAGGGAATTTTGAGAGAAAATTAGATGAGAAAGTTTTTAAGAAAGTTAGTTATGAAAAACTAAAATATCATTTTCCACTTTTCCTTTAATTAATTAAACATTAATTAAATCGTTAAAATCTAAGAAAAATCTGGAGAAATCCTTTCTTGGGTAAATTAGCTCCTTAAAGATTCAAAGTTTCAATGCTTACACAACAGTCACCACTGAACTTTTCAAAAATTACATTTTAGTCACTATTTCGAAATGTTGCACTTCCAAACCTTATTTTGTAAAATTGATTTCACCACTCTCTTATATATATTAAAAGAAGATTTTTAGATATTTTTCCATATTTTTAAAGCATCCCGAACTAGGCTTTCCCTAAAACCACACTTTTATATTCAAACCGAAAATCAGACCGGTCCGGTTCAGACCCTAAACTTCTAAGCCCAAAATTGGGGTGTTACAGCTTGCATTTTCTTTGGGTCAACATGAATTCCCGAAGCTGAAACAATGTGCCCTAAGAAGGACACCTCGGTGAGCAAAAACTCACTCTTAGAGAACTTAACATATAACTGCTTCTCATGAAGAGTTTGAAGCACAATGTGGAGATGGTTGCGATGTTCTTCCGCAGACTTGGAATAAATCAAAATATCATCAATCAAAACCACTACAAATTTATCAATGTAGGGTCGGAAGACTCGATTCATCAAGTCCATAAAAGCTTTCGGAGCAGTGGTTAACCCGAAAGGCATAACCAAAAACTCGTAATGACCGTACCTTGTACGAAAAGCAGTCATGGGCATGTCAAAATCTTTTACTCTCATCTGATAGTACCCAAACCTTAAGTTAATCTTGGAAAACACAATGGCATCCTTGAGTTGATCAAATAGATCATCAATTCTGGGTAAAGGGTATTTATTCTTGATGGTCACCTTGTTTAATTGCCGATAATCAATACATAATCTCATGGAACCATCTTTCTTCTTCACGAAGAGGACCGAAGCTCCCCAAGGTGAGGAACTCGACCGAATAAAGCCTTTGTCAAGCAATTCTTGTGTCTGGGCTTTCAACTCCTTTAGCTCGACTGCAACCATCCGATAAGGTGCAATGGAAATAGGGGTGGTCCTCGGTTGCACTTCAATGCCAAATTCCACTTCTCGAGTCAGAGGTAGACCTAGAAGCTCGTCAGGAAAGACATCTGGAAACTCACTTACTGTGTCAATATCATGGATCTGAGGTTCATTCTTGGTTTCTCTGGACAATGCACCCAACATGGAGTTCCGGGATTCCATCAGCATTATACTTTCCTTGCCGAGGCCTCGGAGATACAATTTTCGCTTGCTGCAGCCTACCCATGCTTGATGTTTACTAAGCCAATCAAGGCCTAGTATCGTATCAAACTCGTGGATTGGTAAAACTAGGAGATCTGCGGGGAACAAGATTGCTTGAATCAAGATCAAACAATTCTTGCATACAAGGCTTAGAGTAACACAATCACCTAACAGATTTGTCACGGAGATTTCTGTTGCCATAGGTTCGCTGGACATCCTATGTCTTTTAACCAATTCCATGCTTATAAAAGAATGTGTAAATCCAGGATCAATCAATACATACAATGAGTGTGCATATAACATAACGATACCTGTTATGACATCGGGCTCGTCATCCTCTTCGTGGCTTCTCACATGATACATCTGGGCAGAGGCCTTCGATTCCTGCTTGTTACTTTGCTTCCCGGATCCGCTTGGTCTGTCTGAAGTTCCCAATGGTGCCTATCTTGGCCATTTTCCACCGAAGGATTGGGCGGGTGAGGTGGTGTCTCCGTGCACAACCACTGACTTAGAGGGATTTTGAGGACAATCCCTGATAAAATGTCCTTGCTCCCCACAAAAGAAACATGCTCCCATCTGCTTACGGCACTGGCCTATTGGGTGCCGTTTCTGACAAAAATTACAAACTAGATGCTGAACACTTCGGTTCGAACCTCTAGTACTCTCAACTAAAGCCGCCTTAGACCAGGACTGGGTGATAGTCTATGGTCTCTCAATGTTCCTGGTACGGGAAAGTTGTGAATATGAAGCTTTCCTCGAGCCTTGATATTTGCCCTTCTTATTCCATTTGAGAGGTCAAGAATCATCCCATGCCCTTTTCTCAAATCTACTGGACATATTTCCTCTCGGAGCTCTCTGTGCAGACTCTATTTCTTTAACTCGGTTCACCAAATCCTGGAAGTTGGTGATACCCAAAGCCGTGAACATGGGTCGCAGCTCATCGCTCAACCCATCAATGAACATTCTGCACTTGTCTTCCTCTTTCTTTATAAACTCAGCTCTGTATCGGCAATACTTGCAGAAATCATGGATGTACTGCTCGATAGACTGCTCGCCTTGCTTCAAATGAAGAAAACTGCTCTGTCTCTCCGCGAGATAGTACTCGTTGATGTACTTGTTCCGAAATTCCTTAAGAAAGAATTCCCAAGTGACCGATTCTTCAGAAACGATAAGAATAGTGGTCTCCCATCACATAAGGGCCTCGTCGGTTAGCAATACAATAGCACACTCTAGCTTGTGTTCGTCAAAACACAGCAACTGCTTATTCAGGATACGTAGGGTGTTATCCATCCAATATTCAATAATCTCGGGGTTATAATCATCTTGTCTAGTGAAAGAGTAGGCTCGAAGTGAAGCCAACTTATCCATATGAGCACGAGTATACCGGCCAACAGGAGGAGTAGGCTGAGCTGAAGGTGCTACTTGCTTGTGTTTGTTGGAACATGTCAGTCATGTTCAAATAGCATTTAGCCTGAGCGGTAGATGCTACATGCTTAGTACCCCGAACCGGAGGGTCCTGTGGTTACAGTGGATTTGGAGGATTCCCTCCTCTAACCTCCTCGCCATGTGTTGAGGAGCCAGTAGCGAGCTCGTCAATATGAGCTTCGTTTGTCTCAGACATATCTATATGAAAGATCGGATCAGTCGACAAGTCACAATAAACATAATATATAACTCCTAGGTGGCAAAATAACACAATAACAATGCAATAGACTTCGGTTTAGTCCTAGAATCGACTAAACTCTAGCACTGATACCACAAATGTAACACTCCCTACCTGGCCTGGTTGAGAACCGAATCGGAGAGTGTTACCAACGAACGATACAAAGAACAAAGCACAAAAATTTCATCTTAAACATCGATAATCATCGGTAATCAAGAATTAATATCAGATATGTTATTTAATCCAATTTACCCTACGAACAATTAATTAACCAATTAGGGCCTAAGCAATATATTAAAAGAAAACATTAAGGTTCGAAGTGTAAATCCTTTTAAACAAATAAACATGTCTCAAAAGAATGCAATATCTCATAAGCTCACATTCATTTGGTGTTACATGCAGTTCATTAATAGCTGAATTCATCAATTAAGGGATAAGGATCAATCATAATCCAAGCCAATTTCGTCACATTACAGGTAATTAACTAAGCAGCCTACCCGTATCGATATACCCTTGGGCTGTATCGATACATGTGATTAATGGTTAACACATTTTATTATGGCTTAAGGTCTGTATTAATACAGGTAAGACCCGTATCGATACAGGTTGACTCAACACAAATATTGACTTGACTGGAGTTGACCCGTATCGATACGGACTAGGTCCGTATCGGAATGGGTGTTCATAGTAGCACATGGTAGGAAAATTGCATCGATATAACACCGACCGTAGCGATACGATGGTTGACAATGGCAAAAATGGTATCGGTACGGCTCAAACTTTATCGATACCCCCTTTGATTTCCTTAATTCCCAGAACAAGGGCGTATCTATACGCCATCCCCCGTATCGATACCCTGTCCTGTAATATCAAAATTTTATCTGGTTTTTCATCGATTTACCCTATCAAACCTTGTCCAAAAGCCATGAAATTTTACCAGCAATACATAAAACATGTAATCTAACGGCATGCAGGATTTCATGCCAATTCTATGGCATGCGGGATTTCACCAAAAAACTTAAAGTTTCTTGAGGGTTTTTCAAAATCAAGCCAAGTCTAAGGTTCTCCATCAATTTGGTTTGTACCCCCCCGCCTCGGCTATATGACCAAAATCAAACACATCTCTCCGCCTCGCCAATCAGTATATAGGCCGTAACCCTAGGACCGTAGTCCACACATACACTAAGCTCGTGAATTCTATGGCATGCCAATTGTATCCCTAATCCATCGAATCCAAGGTTCATAACAATGACAATAATTGGTAATTAAAAATCAATATTTCAATGGCATTATTTACACAACTTGTTCGATGATCATATCAATACCAAAATCAATAATTCCTTAACATAAACAAGGTCAATATCAATATTTGATGACAATGACAATAACATAATGCTTACTATGTATAACCTACATGATCAACATGAATTTCGATGCAATAAAACCTTACCATATAAGGTTAGTAACAAGAAAATCATGAACAATGGATTCAGACTAGGTATCTTGCCTAGACCCGAGACTCTGACTATACTCACTTTAAAATCCGATGCTTTTACTGCTCTCCGATAACAACGCCCTTATTTCTAGCTTTGGTTGATGATAATTGATTGTCACAATCCTCTTCTTGAGCTAGAAATCCAATAATAAATTATTAGAATCGATACTACGACATCGTATTCAATAAAACGACATCAAAAACAATATTTAAGCTTAATAATATTATCATCTCAAGTTTTCCATGGATGAACAAACACTAGGTCAAGATTACACACAAATTAACCATGGGTTCATTTGATCATTTAGTGGATTAAACTCACCCAACCGATAGGAACGATTTGCCAACCACGAACCGAAGAAATCGAAGCTTACTATCAAGCTCCCATGGAGGTGGTTGCTTGATATCTAAAGGGAGAAGATGAAGGGTGGTGTATGCTTGTTTTCTTCAATCAGGTAAGGGTACGAAACGATAACACTTATTTACCCTTTTTGTTTTATTTTTAACACTTAAGGTTTCCTTCAATTGAAGGAACCTATTCAGATACCCCGCGTGAGAATTTCTTTAATTTTGAAGAGGGGCTAATTACTTAATTAATCCCTCAACCTTTTGGAGCTCATGCTTTATCTCCCAACTATCATATTTTACAAATCAACCACTAAGGTTTCCAATACTATTCAATAGATTTCTAGTCCGTTAAATTTATTCACTTAAAGTCCTTTAACACTTATCTAGCTTGAAGACAGAGGCTAAAACCATACTTTAGTTTATACAGAAAACAGATTCCGATCGCCAGAATCCAATTACGACTAGACTAGATTTCAGGGAGTTACAGTATCCCAGATCGTCTTGGCACTTCTTTTTTGAGGAACATGTCAAACAATTTGTTAGACATGTGGCTTAAAAGATGACCCCAAATAGTTTTGTTATCGTTGGCATATTTTTGAGCAACAACGGCAGCTACTGTAGTAGCAGCAAAGACAAAAGCAGCGTCTGACTGACCATCACCATTTCTGGCGGTCACATCCATTGTCATCGGAGTACTGGTCACCGGGGTAGAAGGGGGTGGTTGTAACAGCACGTAGTCAAGATCGAGTTGCTCAAAGAAGATCATAATACATTGTGACCGTCTCCGATAATTAAATCCATCTAATGCATCAAGCTTGGATATGTCAAGAATCAGCTTGTTCGAAATATTCGACATTCTTGCAGTGAAGCTATACGTTTCTGAATTGTTGGATGATTAATGCAAAATAGAATGTTAGCAATGACTGGAAACAAAAATAGAAGAAAAGTTGATCGAAGAACTGAACCGTGTCGTGGTGAAAACCACTACCTTAAAAATGTATTTGCCTCAATGTTTGTGTTTGGCGAATTGTTCCCCCGAGGTTAACATGGTAGCTCTGGTGATTCGTACACCCGAATACCGAAGTTAATTGACGGTGATACTACACTTCAGAGGAATAAAATAGGAAAAGAAAGGTGTGTATTTTTCGGTGTATTGAGAAGCTTAGAAAGCCTTTCTATTTATAGGTTGAATTTGAAGGACAAAATCGTCCATACACATTAGAAATAAAGCTGATTTATTTCTGTATTTAAACTACTATTTAAACCGGAGTTATAACTGAAGTTATAATTTGTAGTATTAAATATGCAGTTTAAATCTGCTATTGAAACTGGTAATTTAACAGCTTCAAATGTTTCATTGTAGAGATCTACAGTCGTTACAAATTGTTACAGCTTCTGAAAATGAAACGACGCAAACTACCGATAAATATTGAACAATAACAAAAAAAATTCTTTCACATTCTTTTTGATTCTTGAGAAAAATTCTTATGAATTTTCTCCAAAAAGATAGTAATCACACGCACATGCCGAAGGCATGAGCCACGAGCCCGAGCCGGCCAGGTGGAGGAGGCGGTGCGCAAGATTCCCATTGGTATCTATCTCTCAAGTAGGGAGAGGAGAATGAACACTATAAATACCACTTAAAGTGGTATTTCCCACTCCATGTGGGATAGTATCTAAGCATTACTAACATACATGCCTCATGTAGTGGTTAGTTTGTTGTTTATTGAAATGTTACTAGCATATAGGTCAAATTGTGTCAAGAAATAAGTATAACAATCTAGATATCTTGGAATGGTTCTTATACTATCAAGTCTAGTGAGTTAACTTAAAGACCAAGTCATTTTAAAGTTTCACTCCCAAGTAATAGTTAATTAGTCGAGCTTAACTTTAAATTACTAATGAACTAAACAATATTAATGGATAAGCTCAAATGATCTTTCAAACTTCATTGTTTTAATAAATTAAATTGTATTGATAGATTTAGTTCTTTTCAAATGATTTTAATGCTAGACTTGCTCGATTGTTAGACTGATTCTTGTGTGGTAATACTCCTTCACTCGGTTTATATCCTAAGCCGGTTTAGAGGTGTTACACTAACGAACTAACTGCATTGCCAGGTGGCTTAACAACATTTAAAAGGCTTCAACAACTCTAAACCCTAACTGTTATGATTAACATTCATCCTCTTTTTCTTTTCTTTCACTCAACTCATCAAAAGAAAGCACATTAAGCCTTTGTCGAAACATGTCCAAAAATGAGATGGTTAAAGGCTTTATGAATCCATCTGTAGTTTGGTGGGTAGCTGGAACGTGGTTTGCTTCAATGGACCTGTTAGCCACTTTATCCCTTACAAAATGTACATCAAGATCCATATGCTTTGACTTCTAGTGGTAAATTGGATTCATACTCAAAGACAAAACACTAGTACTATAACTCCATATCTTTGGAACCTCCTTCTGTTTAACCCCTATATCGTGCAGCAAGGCTCTTAACCAAGTAACCTCATAGGTTGCATCCACAATTCTTTTATATTCATCTTCCATTGTGGACCGAAAAAAACTCTTCTGTTTCCTTGAACTCCAAGTGACCAGACTGTTTCCAAAATATACACAACACCCAAACATAGACCTTCGCCACCAAGCTGGAAATTTTTTAGAAGGTTTAAACACTAGCCTATAGTGCATCGTACCACTTAGATATCACAAAATCCTTTTGAAAGCATCAAGATGTTCCTCACATGGGTTATGCATGAATTGATCCATTTTACTTACACTGAACATAATATAGGGATGATAATTGCATAAATGTCCTTGTTTTCATACCTTTTTGCTATAGCATTTGCATGCTCTTGAGTTCATACCATAGCATTTAGACTGAATTTAGGTTGCATTTTCTTCTTTTGGGTGCATACTTATCCTTGCTGGTTATTAGTCTATATCGAGGGGTATTGCTCGGGAGGTTGGTTTTGGTTTTGTGGTGCGCAGGAAAAGAGTTAAGAGAAAGCTGGTGCCAGGAATTGTTATAGCATGATGGAATTGGACAATGGCCAGCACGTGAGATACACGTGAGCTGCAGAAACATGTGAACATGCAGAAAAGGAAGAACTAACATGTGCAGCTGCCGGTGCCCACCAGTAGAGTGTCTCCCTTGTCCCCTCGTGGCAAACCTTGTCGGTGGATATTCCATGGGAATATCAAGGCATCTTTAGGGCACCAAACCCTAGAAGCCTCCGCTATATAAATGGGAGAGAAGCTTGAAGCAAAGTGTGGTATTTTGAGTGTTGCAAAAAGAGAGGCGGAAGAGAGAGAAAAGGGGAGAAAAGTTCCACCTTCATCTTCTCCAGCTTGGTGTCCTCCATCGTTAAAGCTCCAAGGAGTGGCCTCACCAGCCTCGAGAGAGGTGGTGGACCTAAGATAGTCGGGCAGTCCATGGCGGAGAGGGAGTTCACCTTTCTTTCTGTCGCTATAGAAATTTCTTGTTATATCTTTATATTTGGTGATGTTATCGCAATGATACGTTGGATGATATTGCCCTGCCACGAACTGTTTTAGGTGGCTTGGGTTTGTTGGATGATTTTATTTTGGGTACTTTTTAATGCATGCTATGGCTTTTTTAGTGTTTATCATGATTATATGCTTTGCTTATGCATTTATCATTTCCTAAAAGTTGTAAGAGCTTAGGGTTGTAAGTGCTTTGAGATATAGGCCCTACCTTAAGCGCCTTCGAGAGTTGGTCGCTCTTTAGGTGTATGTTGGGGTTAGTAATCGAGAGAGCTAGCCCTATAACCCTCATAAGCAATAGAGTGACTGTTGAGAGGCAGACTCTAACCTACCTTAGAGATAAGTGATAGGCTTCAAGAGCTAAAAAGGATAGTACGTGAAGGGTAGGGGAGTATTAAGAGTTTACGTCGAGAGGTATGACTGTAGCATTTCTGACTCCCAATTTCCTGGCTAGAGATAGTTTAGGAGCATTCCTAGTAAATCCCGCCTAGCATAGAAGATAGCCGAAAAGCCTTAGCATTGTTAAGAAGCTTGAGTTAGATTGTCCATCATTACCAGCCAGTCATTCCGTAGTGAGTTTCGCATACAAAAGGGGACATGTTTATCATATTGTTATCTCATCTTTCTCTGCACTGTTTTGCTTCAGCATTATTATACCTCATTTCCTTTACTATAGCATTGTCATCTGCAAAAAGTTCAAGCTTTATTGTTACAACAACAATGAATACCTCCAATCCCTGTGGAGACGATACTCACTCGTCACTTTATTACTCGTTTGACGTGTATACTTGCACCATTTGCGTATCATCTATAGTCATTGCACGAATGCAACAAGTTTTTGGTGTCGTTTTCGGGGATTGGCAATTGGTTGTTTACGGTTTTTGTTTTTATCGTTTGTTCTTTTTGTTTTAGTAGAATCTTATTTTAGGTTTTTCGTTTTTCTTTTCAGGTGTCTTGCTAGTGTATGACTAGAAGGCGACCTAGAGGATCCCTGCAATCACCTATTTCTGAGATCGAGCATTTCTTGAGACTTAGGAGACATGTTCGACGAGAAGAGACTAGAAACATGAACGAAGAAATACCGCCACCTCAAGGTAACGGAGATAATATGACAAATGGCCAGGGAGTAGCAGCTCGACCACGAGCTATTAGGGATCATTTAGCTCCTATCTTGGATGATCTCTATCCCCGAATAGTAGCTCCAGAAATTCAGGCAGCCCCATTTGAGCTTAAACCTGTTATGTTCAACATGTTGAACACTATTGGTCAGTTTGGAGGTATGCCTCATGAAGATGCAAGACAACATATTCGTGCTTTCTTGGAAGTTTGTGACTCGTTCAGACAGCAAGGAGTGTACGAGGATGTGCTAAAGCTTAAATTGTTCCATATTCTTTACGTGATCATGCTAGAGCATGGCTAAGTGGAGTGTCAGCTGGATCAATGGAGACTTGGACAGATCTATGCAAAAGTTTTCTGCTACGGTATAATCCACCAAATAGAAACACTCAGTTGAGAAATGATATTGCTTCTTTTCGTCAAGCTGATGACGAATCCATGTATGAGTGTTAGGATCGATTCAAGGGATTATTGAGGAAGTGCACAAATCATGGTTTTCATGATTGGACTCAAGTGGTTACGTTCTATAATGGAGTAAATGCTCCTACGAGGATGATGCTAGATGCTTCAGCAAATGGGACCTTGTTAGACAAATCACCAGAGGAAGCATTTGACATTCTTGATAGGGTAGCCAACAATGATTACCAGTTTCTGACCACAAGGCTTGGAACGGGGAGGAGAACCCAAGTAGCCCGTGACAGTGAAGCTGATGACTCGGTAACCACCTTGTTAGCTGCTATCACAAATATGCTAAAGAACCTCCAACGTCCCAACGAAGTCAAGGAAGTGAAGTCTGCAACCTTATGTCTCAGATGCGATGGCAATCACCATTTGAGTGAATGCCATGACAATCAAGAGTCATCCAACTATGTGGGGAATTATAACCGCAACAACAATCCATACTCCAATACCTACAACCCAGGATCGCGTCAGCATCCAAATTTCAGTTCGCAAGGTCACAAGGGAGCAGCATAGTCATTGAACAGTTCGTTGGAGACTACATTCAACGAATTTATGGCTATGATAAAAGATTTCATGGGAACAAAGAAATTTTTGCTACAGGATCATGCAACAAACATTAAAAATCAAGGAGCCTTATTGCAAAGTCATAGTTCATCTCTCCGAGCCTTAGAAACACAAGTTGGCCAGATAGCTCAAACCTTGGATGCACGTCGACAAGGAAGTTTGCCTAGTGACACTGAAGCCACTAAGCAGCATAGCAAGGAACAATGCAGCGCACTCACATTAAGGAGTGGCAAGGAAATTAGCAAGGAAGACAAGTTTGGGGGAAACGAGAATGAGGACTCCCAGCCCAACTTGCCTTAGGAAGAAGATAACTTACAAGATCCTCCAGTTGAAGAGAAGGGTGAGGATGTCATAGCAAAAGAAACACCAGAGGAAGAGCTTGCTTTTGCCACAGCAAAAGATGTAACTCCACTAGTTCAAACAAATGAAGTTAGACCCCCACCTCCTTTTACTCAACGATTCAAGAAGCAGAAAGAAGACCTTCAGTTCCAAAAATTTGTGGATATCCTGGACAAATTACACATCAATGTCTCATTTCTAGAGGCCATTGATCAGATGCCAACATATGCCAAGTTCCTCAAGGATATAGTCACGAAAAAGAGGAAGGTTGAGAAGCAAGAGACTGCCGCTATAGCAGAAGAATGTTATTCTATGTGGAGGAAGCTGCCACCTAAGAAGAAGGACCCCAGTAGTTTTGTTATCTCGTGTTCTATTGGCGATAAGTTTGTTCGAAGAGCACTTTTTGATTTGGGATCAAGTGTTAACTTAATGCCCAAGTTGATTTTTCTGAAACTGGGAATTCGAGAGGCACAACCCACCAAGGTTGTGCTATAGCTAGCAGATCATTCTCATGTTCGTCCAGAAGGGAGAGTTGAAGATGTTGTGGTAAAAGTGGATATATTTATCATTCCAGTCGACTTCTTAATCCTCGACTTTGATCGATTGTGAGAAGGGTGAATTCACGATGCGAGTGGCTGATCAGACGACCACGATCAATATTCATGACACCCTCAAGTATGCAGACAACCCAGGAGTATGCCAATATGTAGATGCTACAACACAAAATATGATTGATGAGTTTTGTTGTAGCAAGGAGATGCAAATGGAGGAGTTTGAAGCACTCTGCAAAGATGATGATTCAGACCAAGAAGAGCTCTCAATGGAACTGGAGCAGTCTAGTCGACTCGAGGTTAGACCATGTACGCACTTTGAACCTCTTGATTTTTCTGAATTTGTACCTCCTAAACCTTCCCTTGAGCATGCACCTTCTTTAGAACTGAAACCTTTGCCATCGCATCATAAATATGTTTACTTAGGGAGAAATGAAACTTTGCCTGTGATAATTTCATCTAGTCTCACACCTAAGCAAGAAACTAGTTTAGTAAATATGTTGTTACAGCATAAAAAAGTAATAGGGTGGACTATGGTTGATTTGAAGGGTATAAGCCCTGCTATTTTTATGCACAAAATTCTGCTTGATGATTATCACAGCAATTCAGTTGAGCCCCAGAGGAGACTAAACCCAATTATGAAGAAAGTAGTGATGAAAGAGATAATCAAGTGGCTCGATGATGGAGTAATCTACCCGATATTCGATAGCTCGTGGGTCAGCCCGGTGCAATGTGTACCGAAGAAGGGAGGCGTGCCTGTGGTAAGCAACGAGGAGAATGAGCTATTGCCTACTAGAACCGTCACGGGGTGGAGGATTTGCATGGACTATAGGAAGCTCAACAAGGCGACCAAGAAGGACCATTTTCCCCTCCCATTCATTGATCATATGTTGGATCGACTAGCAGGCAAGGCACTCTACTGCTTCCTCGACGGGTATTCTGGGTAAAATCAGACTGCTATAGCACCCAAAGACAAAGAGAAGACGACTTTAACATGCCCTTATGGAACTTATGCTTTCCGGAGAATGCCCTTTGGTCTCTGCAATGCTCCAGCAACATTTCAAAGATGTATGTTGGCTATCTTTTCAGACATGGTCGAGGATTTTTTAGAAATTTTCATGGATGACTTCTTGGTATCCGGAGATAACTTCGACATATGTTTGGGTAATCTCGCCAAAGTCCTAAAGAGGTGTGAGGAAGCTGACTTGGTGCTCAATTGGAAAAAGTGCCATTTCATGGTAACAGAAGGAACATTCTTAGGCCACAAGATTTCAAAGAAAGGGATAGAAGTTGACAAAGCAAAGGTTGAGGTCATTGAAAAACTACCTCCCCCCGCTACTGTCAAGGGAGTAAGAAGCTTCCTAGAGCATGCTGGCTTCTATCGGAGATTCATCAAAGACTTTTCGAAGATCTCAAAGCCACTATGCAATTTGCTACAGCAAAATCAACCATTTGTGTTTGACAAAGATTTCCATAGCGCGTTTCAAGAACTGAAGGAGAAGCTTATCTCAGCACCAGTTGTCATTCCACCTGATTGGAACGAGCCGTTTGAGCTAATGTGTGATGCAAGTGACTACACCGTTGGTGCAGCACTTGGACAACACCGAGGTAAACTCTTTCATGTTATTTATTACGCTAGTCACACTTTGAATGATGCACAAATCAATTACACAACTACTGAAAAAGAATTGTTTGTTGTAGTATTTGCCTTCGATAATTTTAGGTCATACTTGATAGGCACTAAGGTCATAGTTCATACCGATCATTCAACCATTAAGTACTTTGTTACTAAAAAGGATGTTAAACCTAGACTTATTAGGTGGATACTCTTTCTTTAGGAATTTGACTTAGAGGTTAGAGATAGGAAAGGATGTGAGAACTAGGTTGCTGACCATTTGTCCAGGATAGGAAATGCTATCACGCATGGTAGTGGAACTGAAATTAAGGAGGAATTCCCTGATGAGAAACTGTTAGTTGCTACAGCAATTCCGTGGTATGCTGATATTGTTAATTATCTTGTTATTGGTATTTTGCCTCCTGATTTATCTATCCAGGGACTCAAGAAATTCAGACACGATACAAGATTCTACTATTGGAATGAACTCTACTTGTTCAAGCAATGTCCTGATCAAATTATAAGGAGATGGGTTCCAGAAGAATAATACCATAGCATTCCGTACCACTGTCATTCATCACCATGTGAAGGGCATTTTGGTGGTGCTAGAACTGCTGCAAAAGTTCTTCAAGCATGCTTCTTTTGGCCTACACTTTTTAAGGATGCACACGAGTTCTACAAGACATGTGACAGATGCCAAAGAATGGGGAACATCTCCAGGCAGAATGAAATGTCGTTGCAAAATATTCTGGAGCTTGAAATCTTAGACGTGTGGGGAATTGACTTCATGGGTCCATTTCCTGCATCATATGGAGATCTATATATTTTGCTAGCAGTCGACTACGTGTCAAAATGAGTGGAAGCTGTTGCCACCCCAAGGAACGACTCTAAGACAGTCATGAAGTTTCTTCACTAGATCCGGAGTATCTCGAGCCATCATCAGTGATGAAGGAACTCACTTTGACAACAAACTCATTGCTAAAGCATTACATCGCTATGGAGTCGGGCACAAGATTGCTACTGCATATCATCCGCAGACAAACGGACAAGCTGATGTTTCCAACTGAGAAATCAAGAAAATCTTAGAGAAGGTGGTGAATCCCAAGAGAAAAGACTGGTCCCCTAAGTTGTATGAAGCACTTTGGGCATATAGGACAACCTTCAAGACGCCTTTAGGCATGTCACCCTTCAAGCTTGTATTTGGCAAGGAGTGCCACTTACCCGTGGAGCTTGAGCACAAGGCTTATTGGGCAATCAAGAAACTCAACATGGATGCCCAACTTGAAGGTGAGAGGAGATTGCTAGAGCTTAACGAGCTAGAGGAATTCAGAGCCCAAGCATATGAGAAAGCTCGCATTTACAAGGAGAAAACCAAGAAATGGCATGACAAACACATTTTGCCAAGGCATTTCTCAGAAGGACAACAAGTGCTTCTCTACAATTCCAGGCTAATGATTTTTCTTGGAAAGCTGAAATCGAGGTGGTCCGGCCCATTCATCATTCACAAGGTGTACCCTTATGGCGTAGTGGATATCAAGAAGTTGGACGACGATGAAGTCTTCAAGGTCAATGGCCAACGCCTGAAGGTGTATAGTGGAGCCCCTATATTAAGAGACAAGTCATACATGGATCTTCACGATCCTTGAAAGTTTGCATCTCCAACCCTATCTTTTATGCTATAGCATGTCCATAAATAATGCTTTTCTTTTAGTCCAGTTTTGTGTTATCTTTGCCTTTAATTTTCATATCTTTTCACGTGACCCTCGTACAAAGGCTTTCTCTTTGCTAATACAATGTTAGGTACAGAGGCAGGGGAGCATGTCGTCTAAAGGGTTGGTAGCAAAGGGAGAAGGACATGGATTTTGTTTTTATCCTATTTTGGAGGGATATAAGAGAAAGGGAAAGAAAAAGATCAAGGTGGTTTTATTCGAAAAGTGGGGAGTTGAATTAAAAGAGAGAGAGAAAAAACAAAAAGCATGAGAGAGAATATTCATATATTTAATGAGGTGAAACCCTAGCCACATAAACCCATATTCTCTCTCCAGCCGTCGGCCATTTCATTAACTCCAAAAAAATTCTCTCTCCCTTAAAGCTGACACACGTCCCCATCACCTCCCATCTCCCATTAACTCATCAGTTTTTCCCCACCTTTTTCAACTCCCAACATTTTCTTCATCATCCGTCCCCTCACCTTCTTCATTCTCGGATGAATGTCATTAGGCCCATCTGTCGTTCCTCGATCCGCAGGACGGCAGCAAGGATGTGGGCGTTCTGATCTGCAGGTGCGTTGTTGGTGGCAGCTTCTGGGGCAGGTTCGTTGACAGGCTCGGTGGCAGGCTCATCATCAGATTCAACAGGTGAGGCGTTTGGATCGAAGGCGTTGAGGGGCGTTACAACGATAACCTCCATAAGGCTGGAGATGTTGCTGTCGGTCCAGCCGCTGCCCTTCTTAATTTTGTCTGAAGGGTCCTCCGGTACGGCAGCGCAGCGGCAGAGGGCCGTGATGGTGGAGGGCAGGCATAGACGTGAGTCAGTTCTGAAAGCACAATCGAGAATGCTTTCTCGCATGTACTTGCCCACGTTGATCGGCCTGGCATGCATGATAGAGTGAATGAGGGCAAGCCGCTGCCTGTTGACTGTCGTGTGGTGGGAGGAGGGCAGGATACGCTTTTTAATAAAAGCGTTCCATAGTTTAGCCTCAGGGAGCAGCTGTGCACGGTTGACGGAGTTGGGATTCTTTTTGCTGGTGCTCCATGTTGTGCCCCTTTCTGTCAATTCCCTCATGACAGCATCGTGGCCGGCAGCGTCGAGGGAGTCCCAAAACTGTTGATGGGCGTCGTCATTAGGGCCAAAGAAGAGGCCGAAGACATGGTTGATGCTGCTGGCGGTGAAGGGAACTGTCACTCCTCGTACGACGACAGATGTCACCGACTTGCTCTCGATCGCCTCATAGAATTCCCTTACAAGGGTGTCATTAAGTTCTGCCGGCTGCTCGGCGAAATCTTCCCATAATTGAGCGGCTATGGCCTGCATGATGAACGGCCGGAGTCCCAACAGAGGGGCATCTCTGTTGTAAATGAAGCTTCGTTCCTCCCAAAGTTCCTTGTTGGCGAACGGAGATGCTGCTGCGGAAGAGGAAGCAGCGGCAGCGTTCTGTCGGGTTTGTCGTGAAGACATGTTTAGTTGCAAGGGCTGAAAATGAAAGAAAAGAGATTAAACTAGAAGAGAATAGCAAGAGAGAAAATCTGAAGTGAGGAAAAATGAAAAGGGGAAGGGGTTTATATAGCTGTCGGGGGCTGCCCATTTAATGCCGCAACGGCAGGCGGGAATAACGGAGCGGCAGATTGGATGTTGCGTCTGACACGTCTGACGGACATTAATGCTGCGTCTGCCGCACGATCTTCGTCTGTTGTGCGTCTGTTGACAGCCTGTCAACTCCGTCTGCGCCGGCAGCTGAAACGACAGGTTATTATAAATGGACTTAATTTGGGCTGAAGGATGGGTGGTGGGCTTGGGCCACTTCTTCTTTCTCACTTGTCTCTTTTATTTCCTAAAAACTGAAATTAAAAACAAAACATTATTAAAATAAATCTAATTCCTAATAAATAATATTAATAATAATAAAAATAAAAATAAAAATAAAAGAATTAGGTTAAATTAGGGATGCCTTGTGGGGCATCACCTAAAGTAACCACTTCCTGTATTCCTGGGGCTTCAGTCCCTTGATAGTGCTTGAGGCGTTGTCCATTGACTTTGAATTGGTGCCCGTCTTTTAATGATTGAATTGTAATGGCACCATGGGGGAAAACTTGAATTACTTGGAATGGTCCAGACCATCTAGATTTGAGTTTCCCTGGAAAGAGTTTCAACTTCGAATTAAACAACAACACAAGCTGTCCTGGGCAGAACTGTCGCGGCAGCAACTTCTTGTCATGCCACTTCTTTGTTTTCTCCTTGTATATTCTTGCGTTGTCGTAGGCCATTGTTCGTATTTCCTCGATTTCATTCAAATCTAACAGCCTTTTTTGACCTGCCTTGTCCAAGTCCATGTTCACTGCCTTGATTGCCCAATATGCCTTGTGCTCTATCTCGACAGGCAGGTGACAGGTTTTCCCATAGATCAATCGAAATGGAGACATGCCCAATGGAATTTTGAAAGCTGTCCTGTATGCCCATAATGCATCATTGAGAAGTAAAGACCAATCTTTCCTAGTTGGTTTGACCATTTTTTCAAGAATGTTCTTTACTTCCCTGTTGGAAATCTCAGCCTGTCCATTGGTCTGTGGGTGGTATGCTGTCGCGATCTTGTGCTTGACACCATATTTTCTTAGAGCGGCAGCAATTACCCTGTTATCAAAATGTCTCCCTTCATCACTGATAATTGCCCTAGGGATGCCAAATCTAGAAAAAATGTTTTTGTGCAAAAACTTTTGGACTGTTTTGGCATCATTCTTTTGAGTTGCGATTGCTTCTACCCACTTGGAAACATAATCTACTGCTAGGAGGATGTACAGATTTCCACATGAAGATGGAAACGGTCCCATAAAATCAATCCCCCATACGTCGAAGATCTCGACTTCTAGGATATTCTGCAGTGGCATCTCGTTTCTCCTTGAGATGTTACCTGTCCGCTGGCACCTGTCACAGTTTTTGTAAAATTCCTGTGCGTCCTTATACAGTGTTGGCCAGTAGAAACCTGACTGCAGCACCTTGGCAGCAGTTTTATTGCCTCCTAAGTGTCCTCCATATTGTGAAGCATGACAGTGATGGAGAATGTCCTCTTGTTCTTCTTGTGGTATACATCTCCTTATAACCTGATCTGCGCATAATTTGAAAAGAAGAGGTTCGTCCCAATAATAATGTTTAACATCATTTTGAAACCTCTTCCTGGCTTGATAAGTAAGATCAGAAGGTAATATTCCGCTAACTATAAAATTAACGAAATCAGCATACCAGGGAAGGTTAGAAGACTTACCTGCCGCCATGGCTGTCGCGACAGCGATTGCGGCAGCAAAGAGCTGCTCGTCTGGGAAGGTCTCTAGTATGTGTGTCTCATCTACAGGTAGACTCTGTCCCAACTCCAACCTCGACAAGTGATCTGCCACCTGATTTTCTGTCCCCTTTTTATCTTTTATCTCAAGGTCGAACTCTTGTAATAGTAATATCCATCGTATCAACCTAGGTTTAGCATCCTTTTTTGCAAATAGATACTTGAGGGCAGAGTGGTCGGTGTGGATTATGACCTTCGTTCCAAGTATGTAAGAACGAAACTTGTCGATGGAAAACACCACGGCTAACAGCTCCTTTTCCGTGGTTGTATAATTCACTTGGGCTTCATTCAATGTTTTGCTGGCATAATATATGACATGAAACAGCCTGTCCTTGCGCTGCCCAAGTGCTGCCCCGACAGCATAGTCACTAGCATCACACATAATTTCAAATGGCTGCGTCCAGTCTGGTGGCTGTACTATGGGGGCTGTCACTAGTTTTTCCTTCAGAACCTTGAATGCTTCAGTACATTCTTCATTAAAGTCAAAGGGTCGGTTCTGCTCTAAGAGATGACATAAGGGCTTCGTGATTTTTGAGAAATTTGCGATAAATCTCCTATAAAAACCAGCATGTCCTAGGAAACTTCTAATGCCCTTGACCGTGGTTGGCGGCGGCAGCTTCTCTATGACTTCAATCTTTGCCCTGTCGACTTCTATCCCACGGCAGCTAATCTTATGGCCTAAAACTATCCCTTCATCTACCATAAAATGGCATTTTTCCCAATTAAGAACAAGATTAGCTTTTTCACATCTTTCAAGTACCTTTTGAAGGTTGCCAAGGCAGCTCTCAAAATCGTCTCCAAAGACGGAAAAATCATCCATGAAGATTTCAAGGAAGTCTTCAACCATGTCGGAGAATATAGCCATCATGCACCTTTGGAAGGTGGCAGGTGCGTTACAAAGCCCAAACGGCATCCTCCTAAACGCGTATGTTCCATAAGGGCAGGTGAAAGTCGTTTTCTCTTGGTCCTCCGGTGCAATAGCAATTTGATTATATCCTGAATAACCATCAAGAAAACAATAATAAGGTTTACCCGCTAATCTGTCAAGCATTTGATCAATAAAGGGTAAAGGAAAATGGTCTTTTCGGGTAGCTTTGTTAAGCTTCCGATAGTCCATACAAACCCTCCAACCGGTCACAGTCCTGGTTGGGATTAACTCGTTGTTTTCATTGGTTATCACAGTCATGCCTCCTTTCTTGGGAACACATTGCACCGGGCTTACCCATTTGCTATCGGAGATAGCGTAAATGATACCAGCGTCTAACCATTTAATTATTTCTTTACGCACTACCTCCTTCATTGCAAGGTTCAACCGCCTCTGGGCATCAATAGTCGGCTTATGATCTTCCTCGAGGAGGATTTTGTGCATACAGATTGCCGGACTAATGCCCTGAATGTCTGCTATAGTCCATCCTATCGCCCTTTTGTGCTGCCTCAACATGTCGATCAGCTGTCGTTCCTGTTCCTGTGGCAGCTTAGCAGAGATGATTACGGGCAGTGTTTTATCACAACCCAGATAAGCATATTTAAGCTGCCCTGGCAGGGGCTTAAGTTCTAAGACAGGTGGTTCGACAGTGGATGGCTTTTGAATTAAATGGTTATCCGAAGTGTAATTTAAGGGTTCGAATAACTTACCTGGGCGATGGTCTAACCAATCTACCTCCTCTTGACTTTCATTATCAGATGAATTGTATTCAGAGGAGTCGCTGTCGTCGATGCTGTCGTCGTTGCTGTCGTGACAGGCTTGTAAATGGCTGTCGCAGCAGTGACCAAATTTTGTATCTTGACAGCTCGACCTAATGCAGGGTTGATCAAAGGTCACCTCAATGATGGCCTTGCATTCTTCATCCACATCAGCATGTTTCATTGCTTGGAGAACATTCAACTTAATTTCTTGATCGTTAACGCGCATGGTGAGTTCTCCTTTTTCCACATCAATCAATGATCTTCCCGTGGCTAAGAAGGGTCGCCCTAGGATGACTGGTGCGTTCTCATCTGCCTCACAATCTAAAATAAGAAAGTCAGCAGGAAAAATAAGTTTATCCACTCTTACCAAGATGTCTTCAATTTTTCCCTCGGGGTGAACGTAAGAGCGGTCGGCTAGCTGTAAGGTAACTGTCGTGGGCCGCGCCTTGCCAATACCTAGTTTCTGAAAAACAGATTTGGGCATTAGATTAACACTAGCACCAAGATCACATAATGCCTTACCCACAAATTTATCTCCGATTACGCAAGGTATGAGGAAGCTCCCTGGATCCTTCTTTTTCTGAGGTGGTTGTCGATGAAGAATACTCATGCAACCTTCTTGCATCCTTACCGTTTCAAATTCCCCAAGTTTAGATTTTTTAGACATGACATCCTTGAGAAATTTAGCATAACCGGGCATTTCCCTAACAGCATCTAACAACGGAATGTTAATATGAACCTGTTTAAAAATATCATAAATCTTTTTAAGTTGAGATTCATGCTTAGCTTGCTGTATCCGTTGCGGAAAAGGTGGTGGAGGACGATAATCAGCAATGCGTCCTTCCCACTGCATACGAATTTGAGGACGATGATCTTCCTTTTTCTCCTCTGTCGCTTCTGCTGTCGTGACAGGCTCATCGGCAGCAGTCTGTTTATCACCTGTCGGGACAGCTTCCTCGGCAGGTTTATTCAAGGCAGGTTCTTTTTCTTTTTCAGTTTCTTTTTCCGGCCCTGGTATCTTTTTCCCACTCCTAGTAGTAATTGCCTTACATTGCTCATGAGGGGGAGTTCTAGCATTTTCAGTATTGCTAGGGAAACCTCCATTCTGCCGTGGCTTAATATGCTGTGACACCTGTCCCATTTGTGTCTCTAGAGATTTTAAGGTAGCCTCATGGTTTGTCATCCTCATCTTGGTCTCATCCATAAAGTCTTCCGTTTTCTTGACAAACTTATTGATGTTATCCATATACGTGCCAGTCTGAGACATAAAGGTGGCCAGAGTCTGCTCCAATACACTACTCGTGGCAGGTGGTGGCTGCTGTTGTTGTTGAGGCGGCAGGTTCTGCAGCAGGTTTTGCGGCTGTGGCTGCTGTCGCGTCAACAATCTAGGACCCCCTTGATTCTGATTATAAGCTTGCGGATTTAAGGCATTGTTGGGGTTACTCCAGGAAAATTTTGGGTCTTTCCTCCAATTAGGATTGTAATTGTTGGAATTGTAGTTTGGCTTGTAATTTCCAACATATTTTCCTTCTTCTATATTTATGGGGCACTCATCCCTACTATGATTTCCTCCACATGTAACACAAACTTCCTCGACAGCAAACCCTCGTACTTCCTCTTCGCTTAATAAGTGTTTCATGGCTTTAGTGAGGAATGCTACCTGTGATTTCATAGTGCTGTCGGCCTCATAATCCTTGACAGCAAGTACCCGTTTACCCCCTCTTCTAGCGGTTGGAAACTGCTCCTCATTCTTAGCCAGATGTTTCAGAACTTGCAGAGCCTCGTCTGGATCTTTGTCCAATAATAATCCATTTGCTGCAGAATCAATTCGAATGCGAGTTTGTAAGTTAGCAGCATTATAAAACTTAGTTACCTGATTCCAGACGGGGAATCCATGCATTGGGCAGTTCCGTAGAAGAGTTGTGAATCTGTCCCAGGCCTCGTGCATTGGCTCGTCATCTTCCTGTTGAAAAGTAGCAATTTCATTACGTAATCGCTCAGCTAAATGTGAAGGATTAAAACGAGACAAAAATTCACGAGTTAGATCTGCCCAAGTCGTAATAGAACCCGGTGTAAGTTTATTCCACCAAGTTTTAGCTCTGTCCCTCAATGAATGGGGGAATAACCGAAGCCTCAGTATCTCCGGACTAACTCCTGGCAGTCTAAACGAACCACAGATCTCCTGGAATGTTTTGAGATGCTCCCTGGCATCTTCTGTCGCAGAACCACCAAACTGTCTGGCGTTGT
Source organism: Hibiscus tridactylites (assembly GCA_958450335.1). Lineage (NCBI taxonomy): Eukaryota > Viridiplantae > Streptophyta > Magnoliopsida > Malvales > Malvaceae > Hibiscus > Hibiscus tridactylites. The sequence goes on from OY288281.1 coordinate 52,558,914, forward strand.
TGATCATACTAAACATGACAGGTTTAAGCTCGAAGTTGTCAACGTCGATATCCGGCAGCGTGGTTTCCAATTCTACATGATCGTTCAGCATGTAGTCACGACATGACCGTCGTACACCTGCCGCAGGCGGGTCACCGACAGGCGGTATTTCTTCACCGGCAGGCTGATTACGGGCCATCTGCTCTAGCTGTTCTTCAAGGTGTTCGTTTCGGTCTAAAAGGTGGCGAATCTGTTTCTTGAGATTGAAGGAACGTTCGATCTCTGGATCTAATTTATACTCAGGATCTTCACCTCTTTTCGATCTGCGCATAAACAAGAAAACCTTGTGAAAAGCAAGAGTTTAAAACGCGAAAGAAAATAAAAATAAAAATAAATAAAGAAAAACAAAAACGAAAATAAAAACAAAAAAGTGCAAGGAAAGAAAGGTGTAGTTATGTTGCCAATCCCAGGCAACGGCGCCAAAAACTTGTTGCGTGTAAAATAGTCTATCGCAATTGTAGTGCAAGTATACACGACGCAAGTAGTAAAGTGATACAAAGTATCGGATATCGTCTCCACAGGGATTGGGCTAATAGCTTCACCTAATTTCACTGCACAAAGTAAAAGAAATAGTTTGAGAGAATTGTCACGACTAATAAAGTAAAAACGTAAATAAAAGGAATTGAGATATCAAGATAGAGAGAATGGGCTGGTATTGAGTTGCTCAGTAGTGTAGGTATTGAATTGCTTAGGATCTCCAGTTCTGTCGTCGCACCCGTCGTCGACAGCACCTGTCGCGGCGTCTGTCCGTTAGCTGTCGCGGCAGCGAACACTAACTCCGTACTTCAAGCTTGGCAAGAATCCCAGATCTGCCTTGCCCTATCCCTAGGCACAAGTCTGTCGATGGTCACGTCTTTGATGATACCTCCCGGCGTGAATCGAAGGATGAACACCGATGTGTATGAATTCTTCCTTAGCCACTTAACCTCGCCTTATCCCTAAGCACGAGATGGTTCAACTATAAACTAGAGAACGCGCTTTTATCTCTTTCGAATACTTAACTCTCCCGATGCTAAGTAAATGGATAACCTCACAATGCTCTCCCGATGCTCTTGCAAGATATTAAAACCAAGATAAAAGAACTTGAAGTTTATTTTATTGAACTTGAAAAATCCTAAAACAAAACAACCCTTGCAACTACTTTACAAAACAACCCGTAGCCCTTGGGGAAATTTAGAACATGTTGGTGACAGGTAATCGGCAGATTTTCGGTTTAAGTTATGGGGTAGTCCGCCTTTTTTCTAGGTTTAATCTATGCCCTTTATATAAGCTTTGAGCTCAAGTTATCTAAGGTAACAAGGATTACAACTTTAATTAAAAGTAAGACTCTAATAAAGATTAAATCTCTAAAGTATCCTACTTTCTAGCCGCCTCCTTGCTTTTAGGGATTTCCTCTCTTTTGAGCTTTGGCTTGACATATCATTTGATCCGGGGCTTGGAAAATTATTTGGCTGCCACACGACAGACGAGCAGATTTTTCTCTATCTATCGAGGTCCACTTCATTTTTCCTCTTCATGAATCTGCTGTCATTATGCTGTCACGACAGGTCCGTGACAGGTTTGTCTTCTTCAGCTTCTTGTTCAGTTCTGTCTTCCTGCTCATCTGCCCTGCACCTGCCTTCGACATCTACTATGACAGATACCTGCAAAAATAGCCATCTTTCAGTAGAATCCGTGCCATTTATATAAGTGTGATGTTTTATTAAAAATTAACCTAAATGCAATGCAATGATGCTTGAATGCAGCAGAAATATGGGTTTAAAAAGGTGTAAATGATAGAACTTTTACACACTCAACATTCATCTTCTTCAAACACTCAAAAACTTTCTCCCCATCTTTTCGATTCTCTCCCAAACATAGAAAACCTTCACCATTTTCTTTCCTACACATTCACTCCTCCCAACTTTTCAGAAAAAACTCCATGGCCCGTTGAAAAATGCCCCTGAGGCTTCTGACCGTACCACACATCGTCCAGTCCTAGAAATTCCCAAATTTCTTGACGAGGCAGCCAAGGAGAGATGGGCAAAGCTCAAGGACAGAAACATTCTTCCAGAACTAGGGTTCAAATACCCTCAAGAGGAAGAAGATCAGTTCGATCAGTCCATAATGGACGCCATTGGCACCCATGGATGGAAAAACTTTACTGCCCATCCTGAAGAAATTTGCACATCACTGGTGAAGGAGTTTTATGCTCATCTGACGAGCCCGACCCAGTACACGGTTCACCTGCGCGGAGAGCAAATAAAATTTACTGCTGCAGCAATCAACAAGTTATACGGGCTGAAACATATTGTGGACTGTCAAACTTCTTTTGTGATGACAATGGACGCGCAAACGCAACGTGAGGTGCTGGAGGACATTTGCTTTCAAGGAACGTTGTTGGATAATAACAAGTCAGTTGAGAGAGGACGCCTCAAATCAGAGGCTAAGGTATGGAATCACTTTGTGAGGCGTACGCTTATGCCCACACTACACACCGCTATCGTCCATATCTCTCGACTTTTTCTCATTCATTCCATAATACATGGTAGACAAATTGATACAGGAAAGATAATAGTGGATGAGGTTTATGCTTGTTTGAAACGGCCCCGTAGCCCCCTTGTTTTTCCTAATCTGATCACTACCTTGTGCAAAAAGAAAGACATCTTCATAGACGATCTTGTAGATACATCTGTTTCAAGAAAGACAGGTTTGACCCCAGCACTTGTAACGGAACTCTGGGGATTTAACGAAGTCATGCCTCAGCAAGCATTTGAGGGTGGAGCTAGAAGTTTTGCTGCAGCAAGAGTGGCAACACTGGTGGCAACTACAAAGAAACTCAGCTCTGAGCTCAACCTGATGAAGGCACATCAGCGGGTGCACTTCAAATACGCCCAACACCGTGATAGTGCCATAGCATCCTGCTTGAGCAAACTCCTGCCGGATCAGAATGTATATTTTCCAGTATTTCCAATGGAGTTATTGCAAGTCCTCGCCACTGCTATAGCACAAACAATGTCTCCCAGTGAACCCAGCTCCGTCCCACCTACTGCAAAGAGAAAGACTACGTGAAAGAAAGCACCAGCAACTCCAACTGCCGAGTCAGAGCAAGAAACTCCATCTGTCCATCCTACTGTTGAAGAAACCGACCAAGCAACCTCTCCAGCTAAGAAGAGAAAACGCACTAGAAAGGCAACCGATCCTAAACTCTCAAGACCAGAAACCCACTTCCAGAACCAGAGCACGTACCAAATGACCCTAAGGAAACCCCTCAGAAGAAAGCTGCTACAGCACACGCAACTAAGCCGACTCCAGCACAATCAGAGGATGCTACAACATCTAGACTGAAAACTCCCATCAAACACACGGCTGGACGTGTCAGGCCCTCGTCGAGTGCTCAATCAGTCTCATCAGAGAGTGTGGATGATGTGGCTGACCCACACCACTACTCCTCTGAGACGTCGATAGACAACACCAGCAGCACCACCTAGCCTCTGCACCCAGGAGGTACTAACCTTTTTCTTTTCAATTTTTCATTTTTCATAGCATATAGTGTAGATTAGTTTATGCATTGCGAACACTTCATTTCTCAAGTTTGGGGGTGTTAGTGTTCATAGTTAATATTTTGCTTTAGCATATGCATTATAGAATAGAACAAAATTTTTACTATGGCATTTTGTTTAGTCTGTAGTCAGCCTATGAACATATTTATGATGTCTGACGACGAAATTGCTAAAGCCTGAATTAAAGTAGAAATAAACACAACTAGTTGAGATCTGTAGAACTGACTTTAGGATCTAGTTGTTAAAAAAATTTACACAGCTGCTCTCTTTCTATAAGTAAGTTTGATAGAAAAAAATTTTCAGGAAGAACCTTAGTAAACTCTGATATGTAGACTCTAGAGAACTTAAAAGAAAAGCTAGACAACCCCGTGCTAAAACAAACGAATAAATGCTACGGCATATCTGTAGAAGGACACTTCGCTTTGCTATAGTTTTTCAGTGTAAAAAAAAAGCCTTGCTATAGCATATGAGTGAATGAAAGTTGTCACAGGATGACTCTGCCTACTAGCTCGGGGGTGAGAGGTTTGCTCCCTGCTCATCTAGAGTTAAGGAGAGTAGGTGTGATGAGCTGACACCCTTCGTAGCAGAAAAGTTATATCTTTGGGAGTCAAAAAGTTGGAAAAGAACTGGAGAACATAGTTAGGGTATAACTAGGGAGCTTCCTTGAAAATTTGTCTCACCAGCTTAAGTATAGGAGGAAGGTAGTCACGCACACACGCACACAACTTAGTCCTAAGGAATGTTCTTAAGGATCTCATGTATGGTTGTGTATATATATATTTCTGAGGATTGAAATATTGCCATAGCATTCCTCTAGGTTAAATCTTTGCAATAGTAGTTCTTTTGTTATGTTATATTCATTGCTTGAGGACAAGCAATAGCTTAAGTTTGAGGGTGTGATAAATGCATTAATATCCTTATTTTCATACCTTTTTGCTATAGCATTTGTCTGTTCTTGAGTTCATACCATATCATTTAGACTGCATTTATGTTGCATTTTCTTCTTCTGGGTGCATACTTATCCTTGCTGGTTTTTAGTCTATATCGAGGGGTACTGCTTGGGAGATTGGTTTTGGTTTTGTGGTGCGCAAGAAAGGAGTTAAGAGAAAGCCGGTGCTGGGAATTGATATAGCATGATAGAAGTGGACATTGGCCAGCACGTGAGATACACATGAGCTGCAGAAACATGTGAACATGCAGAAAAGGACGAACTGACATGTGCAGCAGTCGGTGCCCACCTACAGACTGTCTCCCCTGTCCCCTCGTGGCAGACCTTGTCGGTGGATATTCCTTGGGAATATCAAGGCATCTTTAGGGTACCAAACTCTAGAAGCCTCCACTATAAAATAGGGAGATAAGCTTGGAGCAAAGTGTGGTATTTTGAGTGTTGCAAAAAGAGAGGCGGAAGAGAGAGAAAAGGGGAGAGAAGAACCACTTTCATCTTCTCCAGCTTGGTGTCCTCCATCGTTGAAGCTCCAAGGAGTGGCCTCACTGGCCTCGAGAGAGGCGTGGGCCTAAGACAGTCGGGCAGTCCATGGCGGAGATGGAGTTCACCTCTCTTTCTGTCGCTATAGCAATTTCTTGTTATATCTTTATATTTGGTGATGTTATCGCAATGATACGTTGGATGATATTACCCATCCATGAACTGTTTTAGGTGGCTTGGGTTTGTTGGATGGTTTTATTTTGAGTACTTTTTAATGCATGCTATGGCTTGTTCAGTGTTTATCATGATTATATGCTTTGCTTATGCATTTATCATTTCCTTAAAGTTGTAAGAGCTTAGGGTTGTAAGTGCTTTGAGAGATAGGCCCTACCTTAAGCGCCTTCGAGAGTTGGCCGTTCTTTAGATGTATGTTGGGGTTCGTAATCGAGAGAGCTAGCACTAGAACTCTCATAAGCAATGGAGTGACTGTTGAGAGGCAGACTCTAACCCACCTTAGAGATAAATGATAGGTTTCAAGGGCTAAAAAGGATAGTACGTGAAGGGTAGGGGAGTGTTAAGAGTTTACGTCGAGAGGTATGGCTGTAGCATTTTTTACTCCCAGTTTCCTGGCTAGAGATAGTTTAGGAGCATTCTTAGTAAATCAATCCTAGCATAGAAGATAGCCGAAAAGCCTTAGCATTGTTAAGAAGCTTGAGTTAGATTGTCCATCATTCCCAGCCAGTCATTCCGTAGTGAGTTTCGCATACGAAAGGGGGCTTGTTTATCATATTGTTATCTCATCTTTCTCTGCATTGTTTTGCTTCAGCATTATTATACCTCATTTCCTTTACTATAGCATTGTCATCTACAAAAAGTTCAAGCTTTATTGTTACAGCAACCGTGAATACCTCCAATACTCGTGGAGACGATACTCACTCATCACTTTATTACTCGTTCGACGTGTATACTTGCACCATTTGTGTATCATCTATAGTCACTGCACGAACGCAACAATGTGCGTGTGTGACACAAGTACAACAGTGCACCAACAATACTTCTGTAGCCTGTGGCATTTTCTGTAGGACTCCCTTCATCTTTGCTTAACTTCATAGAGGCCAACATTAGGGTGGATGCTACTTTGGCTTTGTCTATATTTGCTTTTACCAACTATTATTGGATATACTTTCTTTGACTAAGAAAGATGCAACCATTGCACCTTCTAACTTTAATTCCTAAGAAGTAGCTTAGAGTACCTAAGTCCATAAAAGAGAATTTTTTACCCAACTGATTGACTACTGTGTTGACGCATTGTCCGAGCTCATAGTGACTATAATGTCATATACATACACAAGTACATATATGTCACTAGTAGCTGATTTTTTATGAATAAAGAATTGTTTACATTAGAACATCGAAACCCAATCTCCACCAAATAGTCCCTCAACTTTGTATACCAATTGCAAGGGGCTTGTCGAAGCCCATACAATGCTTTTTGTAGATTACATACTTGTATGGACCCATCAAGCGCTTGTTGTTCAAATCCAGTTGGTTGATCCATGAACACCTCCTCTTGTAGATCGCCATTGAGAAAGGCGTTATTTATATCCGCTTGCCTCAAACTCCAATTGTTTGAAGCTGCTAAAGGGAGAATCACATTGACTGTTGAGGGCTTCACCACTAGACTAAAGGTGTCTTGAAAGTATATCCCTGGAATCTGAGAAAAACCCTTGGCAACCAAGCGAGCCTTATACCAAGAAATTGAGCCATCAACATTTCTTTTTATCTTGAAGACCCATTTGAAACCGACTGGAGATCTCCCTGCAAGTAGAGGCGCCAATTTCCAAGTGCCATTTTTCACAAAAAGATAAAGGAAGAAGATGGGCTTCATCATTTTATGTACAAACTTGCATAATTTATTAAGCTCGCCAACTTTGTATTTATACACAGAGATTAAGGCTTACGTCATCTAACCAACAAAATAACTGCATTACTAGCGCTAATAACAACATTGAAACAGCTTCAACAACTCTAAACCCTAACTACTATGATTAACACAAGTTAACATGCAAATGTTGACACAAGTTATAGCTTGTTGGGTTAGAATAATTTATTGGACTCTTTGAGCCAAGATTGATCTTTGATTTGGGTTAAAGGTACTACTTTTAAGTGAAGTTGAGAATTAAGGGAAGGAGTGCAATTTTACTCTTGTCGGGAAATATGGACCGACTTCCACATTATTGGTTTTGTCTTCACGAGAGTTTAATAAAATTTACATTTGTCGAGCAAAAAATACTATCCACACATTTTTTCTTCACATATATTCTTCTCCAACTTTTCTCCTCATTCAAGTTTAACTTTCGACACTAAAAATTTAAAATTTAACTTGAAAGTACTCAATGTGGATTCAAGGCTTGGAGCTTACTAATAATCATTTCAAGGGCTTCAAGAAAGGGTAAATTATGTAAATCAACACTAAACTTTACTCTCAAACCTATTTTGATCCCTAGAGTTTCAAAATGTTCAATTTGCTAACTAAAGTTTAGACATTGAACGTTTTTGGTCACTCCTTTGTTCACTTTTTGACATCATCCATTTATTGGCGAACGAAGGAACTTCTTCAAGATCTGAATGGTGGAAAACTCATCGGAACCATAGAAGAAACATACTAAGAAACGGGCTCCATCTGACGGCGGAGGAGGGAGATCGACGAGAGAGAAACTAAAAAGTATTTGGCCGATTCATGAACTTCGGAGCACTTTCTGGCAAAATGAAGGTCAGATTCAGACTCAGGAGGCTAAGAGGAAGTGATTAGTGAAATTTGGGACCAAACGACCACCATCTATGACCATTTGGGGTTTAAGAGTGACAAAAACAAGTTCAATGTCTAAACTTTAGTAACAAAAAAACGTTTAATGTCTAAACTTCAATGAGTAGATTGAACATTTTAAAACTCCAGTAACTAAAATAGGTTTCATAGTAAAGTTCAACAACGATTTATGTAACTTATCCTTAAAAAATCTCATCTTGTTGATTGATGCGTATGACCATTAATGGGTTTTAAGAATGGTTTAAAGCATTAAGAGCTTTGTAGAGCTCTCCATCCTTTAAGAGCTTAGGTATTAAAGTTTAGAGTTTATGATTTAGATTTAGAGTTTAGTGTTTAGAGTTTCAGATTTTACACGATATCTCGCTAATAATATTTAAAGATGGATTCACACAAATTTGTCTATAGTTGTCCTTGAGTTATCATTACAATATATATGGGGGGGAATATTTTATGCACTAGCGGTGGGAGATTTGTTTTTCCCAATCGCACAATTTTTAGGGTTTAGAGGCTAGGGTTTATAGTTTACAGTTTTAGTATTTTTTTGGACTATATCAGATGTTGAGTGCCTAAAAGTCCTATATTTTACCCCCTCGTTTATCCTTATTTTTGCTGCACTCAAGCATGTTTAACTGCATTTTAGGTTAAGTTTTGCATTTACATCACAAATAGATAAAATTGCACAGATGTTGCTGATTTTGGTCACTTTTTGTAGATATCTGTCATGGCAGCATCTAGGACAGCAAAGGAGCAGAAGCGAATTGCGGAGTTAGAGTGAAGGGCTGACGAACACTGCCTGTCATGACCGCTGCTGTGGCAGAAGTGGCGACAGTAAAGAAACTTGAGGTGGAAAACACGATGTAGAGATCGACAGATAGTGGATTTCAAGCTGGACTATCGTGGGCCACTCGCATATTTTTTGGAGACTATAAGCAGAAGGAGCTGTACTGAAGCAGTTCCAGTTGCCACCAAGAACGCTATCGCCGCAGAATGCCGCCCGAACAGCAATATGCTGACATAGTCAAGATGGGTCTCGTTTGATAGAGGACATTTTTCTGAGTCCATTAAGCCCATTCTTGTATTTTTCTGAGGCCGGGAGCGGAGTATAGAGCTGATCAAGGATCGATAAGTAAAGTAACTTATCTTTACTTGCTGAACAAGGATTTCTACTCCAAGAAGGATTTCTACTCCAAAAAGGACTACTACTCCAAGAAGGACTTAGACTAGATCTTTGCCTATATATGCCCATGTATGTAAGGGTATAAGGAGACATCACATCCCATACCTCTCATCTTAAAAAAAACCCTAGTCGTTTCTCTTTCTTCACCATGTTCTAAACCTCCCCTGGGGCAAAGGGTTGATATTGTAAAGTAGTTGTAAGGGTTGTCTTGTTCTTAGGATTTTTCTATTCAGTGAAATAAAACTTCAAGTTTGCTTATTCTGGTTTCAACATCTTGCAAGAGTATCGGGAGAGCATTGTAAGATTATCTATTTACTTAATATCGGGAGAGTTAAGTATATGAAAGGAGTAAGTATTGGTTCTCCAGTTTATGGTTGAACTATCTCGAACCTAGGGATAGGACGAGGTTAAGCGGCTAAAGAAAAATTCATAAACATCGGTGTTCATCCTTCGATTCATGCCGGGAGGTATCATCCAAGACGTGTTCGCCGACAATCTTGGATCTAGGGATAGGACAAGTCAGTCCAGGGGTTCTTGCCGAACTTGAAGAAACTGAGTTGCTTATTGCTGCCGCGACAGCAACAGACCGCTACCACGACAGGTGCTGCCGTGACAGAAGCCAGACACATAATAGAAGTTCTTGACAGTGCAATAGCTGCACTATTGAGCATTTCAACTCCTTCCTATTTTCTCAATATGATTTCTTTACTTATTAATTTAGTTATTTCTCAAGATTACTCCAAACATTCTTTTAAACTTATTTTCTTTCTTGTGCAGCAATCTAAGGATAGAGATATTTCTAGTCCCTATGGAGACGATATCCGATACTCCGTATCACTTTATTACTTGTGACGTGTACACTTGCACTAATTGCGATAGACTATTGACACGCAACAAGTTTTTGGCGCCGTTGCCGGGGACTGGAAACATACTCTTACCTTAAACTTGTGCTCTTTTATTTTATCTTTATTGTTATTTTTTTCTATTTCTATCAAAAACTCGGGTGAAATACAGGTTTAAGGAGCATCAACATATCATGAAAAACTATTCGAGAGCTGATGTGGGAGAATTCTCGCAATTACCGTGAAGAAAATGACATGCCATGGGAAAGTAGTCATCCTCAAGAGCAAACGAAATCCTTAGAAGGTACACTTCAAGCCTTCGTGGCACTCATGCAAAAATTGTCGGCTTCTATGGACGCAAGTATCGCCAAGATGGATGCACACTTAAGCAGACCGGTCCTCATTCATGCCACGGATGAACCTGAAATCCTGAGGCAAGATGACGAGGATGCCCATGTGAAGGAATACCCAACACATGATGAGTCTGAGCAACAACTTGTCATGGCAATGATCGAGGAGCCGGAATGGAGCAACACCGCAACAACGCTGAGTGAAATTCAACAGAATGGCACTTCGGCAACCACATCTGAGGCAAACTCTCAACCCACTACCTCGATTATGCTCGACAAAGATTGCACGCATCCATACCTGTCATGGCACTCGCACGACAACCTAGAAGAGCTACCCAATGACAATGCCTCGCAAATGGAATACGAACAGGTAATAAACGAACATTTTGAATTCATTAAAAACTCACAAATTCCATTGCAGGTATTAGAGGAACCAAAGCCGGTGGACTCAGAATCATCGAAGTCTCTACTGATGGAGATTTACGAATGGCCTACATAATTTGATATGGAGAATTATGGTGCTTTCCAATGTCCCCTTGACCTGCTAAGTAACCTGACAAAGGACTGTCAAAATAACTGGCTGCCACAGCAGCAGACACGACAGCAAGGGCTACATTCAACCACAACAACATTCAACGAAAACAAGGTAAGTTTGTGGTCGAATGTTAATCTAATTTTTTCTAATCATATATCCATGCCCTCAGAAACATTACCAAGAAGGGAGGACTTCGTGGACTACAAAGGGAAGAGAAAGAAAGGAGCCCCCACCATGAGAATAATCACCATATGGAGGGTACGGATGGACTTCAAGAAGTACCAGAAACGACCCCTCAAGCATCAATAGAACATATAGCAGTTACTTTAGGAGATGCCCCTCAAGGCACTCCTAATTTAACTTAATTTATTTTATTTTATTGTATTTTATTTTTATCTTATTTTATCTTTATTGTTTAAGGAATTAGAAATTTGATATTAGTTTTTAGTTTGTTTGTGTTATTAGGTAAACATAGAGAACCCTTGAAATGATGATACAAGCAACCCGAAGAAGCTCTGCCTCCACCCCTGTCGCGGCAGAACTCATACTCCCTAAGATGAATTCCAAAGTGACTGCCGCCACCAGCAGTGAAGATAGTGACGCAAGGAATAAGGCATCCTCCGCGTCTCCAACTCCTAAGGCAGCACCCACAGCTCCTCCGACAAAGTTCAAGGAGACTGCCCGCCGACAGCTCCTCATCCAAAGCTCCAGCAGCAGCGACGACAGCCGAACAACTTAAGTTTACTTTTTTCTTTTTCTTTTTATCTGTCGCCTGCTGTATATATTATATTTTTGTGATGTTTCACTTTTCTGTCATTTTTATTTTCTGTTTTTCATTTTTATGTCTTGTGTCATGCATTGAGGACAATGCATCCCTTGAGTTTGGGGGTAGGCAGACCTCCTAATTATTAATATAATATTGCATTTAGTTTTAATTGCGTCGCATTTAGTTTTATGTTAAAAAAATTGGCTTAATTTATTGAACTTTTATTATCTGTTGCTGCCATCTCTGTCGTGACAGCCCCTTAAAAATATTTTAGGAAGTAAGTAGAGCCTTAGTATAGTTCTGAAAAAAACTGAAACACTTTGTGACTAACTTGATAACAGACTTTCTCTAGCATACTTAGAATAGAAAACTTAGCACTTTGAGTAGAAAGAGACTAGAAACTCAGGAAACCTAGAGGTGCCTATCACTGGCTCTAGGAAAATAACCAGAGAAAAACTTCTAGAAGTGCCTATGACCGGCTCTAGATAGTTAACTAGAGGTGCCTGAAATACTGGCTCTAGTAGAAAAGAGAAAATTTCAGAAAAAGAAGGAAAACAACTAGAGGTGCCCGATACTGGCTCTAGTAAGAAAAAAAATTAAGTCTCGAAGGAAAACTCTAAACAAGCTAAGTATAATATTCTAGTTGCTAGGGAAGTCTATATTCATGTATGTTCACAATAAATGCACACACCTGCACGAGAACTATACTTTTGCTCTAAGTAGATCCTTAAATATTTGAACAGGTGCTAAACATGATAGGGATGGTGTTGTGGGTAAGGATTGTTCACTAACTTACGCCAAGAATATATATATATATATATATATATATATATATATGCATGTTAGTTAGGTTGCATTTGCTTGAGGACAAGCAAGGATTCGAGTTTGGGGGTGTGTTGAGTGCCTAAAAGTCCTATATTTTACCCCTCATTTATCCTTATTTTTGTTGCACTCAAAGATGTTTAACTGCATTTTAGGTTAATATTTGCAATTACATCACAAATAGATAAAATTGCACAGATGCTGCTGATTTCAGTCACTTTTTGCAGATATCTGTCATGGTAACATCCAGGACAGCAAAGGAGCAGAAGCGAATTGCGGAGTTAGAGTGAAGGTCTGACGAACACTACCTGTCGTGATCGCTGCTGTGGCAGAAGTGGCGACAGTAAAGACACCTGAGGTGGAAAACAAGAAGTGGAGATCGACAGATAGTGGATTTCAAGCTGGACTATTGTGGGCCACTCGCATATTTTTTGGAGACTAGAAGAAGAAGGGGCTGTACTGAAGCAGTTCTAGTTGCCACCAAGAACGCTGCCGCCGTAGAATGCCTCCCGGACATCAATACGTTGACATAGTCAAGATGAGTCTCGTTTGATAGAGGACATTTTTCTGAGTCCATTGAGCCAAATCTTGCATTTTTTTAGGCCGGTAGCGGAGCATAGAGCTGATCAAGGATCGATAAGTAAAGTAACTTATCTTTACTTGCTGAACAAGGATTTCTACTCCAAGAAGGATTTTTACTCCAAAAAGGACTACTACTCCAAGAAGGACTTAGACTAGATCTTTGCCTATATATACCCATGTATGTAAGGGTATAAGGAGACATCACATCCCAAGCCTCTCATCTAAAAAAAACCTAGTCGTTTCTCTTTCTTCACCATGTTCTAAACCTCCCCTAGGGCAAAGGGTTGATATTGTAAAGTAGTTGTAAGGGTTGTTCTGTTCTTAGGATTTTTCTATTCAATGAAATAAAACTTCAAGTTTGCTTATTCTAGTTTCAACATCTTGCAAGAGTATAGGGAGAGCATTGTAAGATTATCTATTTACTTAATATCGGGAGAGTTAAGTATACGAAAGGAGTAAGTATTGGTTCACCAGTTTATGGTTGAACCATCTCGGACCTAGGGATATGACGAGGTTAAGCGGCTAAATAAGAATTCATAAACATCGGTGTTCATACTTCGATTCACGCCGGGAGGTATCATCCATGACGTGTTCTCCGACAAGCTTGGATCTAGGGATAGGACAAGTCAATCCATGGATTCTTGCCAAACTTCAAGAAACTGAGTTGCTTATCGCTGCCGCGACAACAACAGACCGCTGCCACGATAGGTGCTGTCGTGACAGAAGCTAGACACAGAATAGAAGTCCTTGACAGTGCAATAGCTGCACTACTGAGCAATTCAATTCCTGCCTATTTTCTCAATCTGATTTCTTTACTTATTACTTTAGTTATTTCTCAAGATTACTCCAAACATTCTTTTAAACTTATTTTCTTTCTTGTGCAGCAATCTAAGGATAGAGATATTTCCAGCCCCTGTGGAAATGATATCCGATACTCCGTATCACTTTATTACTTGCGATGTGTACACTTGCACTAATTGTGATAGACTATTGACACACAACATTAGAGTTTTAGTGTTTGGGTTAGATATTAAGGTTTGAGAATATACTTTATGGTTTAAAGTTGAAAATTAAAATTTTGAATTTAGGAATTAGGGAAAGCTCACTTGTGAAAAAAAATCTTTCCGCTGGCAGAACATCGAATTTAGTTTTCAAATTTATTTCGGTTTGATTCTAGTTATTTCATTATTTGGTGTTTTTATGTAAATTTGATTACTTTTATATTTATTTGGGGATTTTTAAACTGATTAGCGTGCATGAGAATTTTAACTAGATATTTTGCTACTTTATTTTAGATTGCTTTATCTATACAACTATGTTTTCAAAATATGGATTTTAATGTTAAACGACACCGTTTTTAAATTACTTGAGGGACACGTTTTCAATCTGACTTCTTAGATTCGGCCCATAACCTTTAGGTTGGGTTTAGGGGTTACACGTTTGATGCGGTCTGGTGGCTAGGCCTGGTTGAGGGGGTTACATGCAAAGAAAAGTAAATACTTCCATAGAGATTAGCATACCGTCAAAATTCATGAGCCTTTCTGAATCTCATTGTCTCTATCCAAATAAGACACTTTACGCTTTCAGGGTGAAAAAAGAGCGTTGAGAAAACCAAAACTATCATGCAGATTGCTTTGCAACCGATGTTTGATTACATCAGCAAACAATCATCAACCGAGTGGGGATCTATCTTTCTATAACCACCGACAGAATCATAATAAAAAATTAGCATCGTGAAGATCTCTGTATGAGCAAAAAACGACCACTAAGGTATGCTGAAATTATGTCAAAACGACAGATGAAACAAACTACAAAATACAAAGAAAAACGTGCCACAAAGGAAAAGATTATTATTTCAAATGAAAAAAATAAGAAAATAATGAATACCGGTGGTCGAAAACCAATACTGAGACTGGTTGCTGGCCACCGGCCAAGAAAACAATTGAAAAATGAGTTTGCGGCGTTAGGATTGTGCAGAGAAAAAAAATAGGTCAAACGTTTAGAATCGTAGAATTAAGTTTAGAAAATTAAAATTATGACTTTGCTTGTGGTAAATTAAACTTTTATGTGTGATTAATTTTCTTTATTGATCTGGTACTTTTAGAGAAAAATTAATTTGTGAAAATTAAAATTATGACTTTCCTTGTGGTAAATGAAAAATTTTGATATATAAGTTTTTCAAATCTAAGGTTCAGGGTTTGGCTTAGGGCTTAGGTATTAGAGTTTATGATTTAGATTTAGAGTTTAGTGTTTAGAGCTTCAGATTTTACACGAGATCTCGATAATAATATTTAAAGATGGATTCGTACAAATTTGTCTATAGTTGTCCTTGAGTTACTGTTACAATATATATAAGGGAAAATATTTTATGCACTAACGGTGGGAAATTTGTTTATCCCAAGCGAAAATTTTTTGGGTTTATAGTTTAGAGTGACTATATTAGAGTTTTAGTGTTTGAGTTAGATATTAAAAGGCTCAATTCGGCAGTTTACAATTTGATCACTTAGTTTGGATGTTTAAATTGAAAGAGTAAATGAACTCCAAATTGTATGAAATTTTACAGGCTTGTTAATATTGTATTGAATTTTACTGTAGTATAATTGGTTACATCGAAGGACCTCAAATTTGTTGGATTTACAATTTGGTCCCTAAAACTTGTAATAGTTATAAATTGGTCCTAAATGGATAGTTATTGTCTCGTAACAAAATAATCGGTTTAAGAAGCATATTGGGAATTGATTTAATAATTTTGCAGTGATTATTGTTTTAATTGATGATAACAAAATGAAATTTTACTACACCGATCACTATATTATTCGTTAGTATCACCTTCCGACCCGGTTCTCGACCAGACCGGGAAGGGGATGTTACACTAGTTCTTACGACGTGTATTAATTTATAGCCATGCCATCTTTTCTAACTATATGCTTATGTTTATGATTTGTATGAAGCATAGTAGAGTAGAGCTGTATCCACTGAGTTTTATGAGCTCAGCGTTAAGAATCATTATTTTCGTTCGCATGTTTTTAGGTTGATGTGTTGCATTGAAGGAGCCCCGTCGGAGTAGGAATTCAACTCATCGTCGTGTTCAGGAGTACAATAGTTAGATTTGTAGGGAAATGTATTCATAAGACCTTGATTTTTTGTCTGTAACTCTTATTTTGGATTTATTTGACCATGACTAATGATTTAATTATTTTGTTTTAAACTGGAACTCCCTTTGTAAACGATTTACTATTTCCTATTGTTTAATTTGAAACATTGATGGATTCAAAAAAAATGTGGATTGGGTTAAACTAGGTAAAATTTTCATGTTGCGGCCAAATGTGACGTCGAGTTTAGGGCGTTACAAACCCAAAGGTGCAAAGAAAAGTAAATACTTCTATAGAGATTAGCATACTGTCAAAATTCAGAAGCCTTTCTGAATCTTATTGTATCTATCCAAATGAGACACTTTACGCTTTCGGGGTGAGAAAGGAGTGGTGAGCAAACCAAAACTATCAGGCAGATTGCTTCACTACCGATGTTTGATTACATCAGCAAACAACAATCAACCGAGTGGGGATCTATCCTTCTACGACCACCGACATAATCATAATAAAAAACTAGTGTCGTGAAGATTTATGTATGAACACCAAACGACCGCTAATGTATGCTGAAATCATGTCAAAACGACAGATGAAATACACTACAAAAATGTTGAAAAAGCGTGCCACAAAGGCAAAGATTCTTAATAAAAATATGAAAAAAACAATAAAATAATGAACATCGATGGTCGACAACCAATACTGAGACTGGTTGCCAACCACCGGCCAAGAAAACAAATGAAAAAGAGGATGCGGCGTTAGGATTGAGTAGAGAAAAAAATTAGGTTAGACGTTTAGAATCGTAGAATTAAGTTTAGAAAATTAAAATTATGACTTTGCTTGTGGTAAATTAAAACTTTTATGTGTGATTAATTTTCTATATTGATCTGGTACTTTTAGAGAAAAATTGATTTGTGAGAATTAAAATTATGACTTTGCTTGTGGTAAATTAAAAATTTTGATATATAAGTTTTTCAAATTTAAGGTTCAGGGTTTGGCTTAGGGTTTAGGTATTAGAGTTTAGAGTTTATGATTTAAATTTAGAGTTTAGTGTTTAGAGCTTCGGATTTTACACGAGATCTCGATAATAATATTTAAATATGGATTCACACAAATTTGCCTATAGTTATCCTTGAGTTATTGTTACAATATATATAAGAGAAAATATTTTATGCATTGACGGTGGGAAATTTGTTTTTCCCAAGCGCACAATTTTTAGGGTTTAAAGGATAGGGTTTATAGTTTAGAGTTTTAGTATTTTTTGGACTATATTAGAGTTTTAGTGTTTAAGTTAGATATTAAGGTTTGAGAATATAGTTTATGCTTAATCTCGTAAATTAGTTTTCATGTTTTTAAGAATATGCCCGAAACAAGTTTGTTTACCTGAGTTGTAAACTCTCATTGTATTTTTTTTAAAATTTTCCTCTATTAATAAAATAGAGTACTAATACTAAAAAAATGAACTAAAATGTACGTTTGTTTACGTAGTCTGAATGTTTTCTGGAATTGTAATTTAATTCAAAACTTGATTTATGATTTTAAATGGTTTAACAATTTGTTTATTTGAAATTTTAACGTGGGTCACTCCGTTGACCCTAATGTGACTTCCTAGGATCCGTATTATCATATAGGCGTGTCTAGGGGTTACACGTTACAAACCCAAAGGTGCAAAGAAAAGTAAATACTTACATGATTAAGCATACCGTCAAAATTCAGAAACCCTTTTTGAATCTCATTGTCTCTATCCAAATGAGACATTTTACGCTTTCGGGGTGAAAAAGAGTGGTGAGCAAACCAAAACTATCAGGTAGATTGCTCCGCTACCGATGCTTGCAAACAACCATCAACCGAGTGGGGATCTATCTTCCTATGACCACCGACAGAATCATAATAAAAAATTAGCGCCGTGAAGATCTCTGTATGAGCATCAAACGACCGCTAATGTATGCTGAAATCATGTCAAAACGACAGATGAAATACACTACAAAAAATATTGAAAAAGCGTGCCACAAAGGCAGAGATTCTTATTAAAAATATGAAAAAACAATAAAATAAAGAACACCGGTGGTCGACAACCAATACTGAGTCTGATTGCCGACCACCGGCTAAGAAAACAAATGAAAAAGGAGGTTGCGGCGTTAGGATTGAGCAGAAAAAAAAATTAGGGAAAATATTTTATGCATTAACAGTGGGAAATTTGTTTTTCCCAAGCGCACAATTTTTAGGGTTTAGAGGCTAGGGTTTATAGTTTAGAGTTTTAGTATTCTTTGGACTATATTAGAGTTTTAGTGTTTGGGTTAGATATTAATATTTGAGAATATACTTTATGGTGTAAAGTTGAAAATTAAAATTTCGAATTTAGAAATTAGGGAAAGCTCACTTGTGAAAAAAAAAATCTTTCCGCTGACAGAACATCAAATAATTACTCTACATTTAATGTATAATTCAAATAAAAATAATAAACAATACAGGAAAACACAAAACCTGACCAGTGACGGAACCATGTAGTGGGTTGGAGGGGCTGTTGCCCCTCCCAATATTTTGGTATAATTGCATTTTTAGTCCCTTTTAGTTTAAAAGTTAATCAAATAAGGTTTTTGCCCCTCCTAATTTTTAGATTTAATAGCTTAATAGACTTTTGCCCCTCCCAACATTGAATCCTAGCTCCGTCCCTGAACCTGACCACATACAATTTTTAGAAAAAGGAAATTTACGTAGGATCTGTTTGTTATTTTCATGAACTCGAGTGTTTCTAATTATATAAGGTTAAGGACACGCAGCAACCCCCCAAATAATGCCGAATTCCCATTAAAAAACTTAGTTTGATTGGTAAAGAAGATAGGGACGTTCAATGTATTCATAGATCTTGTAGATTTGTATATCAAGTTGAAATTCGGACATTGCTTTGTTTCTGCTGCCGCCTTAAGTTAATCTGCTGCCTTTCTCTTTATCTGTTCATAACTAAAGTGCTTTGCATGTAAATAATATATATAATATAATAATATGGCTTGTAACTAATGTGCTTTGCATGTAAATAATATATACGGCTTGTAAATTTATATTATATGAATTTTGTATAAATAAGATTTTAGTAAACCTTATTAAACTACATATCCAGAGTCAGAGGGGTTTATGGGCTGAGAAGACAGGCCTGAATATTGTGAAGGTTAACAGAAAAACAAAACTAACAAATGGAGAAGTGGGGTATCGATCCCCCATACCTCTCGCATGCTAAGCGAGCGCTCTACAAATCAGAGAGACATCCATGCCCATTTCCTTTAGATGATATTAATGTTACTGTAATTATCATCTAAATGAAAAGGACATTTTGTCTGATTTGTTTGTTATTTTCATGAACTCCAGTGTTTCTAATTATATAAGAGTAAGGACAAGCAGCAACTCCCCAAAACATGCCGAATTCCAATTAAGAATCTTAGTTTCAATGGTTAAAGCAGATAGGGACGTTCAATGTATTAATAGATGTTATAGATTTGTATATAAAGGTGAAATTCGGACATTGATCAAGCAAACGTGTTCCAACTCATTATAGCAGGAAGACAGAGATGGCTAAGATTCCGGTTATAGATTTCTCGAAACAAGACCTGCTGGCTGCTGCAGCCAGACAGTCCCGAATGGACTTCGGTGAGAGTTCAAGTTCGGAAAGCACTGGAGGACTACGGTTGTTTCGAGGCTTCGTAATTTCGCATTGAAATAATCTATCCATGCAACCAAACATAATTACAATGACGAGCTCTTTTCATTTCTTAAAATTTGTACCATTCAACAACCTAAACGTTATTCATACTAGTTGTGACAGGTCATTATCTTCTTCTCAAAAGATATGTTGCTTTTAGATCTTAAAACCTCATCTTTTCTTTTCGATGTAAGATCAATGTCATCATCTCTTCTTAGACGTGTTATTCTCATCCACACGTGCCTATCCCACCCATAGGCGTTTGGCATGAAATCGAGCAGTGAAAGGGTCACTCGATACCATTTGTCATGAGGTCAATACCCTCTTCTCAAAAGACATGTCTGATAAAATGTGCATCGGCACCGCTTAAATATCCCAACACTACCATTTTTCTTTCTGATGTGAGATTAATGTCTCTACTTCTTCTCAATTGTGACATAGTATATACTATACTTTAAAAGAAAAACAAATAATGTTTCATAATTAATTAATCATATAAAATGTGTATACATGAAGATAAATGAAAAAAAAACAACAAATAAACAGTAGGTGAATGGTGTGTTTTATAGAGAGATTTTTGGTTTCTTTTGGATAGCTCTTTTGTTAATCTATAGGAGAATGAAGCAGGAGTCCAATTTTGTTCGGGTTTTTATTTGATGACTGGTATGGAGTAAAAATTGTAGTGAGAATTTGTGGTGTTTAGTGGTGTTACAAATTTTCTTCTTTTAAGTTGTGGAGTTTGTATTGAATGATTCGGTAGGTTGTATTTGAACATTTACTTGGTTGTGTGCACTCTTTTTCCTCCGTTTAGGTTTATGGAAGTTTTTTTAATGAGATCCTCATCTCAGGTTGGTATTTTACTTAATAAAATAATATTTTTCTTGAGAAAATAAACATAACACAACATTGTTACTTAATCTTTAGAAAGAAACAATATTTATTGTTGAAAGATTTAGAAAGAAACAATAACTTGAATGTACTAGGGTTGTGTATCACCGCCAACCTTTATTTTAAGTGAAATTAGATCATTTGAAAATCAGATTATTTAAATAAATTTATTTTTGAATTCATTAAAATAATAATTTTTTTGTTTACGAAATCAAAAAATGAGTTCACGAGTCAGTTATATGTAGGGAATGATTAACACCACACAACACCTGAAAATCGGTACCTAGTTGATTATGTGTCATATAAGAAATGAATATTATACATTTGAATCTAATTTAATTAATGACCCAAAATGCATTTACGAAAAGAGTAAAAGTTTTAAATGATTTTGGAGGATTTCTGAAAACGGTAACGATATGAAGTTTCAAAGTTGTTGAGATGGAGGTAGTCACAAAGAAAGATAAAGTAAGAAGATGAGATTCATTATTTTATGTACAAACTTGGATATTTTATTAAGCTTACTAACTTTGTATTTATACATAGATATTAAGGCTAACGTCATCTAACCAACCAACTAACTGCATTGCTAGCTGGCTTAACAACATTTAAACGGCTTCAACAACTCTAAACCCTAACTACTATGATTAACATTCACCCTTCTTTTCTTTTCATTCACTCAACTCATCAAAATAAAGGACATTAAGCCTTTGTTGAAACAGGTCAAAAAACGAGCTGGTTAAAGGCTTTGTGAATCCATCTGTAGTTTGGTGAGTAGCTAGAACGTAGTTTACTTGAACAGACATGCTAGCTACTTTCTCCCTTACAAAATGTATATCAAGATCCATATGCTTTTACTTCGAGTGATAAACTAGATTCATGCTCAAAGACACAACACTAGTATTAGCACTCCATATCTTTGGAACCTCCTTCTGTTTAACCCTCATATCGAGTAGCAAGGCTCTTAACAAAGTAACCTCAGAGGTTGCATCCGTAGTGCTTTTATATTCATCTTCCATTGTGAACCCTAAACCCTAAACCCTAAATCCTAAACCCAAACACAGACCTTCGCCACGAAGCTGGAAAATTTTTAGAAGGTTTAAACACTAGCCCATATTGAATTGTACCACTCAGATCTCACAAAATCCTTTTAACAGCATCAAGATGATCCTCACACGGGTTATGCATGAATTGAGCCACTTTACTTACGCTGAACATAAATATAGACGCGTGTGACACAAGTACAATGCACCAACAATACTTCTGTAGCCTATGGCATCTTCTATAGGACTTCTTGTATCTTTTCTTAACTTCATAGAGGCCAACATTGGGGTGGATGTTGCTTTGGATTTGTCCATCTTTGCTTTTACCAACAGTTCATGGATATAGTTTCTCTAACATAGAAAGATGCAACCATTGCACCTTCTAACTTCAATTCCCCTGAAGTATCTTAGAGTACCTAAGTCCTTCAAAGTGAATTTTTTACCCAACTGTTTGACTACTGTGTTGATGTAATTAACCGAGCTTCCAGTGACTATAATATCATCTACGAACACAAGTACATATATATCACAAGTAGCTGATTTTTTTTAATAAAGAATTGTCTACATTAGAACTTCGAAACCCAATCTCCAACAAATAGTCCCTCAACCTTGCATGCCAATTGCAAGGGGCTTGTCGAAGTCCATACAATGCTTTTTGTAGCTTGTTGTTCAAATCCAACATGTTGATCCATGAACACCTCCTCTTGTAGATCGCTATTTGAGAAAGGTGTTATTTATATCTGCTTGCCTCAAACTCCAATTGTTTGAAGCTACCAAAGAGAGAATCACATTGACTGTTGAGGGATTCACCACTGGACTAAAGGTGTCTTGAAAGTATTGCTCTGGAATCTGAAAAAGCCTTGGCAACCAAGCCAGCCTTATACCGAGAAATGGAGCCATCAACATTTCTTTTTATCTTGAAGATCCATTTGCAACCGGTTGGAGATCTCCATTCAGGCAGAGGCGCCAATTTCCAAGTGCCATTTTTCACTAAAAGATAAAGAAAGAAGATGAGCTTCGTTATTTTATGTACAAACTTGCATATTTTATTAAGCTCGCCAACTTTGTATTTATACACAGAGATTAAGGCTGGCGTCATTTAACCAACAAACTAACTACATTACCAGCTGGCATAACAACATTGAAACAACTTCAACAACTCTAAACCCTAACTACTATGATTAACACAAGTTAACGGGCAATTGTTGACACAAGTTATGACTTGTTGGGTTAGAATAATTTATTGGACTCTTTGAGCCAAGTTTGATCTTTTATAGATTTTGATTTGGGTTAAAGGTACTACTTTTAAGTGAAGTTGAGAATAAAGGGAACGAGTGCAATTTTACTCTTGTAGGGAAACATGGACCGACTTCCCCCTTATTAGTTTTGTCTTCATGAGAGTTTAATAAAATTTACATTTGCCGAGCAAAAAAAATACCATCCACACTTTTTTTCTTCACATATCTTCTTCTCCATCTTTTCTCCTCATTCAAGTTTAACTTCCGACACTAAAAATTTAAACTTTAATTTGCAAACTACTCACTGAAGATTCAAGGCTGGGAGCTTATTAATAATCATTTCAAGGGCTTCAAGAAAGGGTAAATTATGTAAATCAACACTGAACTTTACTCTCAAACCTATTTTGATCCCTAGAGTTTCAAAACGTTCAATTTGCTAACTAAAGTTTAGACATTGAACGTTTTTGGTCACTCCTTTGTTCACTTTTTGACAACATCCACTTATTGGAAAATGAAGGAACTTCTCCAAGATCTGGATGGTGGAAAACTTCATCGGAACGAGAGAAGGAACATAGTAAGAAATGGGCTCCATATGACAGCGGAGGAGGGTGATCGACGAGAGAGAAACCAAAAAGTATTTGGCTGATTCATGAACTTCGGATAACTTTCTGGCAAAATGCAGGTCAGATTCAGACTCAGGGGGCTTAGACGAAGTGATTAGTGAAATTTGGGACTGAACGACCACCATCTATGACCGTTTGGGGTTTAAGAGTGACAAAAACAAGTTCAATGTCTAAACTTTGGTGACAAAAAACGTTTAATGTCTAAACTTCAATGAGCAGATTGAACATTTGAAAACCCCAGTAACTAAAATAGGTTTAATAGTAAAGTTCAACGATGATTTATGTAATTTATCCTAAAAAAATATCATCTTGTTGAATGATGCGTATGACCATTAATGGGTTTTAAGAATGGTTTAAAGCTTTAAGAGCTTTGTAGAGCTCTCCATCCTTTTTTCATGTTGACAATACATATTTTAAACTCATTTCAATTATTAGTTCAATTTTTTATTTGATTTCCATGTTTATTTCGCAAGTGGTAGTGGCTGTAAAGCCTTTCAAAAGCTAGAGACAAATAGAAAGTAACCTGATTCAAAAACTTTAATTCCAAAATAGATAATGATAATATCACATAATATATATTGATAAAATATTTCTAAAAATATTAAATATTCGAAAGGTGCATGAATGATAAAACGTAATAACCCAATAAAACGCCCGAAATCCGAAAATTAAATACAATCTGATAAAACGCATAATATAAATAGTTCCAAGTATCATACTGATAATAACAAATAAAACTGAAAAACGAGGTCCTCCATGTACCGTAGCCTAGACCTGAGTATCTAAAATAGAAACTAAGGGGGAGTCACGAAAACACTCAGTGTGTCTCTACAGTGCAAACAGAACTAACAGAATCATCATATCAACAAAGTCAATCAAACATTATCAAAATTCAATTTTCCACCAAGAATCAATTCAATCACATAAATAAGTATGAATGAATATGCAACACAGTATGATATGCACCCACTACATTACCATCCGAACAGTAAGGTTCCCCAAAACCACTCTCTACCTCGTCACCATCCGAAGTGGAATCCAGCTCGTAGGGCGAAACCACTGATCCAAAATAGACATCAATCCAAAGGATGAAGCTACTAAACTTCCCCGTACAAAATCCTAACCCTAATGAGATGACACAAAATCAGAGTTTTGAATCTGAATGCATTATTTATCAACAAAAATGCATAATCATGTAATCCGATATACAATAATCTAAATATGATAATATATACAAATATTGCATAATGTGATAGAATGCTGAACAAGTCAAATATCACAGATCAACAGAATATTATAATCATACATCACCAGACCACATCATGTATACATTTCAGCACATCAACACATTTACATACAGAGCAGTGTAAACAGACAGCACAGAAGAGAACACACCTCAGGTAGCTAACACTCGGCATCGACGGTGACGTCTCCCACGCTCAACTCTATCTCTAGGTCGGTAGAGTTAGCTCCTATAACAATTAAATACACTATCAAGATACTACTACTATTCCAAGACACTGATAATATCAATATCGAATATATTAATAATTAACTCACAAGCGGATCTCGATGTCTGAGCAACAGGAGGTCGTCCAGGTGGAGGAGGAAGAAGGATCTCAGTATCCGAGTCAATGTCGTCTACAAATAAGAATAATTCCAATCAATTTCCCGATATTCAAATCTTTAAGTACTAAGTATACTCGAACAAAAGTGGTCAAAACGGTCTTTTGGGTTCGAATTTGGGAAAACGGGCAGCAGAATCGGAATTAGGACGTCGAAAAACATAAAATAGCCTTTTTTATGAAAAAGTCAACGGTCAACAGGTCAACGCTGACGTCAGCCGGCTGTTTATAAGACAAACCAGTTCGGTTCTGTCAACCCGGTTCAGCCTTCTGGACCGATTCAAACCGGTTCAAGCCCAAAATCCCCAATTTTCACCCGTTCGAAATTAGGGCACAAACCCCCTGATTCCTCACCACCGTTGGCCTCTCACACCATATTACGGCGAATTTTCGAAACCCACACACAAACACAACTCGCACAAACCCCAAACACTCACCTACAAATCCAAATCAGACGCAACAACCAAAACAAAGGAGGAAGGCGGTGTCGCGGTAGAATACCAAACAATTTTAAACCATTTCCGGCGAAGGGCGACGACACAAGGACAAAATAAATGATGGGCTTGGTTCAGACGGCCACAAGGAGTCAGGTAACAGCTTCAGATCGACGAATGACCACCGACACGACCATTGTCGGAGCATGATCGGAAAGGCAAAAATGGAGAAGAGGTTGGTGGTTTACACATGATAGAGAGAAAGAAAAGAATCTGAATTGAGGCTTGTGCGCAAATGGAAACCGAAAGGGTGAGGATTAGATTCTCACCTTATTTTAGGGTAAATTACGCAATAGGGCTCCAACTTAGCCCGCCTTAAAGAAAGGTCACAAAAGTTTCAAAAATTTTCAATTTAGCCACTAAATCAATTAGGATTTCAAATTAAAATTTCCAAGGTTATTAGGGTTTTTAATTTAGGGCAAAAATTGGGGTGTTACAACTTTCCCCCCGTTAAAAAGAAATTTCGGCCTCAAAATTTACCTGGAGCAAAAAGATGCGGATACTGAGTTCGGATGACAGTCTTGGGCTCCCATGTAGCCTCATCATGATTACGACCAAGCCACATGACTTTGACCATCTTAATGGTCTTCCTTCTGAGAACCTTTTTATCCTGAGCAAGAATCTCAATAGGCTCCTCCTCAAAACGCAAATCATGACGGACCTCAATATCCTCAACATGCATAATATGTGACAGATCAGGATGATAACTTCTCAACACTGAAATGTGAAAGACATCGTGAATACACTGAAGCTCTGGTGGTAGGTCTAGCTGATAGGCAACTGGTCCGACTCGACGAATAATCCGATAAGGGCCAATGTAACGAGGACTCAGCTTGCTTTTCCGACCAAACCGAAGTTCCTTCTTCCAAGGAGATACTTTCAAGAAAACCTCATCACCCACCTCAAACTCAAGATCACGACGTCTCAAATCGACATAAGAATTCTGTCTGTCAAAAGCAGCCTTAAGCCGATCCCGAATCAATCTGACAGTCTGCTCAGCCTCATGCACAATCTTAGGTCCCAATAATTTGTGCTCATTCAACTGAGTCCAACCAATAGGTGAACGACACCAACGCCCATATAGAGCCTCATACGGTGCCATCTTAATACTGGCATGATAACTGTAATTATAAGCAAACTCTACAAGCGGCAGGAAATCCTCCCAACTGCCTCCGAAATCAAGAATACATCACCTCAACATATCCTCAAGAATCTAAATCACATTCTCAGAATGACCATCTGTCTGCGGATGATAAGATGTACTAAGTTCAACCAAGTAACCAATGTAGAATGAAGAGCCCCCTAGAATTTTAAAGTGAACCCCAAATCTCTGTCAGAAATAATAGATGATGGTACCCCGTGAAGTCGAACAATCTCAGAAATATAAAGCCGAGCTAACTTACTCAAAGAATAGTCAACTCGGACAGGAATGAAATGCGCGGACTTTGTCAGACGATCAACAATAACCCAAATGGAATCCTTATTCGACGGAGTCAAAGGAAGTCCACTAACAAAGTCTATAGTCACGCGCTCCCACTTCCACTAAGGAATCAAAATATGCTGTAGTAACCTAGACAGACGCTGATGCCTTGCTTTGACTTTCTGACAAGTCAAACATCTCGATACAAATTCGACGACGTCTCGCTTGAGACCATTCCACCAGTACCTTTCACAAAGATTCTTATACATCTTGTCACCACCAAGATGCATTGAATAAGGACTGTCATGGGCCTCGTGGAGATTAACATGTTTTAACCCAGATTTCCTCGGAATACAACACCGGCCACAGAAACATAATACCCCATCCTGATCAATAGAGAAATTCTGAGATGTACCCTCACGCACCTCCCTAATACGATGCATCAAAAACGGATCACTAGGCTGCTCAGCTCGAATATCAGAAATCAATGTAAGAATAACCCGAAGTTCTGCCAACAGACTGCCATCGTCGTACAAACCCATCCGAGCAAACAAAGCTCTCAAATCTGAAATGACGTTACGACTCAATGCATCAAAAACGACATTAGCTTTACCCGGATGATACTCAATCTCACAATCATAATCCTTGAGAAGCTCTAACCAGCGACACTGTCTCAGATTAAGCTCTTTTTGAGTAAGAAGGTATTTCAAACTCGTATGGTCTGTATAGATATAACACTTCTCTCCGTAGAGATAGTGTCTCTAGATCTTAAGTGCAAAAATAACAGCAGCAAGCTCTAGATCATGGGTAGGATAGTTACACTCGTGCAGTTTCAACTATCGAGACACATAAGCCACTATCGTTCCGTTCTGCATCAGAACACACCCCAATCCGGTGTACGAAGCATCACTGTAAACTGTATAAGCCTTACCAGGCTCAGGCTGAATCAAAATTGGTGCTTCAGTCAACACAGACTTAAGCTTCTCGAAACTAGACCGCTGAACCTTAGTCCAAACGAAGGGAACATCATTCCTCAGAAGCTTAGTCAATAGAGCTACAATAGAAGAGAAACTCTCAACGAATCTCCGACAATAACCAGCGAAACCCAAGAAGCTTCGAACCTCAGGAACATTCTTGGGCTGCTTCCAACTCATAATAGTCTCAACCTTCATCGGATCAACCTGAATACCCTGAGCAGAAACTATATGACCCAGAAACATAACCTCAAAAAGCCAGAACTCACACTTACTGAATTTTGCATAAAGTTGTTTCTGTCACAGAGTATGTAACACAATCTGAAGATGTTCCTCATGCTCTGCCTCAGATCTAGAATATACCATTATATCATCAATAGATACCACAACAAACTGGTCAAGATAGGGTTGAAACGCCTTATTCATCATTTTCATAAAAGCATCAGGGGCGTTAGTCAACCCAAAATGCATCACAAGGAACTCATAATGACCATATCGTGTCCAGAAAGTTGTTTTGAACACATCAGAATCCTTAACCTTGAGTTGGTAATAACCAGATCTCATGTCTATCTTAGAGAATACCGTGGCTCCCCGGAACTGGTCAAACAGATCATCAATACGAGGAAGAGAATATTTGTTCTTGATTGTCAGCTTGTTCAGCTTCCGTTAATCTATACAGAGTCAAAGTGTCCCATATTTCTTCTTAACAAACAGAACAAGAGCTCCCCAAGGAGAAACACTGGGTCGAATGAAACCTCGATCCAACAGTTCTTGCAACTGAATCTTCAACTCTTTAAGTTCTTTCGGTGCCACTCGATAAGGTGCCATAGACACAAGATTTGTACCCGGATAAACCTCAATGCCAAACTCAACCTCATCCCGTTTCGACGGTACCCCATGTAATTCTTTCGGAAAAACGTCTAGAAAGTCTTTCACAACTCGAATCTTATCTAAACCAGAATCAGAGTGTCTCGGATCAAGGATATAGGCAAGATAAGCGATAGATCCTTTCCTGATCATTTTCTCAACTTTGAGAGCTGAAAAGATATTACATAGGAACTCTCTACGATCACCAATTAGAATCACCTCACGATTATCAGGAGTTCTCAGTGTAGCCCTTTTCTTTTCACAGTCTAAAGTAACACGGTGTGCAGACAACCAATCCATACCCATAATAACATCGAACTCCTCAAAGGGTAACTCCATCAAACCAGCTGGAAAGATCTCCCCTTGAATCTCAAGAGGACAATTCCTGTATACTTTAGTAACCTCAACTAGATTACCCACTGGACTGTGTACAGTAACAACACTAACAGTATCCTCAACAGAAATCTCAAGACCCCTAGATACAGAACTCGCAACATATGAATGAGTCGAACCATTATCAAGAAGAGCAAAGTACGAAATAGAATGGATAGAGAATGTACCGACAATAACATCTGGCTCATCATGGTCCTCGTGCCTCCTAGTGGAATAAACTAACCCTGACTATCTGGCCCCAGATCCTGCTGATCATCTAAATGAAAAGGACATTTTGTCTGATTTGTTTGTTATTTTCATGAACTCCAGTGTTTCTAATTATATAAGAGTAAGGACAAGCAGCAACTCCCCAAAACATGACGAATTCCAATTAATAATCTTAGTTTGATTGGTGAAAGCAGATAGGGACGTTCAATGTATCAATAGATGTTATAGATATGTATTAATAGATGTTACAGCTTTTATTATAATAATTATTATGAATAGAGCTGTAAATGAGACGAGACAAAATAGATTACGATCCACTCGAGTCTAATTCGGTCATTACTCGATTCAATTGGACTCGACTTAAGCTCAAATTTGACTCGAGTTCTTAACGAATTGAGTCAAGCTCGGCACTACTCAGATTCGAGTAATTAACGAGCCGAGTCAAGCTCAACACTACTTGTACTCGACTCAACTCATTTACTCCGCTAACAAGAATAGTAGAAGCTCTCGGGCTTCTATTAGTAGACGAGGCCCAATGGTACTTGGTAAGGCAAAACATACTTTTATTCTTCTTTCTCAAAGCTTTAATTAGGGTTATGCAAAAAAGTTCACAAGAACCCAAAATTCGAAAGTCAATTTGAAATTTTGGTTAATTAAATTGAAAAATCTAATTTTATAATCCTAATTTAAAATTTTAAATACTAAATAAAATAAAATTTTTAAACTTTAAAATAGATAAACTTATACAAACTAAAATTTACACAAAGTATATCAAAATATACGGGTTTGATATTATTAATTGAGAACCGAGCCAACATTGCATGTCCTTCCGACGGTCACCGAAGCGTCTTGACGGTGAACGTAATGCAGCAGGAACATCCAACAGCAACAACGCAACAAATCTTGATATTGCAAAGGCTGAAGGGGCAAGGGACGACGGGGTGAGCCTCGGGTCGACGGCCGAGCCACCAACGGGAGTGGATCTACTCTAAGCACGACCAATCCTGCACAAACACAGGGGAACAAGACAAAACACCAGAAAAAAACACAGATAAAAAGCTAGCCGACCAAGTGTTGGAAGCAAAAGCGCCAGCGATGGAGGCGCCTTCAAGCCTCCGGTCGTAGCAAGAAGAGCCACCCAAACAAGCTTTGGAGCAACTTCCATTTATTAGCGAACAGAGGAACTTCTCCAAGATCTAAATGGTGGAAAATTCATCAGTACAAGAGAAGGAACATACTAAGAAACGTGCTCCATCTGATGGAGGAGGAAGAAGATCGACGAGAGAGAAACCAAAAGGTATTTGGCCAATTCATGAACTTCAGAGCACTTTTCGACAAAAGGGAGGTTGGATTCAGACTCAGGGGCTAAGATGAAGTGAATAGTGAAATTTGGGACCGAACGACCACCATCTATGACCGTTTGGGGTTTAAGAGTGACAAAAATAAGTTCAATGTCTAAACTTTAGTGACAAAAAAGGTTTAATGTCTAAACTTCAATAAGTAGATTGAGTATTTTAAAACTCAAGTAACTAAAATAGGTTTAAAACTCAAGTTCAGCGATGATTTCCATGTTTATTTAGCAAGTGAAAGTGGCTGGAGAGCCTTTCAAAAGCTAGAGTCAAATAGAAAGTTTGAAGAGACTTATTGTGAGATTTTAAATTCGAGATTTTTTAAGGTAAGTACTGTATATCTGACTTTGAAATGTTTCTTGTAGATCATAAAAAAACATTGCTTGATTAATTTTAAATTCGAGATTTTTTAAGGTAAGTACTCTTTTCAATTATATTGCTTGATTAATTTTAAATTCGAAACAAAGGTTAACAGTTTCAAAAGTGTTTTGGAACGCCCAATGGCCGGTCCGAAACGATGACTCGAAAATCATTGTTTTGGCTTCAAAAACACTTAGAAAGGTTTTGACAAGTTGAGTTTTTAACTTAACCATTTTCCTATAAATATATAGAGAGGTTTGAAGACTTAGGAATTTGTTTTCTCCTTTTTAAATTAGTCCTTAAATTATTTAGTTATATCAAAATCAGTTTATCGGTTTCACATCCTAACGACTCGATAATAATATTTAGGGTAAACTACGTCAGGTAATATCAAACTATTTGTGGTGACTCGTTTTTACCCCAACCTTTCAATTGGTCCAAATTTGCTACCAAATTTTATTTTTCGACTCGTTCATACCATTGCACCGTTAAGTCCTTAACGACGTGATGACTTGGATGCTAGACCAAAATGATGTCGTTTTGGTGCCGCTATTTTGATATTAAATTGACCAAAACAGCGTCGTTTTGCTGGAGTCAAATATAAAAAATTTATGCATTCAATGAGATTTCAACCTAGAACCCTTAGAATCAAAGACAACCTCCTAACCACTAAGCCAACTTAACAACATTGTTTTATTTTCAGCACAAATAATATATTTTCCAAACTGCAGTTGAGATTAATTCAATTTATTTTATTATATAAATAATATTACTCTATATAAATAATATAAATATATTATAAATAATATTAATATACATATAATAATATATTACAACTAATAAATAAAATATTTATATTAAATAAAAAATTATATTATCAATAATATTGAATATATAAATAAATAATATATTATTATAAAAAAATAAAAAATTAATTTTCATAAAAACCTCAAAATTTCCAAAATTTACAAAAAAACACAAAATCCACCAAAACATTAAATTCTTTATTCTAACATATAAACCCTAAAAACCTAAAATAGAGGCACCAAAACAACGTCGTTTTGGTCTAGCATCCAAGTCATCACGCTGTTAAGGAGTTAATGGCGCAGTAGTATAAACGAGTCGAAAAATAAAGTTTAGTGGTAAATTTAGACCAATTAAAAGGTTGCTGGTAAAATCGAGTCACCCCCAATAGTTTGGTGGTATCTGGCGTAGTTTACCCTAATATTTAAAGACCGATTAGCACAGATTTGTCTATAGTTTTCCTTGAGCTTACTGTCATGACTCAACTCGAACTTGAAAACTGATCTACTAATTACGAAAAAAATTGAGTTATTCGAGTCTCATTCTATAACTTAAATTTTATTTTAAAAAAATTCCAGTTAAGTCGAACTTATGAAATTACGATTCCAGTTTAGTAACAACTTTTCTTTTATTTTCATTTCAAATTTTATTGATTAATCTTTATAAAATTAAGATTGTGACTTCGCTTTTGGTCGATTAAAATTTTATGCATGATTAGTTTTGTTGTTGTTGTTTTTTTCATAATACTGAACAAGGGGAAGCTAGCTAGCAATGTAAATCGTTCAATAAAGCTGGTACAGCTTCAGCAGGTGGTTCATTAGTTTTCTTTATTGATGTAATAATTTTGATAAGAGTGATTTTGCAGAAGATTCCTAACGTCTCGATAATAATATTTAGGGTATACTACATCAGGTAACAATATATTATTGGGTGACCCGTTTTTATTCTCAATTTTTTAATTGGTCTAAATTTGCCACCAAATTTTATTTTTCGACTCATTTATACCACCGCAACGTTAACTCATTAACGACCTGATGACTTGGATGCTAGACCAAAATGACATCGTTTTAGTCTGTCTATTTTGATACTAAATTGACCAAAACGACATCGTTTTACTAGAGAAAAATATGAAAAATTATGAATTCAATGAGATTTGAACTTGAAGCCTTTTAAAATAAAAAAAAACCCCTCATAACCACTTAGCCAACTTAACATATTTATTTTAATTTCAACACAAATAATATATATTCTAAACTACTGTTGAGATTAACTCAATTTATAATATTATATAAATAATATTATTCTACATAAATAATATAAATATATTATAAATAATATTAATATACATATAATAATATATTAATATATTATAACTAATACATAAAATATTTATATTGAATAAAAAAATTTATATTAACCATAATATTAAATATATAAATAAATAATATATTATTATAAAAACTAAAAAAATTAATTTTCAAAAGAACCCTAAAATTTCCAAAATTTACAAACAAACCCAAAATTCACCAAAACATTAAATTCTTTATTGTAACATCTAAACCCTAAAACCCTAAAATAACGACACCAAAAATATCGTCGTTTTGGTCTAGCATCCAAGTCGTCACGCTGTTAAGGAGTTAACGGGGCGGTAATATAAATGAGTCGAAAAATAAAGTATGGTAGTAGATTTAGACCAATTAAAAAGTTAATCGTAATAATAGGTCACCCCAATAGTTTAGTGGTACCTAACGTATTTTACCCATATTTAAAAACTGATTAGCACAAAGTTACCTATAGTTGTCCTTGAGCTTACTGTCATGACCCGACTTCTGTATATTTAATGATTGATTCAATAAAAATAAAACAATTAGGGTGAGTATCCGATCGAGTTGAGTAAAGAAAATTTAAGTTAGTTGAGTTGGTGAGTAATATTTTATAATTCAAATTTTATTTGAATTTTTTTAATCGAGTCAAGTCAAGTTGTTCTTAGTTTTTGTTGAAATTTAATTTTAAATATTTGTAATGCTATAGTACTAATTGGTTCTAATTTAAACTTGTCTCTATAACCATATATATTTCTTTTCATACATTATACACATATATCAAGCAGAGTTGAAGAACTCAACTCGAACTTGAAAATTGATCTACTAATTAAGAAAAAAATTTGAGTTATTTGAGTCTCATTCTATAACTTAAAATTTATTTAAAATTTTTTCAGTTAAGTCGAAGTTATGATTACGATTCGAACCAAATCTAGTCAAAATTTTTTAATACTTTAAATTGAATTTTGCTTCCCCTAAAAACAATATAAAAAAAAACACAAAGACCGACCATGTACCATTTTTAGAGATAAAAACAAACAAATCAGACATAAATGTCCATGTCCATGTCCATGTCCATTTCCTTTAGATGCTATTAATGTTAACGTTATCATCTAAATGAAAAAGGACATTTCTGTCTGATCTGTTTTTTTTTTTTTTGATCAAATAGACTTATATTATCGAAAGGAAGGTTACATGAAAAGTTCCCACGAGCAGCAAAGCAAGTCCAATATGATCCAGCAAAGCAAACCAAAAAGAAAAAGAACGGGGACAGTCCACCAGAAGCAGGGGCAAGTGCGGGGGAAGAACGAGATTAAGCAACCAGAGTCGGGGATAAAATATGGGGAAGAAGAGGTGCGAGCAACCAGAAGCGGGGATAAGAGACAGGCAGGGGTGATAAAGGAGGTCGGAAAACCTGTGGGATGAAACTAGTTCCGTCGCAGCAGCCCGGTGAATATCTTAGATATCGGCAACCGCATTTAGGAGAACGCGGTTCCGACAGCCACAGCACCAGATGAAGGGGACCCTCCGAAAGACGGCCTAAGGCTTCACTCCTTTCCACCGGACCACCCTTGAAGCAAACCACAGCTGGGGTCGTTCACTCCAACGTCCGGCAGCGGATAGACGCAGGACGGGGGACAACTCCTACCCACGTCACTGGACCTGATCTCACCCGCAGGGTTGAGGAATCGCACCGTTCAGATGAGGCTTCGCGGCGATTGGGTTGAAAGAGAGGAAAAATTAGGCGCGCGTGGGGCGCGTTTTGTCTGATCTGTTTGTTATTTTCATAAACTCGAGTGTTTCTAATTATATAAGATTAAAGACAAGCAGCAACTCCCCATAACATTCCGAATTCCCATTAAGAAAATTAGTTTGATTGGTGAAAGCATATAGAGACGTTCAATGTATTAATAGATTTGTACATCATAACAGGAAGACCTGCTGCAGCCAGGCAGTCTGACAGGATTTTCAAAGTCCTGCAAAAATAAAAATTGATTTTACTAAACTAATTTGTAGTAATAGTGAAATCAGGTCAAATCCCAAGAGAGCTGAAATTAGAATCTTAATGTTAAAACAACAAAGTAAAATGGGGTGTATTAAAATAAAATAAAGATAAAAATAAAAACTGAAAATAAAAGTAACAAAGATCAATCTTCTCGAACTTCCAATCCAAATGTGTGATTTTCATCCAACCGTAATTTTGATCATAGGCTAAAAGATGAATTTCTCATATCCAAGAAATTAGTCTACTTGGGAAACACCACAACAAGCAATTATTCTCATTTTATAATTGATTAGTCTACTTGAGGGAAAACCGCAACAAGTATTCAAATCAAACCTTACCATTAAATAAAATTAATGATAGCATTAATATTCATGAGAATGACTAAAACAAAATCAATCAAAAAAAAATTTTGAAAAGAAAATTAGGCCTCGTTAAAAAACTCCTTCATACCTCGTCTCAAAAAAGAGTGAAGCATTGAAAGGAGGAAAAGAGTGCCTAATTATTTTATTTAAACACGTCCATTGTTACAATATTCGACTAGGGGAACAACCTAGTCTTACAAACTTATCCCACTCTAAGCAGGCTATCCGGATACATACTTAAAAGCAATCGTTATAGAAATAACACTGTAGGCAACTTAACAAAACATCACTTACCCAGTGTCCAACCAATATAGAGCATTGTCCCTCCCGATCCCAAGTTATGCTAGTTGATCTGCTTCTACGTTCATGTAACGGTACACCTTCTCGAAGCTCCAACTTTTGGTCTTGCTCAATTGCCATATATCATACACCAAAGGCTTAAATATTATCGGAGCACCATGAGGATTCGCTATCCAAACTAAAGCCAGGGCACTATCTGACAGAAATATGATTTTCCTTGAGCTATCAATCAAATTAATTTTGTACCTTTATTTCTCTAGGGACTATCATGTGTGATATGTAGTCGAAGAACACAAAACATGAGCCTTGCCCTTTGCTACGCGTCATGGATAGTGATAGAACATTGAATATCGAATTAAGGCGTTGATTTAATCAATATCAAACATTCATAAAAATAAGAACAAGAAATAAAGATTACTTGGATTAAAGGAGAAATACTAGTTTAGTACAAGCCTCACAAAATTACAGTAGAATCGCTTCACCCCTGATTTGGAAATAAAAGCTTAACCACACATGGTGGAATAAAAACACAAGAGAGAAGAGCCGTTGAAAGATTGATTCTCAGATAAGATCTAAGAGACCTATTGAGCTCTTTATATAGAGAGAAAAAAGACCTAAACCTAAAAGTACATCTCCTTTAATTGAGTTCTAATCAAATAAGAAAAGATAAAATAAAGGGAAATATAAATAAATAAAGTCCTAATTAATAAAAGAGATTGATTCTTGGTCCAACACTTCCAAAATAATGGAAATAATCATAAAATAGGGCTTCATCAAGGATTTGGCTCTAAAAGCACGAATCTTCACGTCAGACACCAGCCCATCATCGGTCGCAAGGCGTGGTCACGCCTTATCGAAGATGAGCTTCTGCCCAGTTCTACTTTCTTCCAAAAGACTTGATTTTCACCCGGGAAGCTAAAAACATGCTTTTTATTTGAATTTCACCCTTGCATCCATATTTCACCTCCTAAATCAAAACAAACATAATTTCCACAATTAAGCTCAAAATATAATTAGAATATGAAGGAATTAATCACAAAAAAGTATATAATTATAACCTATCAAATTCCCCCACACCTAATTCATGATTGTTCCCAAGCATACCTCAATTCAACCTACCAACTCTCCCATCTACCTCCTTTCATTTTCTTTAATCTCTCATAATGCTAATAAAGTTAAGTACACATCCAGGATTTGAATCATAATGACAGTTAAGAGAATGATCATTCATAGGATAAATTTTGCAACAAAATCAAACATCTCATAAATCTGCCAATATCAAATACAACAAGACTTAACACCCTCGCATGGTTTCACTCAATGCTCTCAAAGTGTTTAGGGTGCATTTTACTCTCAAGATCAAAACATAGCACGATATTACCATAAGCTTGCAAATGAATCAAATCTCTACCACTACATATGAATTGATGCAAAAATCAAAGGGTCTTTAAAAGGGTTGTAACAAGGCTTAGGTAAGTGTATGGCAAAAGGCAAAAAATGAAGATTTTTGAGTCAAGACAAGAGTTTATAAAGTCAATTCCACATAACAACATATAACATACTACCATCTTCTTGAAATTTATTCTCACATCACATTTAAGCACTAATTTTATTTTTGGAGAAGTGACATTTATTTTTTGGTTTTACAAACATATTTCTAAATATCTTCAATCAAGGAATAAACTTTAATTTTGCATTTTTTCCTCTTTTTTTCTCTTTCTCTTTTTTTTTTGTGGAACAACATTTTGCTCATGTCTTGACAAGGGTAGCAAAAAGAAGGGATAACAAACAAAAAGGCTTTGGGTTAAGATGTGGTAAACAAAGAAAATGGGAAATAGACTCAAGTTGGCTAACTAAGGGGAAAACATATGGGTAGACTTTTTTTGAAAGTCAAAGAAAATGGGTTAAACCTAATTGCCCTTATCATCTTAAGGCATCAATCCAAAAATGTGATCTCAAAATGCATTCATAAGCAAGTTCTAGAATAAACATGCTAAGTTTGACACACTCAACAAAAAGAAAAATGCGCAAGATATGATGAATTGCTGTTAGGCTCAAAATCTCACCAAAATGTGTAATTGGCATCAAGCCATGTGCATTTTTCAACTAAGAAACCAATGAGATGTCATCAAAATTTTAAGAAAACACTAGTCATGCTCATCACTTTCATGCTTTATAATTCAAACCAATATATATCCAAAACTTACAAGGTATTCCAAGATATTAAACAGAGACTCAAAGTTTCAAAGGAAAAAAGTCAACATAAGTGAATTGAAGCACACCAAAATTAAAACACAAAAACATAGTTTTCAAAAAGAAAGCGATTTTTTTTGTGAAATTTTTCACAAACTTGAATGAAAACAATCTAGCAGATGAAAATCATGTATGAAATATCTCCTCCACACCTAAATCATACATTGTTTTCAATGTATAACAAATTAAATTGCTTACAAAAGAAAATTAAAAGAAAATGAAACTCCCCTGATGTATGAGCAAGTCAAACTAATATAGTCTATAGTGATGGTGAGAAAGAGGTGAAATTCTCCTATGCTGGAAGTTGTGAACCAATACATCTCAAAGTGAAGAAGTCAAATTTTTTTAAAAGGCATCTACAACAACAAAACCAGAAGGTTGTTGGAAGTAAAGCGTGGCCACGACTTATAAAAATTAATCTCCTGCCATAAAAGAAATGGACTTCTTCATTTAAAA
This sequence comes from Hibiscus tridactylites, assembly GCA_958450335.1. NCBI lineage: Eukaryota > Viridiplantae > Streptophyta > Magnoliopsida > Malvales > Malvaceae > Hibiscus > Hibiscus tridactylites. The sequence continues at coordinate 52,597,582 of OY288281.1, forward strand.
CACAAAAAATGAAAATAAAATAAATACAAAAATAAAAATAAAATTAAAGCATTTGGGTTGCCTCCCAATAGCGCAATTGATTACCATAACCATGAAATGTTTCGATCATCCAATTCCTACAAAATCAAATTTTAGTTCCCACTCTTTACCAATGCTTTCTTCAAGATAAACATCGAGAACCTTACTCTTCTCTTTCAGCATCCTTAAGTTCATGCACAATTCTTTAAAAATTGCATACTTGGGAATTTTCTTGATAGCATCGAACAATGGTATGTTAACCTCCACCTTTCTAACTGTATCAAATATCCCATTATGCTCATCTTCCTTGGTTTAGCTAACCTGCTAGGAAAAATAGGTAATGATATATAAGATGAAATAGGTAAATTATGATTTAATGTTACCAATGGTGACGCTCATTAGTGAGATCTCACAACAATTCTCTTCTGGTTTGACCTCTGGTTGAGATGATAATGCTTCAGGACTTTGAGCTCCCAATTTACTAATTGTCGCAACAAATTGAGTAATTTGGTTGTTTGAATTTTGAGCGCTTGCCCTCATTTCCTGTTGAAATTTCTTTCTTTCCTGTTGCATTTAAAGAGTAGTGTTAGCAATGTTCTTAACAATATCTTCTAAAGATATACCAGAATTTGAAGATTGTTGTTGTGTTGGAGCCCGTCGAAGTTCTTTTGATTCCTATTGAAATTCATAAGTAAAGTTAGCAAGGCTTTTATCAAGATCCTCTAAAGACATACCAGAATTTGAGAATTGTTGTAGTGTGGGAGCTTGAAAAAATTCTGAGGAGGATATATATGTTGTCCTTCAAGATTTCCATAGCTACAATCTGGATAACCTCTTCATCCGGGATTGTAATGATTAGCAAATGGATCATAATTCCTTCGTGGTTGACCAAGAAACTCATCGTAAGCATAAACATCTTGCGTTGAATTATGGTGCAATGTTGGACACATGTTCGTAAGATGACATTGAGACAAACATATTCTACAAGTATTTGGTTTCTGTACCTGCCATTTAGCAATTTGACAAACCAAATTGGTTAAGTCGGAAACTTGATTTTCAATAGAATTTAATCTTTCCTCATCAACTTGGCTAAAGGATCGATATGCGCTCGTAGAAAACATGGTGAAAAATTAAAAATTAAAAAACAAAAAAAATGAGAAACTAAAATAGCTACCAGACAAGGGAGCCAATTTTGACAGGGCTGTCGAAGTCCTGCAAAGTAAAAATTTATTTTACTAAACTAACTTGTAGTAATAGTGAGATCAAGTCGAATCCCAAGAGAGCTGAAATTAGAATCTCAATGTTAAAACAATAAAGTAAAATGGGAGTGTGGTGCATCAAACTAAAATTAAAGATAAAAATAAAAAACTAAAAATAAAAGTAACAAAGATCAATCTTATCGAACTTCCAATCCAAAGGTGTGATTTTAATCCAACCGTAACTTTGATCATAGGCTAAATGATGAATTTCTCATATCCAAGAAATTAGTCTACTTGGGGAACACCGCAACAAGCAATTATTCTCCTTTTATAATTGATTAGTCTACTTGAGGGATCACCGCAACAATTATTCAAACCAAACCTTACCGTTAAATAAAATCAATGATATCATTAAGATTCATGAGAATGACTAAAACAAAATCAATAAAATTAATTATGTACATTTATTTCCCTAGGGACTATCATGCGTGATGTGTAGTCGACGAACACAAAACATGAGCCTTACCCTTTGCTACTTGCATCATGGATAGCGATAGAACATTCAATATCGAATTAAGGTGTCAATTTAATCAATATCAGACATTCATAAAAATAAGAACAAGAAATAAAGATTACTTGGATTAAAGGAGAAATACTAGTTTAGTACAAGCCTCACAAAATTATAGTAGAATCTCTTCACCCTTAAATTGGACATAAAAGCTTAACCATGCACGGTGGAATAAAAACACAAGAGATAAGAACCATCGAAAGATTGATTCTCAGATAAGATCTAAGAGACCTATTGAGCTCTTTATATAGAGAGCAAAAAACCCTAAACCTAAAAGTGCATCTCCTTTAATTAAGTTCTAATCAAATAAGGAAAGATAAAATAATGGGAAATATAAATAAATAAAGTCCTAATTAATAAAAGAGATTGATTCTTGGTCCAACACATCCAAAATAATGGAAATAACCATAAAATAGGGTTTCATCATGGATTTGGCTCTAAAAGCATGAATCTTCACGTCAGACACCAGCCCCTCATCAGTCGCAAGGCGTGGTCACGCCTTATCGAAGATGAGCTTCAGCCTAGTTCTACTTTCTTCCAAAAGACTTGATTTTCACTTGGCAAGCTAAGAACGTGATTTTGAGTTGAATTTCACCATTGTATCCATATTTCACCTCCTAAATCAAAACAAACATTATTTCCACAATTAAGCTCAAAATATAATTAGAATATGAAGGAATTAATCACATAAAGAGTATATAATTATAACCTATCATATTCCCGAATGGAATTTGGTGAGAGTTCAAGTTTGGAAAGCACTAGAGGACTACAATTGATGAGTTCTCAAAATTGTCATGTTTTACTTGCTACTTTTCTAGTTATTGTGACTTCTTGCTGCTTAATATATACTGTTTTCATTACATTTTGTGCAGGGGTCCAATTCTGGAAATAGTAGTGAAAATGAAGCATTTCTGCAGTTTTTTTATTATCCTGTCATGACTGGCATCATGGGCACGACGCGTCTGACGTGGCAGTGACATGGCAGTGACGTGGCAACTTCTAGAAGCTCCTGGAATGTTCCGGAAGAAGAATCCGATCAGATTATCAGCTTTTATCCATATTAGTTTTATTTTGAATTTTAATCAACATTTTGAATTTGAATTATTATTTCTTATCTCTTATCTTTGTAAGTCTAAGCCTATAAATACCAACCTTTGGTGAAGGCTTGAGATCATCTTCTAGTTTTGAGTTTTTTTATCTTTGAAAACATTTCTAGCTTTAAATCCAAGTTCATTTTCCTTTAATTTCTTGTTTTCATTTATTTTATGTTATTCAATTGTTTTTCTAAAATCAAGTTAAGTATGATAATCAATATCATGCTTAGCTAAATCCTTTAAGCCAAGAACCAGCCAAGTCAATTCGATTCGTGAGAATTGAACTTGCTTAAATTCTTTTTGGGAAATCATTTTTGTCTTTCTGCTTAGATAGTTTGGCAATCGGCCTTATTACAAGTTTTTAACCGTTTTTCATATCAAAAAGGGCCCTTTGGTCTGAATTCGCTTAAAAACACAGTTGGGAGGAAGGATCGGCCTGTGGCAATTTTCGACTTCCTGTGAACACTCTTAGCGGCGGTCCGCTAAGGAAAGATAAAATCAGAAGCGATTCTATTTGTTTTAGACAATTTCTGAGTCGGGTTTTTCCTGCTTTATTCTAAATATTTTAACGGCGATAGTCGTGGTTGATTTATTTAAGAACCGTCTTTCGAAGATAGACTTGGGAGGATTGGTTACTCGAGAGAAGAACAAGTTACGACGGGTTGGGCCTCGTAGACTGTAACCGACATGATCCCCGAAATAAAAATCTATTTCAATGATCGAAAGAATTGAAGGAGCTGGTTCGAGGCTATTTCACATACTTGGTTTTTTATTACTTTTAACTATTGCATTTTATTTTTACTTTACTCGAAATCATATCACCCCCTTTTTTATTTCCTTGTTTTGCAGATATTCCTGGGAATTCAAATCCGACAAAATTCAAGTCAAGAATTTCGACTAATCTCCCTGTGGATCGGCCCTCTTTCCCTATAACTATTTAATTTCTTTATTTTATTGTTAGTTAAAAGAGGTTAATTATTTATTTATTTTTGACCGGTTAAACGACGACTTGTCAAAATTGGCGCCGTTGCCGGGGAGATTTATTTTCGGCAATTTTTGACTGATTTTGCTTTAATTTTTATGACCAGGAAGAACCCGGGTATTTTAGCTCCATACAACCCGGAAATTGAAGCAAGCGCTCGTAGAACTCACGGAGAAACACTTCGACGAAAGAAGCAACAAAGCACACGACAATCCGAACAGGAATCCACTTCCGAGACCACACCAATCGACGAACTTACACAAGAACCAGAACCGATGGCAGATCAAACAATTCGAGAGTTGAACGCAGCCCCTACCGTGCAACAACCACTATGCATCGCTTTTCCTCAAGGCGATACTCCTTTCCAACTCAAAACGGGCCTAATTCACCTATTACCCACCTTTAATGGCCTCCCTACTGAAAGCCCACATAAACACATTGCCGAATTTCACATGGTGTGCAGCAGCATGAAACCGCAAGGAGTTTCAGAGGATCAGATAAAACTAAGGGCATTTCCTTTTTCTTTAGCCGGAATGGCTAAAGAATGGTTATTTTATTTACCTCCGAATTCTATTAATACATGGGCTGATCTTTCTCGTGTTTTCCTTGACAGGTATTTCCCTGCAGCAAAAGCGACTGAACTTAGGCGAAGCATTTTGAGTATCCAACAAATGCACGACGAATCCCTATATGATTATTGGGAAAGGTTCAAGAAGCTGTGCGCAAGCTGTCCGCAACATGGCCTATCCGAGCAAACACTCCTTCAATACCTATATGAAGGAATGTTACCAATGGACAAAAAGATGGTAGATGCAGCAAGCGGTGGCGCGCTCGTTAACATGACTCCTACTGCAGCGAGGACATTAATCTCCACAATGGCTGCAAATTCACAGTAATTTAATTCTGCGAGTGAACCCAACCGACGGGTTCACACAGTAAGCACAATTTCATTAGAGAATAAAATTTATAATTTGACTAATATTGTGTATTCTCTTGTTTTAGGGGAGATAAAAGCTGCTAAGGTATGCGGAATATGCACTATGCAAGATCACGCAACCGACTTATGCCCTTTGTTGTGAGATACGTCTGGTGCCCAAGTTAACGCCATACACAACTTTCCCGGACCTCCCCAAAGACCCTATAACCCACATAGCAATACATTCAATCCCGGTTGGAGAGATCACCCAAACTTGAGCTACGGTAATCAGAACCCGAATTACCAATCTAGGCAACAACCTCCCTACCAAAACCAAGCACCCCAAAAATCCTCGCTTGAGTCTATTGTTGAGAGATTAGCAGTTTCGCAAGAAAAATTCCAAACCCAAACACAATCCCACCTCCAACAAATCGACAAACAAATAAGCCAACTAGCTCAAGCCGTTAGCCGTATAGAATCCCAGGGAAATTTACCATCCCAAACCGAAACCAACCCAAGGGAAAACGTTAGTGCGATAACTTTGCGTAGTGGAACAGTGATAACGCCTAAACCGCCCAAGCAAACCGAGCAAAAATCCGACGAGCAAGGCAGCTCTTTGAAGGACCAGAACGAAAAATCTCCACCCACTGCAGGTAACTCTAAATCCAATATTTTTGTTTCTACTTACGAACCTGTTCCTCCTTTTCCAGGTAGATTGGCGAAACGAGATAAAAAGGAGGAAGAGAAGGAAATTTTTGATGTATTCAAGAAAGTGGAAATTAATATTACACTTCTTGATGTTATTCGAAAAGTGCCCAAATATGCAAGGTTCCTGAAGGACTTATGCACAAACCGAAGGCGACTATCCGGGAATGAAAAGGTTAACCTTGGTGAAAATATTTCGGCCATCTTTCAAAAGCCGTTGCCGCCAAAGTACAAGGACCAAGGTATGTTTGTGGTTCCTTGTAAAATTGGGAATGTTGGGATAAAAAGGGTGATGTGCGATTTAGGCGCATCTATGAACGTCATGCCGTTAAGTGTTTACAACAAAATTTCGACTGAACCATTGAAAGAAATGTGAGTGACGGTCCAATTAGCTGATCGATCAGTCATCTATCCCGAGGGAGTACTAGAAAACGTGTTGGTACAGGTAAAAATCTTATTTTTCCTGCTGATTTTTACATTATTGACATGGAAAATGATCGCAGCAACAGCGAGTCAGAAATATTGCTTGGCCGACCTTTCCTATCAACCGCGCATACAAAGATTGATGTCCGCGACGGCATCTTAACTATGGAATTTGATGGGGAAGTAGTTAAATTTGATATGTATAAAGCTATGAAGTATCCTGATTCGGTCGCAAGTTTAAATTTCGTTGATATTATAGATCCGTTAGCTGATGATTTGATCGAAACTAATTTGTGTTATGACTTTTGTAGGGAATTCGCGGATCTCGACGATGAAAATATAGGCGAAATCATTTCAACTCTTTTTTCCCTTTCTAAGTTTCGATTAATTCCAACTCGATCTAAACATTTTCCTTCAATTTTGCAGGAACCAAAGCCGAAGTTAGATCAGTTTAATCATATATTTTTAGGCGACAACCAAACTTTGCCAAACATCATCTTGAGTAAGTTGTCGCATCGGGAAGGAGGTAGAAGCTTAGTTGTTGTTTTGCGCACAAATAGAAAGATGAAGGAAGACACCCAAAGAAGCCGGCGCATCTTAGCCTATTCTCTTAAAAAAAACATTTCCCCCTTTTCCCTTTCCTGTCTTTCTTTCCCGTGAGCTACCCAAACCCTAAAAAAACACAACCAAACACCTTTGTTTTTTTACTCAGCCACGCCGACTTCACCATTCCCCACACCTCTTCCTCGCCGTGGTAGTCGACAACGCCAAGCCCCAGCCCTCGATCGAGAACCCCACGCTTATGGCTTCCACCGCACCTTCGCCTTCTCCCCCAACAGTCAGCCGCCATTCGCAGCCCTCCAACAGCACCGCTGGACCAAGCTCCACCCGCCGGCCGCCTTCTCGACGGTCACCATCACCATCGTCGCAATCATCGTTGATCACGGGGAGTTCCCTTTACCCCTATTTGCCTTACTTTTTAATTCTTTTTTCTGAATTGGGGCAATTCATTTAAGTGAGGGGGAGGGTGCAAAAACACCACTTGTCCTATGCTTGTTTCATAATATGTTTGATTTTGATTAAACTTGAGTTGAACTTTTCTTGCCATTACATGTTATCTTGCATATTGTACTTGCTCTAGTACTTAGGAGTGGTTGAATTTGAGCATTTTTTATAATTAAATGATATGGGTAATCTGCAGCTTGACATTCTCTTTTAATTACTCTTGATTGTGTTGATTAGATTTCTCGCCTAGCTTAATCAAACTTAGCCAAATTTTGTGAGACTTTGAGCCTTGAGCATGCATTCTTCATATTATGCTCATTTATTTTGCTTGAGATGTCATCTTGAATTTTAGGAATCTAGAACTTGTGGCTTGCTTACAATTCGAGACTACACTAAGAACGAGGTGCTTTAAAATGATTTAGGCATTAGGCTTTAAACCTTTTCCTTCCCTTTCGTTTTGATTTACCCTTTCTCATCGCCTAGTGAACCCTTGTTAGCCTTACACCCCATTCCCTTGGCTTAACCACTTTTTGATTGATCAAATGCTAGAAACTATATTACTAGGCAAATAAGGAGCTGCAATTCGAATAAGGGCAGAATTATTCAGAAAAAAAATTGGAAAAAAAATTGAAAAAGAAAAGAAGAAAAAAAACAGAATAAAAAGAAGCAATTGCTTCGAAAGAAAAAAAAGGAAAAGAAAAAAAAACAGTTTCGAAAAAAAGAAAAAAAGAAAAAAAAGAAAAAGAAATGTGTTTGCTTGCCCTTTTTTTAACTCCTCTTTTGTCTTCGTTGCTTATTGTTTGAAACTTCTTGCATGGATCATCTTCTTTTGCCTTTTCTTTCCATCTTTCTACTTTTTTTTTTCTAAACCCACATTACACCTTGAATAAAAGACCTAATGATTTTTGCACCTCGATTCTAATAAAGTAGTGGAGAATTGAACTTGTTACAAGCTTATGGAAACCTTTGTTCATGCATGACTTTGAGTGTTTCTGCTTCAAATTTACCTTTAAAACACTTTGAGTGCTCTTGAGTGTATCTTGGTGAGGATTAGGACTAGGCTGAGGTTTGGTTAATGCTTGATAGGTAATTGAAAAGGACAAGAGCTGCTCTTTGCTTGTGTTTATTTGGTTTGATTATGTTTCTTTCATAAAGCTCCTTTTGTGCTAGAACTCTTATGATTCTGTTTGATGCTTGTAATGGCTTGAGAAATGCATTCTTGGGTTTATGTTATTTCGGACATACTTGAGGACAAGTATGAGACAAGTGAGGGGGAATTTGATGAGTTCTCAGAATTGTCATGTTTTACTTGCTACTTTTCTAGTTATTGTGACTTCTTGCAGCTTAATATATACTGTTTTTATTACATTTTGTGCAGGGGTCCAATTCTGGAAATAGCAGTGAAAATGAAGCATTTCTGCAGTTTTTTTTATTATCCTGTCATGACTGGCATCATGGGCAAGACACCAGGCACGACGCGTCTGACGTGGCAGTGACATGGCAATGACGTGGCAGTGACGTGGCAACTTCTAGAAGCTCTTGGAATGTTCCAGAAGAAGAATCTGATCAGATTATCAGCTTTTATCCATATTAGTTTTATTTTGAATTTTAATCAACATTTTGAATTTGAATTATTATTTCTTATCTCTTATCTTTGTAAGTCTAAGCCCATAAATACCAACCTTTGGTGAAGGCTTGAGATCATCTTCTAGTTTTGAGTTTTTTTTTATCTTTGAAAACATTTCTAGCTTTAAATCCAAGTTCATTTTCCTTTAATTTCTTGTTTTCATTTATTTTATGTTATTCAATTGTTTTTCTAAAATCAAGTTAAGTATGATAATCAATATCATGCTTAGCTAAATCCTTTAAGCCAAGAACCAGCCAAGTCAATTCGATTCGTGAGAATTGAACTTGCTTAAATTCTTTTCGGGAAATCATTTTTGTCTTTCTGCTTAGATAGTTTGGCAATCGGCCTTATTACAAGTTTTTAACCGTTTTTCATATCAAAAAGGGCCCTTTGGTCTGAATTCGCTTAAAAACACAGTTGGGAGGAAGGATCGGCCTGTGGCAATTTTCGACTTCCTGTGAACACTCTTAGCGGCGGTCCGCTAAGGAAAGATAAAATCAGAAGCGATTCTATTTGTTTTAGACAATTTCTGAGTCGGGTTTTTCCTACATTATTCTAAATATTTTAACGGTGATAGTCGTGGTTGATTTATTTAAGAACCGTCTTTCGAAGATAGACTTGGGAGGATTGGTTACTCGAGAGAAGAACAAGTTACGACGGGTTGGGCCTCGTGGACTGTAACCGACATGATCCCCGAAATAAAAATCTATTTCAATGATCGAAAGAATTGAAGGAGCTGGTTCGAGGCTATTTCACATACTTGGTTTTTTTATTACTTTTAACTATTGCATTTTATTTTTACTTCACTCGAAATCATATCACCCCCCCTTTTTTATTTCCTTGTTTTGCATATATTCCTGGGAATTCAAATCCGAAAAAATTCAAGTCAAGAATTTCGACTAATCTCCCTGTGGATCGACCCTCTTTCCCTATAACTATTTAATTTCTTTATTTTATTGTTAGTTGAAAGAGGTTAATTATTTATTTATTTTTGACCGGTTAAACGACGACTTGTCAACAATTGTTTTGAGGCTTTGTTATACAGAGTTCTAGAGCTTTATACGGCAGTGTTCGGAGCCGTTGAAGAGCTCTTCGGGTTGCCTTTGCAAACAAAAAAGGTTTATGTTTCTAAGAACCGTTTCCGTTAAGATCATGAAGAATACAAATACATGTATCTCATAACCTGATATATATAGAGAGAGATAGAATCCTCTCACATCATGTAAAACTTGAAAGTTTTACACCTTTTTTAAACCGTTGGATGAAGGTAAATGTATAATTAAGATTAAAAGTAAGAAATGTAAAATCTTGAAATTCCTCAATTAGAAATTCAACTTTCAAAGCATGCTTAATGAAACAAAATAAGGCAAGAGTTAACATTGGCATGGGTGACGGCTTGTGGGAACGCCTAGCTCGGGAGCAAGCAGATGAAGGGAAATTCCATATAAGGAAGCGCCAAATCGCCGGCGATCAACGAGCAAATGATAGTGACAGTCGTCCGGGGCAGCGTTCTGCTGTCAGCGATCACGTTGCGCAATGGGTATGAACTCTATACGTGGGAGGACTTTCTCGTTCAATCCATTGGAAAGGTCTATGGCAGGTGTTCGTGAGGCATGTGATTGTCATGGATGTATTCATTCCCAATCGGGTGGCTCGGGACGGCCATCGATTTGGTTTCGTTCGGATGACATCGCAAGCGGATGTCGATCGGGTGATTGAAAGGCTACACGGGAAATGGATATATGGTGCTCGTATGCGAGTTGCTATGGCTTGGAAGGGAAGAACGAAATTGATCAAGAGGAAAGGGGGTGATGAGGCGAGTCGGGAGCCGCGAGGGGAGTTGGAGTCCGATTGGACCAAGGATACATGATCATCAACAATACTGGCGGGGGCGGGGATGAGAGACAACTGCCGAGAGATCACGGGCATCATGGACGAGGATAAGTGGGCTGTTCTTCAATGGTGCGCGGTTGGGTGGTGTTTGAATCCTTGTAGTATAAAGGCCCTGGCGAAGAGGTTGGATGTGGATAAACATGAGGGATTTTCAATTATGCGATTATCGGTTTACATGATTTTATTGATGTGTACATCGGCGAATATTCGAGACCGGGTGATGAACATGGATTATGTTAAAGAATGTTTTGCTAGAGTGGAGGTTTGGTCGCCTTCGATCACAATTGAGTCGCGTCATGTTTGGTTGTCTATAGTAGGTTTGCCGATACACCTTTGGCACAAGCAAACTTTTATGAAGAATGCTCACCTGTGGGGATCGTTGATTTGCGTGGATGATGACACGGAAACTCCAACGTCGTTTGATTGTGGCAGAATCATGGTGGAGACAACATCATTCTTTCACATTGAGGAACGCATTCGAGTCAAGGTGGATGCTGAGGTCTACTCGGTTCGTGTGTTGGAGATGGACGGAAAAGGTCCGGAGGTTGAATGTGATTGCTATGAATGTAAGGCGTCAGAGGATGGGGAAATTTCTGCACGGGTTTTGAATTCGAAGCAGATGAGTGTGCTGGGAAGGAGGTTGATGCCGTACCCGATCCGAGGATGGTTGGATCGAAGGTTCAAGGGTCTCAAGGGGAAGTTCCGATGAAATGGATGATAAATGCTGCTTGGGATGATCCTCAAGGGACAAGGTCTCGATCGGGGGACATTGAGCATGGAGTAAGTATGCATTCAGATATATACATGGAGAATGATGCGCGGGTGGGGGTTCGGTTGCCGGAACAGCAGCCGCCAGCTCCGGTTAGTCTTGTCAGTCCAATAGTTGAGAAGGAGCGTGGGAGTAGGACTCTGGAGTCGGTTGAGAGTCTCCCAAGATGTGAGAGTTTGTCTATAGCTGGGATTGTTAATTCAAATCCTTTGGATGAAGTGGGGCCGAGTGCTTTGATTCCCACAGCCGAGAATTTGCAAGAGGTACAGAGTCCTCACCCTATTCTGCAATCGATCGCGCCACAACCTAGACTTGGACAAACTGAATTGATCCGAGTGGGACGAGCGTATTGCAAAATTCGGAAGATAATCAAGAGTAAGCATTTAAAAGCCGTTGGTCGTGAGTCTCGTGCGAAGAAGGGGAATAATCTGGGTGGTTGTCGAGCAAAGAAAGGTCCGATCAAAACAAATGTGGAAAGGGTCAACGAAAGTGGATATTCATTGACACGAGACATAGCTAATGAGGCTGTGGCGACGGTGAAGTTGGGTTCTCTTATCGGAGTTAAATCGAGTGGGCGTGAGGAAGATATTATAAAAGACATTTCTCAGGTTATTACCGAGGATTGTCGAGGTTTATGACTGATGAAGCTTTTATCGTATAACGTCAAGGGTTTGGGCGGTAGCGTAAAACGGTACAGTGTTCGCGAGGTGATTCGGAAAAATCGTATAGATATGGTGTTGTTACAGGAGACAAAACTTGAGGAGATCCTGTCGTTGTGGGTTGCTAATATGTGGTTTTCCGATAGCTTTGAGATGGTGTTTTCACCGTCAGTTGGTGCTTCTTACGACATTTTGGTCATATGGGAAGGTAATCGTTTTTGTTTGGAATCCATTGATATTGATCGTAATTTCATTGTGCTTCAGGGGCGTTGGCAACAAGAGGATGTGGTTTGCTGCATAGCTTCGATTTATGCCCCTTCTGATGTCGCTGGACAGAGTGTAGTTTGGGCTTCGATATTGGCTCGGATGAGTTGATTTGATGGGTCGTGGTGCGTTGCAGGTGATTTTAATGCTATTTTACATAATTTGGATCGAATATGGGTGTCTGATAGGGGTGCTGAGATGGAGGCGTTTGGGGATTTTGTGGATAGTGCGAGATTAGTGGGTTTGCCGTTGTTGGGAAAACGTTTTACCTGGTTTGGTCCCGGGAATCGTTGTAGTCCTATTGACAGTTTCTTGATATCTTCAGCTTGGTTGGATGGTTTTAGTTCGATACAACATGAAGCTTTGGCGAGGGGTGTTTCTGATCATTCACCACTGATTCTTAAATGTGACGATTGTGATTGGGGGCCAAGAGCATTTAAATTCTTTAATTGTTGGATGGATGGTCGTTCTAATGTACGGCAGATAGCTGACGAATGGTGTAGGTTGACAGGTTTGGGCGTCGGTAATGAAATATAGTGGTGAAATTACGTCATTTGAAACAGTTTTTGAAACAGTGGAACAAGGATAGTTTTGGTGATGTGAACAAAATTATTGAGGATATGCAACAAAAAAATTGACAAGGCGGACGAGTCTATGATTGAGACTGGGGGTGTTGAGGGGGTGAAGGACAAGAGACGACAATGGATGCAGGCGCTATGGTGTGCTATGCGCAATAAGGAGTCTATGTGGCGTCAGAAATCGAGAGCTACATGGTTGTGTTTGTGAGATCGTAACACTGCTTATTTCCACAGAGAGGCAAAGTTTCATACAGCTAGAAATTATATCCCAGGTTTTTTGATCGATGGACAGTGGATTACATCGCCATCGGCGTTGCGTAGTTTTGTGGTTTCCGTGTTTACTACTCATTTCGCTTGTGATGTTCGGGCGGGTTATTGGCATTTTGAGGGCGGGTTTTGTCAGTTATCGGAGGCTGATAGGAAAAGTCTGATTTCGCCATTTACACTGGATGAAATTAAGAGGGTATTATGGGAGTGTGATGGATCGAAGGCACCAGGCCCGGATGGTTTTACATTGGATTTTTACAAGAAAGGTTGGGAGGTGGTGAGGTATGATGTTCTCCGGATTTTTGAACGTTTTCATGCTTGCGGGTTGTTGCAGAAAGGTGCGAATTGCGCCTTCATTGTGTTGTTACCTAAGGTGTCGACTCGTCAGCTATTAGGTGAGTATCGTCCCATATGTTTGGTAAATTCGATGTATAAATTGTTGGCTAAGTGTTTAGCGAATCATCTGCAATCTGTGCTGGGTGGTTTAATTAGCGATATGTAATATGCGTTCGTTAAGGGTCGGCAGTTAGTGGATGGTGTTTTATTGGCCACTAAGGTAATTCACTCGCTTCGACAAAGAGGCGCTGGTGGTTTTATCTTGAAGTCGAACTTCGCTAAAGCATATGACTGTGTAAGCTGGGATTTCATAGATTAAGTGTTAACTCGGATGGGGTTTTGTGCGACTTGGCGAGCTTGGGTTAGGGAATGCATTAGTTTTGCCCGCCTGTTGGTTTTATTGAATGGAAGTGCGACTAGGGAATTTAAGATGGGACGTGGATTGCGTCAAGGATGTCCGTTATCACCGTTATTGTTCGTTGTGGTTGCGGAGGCATTACACTTGATGCTGGGTAATACCGAGTCATCGGGATTGATTCGTGGGGTAGAGGTGGTGTCGTATGTGTTTTTGTCTCACCTGCAGTTTGCCGACGATACTATCATAGTTTTTGATGCTTCATTGGAAGTTGCACGTAACATCAAGCGTATTCTACACCGTTTTCAGGTATGTTCTGGTTTGCGGATTAATTTCTCTAAGAGTTCGTTGTATGCCATTGGCGTGGAGGGGAGTTGGGCAGATTAGTGGCCGAGTTGCTGGGATGTCGTCAGGGTGAGTTGCCGTTTATCTATCTTGGGTTTCCATTAGAGGATAATCCGAGGCTATTATCTGTTTGGGAGCCAGTCATAGCTAACTTCAGGTGCAAGCTAGCCGGGTGGAAACGAACCTCATTGTCCTTTACTGCCCGAGCGACTTTGGTAAATTCTGTATTCTCATCTTTGCCTATTTTCTACATGGGCTTATTTGTGGTTCCAAAGGGGGTGATAGCGCAATTGGACCGTATCCGTCGAGCGTTCCTTTGGGGAGGTATTGGCCTTGACGTCGGATCAGTAGGGCAGGTTGGGAGTTTGTGTGCAGGCCGCGACATTTGGGAGGCTTGGGAGTGGCGGATCTGCGGGTGAAAAACATGGCGTTATTATCTAAGTGGGTTTGGCGATATGCTTGTGATCGAGATTCGCTTTCGCGACACTTAATTGCAACTAAGTATTGAGAACATACTCAATGGTGGCGGTTTAACATGGAGAAGCTGTCGGCCATGTCTATTGTGTGGCGATAGATTGTGGCCTATTCTTGTTGTTCAAACATTGATCAACATTTGGGGGTGTCGGGTTTCCAGTGGAAGATTGGTAACGGGTGGACTGTGTTGTTTTGGTTTGATCTGTGGATAACGTAGGAACCTTCGAAGGATGGGTTAGTGATTATTCAGAGGGTGCGCATTTTGACCATGGGCAATGGGAACGTTTCTTTAGGCGGCATTTGAGATTGTTTGAACATGAGCAGTTGCGGGCGTTATGTGGCTTGGTTTGCGAGGTTCGTCTGTGGGAATTTCTCCTTGGTACTCTCATTTGGCGCCCGAATGCACATGGTGAGCTTTCAGTTAGAGCACTGTCAAAGTTGTTGATGCTGGATAAGGTTGGTGATGATGATATTGGAGATTGTTTTGCTTGGCAAGTGCTGGTTCCGCCTATAGTCCAGGCGTTCCTTTGGTTTATTTGGTTGCGAAGGTTGCCGACAGCGGATTTCTTGCGAATTTGTGGGTTGCCATTGAGCGATGAGCAAGGCAAGTGTCCGTGGTGTGTGTCAACGGAGGAATCCATCGCACATCCTTTCTATGAATGTCCTTGTGTGCTGAAGATTTGGGATTGGTTGCGTCATTGGTAGGGTGTAGCGCTACCTTTACCGGTGAGTTTTGATGATTTCTTTGTTGTGAATTTCCACTATTCATTTAATGGTTGTATGAGGAAATGGTGGGTGGCCAGTGTTAGTGCTTTGTTGTGATCGTTATGGTTAGCTAGAAATGAGTTCATTTTTCGTGGTAAATGTTTGTCGATGGACGAGTTATGTTTTTTGGTTTAGCCGCGGTCTCTTTACTGGATTAAGGTTGGTGCCAAGGGAGAGATGTTGCCTGAATCTATTTTGTGGTCATGTTCGTCTGCGTTTGTTGTTAGTCCGTCAACACGAAAGGTGATGGTTGGGGTGTGTTGGCAGCCACCGATCCAGGGTGTTCTAAAATTTAATGTTGATGGTTCTGCGTGGGGTACGCCGGGTCCTGCGGGGTTTGGAGGTGTGATGCGTGACGGGGAGAGTCGGATTTTGGGAATGTTCTCAGGACCGTTAGGTTTGATGGACTCAAATGAAGCTGAAGTGCGGGCTATAGCGTTTGCTTTGTGTTTAGTTATGGACAGGTGTTGGCGTGAACAATGTGTGATTATTGAGTCGGATTCGCAGGTTGCTTTGAGTTAGGCTACACGTTCGGAGAAACGACCATGGCGCTTGTGGGAAGTATTTTCAGTGATCGATCAGGCTTGTAGGGTCTCTTATGAGATACAGTTTCGTTATGTGCCTAGAGAGGCGGATGGTTTTGCAGATGTTTTAGCAAAGGAAGGCGTGGATCGATGTTCGCTCTTTGTGGCTTGTTTATGATAGGCTTGGCTTTGTTTCTATGTTTTTTGACAGATCATATCGTACTCATTTCCTCCACTAGGGAGGTTTTTAACGAGGCATATGATCCGTCACGCTGTATGTTTTTTGTTTATTGTTGAATAAAATCATACAATTGCTGATAAAAAAAGTAAGAAATGTAAATACTATCACAAGAAAAAAATAATGAAATAATCTTAGTCATTTATTTATTTATTTATTCTCATCCAATGGTTCAAAAAGGTGTAAAAGTAATTGAATTTTACATAGTGTAAGTGTATCTTAACCCATATAGCTGCAATATACCTCGTGTATCCTAAAACAATCTTCCAATATCCCTATAACACACATCTCTACAATATAGTTGCAATAGTTGCAGGAATCATAGAAATAGAAAGGATTGCATCTCTCTAATAGTTCGCTCATAATTCTAAAGGTTAAAACATAGAATATATTTATATACTCTTTTTATAGAATCAAATACTTGGTCATAAAAAAAACATTGTTCTAAGACTTCTAACTTTAAATCATTATTAGAATTACAATAAATCCAACTTAATTATTAGAATTTATGTAAATGTGTAACTTTAATGTTCTTTCAATTCGACAGTAAAACGATGGTATCTTTTATCGAGCTAGCATCTAGATTAGAGAAGGCGATCAAGAGAATGATCTTGGAGAGTTTTGGCCTTGAGAAACACATGGATGAGCTCATGAACTCCACAAACAATCACCAGATGATCATGAAATATGAAAGCCCGAAATTCAGCAAGCCAACCAAAGGGGTACGTGCGCACTGCGACATGAATACACTAACTCTCTTGTATCAAAGTGAGGTTGATGGATTGCAGATTCAAAATAAAGATGGCGAATGGATGAAAGTAAGGCCCTCGACCAACTTATTCGTAGTCATGATTGGAGAATCCTTTAGCGTAAGTCACTTACTCGGACTTAAACAAGAGTTTAAGGTAGAGAAATTAGATTCTATATGTTAAAAGCAATGATCCTGCAGGTATCAAAAATGGAATGAGGGAATGCTAGGGGTAGGTGTGAGCAAAACTCGACTCTACTCGAAAAAACCAAAAATTTTGACTCGACTGAGGCGAAAAAACTCAACTCGTCTTGACTCGAAATTTTTTAAATAATGTTTGAGTTGTAAAATAGAAATTCGAATAACTCGATATTTTTAATAATTAGTGGATTGATTTTTAAGTTTGAGTCATGTCCCTTAATTTTTTCTGATATGAAGACATATATATATATACCTAAATAAAAACTATGAAGAAATATACGTAACATATGAAAAAGATATGAAGATATATATATATATATATACATACATACATATTGTAGACTCTCAGTGTGAATAGGAAATTGCTGGCAATAATGTGTAAAGGATGTTGGAAAAGTATTAAAACAATGCCAAGAAAAGTCTATTGCGTGCAAGTATACACGACCTGCAAGTAATACATCAATTATGCTGAGTTATCGATCCCACAAGGAATATGTTTTGGAATTTCTTTTGCTCTGCATGTTTACTTGTCTTCAAGAAAAATATTTGCTTTGATTGAGATTTAGATGAATTATGGGAAAGAAAACAATAGAAAATAAAACGTTGGCAAGAGAGTGTCTAAGCAAATGATGAGTGTTGAAAGGGAGTTCCTAGTTTTCACATTAATCATGCCATGATGGCTTTTAATAAATCCTGTCTAGGCATTGTTTGCCGAGCAGATTCATTGGCGGCATTTCCTCGTTCGAGGGTCAACGCCCTAAATCGTTTATGTTAAAAACCCCTATATATCTATAGTGCATGTTTTCTCAAAAACCCCTACCAACTATGAAATTAGTTCATGGTGGGGTTAACAACCAAAAAAACATCATCGTTTTTAACATCCATCGTCATTTGAAAATAAAATAAAAATAATCTGACTAAGGATGGGCTAGAAAAGAGTCTTTCGATGCAACTCTTCACAACCAGGCCTTGGTCATAGGTTGAATTCCTTGGAAACCGATCACTCTCCAGCTCCGGTCTCTCTCTTTTTGTTCTTGATTGATCGGGTATAAATAGGACTCAAGGAATAGCCTTGGTTCAACTTGGATTTGAATTTGAACGCGCAGGGGATAAGGAAAAGAATCATCTCATCCATCATTTGAATCACAAGGCTGATCGAATTAGGGCTGATGTCACCGTGCCAATGCTCCTTTGGCATCGCAACTTGTCATGGTTCGGCCAACTGCACTTGGCACTGCTTGCTATTTTTTCGGGGATTGATCTAATCCCTATTTTTTCGCAGCCTAATCTTGTCATATTTTTTCGGAGTCAACAACTTCTTGGCATGTCATTAAATGCTCTTCTCTGCCAACCGATGCTTAGCAATTAAAGGTCATTCTGTGCCAACAGCTACTCAGTATCCTTCTCGGCATCATCTTCTTCTTTCCTTGGTTTGCTTTGTCCTGCCAGAAATTGTGCCTCTTGATATGCCATCCTGCAAAACGGTGTCAAAAACAACCTTTCAAATTGACATAACACGGAATCCTAACTCTTAATGCAAATGCATGGTTCCTAAGGCAAAATGCAACTAAATGTACTTAAAAGACAAGTAAAAGCATGCGAAATTGGTATATAAATCAATACTTTTGGAGCGTCAACACTTCCCCACACTTAGCTCATTGATTTTCCTCAAGTAATTCAAAGGAAAATAGAAAAACTAAAAAATGTGAAAATAATACCCCGTCAAAGTTTTGGTTAGCACGCCAATAGATTCAGGCAAGAAGAATTTGGCATAGATCTATCCTCAGTAATCTTAGTGTAGTAATGCTAGGAAGATAGTAAACTCAAGAGTAGTAATATAACTCTAGTCCAAGGTCATGAAAAAAAGTACATGAAGTGCAAGCAATATGCATCAAATAACCACTAACTCCCTTAACCGATTTTACAGCTCCAACTCATAATTTATTTTCATTTTTTTCTTTCTTGCAGAGGGTCTTTGGAATTAATTTAAGCTTCGTGACACTGTTTAGCATGAGTGATAAGAGGGAGCATACCACGAATCCCCACCTTAATCCAAACATCACTAGGCTCTCTCTTCAACTCATACCCTAAAGTTTTTGACTTGAGAACTAAGAGGGAGCGTACCACGAAGCCCCAAGTAACTTATTATCTCTAAGGAGAGGAGAGTTCAAAAAAAATTTAGTACCATGGCAGAACATTGCTGCTTGATTTATTTATTTTTTTAATCACCCTGAGATAAACATTTTTTTTATTCCGAGCATGGTTTCAAAAAGTTCAAGCTTGCTAGGGAACTAGATACATATCGCATGTTAAGTGAAGGTTCAATTCCCTAAACTAGAGATCAATTGGCAAGCAATCTTGACATTACTATTCTGGCGGCATGGGCATCAAAAGATTTAAATTTCCTCATCGGACAGACACTAGGTCAAACTAAACTTGCCTAACAAATGTTAACATGCTTCAAAAATTAGCTGAGACAAAATTTTGTTTTTCTTTTTTTTAGTGGTTCGGTATGCAAATTATCCTAACCTACATGGAACGACATGAAAACAGAATTTAAACATGAATGCATGTCATGGCATAACTATTAGGAAATGCACACCCCCAAACCCAAGATGTGCATTGTCCTCAATGCATGAAACAACACATATATACAAGAAAAAATAGAAAATAGAAAATGCATGAACATATAAAAATGCATGAAAATGAATGATAATGCAAAGATTTAGAAAGAAGATAAGAAATAATATATTAAGTTTACCCTTGGATGAGGGAAACTTTCTTATTGGCTAAGTGTGAGGTGGAGTAATCATTAAGCCTTGGCTCTTCATAAATTAAAAACCCATATCCTTTGCATTCCACCGAGACCAACTTCATCTTTTTGCTTTGAAAGAATAAGCAAGCACCACCATTTTCATCTTCAACCTTGAGCCTCTAAGCATACACCTCTCAATTTGTGATCCTCAAGCTTAGGCTTTCCTTGATTTAAGAACATCAATTCATAGCTACTGATCGGTTCAAGAATTGGAAAAAGACTAATCCATCGTCTCCGTTAAAAGCTAGGGATAAGGGTGTCGCCATCCGAGAGCCTTAGAACCTTCGGATTATCGAGGTGAGTGTAGTCAGAGTCTCGGGATTAGGCGAGAAGCCTTTCCAAATTCATTGATGTTGTTGTCATCGAAGTCATTGAAACATTGCTAAATGAATCATTGAGCATCAAACATTGATTATTGTATATTGGATATTGCATATTGTTATTGAGATATTGGTGTTGGTGTATGCATATTGTCAACAAATTGTTGACATTGAATTATTGTTATCGTTATCGATGTGAAAATATTGCAATTGATATTGTCATTGACACTATTATCAACTTCGCTATTGACAATGTTATATGCATTGATAAAGATATTGCATTGATAAACTATTATTGAGGAAAAGTCCTTGGATACTTTGGTATGGTATTTGGTATATTTACTGGGACTACGGTCCATGAGCTACGACTCAAGGGTGACTACCCTAGGCAAGGCGGAGGTTCAATTGGAGAGAGTACGGGCATCAGAAGCATTTAATTATTGATATAGTATTGAAACAAGCCATTGCTTTGTGCTTTGAGCTTATTTATTATCGATTATCGAACTAAAATTACCTATGTCCAAAAGTGTTCCAAGGCGAATGATGCTAAAAGAGTAATACAAACATCAATAAAACTATTAAAGAACTATTATTGAATTATATGTGTAAATATAATAGTAAATATGATCACTGCATTGTTATTACCACAATGTTGTTATTGTCATAGTATTGTTATTGTCATAATATTATTAATATTGTTTTGTCATGATATAATGATATTGATATTGTCATTGATGATACAATGATTGATATTATGCTTATAATATGAATGAAGAGCATGCCATATGTATTTATACAATTGATCTTATGATTGTAATCAAAGCATGATAAATGACATACCATGTTCATTCAATGTTATTTGCTACCTCACTTAGACTATATAAGTATAATGCATTCATTGTCCATACATTTCAGCTAAGAGTTATCGTTTCAAGATCGGAGCTAGTTGGTAAAGCAACAAGTCACCTCAAGCCTAAAGTAAAGTATTTTGTCTCTATGAACTCCTAGAATGGTGGCAAAGTAGTTAAACTAGTTGATTTTGATGTTTTGTCTATGTGTATAAAAGCTATGTGTTGATTATGGTTTAAGTGCCTTAAATGATTTGTTAAAGTTTGCTTATGATGGCCTAGCATGCATATTTGGCTTAAAAAGGTGAAAATATAGTAAACGTATTCAAATGATGATGAAAATCGGCATGCCAATAGCTTATAGTATTGAAATATTGTGTGTGAAGTTTCATTGCGTTTGAACATCGTTTGGTAGGTCAATTCGATTAAAAACCGGAAAAAATTGATCATTACATGTCAGGCCGTATCGATACGGGGTAATGGCGTATCAATATGGGTAGGCATAATTGAACTCACAGAACAGAGCATATCGATACAGTTTAGAGCCATACTTGAACATTTTTCTACTGGAATTCTTTGTTTCGATACGGGTCTGACCCGTATCGAAACATGTCGAAGGTCAAAGTCAATAAGTGTCAAACCGTACCGGTACAAGGCTTGCCCGTACCGATACAGGTAGTGGGAAAAGTCAATCAAGGTTGACCATCGGGTACCTTTATCGAAACAACATCAAAGCGTTTTGATTCAGGGTTAGTTAAGTTGGTTTAAAGTATGAATTTGACAGTTTACATTGTTCAAAAAATTTTAACTAAATTTAGGATTGTCAAATTTGATGAGTTAATGAATTCGGAATTGCATGAAAATTTACAAACTTAATAATATTTCATTGAATTTTATTGTGGTAAGGTCAAATGCATCGAAGGACCTCTAATTTATCATATTTATAGTTTAGTCCTTAAAAACTTGTAATAGTTAAAATTTGGTCCTAAGTGATTGGTTAATGTTTCATAATGGACTAAATGGACTAAGATGCATCTCGGCAATGTGTTATTGTAACACCCTGTTTTTTAAACAAAATATTAATACAAAAAAAGAGAGAATTGTGCTTTCATGAGGGTTTGAACCCCTAACTTAGGTTTAAAAAGTGCAAGCCTTAATCATTTGGGCTAAGGTAGTATCTGGTTATAATTTACCTCAACTTCTTTTTAATTTATTCACTTCTACTATTTCGAAAATAATAAATGTCTGAATCATTTCCCCCTTGTGTTAATTTAGCCCCTTCAAAAGAAATACCCAGGTCTTTAATCCCTACTCCCTCGCGACCCATCGCCTCCCTCACTCCGGCCTTGCGCCGATCTCGACCACAGCGGGCTCGTGGTGTGCACTGCCACCACCGACATGCTCACCGTCGAGCAGCGAATATGATGCCACAGACCACTCACGGAGATCCTCGGTTGATCATCGGGAAAGTTAGATCAAAGTTCGGGAGGTAACTACTCGACCGCCTCTGTTTTTGGCGTTTTTCGGTGGCCTGAGTTACCCGTTCGCACCCGCTGACATCCAGTGGACTCCCAAAGTTGATGCGACCAAAACACAGTGAACCGATCACTCATCCGACTATGTTAAGAACTTCGTCGGAGCTACGTTGTATTCCGACCACCTTGTGTCTTTTGGGTAAGTTTCGACGTGTTTTCTGGCTTAAATAGATGAAATTTTGGTTTGGTTGATTTTATAAATTCTAGATCTTTTTTTCCAGCAGATCTGGTGCCAAAGGTTTCTCCGTTAACCGCTGCGGCGATCGTTCAGTGACCAAATTTGTTTAGGGTGAGTGGATCGCTTTAATTTCGGTCAGAGAGTTTGAATCGGTCTAAACCAGTTTAACCCGGTTTGAACCAACCTAACCCGGCCTGAGCCCGAACCCAAATCGATCCTAGACTCGTCTCCCCAACCCGTCCGTTCGACTCGTCCACCCGACCCGTTAACATGTTGACTGAGTCAAACCTTCCAAGTCAACTCAGTGAGCCAACTTGTCCGAGTAAACTTAGTAAGTCAACTCGCCCGAGTTGACTCAACTAAGTCAACCTAGTTGACCAGTGACGTCATCGCGACATCAACGTTGACTTGACCGCTGATGTCAGTGTTGACTTTGACTGGTGATGTAAGCATTGACTTTGACCCAAAAATTCAATTTTTTTTCGAAAAGTCATGTTTTATGTTTTTCGATGTCCTGAGTTCCTTTGGAAGCATGTTTCCCAAAATTCAGACCCGAAAGCCTCCGAATCTGACCTTGAACCCGAACTTGTATATACATTTAATTATTCAGTTAAGAGTACTTTGAATAAGGTTTGAAAAGATATATTGTGTGATTGAAGGTGTTCTCGGTATTTTGAATACGAGATGTTGAAGGATGTCAAATTCGGGTTCAAGAGAGTTTGAATGTCGTTCGAGGGTCGACTGATATAACAAGGATTCAAGGTAATACATTGTTACCTTCTGTATGCTTTAGTAACATGTTGGTATTCGGTTAATGTTTGGACGACAATGTTTGAGCAGACAATTATTTCCACATATGTCGATCAATTATGAAATAAAATAATAATGGCCAAGACAAATATTCGAATAAGAAGTTTAATAAATTGAAAGGACTTCCGAGTTTAGTAAGCGATTAATTAGACGATTAATCTCTAAGCCTGATTATCCATTTGATTAAAAAGAAATGTTGAAAATGTTTGATTAACGAATGGTAAAAATACCCCCTATCTATGAAAACAACCCGAGAAGCTATACTTGATCCGGTAAGACACATGATACATTTGAAAACCTTAGATTATTGAAATGTCATGGTAACAAGACTTAACCCTCGAGTATGTAAAGTACTTGAGTTTTCTTGAATTCTGAATAATCTTCCGAATATAAATTTGCGGGAAATATTCGCATGTATGAATTGATCAATATGACGTAAAGATGGAAGTGATTGCAATGATTAAAAAGGATTGAAAATACTGTTAAGATTGAATGAGATTGAATGACGCAAAAGAATGAAATTTTTTCGGGCATTAATCGCCAATCAACCGACATATGTGATATATCTTCGAGGTCTAAAATGAATGAATATTTGGAAGGACCAGAAGACTCTAAACAATCGTAACACCTTCAAGCATTGAATTGTCTGAAATACCCTCAAATATTATAATGAACGAGAATATTTATCAAACAGAATTGAGAACTCCAAATAAAGCCAACCATATAATACCTTAAAAAAATGGTAATATACGACCCGTGTCTGTTGGTCGTTTCTGATACTAAGATGATATTAGAGGAATACCATATGAATGCGTACAATTTATTTGGAAAAAGTACATAGTCAATAGTAAGAGGGACCTGTTCTCATAAGGCACATTCGATGTTTTGGAATGAGTTCAAGTGCAATGCACATATTGGAATACTTGGAAAATACCTTTCGAATATATGCTCGGTTTAGGGTAATAAGTTTATTGGACGATTGGTGAAGGTAAACTACTTTTGATTATACGTTGTAGTCAGTTTTGCGAAAGAAATGTTTAAGGCGTACCTATCCGGTTAAATAATAACATCCTACTGTTGGGTTCTGATTAGTTTAAGGGACTCGAAACTCTAAAGAGCAACTCGAATTTTGTGTGTCGTTTCTTATGCTTGGTTGGTCTAAATTATCAAATTACCCATGAAGGTTAAAACGAATATAATACCCTCGTAAGTTGTAACGTTTGATTCACTCACAATATATCTGCAATCCCGATAATCCTGATGCATCAACTTTCGATGTTTGGTCTGAGTCGTTTTGTCGAACTCCCCTATTTTTAGGTACCTCATTCTGAAATTCGTCCAAAGATTGTCGAATGTCTTTTTCTAATACTTATCGAGCGTTTCTGCAAAATAAATTGGGCCGTAAGACGTGACCATGTATCCGTAAATACTCTCTGTTCTAAACCAAAACATTATCTGGCTAAAATTTAAAACTATGACACTATAATACGAAAGGAAAGTAATTCCCTGGTTTTTAACCTCTGATATGAAAAATATATCTGATATATGACATTGAATACAAAATAATAATAAAATAATTTTGACATCTGTCTTCTGGTATAAAAATAGATCTGATATCTATTTTCTGTAATACTGTCTTCTGAATATAAATTAAAATCATCTGGGTATTTTATTTGGGATATGAATGAAGATCTGTAGGCTCAGCGCTGGTAAGTCCTTCTAGACCTATGCTCTTACGCCCAATGGGCCTAGCGTAAGCCTTTCTGTAAGCTCCTACGCCCGACATGCCTAGGGTAAGTCTTTCTGGATACTTTTCTAGGGTTCTGCATATTGGCGTATGGTTGGCGGGTAGTTTAGTAAATTAATAAAACTTTTGGACCTCTTTTGAAACATACCCTATTGAATTAATGTATCAAAGTTGAAATCTCAGTAAAACTACAATTCGTGCTTAATGAACCACTCTGAACTCCTTGATTCAACATTTGGAATCTGAATCTCTTACGAATATTCGGCTTTAGATTCATCTCCTAAGATTTGGGTGATCAAATAAAGAACAAATTTTGTTACCTTCAAATTTAATGCTTCACTAAATTATCAAATTGTAATTTGAGCTTACGTTGCCTAGATCTTCATGACAATGTAAAGCTTGCCATAGACCTACTTGTGCTTTTAGCATCTCCTGGTAGTTTTTATTATTGAGCTTTCCGAAGCTCACGTTGTTTTTACCATCACATGTTAAAAGATTGACCATGTTACATCATTCAACGTAGGTATGAGAGTTTCTTCAGCTTGCTTGCAAAGTATGGTGTCTGTATAATTAGGGGGCATGTACGTCACATTTTGATTTATATTCGAGTCCGAACTGTACTAATAACTTGTATCATAGTTTTGTTTTATTGTCTGAGTATTTTTCTGAAATTGCAGTTTTAATTCAAAACTTGATTCATGATTTCAAATGGTTAACAATTTGTTTATTTGAAATTTTAACGTGGGTCGCTCCGATGACCTTAATGTGACTTCCTAGGATCCGTATTAATGCATAGACGGGCATAGGAAGGTTACATTTAGTGGTATCAGAGCTTAGAGTTGTGTCATTCTTGGTAGATCGGTCGATCATCTGTCACAGGGTGTCTGGTTTGTGCATGCCCCTAGCGTAACCGTATTCCACCGAGCCGAAACTCCGATATCGAATCCTTTTTTTAATTAAGTGGATCTAAGCATTCTGCCTTCCATAGTTCGATCTGTACTGGCAAGAAATGTCTATATCGTTTGTCCGTGTCTTGGATTAAATTGATGGATTCGAATCTGGATAAAGAAACTGATATGGTTAATGCGTGTGAAATTGATGATCTACATTAGATAGAGAATAAAGGTTTGATCATGTAAGGTAACCGATATAAGATTTCATGTAGGGCTAGTCGGTTATAATGTTTATGTTTGAGAATATCTTGGTGAAAATTTGATAAAAGTGTTATGAATTTCAAAGAAAGGTGGCTATGAACCTGGCGAAAGAGTAAACTCGGTAGTGACTCCGTTATACACAAACAAAAGAGTTGCATGACTTTTACGCTGAAGGTAAGTGCCAATCATTTAAAACCTTGGTTATGTTGGATTGGTTTGGAGAAAGACTTCCCTGGAAGCGTGGCATGTTGTATAGTTATACATATCATCCCTGACTGAAATTTGGTGTTACGTCTTAATACTGGAAGGCTCTGTTGGAAGCCTGGATTACTTGTTTGGATTTTAGGTACAAATTCTCATCCGTAAATTGATGGTCGACTTAGTAGATTAACTCAGATCATAGAGGAGATGCTTCTAGGAGGTATGGTTATTTCTGTGGTTGTTGGAAAGGTTTCGCATCCCTGACTGAGAACATTTATAATGAAAGTTACAAGACAAGTGTTCGTTTGACTACATATGAAGTTCTGTATGGATTCAAATACTGTAATATGATTAGTTCGTAAGAGTTGTATGATAGGATGGTATTGCGTTTAAAGAATAGCTTAGCTACTAAGGACACAACCAAATTGATCTGTGGCTGCCTAAAAGAAATCTTGAGAAGCAAGTATACTTTGAAGGATGAGTTTCAACGCAAGAATAGATGTGAGAAGCAAGTATACTCTGAAGGATGAGTTTCAACACAAGAATAGATGAAAGAGTAGTTTCTGCATTTCCCCAACTCTGATAAATTTCGAGGAAGAAATTTCTTTTAAGGGAGGGAGAGTTGTAACACCCTATTTTTTTAAGAAAATAATAATGCAAAAAGAGAGAATTGTGCTTTCATGAGGGTTTGAACCTCCGACATAGGGTTAAAGAGTGCAAGCCTTAACCATATGGGCTAAGGTAGTAACTGGCTATAATCTACCTCAACTTTTTTCAATTTATTCACTTCTGCTATATCGAAAATAATAAAAGTCTGAATCATTTCCCCCATGTGTTAATTTAGCTCCCTCAAAAGAAATACTCAGGTCTTTAATCCCTATTCCCTCGCGACCCATCGCCTCCCCCTCCGGCCTTGCGCCGATCTCGACCATAGTCAGCTCGTGGCGTGCACTGCAACCACCGGCATACTCGTTGTCGAGCAGCGAAATTGATGCCACCAACCAATCGTGGAGATCCCAGTTGATTGTCGGGAAAGTTAGATCAAAGTTCGGGAGGTAACTCACCGACCGCCTATGTTTTTGGCATTTTCTGGTGGCCTGAGTTACCCGTTCATACCACCAAAATCTCTAGTGGACTTCTGAAGTTGATGTGACCAAAACTCACTGAACCGATCGCTCATCCAACTCCGTTATGGCCTTCCTCGGAGCTACGTTGTTTTCCGACCACCTTTTGTCTTTTGGGTAAGTTTCAACGTGTTTTTCGGCTTAAATAAATGAAATTTTGGTTTGGTTGATTTTATAAATTCTGGATCTTCGTTTTTTCGGCAGATTCAGTGCCAAAGATTTCTCCGTTGATCGCTTCGGTGATCGACCAGCGACCAAATTTTTTTAGGGTAAATGGATCGATTTAATTTTGGTCTGAGAGTTTGAACTGGTCTAACCTGGTATGAACCGACCCAACCCAGTCTGAGCCCAAACCCAAATAGAGGTCGGACCTGTGTTCTCGACCCGTTCGCCCGACCTGCTAAACCGTTGACCGAGTCAAACCTTCCGAGTCAACTTAGTGAGCCAACTCGTCTGAGGTAATTTAGTAAGTAAACTCGCCCAAGTTGACTCAGTCGAGTCAACCCAGTTGACCAGCGACATTAGTGAGACGTTAGTGTTGACTTGACTTTGACTGGTGACGTCAACATGACGTCAGCGTTGACTTTGACCCAAAAAGTCAAAATTTTCCAAAAAGTCATATTTTATGTTTTTCGACATCATGAGTTCGTTTTTGAAGCACGTTTTGCAAAATTCAGACCCGAAAGCCTCCGAATTTGACCTGGAACCCGAACTTGTATATATATTTAACTATTCAGTTAAGAGTACTTTGAATAAACACTAAAATGAGATGTTGTGTGATTGAAGGTGTTTTTTGTTTCTTGAATACGAGATGTTGAAGGATGTCAAATTTGGGTTTAAGAGAGTTCAAATGTCTTACGAGGGTTGACTGATATAACAAGGATTCAAGGTACTACATTTCTGCCTTTTGTATGCTTTAGTAACATGTTGGTATTCAGTTAATGTTTGCACGACCATGTTTGAGCAAACGATTATTTCTGCATATGTCGATCAATTATGAAATAAAATAATAATGGCCAAGACAAATATTCGAATAAGAAGTTTAATAAATTGAAATGACTTCCGAGTTTAGTACGTGACTAATTAGACGGTTAATCTCTAAGTTTGATTAGAAAGAATTGTCGAAAATGTTTGATTGGCGAATGGTGAAAATACCCCCTATCTATAAAAACAACCCGAGAAGCTATATTTGAACCGATAAGACAACTAATTCATTTGAAAACCTCATATTATTGAAATGTCATGGTAACAAGACTTAACCCTCAAGTTTGTAAAGTACTTAAGTTTGCTTGAATTCTGAATAATCTTTTGAATATAAATTTACGGAAAATATTCGCATGTATGAATTGATCAATGTGACGTAAAGATAGAATTGATTGCAATGATTAAAATGGATTGAAAATTCTGTTAAGATTGAATGAGATTGAATGGCGCTAAAGATTGAAATTTTCTCGGGCATTAATCACCAATCATCCGACATATGTGATATATCTTCGAGGTCTGAAACGAATGAATAGTTGGAAGGACCGGGAGACACTAAACAGTCGTAACACCTTCGAGGATTGAATTGTCTGAAATGCCCTCGGATATTATAATGACAAAGAATATTTATAAAACAGAATTGAGAACTCCAAATAAAGCCAGCCATGTAATAGCTTAAAAAAGTAGTAATATATGACCCGTGTCTGTTGGTCGTTTCTGATACTAAGATGATATTGGAGGAATACCATATGAAGGCCTACAAATTTATTTGGAAAAAGTACATAATTAATAGTAAGAGCGACCTGTTCTCATAAGGCACATTCGATGTTTTGGAATAGTTCAAGTGCAATGCACATGTTTGAATACTTGGAAAATACTTTCCGAATATATGATTGATTCATGGTTATAAGTTTATTGGACGGTTGGTGAAGGTGAACTACTTCTGATTATACATTGTAGTCAGTTATGCAAAATAATTTTTAAGGCGTACCTATCCGGTTAAATAATAAACATCGTACTGTTGGGTTCTGACCAGTTTAAGGGACATGGAAACCTAAAGAGTAACTCGAATTTTGTGTGTCGTTGCTTATGCTTGTTTGGTCTAAATTATCAAATTACCTATGAAGGTCAAAACCACTATAATACCCTCGTAAATTGTAACGTTTGATTCACTCATGATATATCTGCAATCCCAATAATCCTGATTCATTAACTTCCGATCTTTGGTCCGAGTCATTTTGTCGAACTCCCTTATTCGTAGGTACCTCATTCTAAAATCTGTCCAAAGATTGTCGAATGTCTCTTTCTAATACTTATCGAGCGTTTCTGAGAAATAAATTGGGCCGTAAGACGCGTACCATGTATCCGTAAATACTCTC
This sequence comes from Hibiscus tridactylites, assembly GCA_958450335.1. Taxonomy (NCBI): domain Eukaryota; kingdom Viridiplantae; phylum Streptophyta; class Magnoliopsida; order Malvales; family Malvaceae; genus Hibiscus; species Hibiscus tridactylites. Next base: position 52,627,627 of record OY288281.1, read on the forward strand.
CGTTCTAAACCAAAACACTATCTGTCTAAAATTTAAATGTATGACACTATAATACGAAAGGAAAGTAATTCCCTGGTTTCTGACATCTGATATGAAAAATATATCTGATATATGACATTGAATACAAAATAATAATAAAATAGAGGGTAAACTACTTCATTGACAACCATACTATTGGAAAAGTTTCGATTAGATCATATTACTTTTTTCGAAGCAATTAAACCATCAAACTATTTAAATGGTATCAATGTGACCACCAGCCGTTAAAAATAACAAAAAAATTGACAATGCTGTTAAATAAAATTGGTATAATTACACAATTGGTCCCCTATATTTAAAAAATCTATCAATTTAGTTATAATTTTAATCTAATAAAATAAATTAATTATTTAATAAGGTGGTGATTGGAGGATTTTAATTATTTTTATTTAATTTAATTAATTAATTTCCCCCCTCCAACCAGGTGATGACACATGTCACCTAATTGGAGAGGGAAAATGAAAGCAAAGAAAGCCTCCAGGGGGATCGAACCCACAACCTCAAACATATGAAAAAAAGAGAAGCATGCTTACCACTGAGCCAAGCATACTTTTGTGATGTATGTTACAAGATTTAGTATATGTTTTAATTACTTGTTAATGCCCGGAAAAATGAAAACAAAGAGAATGGCCTTTGGTGGATTCAAACCAGTGCTCTTGGAGTAAAAGTAAAGCGTGTTTACCACTAGGCTAAGCAAATTTTTAAGATATAATGTACAACATTTAATATATGTCTTGCATATTTGTTAATGCCCGAAAAAATAAAATAAAAGAAAATGCGGTTTTAGGAAAAGCGAACATAAAATATTTAACCTAATATAATTTTGATTTATTTAATTAAATTTTAATTTATTTTGTTGGGTTAAATATTTTATGTTAGATTTAACCCAATATTTAAACCACATTTTATTTCCGGGTAATTGTTCTATACACAAGCGCTTGTGGAAACTTTTTTACACAAGCGCCTTAGTTTTAGGGGTTAGGGACTTTGTTTAGGGTTTAAAATTTAGGGGTATAAGTGTAGTAGTTTTGAATTTAGGGATTGTTGATTGAATTTTGGGTTTAGGGTTAAATTTTAGGGTTTATAGGTTAAAACCTAAATCCCCACCCATATTACCCTAAAACAAACCCTAACCCTAAACCCTAAATTCTAACCCTAATTCCTAAATTCTAAACATGAACCTAAATTCTAAACATTTACACTAAAACCCCTAAACTCTAAACCCTAAACACTAACCCTAAACCCTATAATTGAGGCGCTTGTGGAAATAAAAACTTTCCACCGCCAGTGTATAGGATATTAATCCTTTATTTCCTTTTATTTTTCCAGAAAAATATATGTCTTATATGAATTAAAATTATATTGGGTTAAATATTTAACCCAATTAAATAAATCAAAATTATATTGGGTTAAATATTTTATGTTCGATTTTCCTAAAACCACATTTTATTTTCTTTTATTTTTTGGGCATTATTGAATATTCAAGACATATATGAAATGTTGTACATTATATCTTAAAAATATACTTGGCCTAGTGGTAAACATGTTTTACTTTTACTCCAAGGGCACTGGTTCGAATCCACCAAAGGCCATTTTCCTTATTTTCATTTTTCTAGGCATTAACAAGTATTTAAAACATATATTAAATGTTGTAACATTTATCACAAAAATGTAAATGTGCTTGGCCCAATGGCAAGCATGCTTGTCCTTCTTTCTTATGTTTGAGGTCCATGGTTCAATTCTCCCTGGAGGTTTTGCATTGCTTTCATTTTTCCTTCTCCAATCAGGTGACACGTGTCATCACCTGAATGGAGGGGAAAATTAATTAATCAAATTAAATAAAAATAATTAAAATCCTCCAATATGGTGGTGACACATGTCGCCACCTTATTAAATAATTAATTTATTATATTAGATTAAAATTAGGACTAAATTGATATATTTTTTAAATATAAGGGACTGAATGTTTAATTATACCAATTTTATTTTACAGCACCGTCAACTTTTCTGTTATTTTTAACGGCTGGTGGTCACATTGATACTATTTAAATAGTTTGGTGGTTTAATTGCTTCGAAAAAAAGTAATGTGGTCAAATCGCAACTTTTCCAATAATATGGTGGTCAATGAAGTAGTTTACCCTAAAATAAATTTAACATCTGTCTTCTGGTATAAAAATAGATGTGATATCTATTTTCTGTAGTTCTGCTTTTTAAATATAAACTGAAATCATCTAGGGTATTTTACCTAGGATATGAGTGAAGATCTGTAGGCTCAGCGCTGGTAAGTCCTTCTGGACCTAAGCTCCTACGCCCAGTGGGCCTACGGTAAGCCTTTATGTAAGCTCCTACGCCCGACATGCCTACGGTAAGTCATTCTGGATACTATTCTGGGTTTTTGTATATTGGCGCATGGTTGGAGGGTAGTTAAGTTAATTAATAAAACTTTCTGACCTCTTCTGAAACATACCCTACTGAATTAATCTATCAAAGTTGAAATCTCAGTAAAATTACAATTCGCGCTTAATGAACCACTCTGAACTCCTTGATTCAACATTTGAATCTCTTTCGAATCTTAGGCTTTAGACTCATCTCTTAAGATTCGGGTGATCAAATACAGAACAACTCTATTACCTTCAAATTTAATAATTCACTGAATTATCGAATCATAATTTGAGCTTACCGTTGCCCAGTTCTTCATGACAATGTAAAGCTTGGCATAGACCTACTTGTGCTTTTAGCATCTCCTGGTAGTTTTTATCACTGAGCTTTCTGAAGCTCACGTTGTTTTTAACATCACAGGTTAAAAGATTGACCATGTTGCAGCTATCAACGTCGATATGGGAATTTCTTCGGCTTGCTTGCAGAGTATGGTATCTGTATAATTAGTTGGCATGTACGTCACGTTTTGATTTATATTCTAGTTCGAACTACATTAATAACTTGTATCATAGTTCTATTTTATTGTTTGAGTATTCTTCTAAAATTGTAGTTTTAATTCAAAACTTGATTCATGTTTTCAAATGCTTAACAATTTGTTTATTTGAAGTTTTAACGTTGGTCACTCCGGTGACCTTAATGTGACATCCTAGGATCCGTATTAACGCATAGGCGGGTCTATGGGGTTACAGTTATTGTATTTTATTGTTTAAGTGTTGATTATAAAATGCCCAGGACGGGAAGGGGGTTTTACACTGTGGACTGGACTTGTTTGCATGACACTCTCATCGGCAAATAGGTCATTCGAGAAGGCAGGAAATGCTGGTAAAATGCCCAGAGAAAAGCTCACAAGGGTTTCTTTCATGGCCAAATCTCTAGCATGCATATACTGCCATAGCTTCTTCTGATTCTCCTAAGTTTTCTCCAAATTAAGGAGAAACAATTCTTGGCACTGGGAGATCTGAGAAAGCAATTCCATTGAATTCTCTGGCATTCAGGTGGATAGTACTGAGGTTGATGATTTTCTCCTTGGCATTTTAGTTCTAGGCTTTGGCGAAGCAGTCTTGCCCTTACCCTTGTCAGGCACAACAATTCTAGAAAGGTTTTTTCCAATCGACCAGCGTGATAGTGCAGCTCTTCACCTCAAGGGAAACATCTTCCTCTGTCGTGGGTACCTCGTAGCACCTATAAATCTTACAAATCAATAGTGGGAAGAATAAACCTCTAGTCAGCTTATTGGCACACTTGTAGATTTCATTAATGATGATCTGGCCAACATTGACTTTTCAGCCAAAAAGAATATGTGAAACCGATATTTTAATTTTGATATAACTAAAGAACCTAAAGACTAAATTGAAAATGTCAAAACGAATTTTTAAGTCCTCAAATATTCCCATATGATTTAAAGAATCTGCCTAAGTTAAAAACTAAGCTTTTTAAATATTTTCTAAGTGTTCTTAAAGCCGAAACAGTGTTTTCCGAGTCCCTGTTTCGAAACGGCCTAAGGCGTTTCGAAACGTTTTCACCACTGCCAACCCTTGTTCCGAAACGGGTATCGAAACGGCTTTAGAACATAGGGACCCGTATCAAAACGACTTCAAGTGTTTCGAAACGGTTCTTCATTTTGATTTGAAAAATATGACCGTTGCAAAGTTTTTAACTAATTTTTCATAAACCATTAAGGTGTTTCGAAACGAGTTCAAGCCGTTTCGAAACAACCCTTGACAGTGGCAAAAGTGTTTCGAAACGAGTTCAATCCGTTTCGAAACAGGCTCTTAAATGCACCCCAACGGCTCTTTCTATTTTGGTCCGTTTCGAAAGAGGTTCCCGCGTTCCGAAACGGGTGGTTGCAGACTGCATTTATGGAGGTGAGATAACACCCCCAACGGCTCTATTGATGAATGCAACAACCACAACGGCTAGAAATCAATGAGAAGGTATAAAAGGGACCTCTAAAAGCTCCAGCAACAACTATTGATCCAAAAGAAAATATCCATACATCAAATCCAAGCATTTGTGCCTAAATCCCAAAATTGTCTAGAAACCCCAATTGTAATTTTAATTCTTATCTTTTTCAATTGGGTTGAGTGCTTGTAATTGGGCTATAATTTGGATTGAGAGATACTATCTTAGCCATTAAACTCTTTGTTATCTTTGTGTGAGGATTGGGTTAAATTTTGGGTAGAAAATTTAACCGAAAATTGTAAGGGTTGCCTCCTTACCCTAGAAAAGGAGAAGAGCAATTAGTGGAATTGTTGCAAATCCTTAGTGAAACTAAGGTAGTGGATGCAGAGTTCATTTTGGAACTTGAACCACTCTAAAATTCCTTGTCTATCTTTTTAATTTGCAAATTCAACCACCTAAACCTTTAAAAATCCAATTCACCCACCTCTTGGTTTATTTCGATCTTTCGATCCACTCAACAATTGGTATCAGAGCCTACCTCTTTGAGGATTAACAACCACAAGAGGAGTTCCTAGGAAGAGTGCGATCATCAAATATCAAGAGATGGCTTCAACCTCCGGTTCAGGCATGTATGAGTCTTATTCCACTACAAAGCCTCCCTTCTTCAATGGTGACAACTATTCTTTTTGGAAGAATAGAATGCGTCTCTTCATCAAGTCCAATGACTAGTTAGTTTGGGATGTCATTGAAGATGACCCGTACATTCCATTGAAGCAAGATAGTGAAGACAAGATGGTCTTGAAGAAAAAGGTGGAGATGAGTAAAGAAGAAAGGAAAAAGATTCAAGTAAATGACAAAGCTCTCCACATGCTCTTTTGTTCATTCGGTCCGGACATCTATTCTAAAGTGTCATCCATTGAGAGTGCCAAAGAAGTGTGGAACACTCTTGAGACTACCTATGAGGGAACCAACGATGTCAAAGAAACTAAGATTGGAATTCTCAATCTTAGTTATGAGAATTTCAAGATGGAGCCCGATGAGACGGTGTCCAAGATGTTTGATCGATTCTCCACTATAGTCAATGGGCTCAAAGGTTTTGGAGAGATCATACCGGAAGACAAGCTTGTTCGGAAGCTACTCTATTCACTTCCTGAATCTTGGGATGGGAAGAGAACCGCCATCATAGAAGCTAAAAATTTGAAGACTTTAAAGCTTGATGAGCTTGTGGGTTCTCTGCTTACTCATGAGATTATGAAGCAAGGAAGGGAAGAAGAGAAGAAGAAAGAAGAGAAAAGAGTAGAAAATTTAGAGGTTGAAAAGAAGAAGAAGATGGGAATAGCTCTCGAAGCTTCACTACATGAGGAAAGCTCTTCTAGTGAGGAGGATGAGCTAGAAGAATTGGCTATGATAGCCAAACAATTCTCACGCTTTATGAGGTCCAACCGGGGAAGAAAAATCCAAAGAAAAATGGACTTCAAAGGCAAGAACAAAGAAGAAGCAAGGGATCAAATCATTTGCTTTGAGTGCAAACAACCCGACCACATACGTTCGGAGTGCCCTCAACTCAAGAATAAGGGCTTTGAGAAGAAGAAGAAGCTCAAAGCCAAGCTTGCTACTTGGAGTGATGAGGAGTCATCGGAGGATGACGAACAAGAAGTGGCCAATCTTTGCCTCATGGCACTTGAGGAAGATTCCTCCATGGTAACCTCTAACTCATCAACTTTAGATTTTACATATGATGAATTGAATGATGCATATGATGAGTTACAAGAGGTCTATGATGAATTAGTTGAGAAATATAAGGAGTCGGTCATTAGGAATAAGAAAATTATTTTGGAACTAAATGAGAAAAATGACTCACTCTCTCAAGCTAATTCAAAATTTGAGAAAAAGATATTAGGGTTGAAAGATGAACTAAAATTTTTTCAAGATGAAAATGTTGACCTTAATAATCTTTTGTCTCAATGTAATAGTGAACACCAAAAGGTGTTGGATGAGCTAAATGAGCTCAAAAAGTCTTTTAAAAATGTTGGTAGTGTCAAGCATGAAATAGGTGAATCTTCAAGAACAAACCAACCTAAGAAAAAGACTAACTACTACAAACAAGGTAGCTTTCCTAGACATAGTAGGACTAAAAGAGTTAGAAGTGTATGGGTTCCTAAGGAACTTGTAAAATCTAATAATATTGTAGCTATGTCATCTTGGATTCCTAAGGGAACCAAGGTTTTGGGAGCTAACACTCATGGACCCAAAATGATTTGGGTACCAAAAACAAAAGCTTAATATCTTTGTTTGTAGGGGGAGCATTGCTACAAGGCCAAAGCACAAAGTCAAAACTCATGGTACCTTGATAGTGGATGTTCAAGGCATATGACCGGAGACAAGAGTAGATTCATGGATCTAAAGCCAAAAAGTGGAGGAGTAGTGACATTTGGTGACAACTCCAAAGGCCACATTAAAGGTATTGGCTCCATAGGTAATCACTCTACTATTCTCATTGAAAATGTCTTGTATGTCGATGGTCTTAAACACAACTTATTGAGCATAAGTCAATTGTGTGATAAAGGATTTAATGTTTTATTTGATAAAAATGGATGCAAAATTGTAGACATTAAATCTAATAATATTATGCTCATAGGTCATCGCATAGGGAACATATATACGGTGCATCTAGATGACATTCATACATCTCATGCATGCTTAGTAGCACAAAATGAAAATGATGCATGGTTGTGGCATAAGAAACTAGGACATGCTAGCATTAGTGTTTTAGAAAAACTAGTGTCCCTTAATGTAGTTAGAGGTTTACCCAAGATAAAATTTTCAAATGATCAAATTTGTGATGCATGCTCTAAGGGTAAACAACATAAGTCTTCCTTTAAATCCATTAATGATGTTTCTACAAGTAGATGTTTACAACTTATCCAAATGGATTTATTTGGGCCAATTAGGACTATGAGCTTGGGTGGTAAGTCTTATGTTTTTGTACTTGTTGGTGATTTTTCTAGATTTACTTGGGTTCTATTTTTAAGTACTAAAGATGAGGCTTTGGAAAAATTCATCACATTTTCAAAACTAACCCAAAATGATCTTGAACTTAAAATTTCACATATTAGAAGTGAACATGGAACCGAGTTTCAAAATTTAGGGTTTGAAGATTTTTTAAATGAAAATGGTATTAGCCATAATTTTTCGGCTCCTCAAACTCCTCAACAAAATGAGTAGTTGAGAGGAAAAATAGAACTTTGCAAGAAATGACTAGAAGTATGCTTTGTGAAAATAATTTACCTAAATATTTTTGGGCGGAAGCCACAAACACCGCTTGCTATATTGTTAATCGAGTAATGATTAGGCCAATTTTAAAGAAAACACCTTATGAGATTTTAAAATCTAAAAAGCCTAACATTAGCTATTTTCACCCTTTTGGTTGCAAGTGTTTTGTTTTAAATAATGGAAAAGACAACTTAGGTAAATTTGATGCAAAAAGTGATGAAGCTATTTTCATAGGTTACTCTTTAACCTCTAAAGCCTATCGAGTATTTAACAAAAGAACTTTAGTAGTAGAAGAATCTATTCATGATGTATTCGATGATAACCTCCTTCCAAGGAAGGATTCTTGTGATGATGATGATGTAGGAATCATAAATGCCTTTGATGGAGGACAAACTTCAAAGGAGGACGAGATTCCAACAAAAGAAGAGGACACACAAGATCCACCACTTGAAGCCTTGAAGGACTTGTCTCTTGAGGAAAAGGAAGTGAGCTACCCAAGGGAATTCAACTATGTCAAAGATGGTGAAATCTTGGGTGATCCATCCAATGGGGTAACCACTCGATCTTCTCTTAGATTAATGAATCATGTTGCATTTATCTCATGCATAGAGCCTAAGAATATTAAAGAAGCATTGAAAGATGATTTTTGGATTATGGCTATGCAAGAAGAGTTAAATCAAGTTGAGAGAAGTAACACTTGGACATTAGTTGATAGGCCTAGTAATCAATCTACCATATGAACTAAATGGGTCTTTAGGAACAAGCTAGATGAGAGTGGTAACATTGTAAGAAATAAAGCTAGACTAGTAGCACAAGGTTACACTCAAGAAGAGGGAATAGATTTTGATGAAACCTATGCACCCGTAGCTAGAATGGAAGCCATTAGGATGTTGCTTGCATATGCATGTTATCATAATTTCAAGCTTTTTCAAATGGATGTTAAAAGCGTGTTTTTAAATGGTTTTATAGATGAAGAAGTGTATGTGGAACAGCCACCGGGTTTTGAAGACTCAAAATTTCCAAATCATGTTTTCAAACTCACCAATGCTCTTTATGGTTTAAACAAGATCCTAGAGCTTGGTATGAAAGACTTTCAAACTTTTTAATTGAAAAAGGTTTTGAAAAAGGTAAGGTGGACACTACACTATTTATAAAAATGTATAAAAATAACATCTTAGTAGTTCAAATTTATGTTGATGATATTATTTTTGGTTCTACTAACGAATGTCATTGTCAATAGTTTGCGAAGTTAATGCAAGGTGAATTCGAGATGAGCATGATGGGGGAGCTCTCATTCTTTTTGGGACTCAGTATCAAGCAAAAGAAGGATGGCACCTTCATCAATTAAGCAAAGTACATAAAGGATATGCTCAAGAAGTTTGGCTTGGAGAATTCAAAGCCTCAAGCCACACCTATGAGCTCATCTACAAAGCTTGACAAAGATGAAGGAGGTAAGTGTGTTGACTCTAAGCTTTACCGTTCTATGATTGGATCATTGCTTTACCTTACCGCAAGTAGATCGGATATCTTGTTTAGTGTTTGCTTGTGTGCTAGGTTTCAAGCTAGTCCTAGAGAGTCTCACCTTATAGCCGTTAAGAGAATTTTTAGGTACCTTAGAGATACTCCTTGTTTAGGTCTTTGGTACCCTAGAGACTCTACCTTCAACCTTCATGCTTATTCGAATGCGGATTATGGGGGTTGCAAAATCGATAGGAAAAGTACTTCGGGAACTTGTCAATTCCTAGGTAGTATGCTCATATCTTGGTTCTCTAAGAAACAAAATATTGTAGCCTTATCTACCACCGAAGCCGAGTACATATCCTTAAGGAGTTGTTGTGCTCAAGTCCTTTGGATGAAGCAACAACTCTTAGACTATGGAATTAAAGTTGAAACCATACCCCTAAAATGTGACAACATTAGTGCTATATGTCTAACAAAAAATCCCATCCAACACTCTAGAACCAAACACATAGAAATAAGGCATCATTTCATTAGAGATCATGTCCTTAAAGAAGATGTGGTTACAGAGTATGTAGACACCTTAAATCAATTATCGGACATATTTACAAAACCTTTAGACAAAGAGGGTTTTTGGTCCCTTAGGAGAGAGTTAGGTCTAGCTAGCCTATCTTGACCTTTTAGGACCTCTTTTGTGCTTAAAATTGCTTGATCTTGTGAAATGTCATGTTTATGTGTTTTGACTCCTAATTTCATCCATGCTTATAGCTAGGGGGAGTATGTTTATGTTTGCATATGTTTTGCCTGCTCATTCATGTCATTCATGCAAGTTAGGCCTTAGAAAAACTCAATTTTCTGCACTTTTAGAGCCTCATCTGCACTTTCAGGCCCAGGTGTATCGAAACGGGTCAACTTGTTTCGATACGAATGCTTTAAAATCTTGTCTGAGAGAAGGGCGTTTCGAAACGCCTCAAAAGGGTTTCGAAACGTTTTTGCTACTGCCAAGGGGTGTATCGAAACAAGTTTCAATACGAGTCAACGGGGCTTCGATACAGTCAACACCGTATCGAAATGGTCAGCTGAAATTCTAAAAACGGTCAAACTCTCGTGCTCGCCTTTCAAAACGGTCATGACCATTCCGAAACGGTTTCACGGACAACTTTAAGTAGGGCTTTTAATGATAAAGTTCACTTTAAATTAAAACTCTTCAAAACCCTAAAAACCCTAACCCGACTTTTTCCCTATAAAAACCCTCTAAACCTTCTTTTTTCACCAAATCTTGAGGGGTTTTTCTCTAAAACACTAGTCTAAGCAAGATTCATCAACATTGTGCAAGGATTTTCATCCATTCATCCAAAATCCCAAACTAAGGTATTTTTCCTCTTTTTTCTTTTTCCTTCGATTTATGTTCGAATCTTAGGTTAGAAAATTTTATTTTTGAATAGTTTATATGTTTTTTTGCTTGGGTTTTTAATATCTTGTAAAAAATTTTCAAAATCTTAAACTTTCTGATTCGAATATAAAAAATTTCACTCGTATTTTCTTTTACTATTTTTTTTAATTTTTCTTTGTTTTAATTTTTTTAAAAGAAAAACCTAAGTGGGATTTATCCTTAGATTGAATTTAGAAATCTATGCATACACTCAATTTTTTAAAACTTGCTTGCTTAATGTTTTTAGGATGGCGTCGGAAAATGTTAGCAAAAAGTGTAAGTTCGTTCAATCCGGTGACTCGAGCGTGCGTCCGAATCTCGCTCAGCTCTTTCAAAAATCCCTTCGAACTCCAGAGATGCGAGCTCGTTTCAAATATGTCAAGAATTACGAAGTCCATCATAAGCGTGTCATTGATCTCGAATTCCTTAACTCCGAGCGATTCCTTTTCCGTTACCTTGAGCGTTTGAGCGAATGGGATCTTCTTCCCTTGTTGAGCATCCTAGACATTCGCTACAAACACATGGTACTCATCTTTTACTGCAATGCTCGTCTTATTAATGATGAAACAAATACCGAGGTTGTTGGGATTGAATCTTTTATATTAGGGAAAAAGTTTGTTGTTAATGTTGCTCTCTTGGAGTCCACTTTTTCCCTTAAGGATGAAGGAATTGAGAATGAACGTCACTTTGGTACTAATACCGGTCAAGTGCTTACTTTGGATGCGCACGATCGTTTTCTCCACTTGATGGTTTCATGGTTCCTTCGCCCCTCCGGAGGTAAATATTCTCATATCCGTCAAGTTGATTACTTTTGGCTTGAATGTTTCCGTCGTGGTGAGCGCCCTACTGTTGCTAAGATCATATTTGCCGAGATGGCTAATAATGTTAAGCTTATTGACACCGATGCCTTGAAATCCTTTACTTATGGCACGATCTTAAGTCACATCTTTAGCAAGATTGATCTCGATTGCACCTACGACTCTCCGGAACCCCGCAAGTCCAAGATTGGCGAGTCCTCTCTTTGCAAGTCCGATTTTCACTATGTGAACAATGTTTGGGAACGTGTTGATAGAGCCGCACTTCCTCCTCCTCCTCCCGTTGAACCTCAAGCTCTAGTTGCAACCAATGAAGCTCTCACGACTTTGATTACCGAGCGGTTCAATGCCATGGACACTAACATGGCTTCGGGTGTTGGTGCCATCAACACTCGCTTGCAAAATGTAGAGGATCAACTCCAATCCCTTGAGGCTTTCCACTTGAACATGCATTTTAGGTTTAAGTTTGCATCTTTATGTTTCATTATGTTTTAGGAACCTATGCTTTTCATCTTATTTGGGATTATGTTTTGAACTTAATGTTGATTTATGTTTTGGATATTTTAATTTTATGAATTAATATTATTGTTGCTTATTACTTAATGCTTATTGGTACTAACCCCTTCTCTTCTCTATGAGCCTTATTTATTATTTTTGATCTAACAAAAAGGGGGAGAAGAAATTTAAGAGCCAAAAATTCGTTTTAAATGTTTAAAGTGCTTTTAAGTTTTAAAACTTGAATTTCAAAGTTAAAATCTTTTTAAAACTTTAAAAACCTATCTTAAATTAAGGGGGAGTTAGAATATGTTCAAAATTTTCAAAACTCTTAAAAAATTCTAACTTTGGTTTTGTTATATCAAAAAGGGGGATATTGTGAAACCGATATTTTAAGTTTGATATAACTAAAGAACCTAAGGACTAAATTGAAAATGTCAAAACGAATATTTAAGTCCTCAAATATTCCCATATGATTTAAAGAATCTGCCTAAGTTAAAAACAAAGCTTTCTAAATATTTTCTAAGTGTTCTTAAAGCCGAAACAATGTTTTTCGAGTACCTGATTCAAAACGGCCTAAGGCGTTTCGAAACGTTTTCACAACTGCCAACCCTTTTCCGAAACGGGTATCGAAACGACTTTAGAACATAGAGACCCATATCGAAACGACTTCAAGTGTTTCAAAACGGTTCTTCATTTTGATTTGAAAAATATGACCGTTGCAAAGTTTTTAACTAATTTTTCATAAACCGTTAAGGTGTTTCGAAACGAGTTCAAGTCGTTTCGAAACAACCCTTGACAGTGGCAAAAGTGTTTCGAAACGAGTTCAATCCGTTTCGAAACGGGCTCTTAAATGCACCCCAACGACTCTTTCTATTTTGGTTCGTTTCGAAACAGGTTCCCGCGTTCCGAAATGAGTGGCTGCAGACTACATTTATGGAGGTGAGATAACACTCCAACGGCTCTATTGATGAATGCAACAACCACAACGGCTAGAAATCATGAGAAGTTATAAAAGGGACCTCTAAAAGCTCCAGCAACAACTATTGAACCAAAAGAAAATATCCATACATCAAATCCAAGCATTTGTGCCTAAATCCCAAAATTGTCTAGAAACCCCAATTGTAATTTTAATTCTTATCTTTTTCAATTGGGTTGAGTGCTTGTAATTGGGCTACAATTTGTATTGAGAGATACTATCTTAGCCATTAAACTCTTTGTTATCTTTGTGTGAGGATTGGGTTAAATTTTGGGTAGAAAATTTAACCGAAAAATGTAAGGGTTGCCTCCTTAGCCTAGAAAAGGGGAAGAGCAATTAGTGGAATTGTTGCAAATCCTTAGTGAAGCTAAGGTAGTGGATGTAGAGTTCATTTGGAACTTGAACCACTCTAAAATTCCTTGTCTATCTTTTTAATTTGCAAATTCCACCACCTAAACCTTTAAAAATCCAATTCACCCCCTCTTGGTTTATTTCGATCTTTCGATCCACTCAACAGAATAGAATGCAGAAATGCCAGAAGGTCTTCCAAAACAGTCTCGTTGTGTGTTGTCGGCATCAGGCTAGCCTTGGGAAAGTGATCCCAGCCCTTTTCTTACGGCTGAAGGGTTGCTGTCTTGACCATTCGGGTACCCTTGGAGGATACAATCCATTCCGTGCTCGGCTTACAAAAATCTTTTAACAACGTTTGGCACTTGACATCCGTCAGCTTAGCCACGAACCTGCCATGGTCATCTTCTCCGTCTAGTTTGAGCATAATATTGATGGCTCCTTCAACAAACCTTACATATTCACCTCGAATCATTATAAAGGGTTTTGACTTAGTAGTTAAATGTGCATAAACTTCTTGAACAAGATTCGGAAAGATCTCACCGTTTTGTTGGCAAAACGTTTTCCATTTGTGCTTGGTGACTATTTCCATGAATGCAGGGGGGAAATACTTGATTCTTCTTGCGGCTGAAGTCAAAATTCCTTTCGAAGCAAAGGGATTTCGCGGTGAATTGATCATGGTACTTCTTCTTCATCTATTCGTTGAAAAACCTTTGAAACGACTTAGATGAAGACGCCATGGCTATGGAGAAAGAAAAGAAAATTCTTGATCTTCTTGAAATGGGGAGAGAGAGTAAACGTCTAGAGAAAGAAGGTAAAATGAAGAGGGTAAAAGTTGTGGGAGTTGAAATAGGGAAAAATTGAGTGTTATGGTAGGTTTTTAATTATGAATGGTGTAAGAAGGCTAATAATGAAAAGATGGTGTGTTATGGGGAGAGTAAAAAGGGATAATGTGATAAGTATGGAAAGGATAAGTGATAAGGATAAGTTTTAATGTGATAAGATATGGAGTGAGAAGGTGATTTAAATTTAATTATAAATTCACCTTAAATTGTGGGTGGCTAGGGTTTATTTTCTCTCTCATGGTTTAAATTAAATCAGACTAGGGTAATTTTCTTTTTCCAAAATTATTACAGCAGCATGCCAAGCTCAACTACTGGCATTGCTTCCAGTATGGCACTGCACCCATTCTCTCGTCCTGCTAATATATGTCTCTGCATAGGCATACTTCCTAGCACAAAAATCTGCATGCACTTCAAACAAAAACCCTTCAACGCAGAAAAGAAGAAGAAACATCTAAAATAAAAAAAAGTAACTAAAAATTAAAAATAAAAATTAAAAAAACTGAAAAGAAAAATTCTAATCCTACTATTTACAGGAAAATACCAACTCGGTGGTATCATGGTAGTTTTGCCAAGAGAATGACCTCCTTGGCAGTACTCTACTCTCCATCCCAATAATGCTTCAGGCGTTGCCCATTCACCTTGAAAGTATCACCAGTTTTTATGTCCTTAACTTCCACCGCTCCGTGGGCATAGGGTTTCGCAACCTCGAAAGGGCCAGACCATATTAACCTGAGCTTTCTTAGAAACAATTTTAGGTGTGAGTTGAACAAAAGGACTTGTTGAGCTACCTCAAAGTTTTGTGGCAGAATTCCCTTGTCATGTCAGCGCTTGGTTTGTTCTTTATATAACCTGGCATTCTCCTAAGCATGCACCCTAAATTCTTCCATTTCATTTAGGTCCAACATCTGTTTTTCTCCCGCGGTTACCTATTCCATATCCAATGTCTTAATTGCCCAGTAGGCTTTGTGCTCGAGCTCTACCGGCAAGTGGCATGGCTTACCATATACAAGCTTAAAAGGTGAAGTGCCCAACAGAGTTTTGAATGGTGTCCTATAAGCCCACAAAGCCTCATCTAACCTTAAAGACTAATCCTTCCTCAAAGGATTCACAGTCTTTTCTAGGATATTCGTCATTTGCTTGTTAGAAATCTCGGTTTGCCCATTTGTCTGTGGATGATAGACCGTGGCAATCCTTTATTGTATCTCATACCTGCACGAAGTTTTAGAGATTATATTGCATTTAAAATGGGTGCCCTCATCATGAATGATCACTAGAAGAGCACCAAAATGTGTAAAAATATGCTTTTGCAAGAATTAGGCAACAACCTTGGCATCATTTGTTGGCAAGGCTATAGCATCCACCCATTTGGAAACATAGTCAACTGTCACTAGGATATATATTGCCAAAAGATGGGGGAAATGGGCCCATAAAGTCTATCCCCAAACATCGAACAAGTCCATCGGCATGATGTTCTGGAGCGGAAGTTGATGTCTGCTGTTGCGTGTAAAAGTGTCTATCGCAATGTAGTGCAAGTGTACGCGACGCAATTAGTAAAGTGATACGGAAGTATCGGATATCGTCTCCACATGGACTAGGCTAATAGCTTCACCTTGGATTACTGCACGAAAGAGAAGAGATTTATTTAAGTTGTTGTCACGAGATAATAAAGAATACTTAAATAAAAGAATAACGAAATAAAGATAGAGAAAATGGGCCGGTATTGAATTGCTCAGTAGTGTAGGTGTTGCAAAGTCTGGGAAAATATGTTATGTCGTCGTCCCTGTCGCGGCAGCACCTATCGCGGCAGCGGTCTGTTGATAGCCGCGGCAGCGATCACACAACTCTGTACTTCAAGCTTGGCAAGAATCCCTGATGTGCCTTGGCCTATCCCTAGGTCCAAGTCTGTCGATGAACACGTCTTTGATGATACCTCCCGTCGTGAATCGAAGGATGAACACCAATGTTGTTGAATTCTTCCTTAGCCACTTAACCTTGTCCTATCCCTAGGTTCGAGATAGTTCAACTATAAACTAGAGAACCCGCACTTATTCCTTTCGTATACTTAACTCTCTCGATATTAAGTAAATAGATAATCTCACAATGCTCTCCCGATACTCTTGCAAGATGTTGAAAACCAGAATAAGCGAACTTGAAGTTTATTTTATTGAACAGAAAATTCCTAAAACAAAAGAAATCCTTGCAACTACTTTACAAATCAACCCGTAGCCCTAGAGGGAGTTTAGAACATGTTGAGAAGGCGAAAACAGCTAGGGTTTTGGGAAGAAGGCTAGAGAAAGATGATGTACTCTCCTATGTCGAATTACATGCCTTTATATAGGCCTTGGGATCAAGTTTTCTAATATGGAAAGAATACAAGTTTAAATTAAAGTACAACTCTATTAAAGACTAAATATTCAGAGCATAAATCTTTAATTCGTCCTTCCTTCTTGCTTGGAGTTTCTTTCTTGAACTTTGGGCTTGGCCTTAATTCTGATCTAGGGCTTGGAAAAATATAAGGGTATTCCACGACAGACCGACATAATTTCTCTTTCTGTCGAGGCCCACTTTGCTTCTTCTCCTCAACATTGTTGTCGTCCTTGGCTGCCACGGCAGCGGCCATGGCAGCATCGTCCTCCTCGTCTGCACATCCAGTTCCAGCTCTGCTGCATCACTGCTCAGCGCCTGCTTCTCCATCTGCTACAGCAGCTACCTACAAAAGCAACCAATTTCAGTAGAAACCGTGCCATTTAATATATCTGTGATGTATAACTGAAATCTAACCTAAATTCAATGAATTATGCTTGAATGCAGTAGAAATATGGGTTAAATAGGGGGTAAATTATAGAACTTTTACACACTCAACATCTGCTAGAGATATTCACAATCCGTTGGCATGGATCACATGCCTTGGTGAAGTCATGAGCATCCTTATACATCGTGGGACAATAGAAACCTAACTGCAACACCTTGGCAATAGTTTTTAGTCCAGCAAAGTGTCCTCCATATGTGCGGCATGGCATGCTTGCAAAATAACATGTTGCTCATCTTCTGGAACACAACGGTGAATCACTTGATCGGCACATTGCTTAAATAAAAATGGCTCATCCCAATAATACTATACATAGCGCAAAAATTGTTTCTTGGCATTGTACCCCAAATTCGGTGGCATGATCTTACTTACCAGATAATTGACTATGTCGGCATACCATGGTGTGGCGTTGAATGTGAGTAAATACTCGTCTGGGAACTCATCTTTGATGGCATTAGTCTTACCATCCTCTATGTGATGCTCTAATTGGGATAAGTGGTCAGCTACTATGTTTTCACCGCCCTTCTTATCACAGATTTCGAGGTCAAATTCATGAAGTATGAGTGTCCATCGGATCAATCTCGGTTTGACATCCTTCTTTTCTAAGAGGAACTTCAATGCCGAGTGATCTGTAAAAACAACTTTCTTACCTATCAAATAAGGTCTAAATTTATCAAAAGCAAATAAAACTGCAAGAAATTCTTTCTCAGTTGTTGTGTAATTAAGATGTGCTTCATTAAGTGTTATGCTGGCATAATATATGGTGTGAAAACTCTGCCATATCCTTGTCCAAGTACTGCTCCTATGGCATAGTCACTGGCATCACACATGAGCTCGTAAGGCTCATTCTAGTATGGAGCCACGACTATAGGGGCATTAACCAGCTTCTCCTTAAGGACCTGAAACGCTTTCAAACAAGAATCATCAAATGCAAATGCAACATCCTTTTCTAATAACAAGCATAAAGGTTTAGAAATTTTAGAAAAGTCCTTAATAATTTAACGATAAAATCCAGCATGACCTAAAAAAACTTCTTACACCTTTAACACTCGTGGGGGTGGTAGTTTCTTGATTACTTCAAATTTTGCTAGATCAACCTCTAGTCCATTCTTGGTCACTCTGCGCTCTAGAACAATGCTCTCATTCATCATGAAGTAGCATTTTTCCCAGTTCAAGACTAAACTGGTCTCAATGCATCTCCGAAGAACTTGCTCCAGACTTAGAATGCATTCCTCAAATGTTCTACCAAACACTGAGAAAGCGTCCATAAATACTTCCATGTTGTGCTCAATTAGATCAGAAAAAATGGACATCATACAACGTTGAAACGTTGTCGGTGCATTACACAAACTGAATGGCATTCTTCTAAAAGTAAACATTCCATTTAGATAGGTGAATGTGGTCTTCTCTTAGTCATCGGGGGATATTACAATCTAATTATAACCTGAATAACCATCTAAAAAGCAATAGAAAGCTTTACTTGCCAGCTTGTCTAGTATTTGATCAATGAAAGGTAAAATGAAGTGATCCTTCCTCGTGACCTTATTCAGCCTCCTATAATCCATGCACACTCTCCATCTTGTAATTGTTCTAGAGGGAATCAACTCATACTTGCTATTCTGAACCACAACCATGCCACCTTTCTTTGGCACACACTGTACCAGGCTAAACCAAGAGCTATCAGATATGGGATAGATTATTCCGGCATCAAGCAATTTAAAAATCTATTTTTACGACCTCTGTCATGCTCGAGTTTAGCCTCATTTGGCCTTCAATAGTCTTGCCATTATATTCATCCAAAATAATCTTGTGCATGCAAATGGTTGGGCTTATCCCTCGGATATTTGCCAAGGTCCAACCCAACATTTGCTTGTAGGATTTTTAATATTTCCAGCAATCTTGCCTCCTAATCATTAGTGAGATCAATGGCAATAATCAGCGGCAGGTTTGAGTGCTCACCTAGATAAGCATACTTCAAGCACTATGGTAGTGGCTTAAGCTCCAACTCTACTGGTTCCTCAATCGATGGTTTCTCTTTGGTTGTCACCCTACTGGCTAACTCCAATGGCTCAAAATAACTCACATCTTCATCCTCCAAGGTTGATTCCTCGTGTATCTCAAAAAGTTCAGCAATGCTATAAACTGACATCAAATTTTGCATCCTTGCACAATTGTGTCGTGTTCATCACAAAAACAGACTCCATAGTCTCCTCATTCTGATACTCATCTGGCTCATCTCCGCACTTTAAAGCTTTAAACACATTAAAATTAACATGTTGATCATTCATTCGTATTGTTAGTTCCTCTTTATGAACATCAATAAGAGTTCTACTCGTTGCAAGAAATGGCCTACCCAAAATAATTGGAACATTCACATCGGCCTCATAATCCAAAATGATAAAATCAGCTGGGAATATAAATTTATCTACCTTTACCAAGACATCCTCAATCTTACCTTTGGGATGTGCATAGGATCAGTCTGCCAGCTGGAGCGTCACGGTGGTGGGTCTCACTTCTATGCCTAGCATTTTGAAAACAAGCACATGCATCAAGTTTATATTGGCACCCAAGTCGCATAGTGCCTTGCCCACGAATTTGTTGCCGATAGTACAAGGAATAGTAAAATAATTTCAAATTCTCCCAACTTCCTATTTTTTGACAAAATGTCTTTCATAAATTTTACATAGTTCGGCATTTGTTCAAGAGCTTCTACCAATGGAATATTAATTTGTAATTGCTTAAGCACCTCTATGAAGCACTTAAATTGCTGGTCCTTCTTGTGCTTTTGGAGTATGGCTTGAAATGGTGGTGGTGGATACACATATGTTGGCACTTCGGCTTTGTTGAGGCAGTGCTTCCATCCACTTTGGCATCAGTTTTCTTTTTTACATCAGTTTGCTTGGCATTTTTGCGAAAATCATCGTTGACACTGGGACTAACATCCTACTGAACATTATAGCTAGCATGAGAATTGGCATTATTGTGGGCATCATCTGCTTTAGCTTTCCCATTCTCGCATTCCTTGGGCTCATCTGCTGGCATTGGGTTGCCAACTTGGCAGTCAACCGACTGCTTGGCAGCCATTTCTACCTCACAATGTTTACCACTTCGAAGGATTATGGCCTTGCAATGCTCATTACCTTTGTGCCAAGCATCTTCAGTGTCACTTGGCAAAGCTCCTTGTGGCCGATTGTTGAGTTCATTAGCAAGTTGTCCCATTTGGATCTCCAAATTCCGTATTGAAGTTTCCAGACTATGAATTGTGACATCATCATGCTCTATGTATTATGTAAGATTTCCCCCTTGATTGAGTCTTTTCCCATGCTGGAAATTATTTTGAACTCCTTACGGCATAATGTTTTGGCAAAATGCTGGCATGGCATTCTTATTTTGCCTCTGGGCATTATAGCGTTGTACATTGTATTGGTTTCCCCAAGCAAAGTTAGGGTGCTGCCTCCAACCTGCATTATAAGTATTGGAGTTAGAATTGTAATAACGTCTAGAATTGCCAATGAAATTTTCCAACACAGGATTGGCAGGGCATTCATCCACATGATGGTTTTCCCCACAGATTGTACAGAATGGCTCTAATGCTTTAACTGCTCGGGACTCGTTGCTTTTTTGTAGAGTTCCCACCATGCTAGTGAGGTTGGAAACCTCGGGATAGATGGATGTTAGCTCATCCAACTGTAATTTCCCACCGACTTTGGTTCCCGTCCCGAGCCTAGCAACAAGGTATTAGAAATCATTGATGGCTATCCTTTCAAGGATACCAATAGCTTCGGTGTAGTTTTTGTCAAGCAGCGAACTGGCTGCTGAAGCATCAACAACATTCATTGTATGTGCATTTAATATATTATAAAAGGTTTGTATATGGGTCCAATTTGGAAACTCGTGCGTTGGACATCATCTCAATAAATCTTTAAATATTTCTCAGGCATCATAGTGAGTTTCATCTTCAGCCAGCCTGAATGTAATGATCTCACCACGCAGCTTGGCAGTAAGCGTTGGCGGCTGAAAACGTGTTAAAAAATTATGGCTCAGGTCTGCCCATGAGGTGACTGAACCAAGTGGCAAAGAATTGAGCCATGACTTTGCCCTGTCTCTCAAATAAAAAGTGAATAATTTCAGCTTCACGGTATCCTCAGATACTCCTGGTTGCTGAAACAATTGGCATATCTCCTTGAATTGTTTTAGATATTGCTTTGGATCTCCCGTCAATGCACCATCGAATTGTCCTACATTCAAAAGAGCTGAAATCATTGCAGGTTTAAGTTTGAAAGTTGATGCATTAACCTCATTTCCAATAACTCCTAGCATTAAGCCAATGATGTCATGTGTTGATTGTTCTCGAATGGGTCTGTCTTCTTCAGCATTGTTGTTGGAACTATTATTAGCGGCATTGTTATTGTTCAATGGTTTTCCTCATGTTGTGCATAATAAGTGCTATGCAATTGTGCAAGTATAAACATCACAAGTAATAAAGTGATATGAGTGTCAAGTATAGTCTCCACAGGGATTGGTTTGGGCCACTTTACATAAGTTACTGCAATGTAAAAAATAAAAACACAAATATGTGATAGGAAGAGTTATAACTAACAAGTAAACTAAAGAACGATAAAAGTAAAAGATAGAGGAAATCAAATATGAGAGAAGAGGTCGGGTTATCGTGAATTTGAGGAGTGATAATTGAATAGACTGTCTTGGTAATTGAGTGCAAGAACGACTCAATTGCTTGGGAAATGGCAGCAATCGTATTGTCAGGGCATTGAGTTAAGGCGACGCCAGGGCAATGAAGAAAAGAAACCTATGTCGCAGCAATGAGTAAAGCTGATGCCCGAAAAATGAAGAAACTCGGTGATTGCCTTGGAAATACGCAAAGCGGATGTCAGGGCAATGTGAAAACGGTGCAATTGACTTGGCAACAAACAACAACCTTCAAGGTTCAGCGAAGCGTTCTTCAATAATTTCTTCTTATCCCTAAGTAAAAATACTAGTTGATTGTGCAAGCCTTGATAATACCTCTTAGTGAGAACCAAGGGTGGACAACAACCGATCTTACGCTTCTTTTAGCCGTTGAAATCCGCAACTTATTCCTAGGCTGGATTAGTCTTCACCATTGATTTGATTGAATAAAGACCATGCTCATTCGTTTCGTGAATCTAACTTTCCCGATCTTAGATAAATAGATAGTTTCATTATATCATCTCCTAGTTCACTCGCTAACAAGATTTAAACACCATGAATGAACAAACATTGAATTAAAATTGCAACTTCAAAAACCTAAACAAATCTTATCATTTATCAAAACCAGAAACCCAAAATAATCCAAGCCAATTCACATCAATTCATGGCTGCGTTTCGAAAGCTATACAAGGAATAATCCCCAAACATGAATCGAATAGAATAAAAAAAAAGAAGATGATATTGCACATCCCCTAGTAGAACTCTCTCCAATCGATCTCTCCTCATGTAGTTGGCAGCATGGCTTCTTATTTATAGGAGAAGGTAAGGTCAATTTTTTTCTTTAGGAGGAAGTTAAGTTGAAATTAAATTGAATAAAATAAATATTAAATCTGTTTTAATTTTATTCCAACTAAAACTCCTCCTATTTTCTTGGAATTTAGTATTCTTTTGACCTTTTCATGGACTTCCAACTTTTTTTCTTCACGCCAGCTATCCAGATTAAGTCAGATTTTTCCGTTCATCAATTCAGCTACCACTTTACCTCATCATCTCTTATCAACGGTTGTCGCGGCAACTGGTTCGGCACGAACTTCTTGGGTTGTCACGACAACTTGTTCGGCAGGTCCTTCCTACTTTGTTACGGCAACTTCCATCTTTTCTCGGGCATTAATTCTTCACACACATAACAGCCTCCAGTAGTATCTTTTCCACTAAAACTAATCAAAACATGAACTCAAGCATAACAGTGAAGGAAATTATGAAAATATGCATGAATGACTAATAGTGCAACTAAAATGAGCTTAAGTCTAACAATAATATGAGTAAAAAGGGTAATAAAAATAGTAATTTTAAACCCTTAACACTCCCTTTATTTTGTTTATTTTCATGGTTGAATTGAACACCATCTACTCCATTACCGACATGTGCCATCTCTCTGATCTTCTTCTTTAGCTTGCGTAGAGTACGTTAAATCTCGAGGTCGTATGGCCAATCTTCCGTCTTAGGGCGGTTCCTGGTGATACACCAAACAAAATAATTAAATGAAACAAAACTTAAATAAAAGTAAACCAAAACAATAGAGAATTACCTGTTGAGATTTAATCATAAGAGAATTTGCTATGCACTTGACTTCATTCCTCAGAACCGTGACAGAAATTATGATTGACATTCAATTTTTCAGATGGTATATAAGTTACCCGGAATCAAACTATCATGCTTGTGAATGTGTGCCGAGTTGTGTACAAGATGTTTTTTCGGATTCTATATGAACATTAGGTTATTCAATTAAGTCCTTGTGTTTTTATTTCATTTAACTAGAGCCAATTTTTGGCACCTCTAGTTTATTAATTAATTTTCTAATTTTATAATTATTCGACTAGAGCCGATTTTGGGCACCTCTAGTGATTCCTTAAAGCACAATACTGAACCAGTTTCATGCATCTCTAGCAATTTATTTATTTACGCAAATTTTAAAAAATTAACCTAAGTTCACTAGAATTCCTTTAATCAATCTAGCCACAGTAGTGTACAATTAAATTTAGCATTATAGTAGGATTCTAAGTGTTTTCCATGGTTATCCTAGAATTGAAAGTTCTATCAATTATGTACAATGGCAATGTCATCATCGAATATTCATCAAGTCTAGGCAAATTCAATCCAACTAAAAGCAAGGCAAGTAATATATGAATCCTAAATGCAATTCCTAAAGATGAAAGCAATTAGACATGAAACTAATTAAAGAAAAATAACCCCCCAAACTTGAGAAAAGCATTGTCCTCGATGCATGCAAAAATAAATATGATGAAAGGTGATTTACTCTGAGAGTTCGTCGTCATTTATGATGAGTTTCCTTCGTGCGGTTTGTGTGATTTGCTTGCTAGCGCGTGGTGGTTGGTGGCACAACTGATTCTCGTCTGTTCGAAACCTCATTGCCATCGTCATTTACGTCCTCAATCTCGTTGGTGCTAGATGCTTTGTGGTTCACTTTTTAGGAGGTGGCTATTGGTGACGTTATTGGTGCAGCTTTATTGTGTGCGGTAGTTGCCGCGGCATCGCCAGTTCCGGTTGCTTGGGCATTGGCATGTGTTGTTGCCTAGGAATGAGCAGTGGGCATTGCCGGGGCATCAGAACTTGCCGAGGCATGCACTTCAGTGGTTTTCGAGGCATCGGGTATCGTCGAGTTATGCACGTTTGGAGTTACAGAGGCATGCGCTTCAGGGGTTGCCGAGGTATATGGTCTTGTCGAGGAATCCTCTGTCTCGTCCATTTTGGAAGCAGTTTTGGACTCATTTTTTGAACATATGTTTGCTCTTTTGGGTGAGCTTGAGCTTCCTTGGAAGAGCTTGGTTTTGCCATGGTTTTGAGGTTCTTGGCCATAGTGATTTTGATTCTTGATGTGGAAAAACAAAGTAAAACAAAAAGAAAAACTTATGAGTTCAATGCTATGAAACTCTTTATCCCTTGAAACTCTTATCCTAAAAAATAATAATAAAAAGATAATTATCAGTATAAGAGAAACAAATGAAAATAAAAATATGGATAAAAAGAAATCTTGAGAATGGTAGTTTCCGATATTTCTTATAGTCCATCCGCACCCTCCATCGAGCGACAATATTGCCCAAAAAGAGTTGGGCCATTATGCTCGCAGCTATTCCCTTTTGAGTTACCATGGTGGAGGTGTCTTTCTTCCTTGTTCTCTTGTAGTCCATGTATACTCTCCACCTTGCTACTATTCTTGAAGGCATGAATATATTAGTAGAAAAAGTTATATCAACACCTAACCATTTAATTACCTAAATCTCATTGACCTCCATCATGGTTGGATGTAGCCTTTGTTGTCGTGGCAATTGCTGCTCAAGATCATTTTCGTGGCAATCAATTGCCAAAATTCGCTGTAAGTCAAGGGAAAAACCAATTTTCTGAAAAGCTTTACGAATCCAAACATCATTTTCTTTTGGCCTCTCAAACATCTCCATCGGTAGGGATTTCGATGGCTTCAAATCTACCAACATCGATTCCTCGGGACATAGCTGCAATGGAGGAGGTAAGTTTTTAAAGAATTCAAAAGGTTCAACCATTACATGCTCATATTCCATTGGCAAAGTATTGTCATCTCGTTGATCTTGCATGTTGTTGTGCAATTGTTATGGAAAATGTGGATAAGAGCAATCTTCATATTCTTGCTTCAGCATCAATGTTGTAACATTCCACGCATCAGATTCCTCAGAATTTGTTGTAGCATTGATGTATTCAGCTTCACTGAATGTTGTCGTGACATTGCTCTGTTCAGGCTCCTCAATCATTACCGAGGCAATTCGTTGCATAGACTCATCATGTGTTGGGCATTCTTTCTCATTGACATCCTTTCGACTTGGAGGTTCTAGATGTTCCACACACATCGGGGAGCTCTCTTTGCATTGCTCCTTATCCTCTTGCCTTGGGACGTTAGTATCCCTAGGCCTTAATTGTCCGTGCATGTTATCCATGGCATATGTGGATCTCCTCAATTGATCTTTTGAATCCCTTAATGTTGCATCCCATTGAGCTGTCCTCGCATCCATATTCTTTGATACCTCTCGAATCTCTTCAATTGATCCATCAAGTCTAGCCAAGAAAGCTAGCAACGTTTCCTCCAAGGAATTGGAATGCTCTTAAAAGGACTAGATTGCCATGGTATATCTATTGTTGCGGTAATTTGATGCTAATAAGGACTACATTTCCATGGCACGTGTGCTGCTGCAGCAGAATTGTTATGATAAAAAAATTAAGCTTTTTGATCATACCATGAAGGATTTTGCTGCTGGTTCCATCTATGGTCCTCCATGTAGTCACATGCACTGAAAAGGTGAGGGCAATTTTCAAACACATGATGTTCCCTACACATAGTAGTAGAGTTTTCCACGATATAGGCTCTTTGGGCTTTTCTCAGTTGGTATAGGTAATCATCGAAGGGTGTAAAAATTCTTGAGTGGATTGATACCTATCTTCCCACATCAACTCTAGAATAGATCAACTTTTATTTCCCGACATGTTGATGTCCCTTAACTTGTAGCGCACCTGAATTTTTTTATAAACAAACAAAAATAAAAGTTAGTAAAACTAATAAAAATGCAATAACAAAACAACTAACACCAATTGCCAATCCCCAGTAATGACGCCAAAAACTTGTTGCGTGTAATAAGTCTTATGCAATTGTGCAAGTATACACGTCGAAAGTAATAAAGTGATATGAGTATCGAGTATCGTCTCCACGGGGATTGGTTTGAGCCACTTTTCTTAAGTTACTACATTGTAAAAAATAAAAACACAAATAGGTGATAGGAAGAGTTCTAACTAACAAGTAAACTAAAGAACAATAAAAGTAAAATATAGAGGAAATCAAGTAGGAGAGAAGTGACCGGTTTATCATGAATTTGAGGAGTGATAATTGAATGTACCATCTTGGTAATTGAGTGCAAGAGAGACTCAATTGCTTGGGCAGCTGCAGCAATCGTATTGCCAGGGCATTGAGTTAAGGCGACGCCAGGGCAATGAAGGAAAGAAACCTATGTCACGGTAGTAAGTGAAGGTGATGCCCGGGAAATGAAGAAACTTGGTGATTGCCTTGGCAATACACTGAGCGGATGCAGGGGAAATGTAGAAACGGTGCAATTACCTTGGCAACGAACAACAACCTTCAAGGTTTGACAAAGCGTTCTTAAATTATTTCTTCTTATCCCTAAATCGAAATACTAGTTGATTGTGCAAGCCTTGATAATACCTCCCAACGTGAACAAAGCGTGGAAAACAACCGATCTTGCCCTTCTTTTAGCCGTTGAAATCCGTAACTTATTCCTAAGTTGGATTCGTCTTCACCATCGATTTGATTGAATAAAGACCGTGCTCATTCCTTTCGTGAATCTAAGTCTCTCGATATTAGATAAATAGATAGTTTCACGAGATCCTTTCTCAATTCACTCGCAAACAAGATTTGAAAATCAAGAATGAACAAACCTTGAGTTAAAATTGCAACTTCAAAAACCTAAACAAAACTAATCATTTATCAAAACCACAAACTCAAAATAACCCAAGCCAATTCACATCAATTCATGGCTGGGTTTCAAAAGATATACAAGGAGTAATCCCCAAACATGAATCGAATAAAATAAAGAAGAAGAAGATGATATCGCACAACACTCTAGTCGAACTCTCTACAATCGATCTCTCCCCCTGTAGTTGGCGGCTTGGCTTCTTATGTATAGGAGAAGGCTTGGTCAAAGTCTTTCTTGAGGAGGAAGTTAAGTTGGAATTAAATTGAATAAAAGAAATAAAAAATCTCTTTTAATTTTATTACAACTAAAACTCGTATTTTCTTGGAATTTAATCTTCTTTTGACTTCTTCATGGACTTCCAACTCTTTTTTCTCCACGCCACCGATCCAGATTAAGTCAAATTTGTTCGCTCATCAATTTGTCTACCACTTTGCCTCGCCATCTCTTGTCGACGGTTGCCGCGACAACTGGTTCGGCATGTACTTCTTGGGTTTCCATGTCAACTTGTTCAGCAGGTCCGTCCTAGGTTGCCACGGCAACATCCTGCTTTTCCCGAGCATTAATCCTACTTACACAAAATAGCCTCCAACAGTATCTTTTCCACCAAAACCAATGAAAACATGAGCTCAAGCATAAAGATGAAAGAAATTATGAAAATATGCATGAATGCCTAATAGTGCAACTAAAATGAGCTTAAGTCTAACAATAATATAAGTAAAAGGGTAATAAAAATAGTAATTTTGAACCCTTGACACTTCCTTTATTTTGTTGGGTTTCATGGTTGAATTGAACACCATCTACTCCATTACCGACGTGTGCCATCTCTGTGATCTTCTTCTTTAGCTTGCATAGAGTACGTTCAATCTCGGAGTCGTATGGCCAATCTTCCGTCTCAGGGCTGTTCCTGGTCATACACCAAACAAAACAATTAAATGAAACAAATTTAAATAAAAGTAAAGCAACATGTAAGAAAAAATAGTAAAACTCATTTGCATTCCCAGGCAACGGTGCCAAAATCTTGTAGACTCTCGACGTGAATAAGAAATTGATGGCAATAGGGTGTAAAGGATGTTCGAAAAGTAATAAAACATTGCCAAGAAAAGTCCATTGCATCAAGTATACAAGGTCTGCAAGTAATACATCAGTTAAGCTGAGTTATCGGTCCCACATGGAATGCATTTTGGAATTTTAATTGCTTTGCATGTTTACTTGTCTTCAAGAAAAATGTTTGCTTTGAGTTGACATTGAGATGAATGAAGGGAAAGAAAATAAAAGAAAATAAAACGTTGGCAAGAGAGTGTCTTACCAAATGATGAGTGTTGGCAGGGAGTGCTTGGTTTTCACATTAATCATGACATGATGTCTTTCAATAAATCCTTTCTAGGAATTGTTTGCATAGCGGATTCAATGGTGGCATTTCCTCGTTCGAGGGTCAGTGCCCTAAATCATTTATTAAAAACCCTATATATATATTGCATGTTTTCTCAAAAATTGATTTGATTAAGTCCAAATCTTTACTCATGAGTGGTAGATTTCACTCCCGAAGTAAGTTCATCTACTTGAACATCTTCTTTCGAAGCATCTCACCTTAATATCTAGCATTCGTTCGTCGCCACCCAAGTCAGTTATGATATTGATTTGCAATAGGCTGACTATGTCAGCCGTCACTTGGCATAGTACTTTTAAAAAGAGACTGCCATCTCTCGCTTGGCAGTACGCTTAAAAATGGAAATCATGCCATATATAACAAAACATTGCCGAGGCAGTTATGATTTATTAAAAGTTATGCATAAAACATAATAGTCAACCTAAACAACCCCACCAACTATGAAATTAGTTCATGGTGGGGTAAACAACCAAAAAAATATCATCGTTTTTAACATCCATCATCATTTGAAAATAAAATAAAAATAATCCGACTAAGGATGGGGTAGAAGAGGGTCTTTAACTGCAGCTCTCCACAGCTAAGCCTTGGTCGTAGGTTGAACTCCTTGGAATCTGATCACTCTTCAGCTCTGGTCTCTCTCTTTTTGTTCTTGATTGATCGGGTATAAATAGGACTCAAGGAATAGCCTTGGTTCATCTTGGATTTGAATTTGAACACATATGGGATAAAAAAGGATAATCTCATCCAACATTTGAATCTCAAGGATTATCATATTAGGGCTGACATCACCATGCCAACGCTCCTTTCGCATCGCAGCTTGCCATGGTTTTGCCAACTGCACTTGGCACTACTTGCTATTTTTTCGGGGATTGATCCAATCCATATTTTTCGCAGCCTAATATAGTCCTAATTTTTGGAGTCAACAACTTCTTGGCCTGGCATCAAATGCTCTTCTCTGCCAACCGGTGCTTGGCAATTAAAGGTTCTTCTGTGCCAACAGCTACTCAACATCCTTCTCAGCATTATCTCCCTTCCTTGGTTTGCTTTGTCTTGCTAGAAATTGTGCCTTTTATATGACATCCTGCAAAAAGGTGTCAAAAATAACCTTTCAAACTGGCATAACAAAAAATCCCAACTCTTAATGCAAATGCATGGTTCCTAGGGCAAAATGAAACTAAATGTACTTAAAAGACAAGTAAAAGCTTGTGAAATTGGTATATAAATCAATACTTTTGGAGCGTCAACACATATCTTATATAATTAGAGGAAGTCTTTTAAATTTGTATCAAACTGTACTATAACATGATAAATAATTACAATTAAATTTGTATAGGAACTCGAAAACTAAACTCGAATTGAACTCGATTCAAATTTTATAAACTTGACTCGAATCGAAAAAATTTCTAATGAAGTTTGAGTTGTAAAATATGACGTGTCAACTCGAATAACTCGAAATTTTTTGACTCAACTCGATTAAACGCTCACCCCTAGCTAGGGGATAATCACTCCCTTGAAATTAGAATTTTAAATTCTAAAATAGTTATACTAAGTATAAAAGCTTGACTCCTAATTTAAAATCTTGGCTCTGTCTCGCCAAGTATGGTTGAATTGTAACCCCTTATATCGGCCTATGCATTAAGTCTAACTCTGGGAGGTCACATTCTATACCAAAAACTTCTAGTGAAAATATTTACAAGGTAAAGTCTCTAAACAAATAACAATTCTAAACCATAAACATATTACCAGATATTCAATCTAAAACCATACCAGAATTTGGTTACAAAATATGCAACATTGGGCGTTATAGTAAAGTATACTATATCAAAATATAGGCTCATGTCACCGTAATAAAGACAGTTTGGAAGATAGAAACATTAAAACCAAAGAGATATACTGAATGTGTCGATCCTCCAAGTGCCAAGTCTGGGAAGCCTATCCAAAATTATTTGAAAGAGGAAAAAGTTTGGCGGTGTGAGCTAGGGAGCTTAGTGTGTGCCAATAAGAGTAGATTAAAACATTTAAATATTTCAGATATGCATAAATAATTTCAGTAAGTCATGTTATAAGGGCAACCAAAGTTTTTTTAAACCTATCTACCCTCCAACCGAACACCGATATGCAGTCTCCCATAAAATGCATCCTGAAGAACTTACCATAGACTCGTGGGCGTAGAAGCCTACCTAATGGGATGCTTTAGGTCCATAAAGACTAAACTTAGGCCTATTGGGCATATGAGCTTAACTGAATGATTTACTAGCTGGATCAGGGTTGTACATGCAGAGACTTCAAATCATACCCCAAAAGTATACCCATGTAAATTTGTTTAGAACAATATGCAAAGCCATTAGAAATCAGGAGGGAGACGTGTATTTATCTCAATTAAACAGAAATCAGATATCTCAATTTCATATCAGACGTAAGGCATACTTTTAAACAGATAAGTAGACATGCTTTCGAAACAGAAAATTAATAATGTTCAAATTAGAGAGCATTCCATAATATATATTCAGAGAAATAAATTCAACAATTCGTATAAAACTATAATGTAGCACACATAGAACACACCTCAAAAAGCTGGTCAGAAGGGTCTATTGGGCACCTGCTTCGCTACGCTCTATAGTGATGCTAGATCCTATATCATAACGAAACAATGTTACTAGAAGAGAAATAAATTCTAACTTAATAATTTTACTAGGTTTCTAAGATCATATGAGTATCAATTGGTGCATGACGGGGAGCAAATCGGGAGGAGCTAGGATGAGCAGACGAATGGTCAAGAGAGTCTCTGGTACCTTTAATTACACAAGAGTTCATATCAGTCATTTATTCAATATAAACACTCTTAAATGATTAACTTAATACACATTCATGTTCGGGTTTTAGATCAGATACAAAGGCTTTCGGGTTAGAATTTCGCGAAACATACTTCAAAAATGAACTAAGGATGTTGAAAAACCCAAAATATGAGTTTTCGAAAAAATTTGACTTTTGGTCAAAGTCAACAGTCAACGGTCAGGTCAATGATCAATGGTCAAAGTCAACAATCAAAGTAAACTGAGTTGAATCATACGAGTTGAACCGACTGGGTTGACTTCGTCAGATGGGTCAGGTCGGACGAGTTGATTCAAGATTTGGGCCAAGCAGGCCAGTTCAGATATGGCAGACTGGGTTTGAGCCAACCCAGCTCGGTTCAAGGCCGGACCGATCCAGATTAGAGGGTAACCTAACAAACACGACGGCCGAAAATCACCCTTAGGTGGTAAGTGCTTACCACGGGTAGCCCAAATTGGCCGAAAACGCCACCAAACGATGGAGAATAATGACACAAATAAAAAGAAAGGGATTTTAAAGATTATAGAGGTCAAAGAAGGTCAAAAACCGTTCGAAACAAAACCAAAAAATATGGGGTTTCTTCTTGCTGAATGTCCCAAACAAAAAAAGCGGTGGCCAGTGCGAGTTCTCGATGAATGAAAGGCTGAGACTTGGTCACGGGATGACGGCGAACCAATATGTGGTAGTAGTGTGATTCGCGGATGATGCAAAAAACACCATCGTGACTACCATTTAGGTTTCCGACGAGCTTTCAAACTATTATCCACGGTAAACGTCGCGGAACGACGACGAGTGGTGGCTATTGCTGGAGTATGTTTACAACCCCGAGAGGAGGCTATCGAATAGAGGTTCCGAAAGAGCTTGTGGATGACAAAAATCCATTGCTCTTCAAACCATATGACCTCGGTGAGTTTTTGAAAATTTACTCCACCCAAAGAGCTCTTAGCTTTGGCCTTAAAGCGTATTGTAGTGTCTAAGATTTAGGCATAAAGAATATGGTGTGTGTTCTCTCTTTCTCTCTCTCTCTCTCTCTCTCTCTCATTGTTTGGTTTAATCACTTGTATCTAGTTTATTGGTTAAATAACCTGAATTTGGTTGATTGAGTAAACATCTTTTTGAAGAGTTTTAATTTATTTGGGAACAAATAGTTGATTGATAGTCAAACCCTCAATTTCTAGTGTTTGGTAAACACCTTTTTGAAAGAGGTGATTGTGCAAAATAAGCTAAAAGAGAAACGCTGGAAAATTCAACGGATTGGAAGAGCTGATTTACAAAACAAGATGTTAAATGATGTACTTGACCATGTTAATTCTATAATTACGTCCTTACCATAAAACCTAATCTAATGAAATAGCCTCCATTCTAATCCACTTGAATCTCTTATCACAATATTCCCAATCGTCAAACTACAACATCAAACAACCAAACCAAGGAGATTATTTTGGATATGCATCTCTTTCTTGAATATTTATGCAAACTGATTTATTTTTAGTGAACTTGTGTAAAATGATTTTTATGCAAAGTCTAATGATGAATTAGTGAAATTTTATTTTATCATTCTTTTTTTAGTTGTAGATTCTCAAGTATATTTTAGTATGCATCAATCTCCACAATGTTAATACTTTTCAATATTAAATTTAAAAAATATTTAAAATTTGCAAAAATATTCACTAATTTTACTTTCAAAAAATATATATTCACTAATTTTCTTAAGGATTTTTTAAATTCCTTATCAAAAACATTTTATCCAAATAATTCCACCCCAATAAACACTAAAGTATTATAAAAATATATATGTACTTAACAACTAAATGTATCATACCCTTATTTGTCATTTTACCAAGGGGCGGAGTCAGAAATTTATTAAAGGGGGTGCCATTTTACTTATAAATGAGTGTCAATTCTATATATTTTAATTTTTCATATATAAACTATATAGAAAAATAGAATTTTTAAAAAAATTTGAGGTGTCAACAGACACCCCAATAATGCATGTGGCTTCGCCCTTGATACTACTGATATAAGTTATAAGTTAGATGGATCTAAAAACATAAGGTAGATGGATCTAGAAACTTTTCTCCTATGAATCAAATAAAACTGAATAAAACTAGATTAATCCGCTCTACCGTATCTTTTTTTTTTCAATAAGATGGGATATTACCATGCGCATCATTAAACCACCCCTAATCATATATAGGTGGAGGAAAAAGAGTGTCCATGGTATTATTTACAAAGTGAACAAGACCTAAAAAAGGATATTCATCCATTCATTCTTCATTTTTTAGGTTTGATCCGCAAATATACCATCCATTTAAATTTAATTCAAAGTGTGTAAAATATCTGCAAACCTATAAGGCTTGACAAGTTTGGACAATCACGTCACCAACATCATGTACTTGATGGGTTAAACAAACTACAATTTGCACACTTGCACCTAAAACACAATTTTAACCTAAGTCATTCAATAAATAGCAGGTGAGTTAGTGTATATAAATATTTTTTGTGCTTGTTATCCTACTAATGTGGGATAAGTGTTTTCTATTTTCTTTACACAATTCACAAGTACCTTATTTTGAGCATCAATTTCTCACTCATCACTCAACTATTTTGAGTATTGTTGCATGAAAAGAGTCTATCGCAGATAGGTGCAAGTGTACACGTTGCAAGTAATAAAGCGATACGAAGTATCAGATATCGTCTCCACAGGGACTAGAAATACTTCTATCCTTAGATTGTTGCACAAGAAAAGAAATAAGTTTAATAAAATGTTTAGAGAAATCTTGAGAATAAGATAAAGTAATCATATTGAGAAAATAGGCTCGTATTGATTTGCTCAATAGTGCAGGTTTTGCACTGTTCAAAAGGCTTTCTGTTGCGTCTGTCGTCATTCCTATCACGGCAGCACCTGTCGCAGCAGAGATCTGTCGATGTCGCGGCAGCGATCAACAACCATGTACTTCTAGTTCAGCAAGAATCCTTGTTGTGGCTCGTCCTATCCCTAGGTCCAAGTTCTGTCGATGAACATGACTTAGATGATACCTCCCGGCGTGAATCGAAGGATGAACACCGATGTTTATGAACTCTTCCTTATCTACTTAACCTTGTACCTATACCTAGGCCAAGATGGTTTAACCATAAACTAGAAAACACGTATTTACTTCTTTCGTATACTTAACTCTCCCGATATTAAGTAAATGGATAACCTCACATTGCTCTCCCGATACTCTTATGAGATGTTGAAACCAGAGTAAATAAACTTGAAGCTTTTATTAAATTGAACAGAAAAATCCTAAAAATAGTATAATCCTTACAACTACTTTACAAGATCAACTCGTAGCCCTAGGGGAAGTTTAGAACATGATAGAGAGAGAGAAACGACTAGGGTTTTGGGGGAAGACGGCTAAGAACTGAATATCCTTTGCCTAGTCAAATTTCAAGCATATATATAGGTCTTGGTCTTGGGTTTTCTTAATAGACGAGAATACAAGTTTGAATTAAAGTACAACTCTATTAAAGACTAAATCTCTGAGTAGATGTCTCTTAATTCTCCCTATCTTCTTGCTTTGACTTTTTCCTTGAACTTAGAACCAGGACTTTCTAGTGCTTCTGGGATCCAACAGTTATGCAAGTGGTCCACGAAAATCAGGCTTTAAATGCTCTATCGATCGAACTCCACTTTGCATTTTTTTCACCATGGTCTTCACTGTCGCCTCTTCTGCCATGACAACGGTCACGATAGCATTGTAGCGGACAGTCTCCTTCACTTCTTCACTCCAGCTCTGCAACTAACGTTTGCTCCTTTACTGCCATGGATGCTTCCACGATAGTTACCTGCAAAAATAAACCAAAATCAGCCGCATCTGTGCAATATTTTCCAATTGTGATGTTTATGTAAAATCTATCCTAATATACATCTAAACATGCTTGAGTGCATCAATAATATGGAAAAATGAAGGGTAAAATATAGAACATTTATGCACTCAACACACTCCCAAACTCAAGTTATTGCTTGTCCTCAAGCAAATGCAACATAACTAAAAATGAAAGATTTGGCTTAACTCAGTGAACTGTCATTACCTTTAGCACCTTCACTATCAAGAACAATACCTTGTTGGGTATTTATGGACTTATCTGGAACAATGCTATAATTCTTGTGCAAGTGTGTGCAGGTTTTGTGAACATATATGTGCCTAGACTCTTTAGCAACTAGAATAGTTATGCTACTCACTTGAGTTTTATTTCAAATAATTTTTTAATTGGAGGCAATTCTTAGGATCCTTTAGTTTTTTCTAACTTAGACCCAAGTTTTTCTTTTCTTTTTTATTAAACTAGAGTCAGTTTTGGGCACCTCTAGCTATCTTCTTAGAGCCGGTGTTAGGCACCTCTAGGGGCAAGTGAGTATAAGTTTTTTTTTTATTTTCCCCTTTTTTTTCTTTTCCTAGAGCCGGTGTTAGCCTCCTCTAGGGGAAACTGAGTCTAAGTCTTTTTTTCTTTTCCTAGAGCAGGTGTTAGGCACCTCTAGGGGAAACCCAAGTGGTTAGGTTTTCTATTCTAAGTTTACTAACAGAAGTCTAGACGACATATAAGTCACAAAAGGTGTTTTTAAAGTTCAGAACTATAGCAAGGCTCTAAATAATTCCTAAAATATCCTAAAAATATTGTCACGACAGAGAATGTCGCGGCAGGTAAATGCAGTTCGGAGACTTAAGCCATTTTTTTTAACAAAAATTTAACTAGAAATGAGACACAACTTAAATAAAGTTCATTAATTAAATGAGAACAACACACCCCCAAACTCAAGGGTTCAATTGTCCTCAATGCATGGCACATAAACAGAATGAAAAAGAAACATCACAAATATAAAAAAAAAGTAAAGATAACAAAAATGTAAAAGAGCTTGAGTTGAAGAGTTGTCGTCGTTGTTGCTGATGCAGAGCTTCCGGCGGGTAGTTACTTTGGTGGCAGAGGCTGGCTTGGGATTGGGAGATGGTGAGGCTACCTTCTTTTTGGCCTCTCGAGGTGGCTGGACTCGGGTAGGTGAGATCTTTGGGGCCTTGTCCAGGGCCTCAAGTTCGTTGTCACTGCTGTTGTCCACTCTGTCGTGGCAGGGTCCCTCAACAGTAACATTCAGCTTCTTCTTCTTCATTGGAGGGAAATCTTTGGCTAACTCCCGAATGATAGAAGGCTCCAAGTTGGAGTCATCATGCCAGACTAAGGATGAGGAGAAACCTTCTAAGTACTTGGGATTAATCTCTGGCAGTGGTTCCTTCTGTTTGGTTCCTCGGGGAGTGGCAGATCGCCTGTCACCGTATCCGGCCATGGAAGAGGGTGTAGTGGAGGCAGCAGTTGGTGTGGGCGTCTTAGGGCTGGCATCAGGTGTAGGGGTGGTGAGAAGGTTTTCTAGGAAAGAGGGAAACTGTACATTTGGATGATTAAGATCAACTTTAATGAAATTTATCGTGGCCGTGGTGAAGTCCCTCATGAATTCCATGAATTCCAACTGTCTGGCCTCCATCTTTTTCAGTAGTTGAAGGAGTTGGTTGGAGGAGGTGTCTGCTTGTTGTGCGAGCTCTGTCTACTCAGGCTCTGCCGCGACAGGTTTCGTGGAATCTTGTTTTGTTGTTGGGTCTCTCATGGCAGAGGGGTCAACATATGCCAAAGGGGTGGCAGGCTTCAACTCCATCAGGCTATATATGTTCTGCTGCGTCCACCCCTTGCCAAGGATCTTCACATCTTCAGCAATCTCAAACACGCTCTTGGCTCGGCAGAGGGTGGTGAATAAGTAGGGGAAGAAAAAGGGGGCTCATTACTCTTGTTGCACACTCATGGATGCATCGAGTATATATTTACCAACATCTCACGTTTATGGAAGGAGTCGTAGTATCTCTTCTTTGAATCTGCCGATGCGAACCTTCTAGGGATTCTGTTGTGGCTAGGTGTAGAGACTGTTGCGATAGATGTGGAGGCAGCACTCCTTTTGGTTGATCGAGTAGTCATTGTAAGGAAACCGTTGGAACTGCAACGGGTGGCATGAATAACGGAGCCAACTGTCATGTCACACGGTTTCTTAACGCGTCTATCACACATTACCGTGTTTGCTGCGCGTTTGTTACGTGTTTCCGTGTCTATCGCGATAGTTCTGTGACAGGTTGTATTTTGTGCGTCTGTCGTGACAGCTGGTAATAGGATGTCACTACAGCTTTGTTCCATTGGGCTTAGTGGGCTGTTGTGAGTGTGGTGGGCTGGTTCATTCTTTCTCTTAACTCTACTTCCTTTATTTACCTGAAAATTAAAATAAGCAAAATATTAAATTTATATTTCCTAAAAGAATGAAAATAAAATAAATAAACTAAGTTAAACTAAGTTAAATTAGGGATGCTTTGAGGGGAATCTCTTAAAGTAACTACTTCCTGCACTCTTGGGGCTTCAGTCCCCTAATAGTTCTTTAGCCTTTGTCCATTGACTTTGAATTGGTGCCTGCCCTTGGTTGATCTGATTGTGATGGCACCATGAGGAAAAACATGGACTACT
Organism: Hibiscus tridactylites; assembly: GCA_958450335.1. Classification (NCBI taxonomy): domain Eukaryota; kingdom Viridiplantae; phylum Streptophyta; class Magnoliopsida; order Malvales; family Malvaceae; genus Hibiscus; species Hibiscus tridactylites. The sequence continues at coordinate 52,665,428 of OY288281.1, forward strand.
TGGAAGGTTCCAGACCATCTAGATTTTATCTTTCCTGGGAAAAGCTTCAACCTAGAGTTGAATAACAACACCTTCTGCCCTGGGCTAAACTGTCGTGGTAGCAGTTTTCTGTTGTGCCACTTCTTTGTTTTGTCCTTGTATATCTAGGCGTTGTCATAGGCCATGGCTCGAATTTCTTCAATTTCATTCAAGTCCAGCAGCCTTTTCTGCCCTAATTTATTCCAATCCATGTTAACTGTCTTGATAGCCCAATATGCTTTATGTTCTATCTCGACAGGTAGATGGTGAGGCTACCTTCTTTTTGGCCTCTCGAGGTGGCTGGACTCGGGTAGGTGAGATCTTTGGGGCCTTGTCCAGGGCCTCAAGTTCGTTGTCACTGCTGTTGTCCACTCTGTCGTGGCAGGGTCCCTCAACAGTAACATTCAGCTTCTTCTTCTTCATTGGAGGGAAATCTTTGGCTAACTCCCGAATGATAGAAGGCTCCAAGTTGGAGTCATCATGCCAGACTAAGGATGAGGAGAAACCTTCTAAGTACTTGGGATTAATCTCTGGCAGTGGTTCCTTCTGTTTGGTTCCTCGGGGAGTGGCAGATCGCCTGTCACCGTATCCGGCCATGGAAGAGGGTGTAGTGGAGGCAGCAGTTGGTGTGGGCGTCTTAGGGCTGGCATCAGGTGTAGGGGTGGTGAGAAGGTTTTCTAGGAAAGAGGGAAACTGTACATTTGGATGATTAAGATCAACTTTAATGAAATTTATCGTGGCCGTGGTGAAGTCCCTCATGAATTCCATGAATTCCAACTGTCTGGCCTCCATCTTTTTCAGTAGTTGAAGGAGTTGGTTGGAGGAGGTGTCTGCTTGTTGTGCGAGCTCTGTCTACTCAGGCTCTGCCGCGACAGGTTTCGTGGAATCTTGTTTTGTCGTTGGGTCTCTCATGGCAGAGGGGTCAACATATGCCAAAGGGGTGGCAGGCTTCAACTCCATCAGGCTGTATATGTTCTGCTGCGTCCACCCCTTGCCAAGGATCTTCACATCTTCAGCAATCTCAAACACGCTCTTGGCTCGGCAGAGGGTGGTGAATAAGTAGGGGAAGAAAAAGGGGGCTCATTACTCTTGTTGCACACTCATGGATGCATCGAGTATATATTTACCAACATCTCACGTTTATGGAAGGAGTCGTAGTATCTCTTCTTTGAATCTGCCGATGCGAACCTTCTAGGGATTCTGTTGTGGCTAGGTGTAGAGACTGTTGCGATAGATGTGGAGGCAACACTCCTTTTGGTTGATCGAGTAGTCATTGTAAGGAAACCGTTGGAACTGCAACGGGTGGCATGAATAACGGAGCCAACTGTCATGTCACACGGTTTCTTAACGCGTCTATCACACATTACCGTGTTTGCTGCGCGTTTGTTACGTGTTTCCGTGTCTATCGCGATAGTTCTGTGACAGGTTGTATTTTGTGCGTCTGTCGTGACAGCTGGTAATAGGATGTCACTACAGCTTTGTTCCATTGGGCTTAGTGGGCTGTTGTGAGTGTGGTGGGCTGGTTCATTCTTTCTCTTAACTCTACTTCCTTTATTTACCTGAAAATTAAAATAAGCAAAATATTAAATTTATATTTCCTAAAAGAATGAAAATAAAATAAATAAACTAAGTTAAACTAAGTTAAATTAGGGATGCTTTGAGGGGAATCTCTTAAAGTAACTACTTCCTGCACTCTTGGGGCTTCAGTCCCCTAATAGTTCTTTAGCCTTTGTCCATTGACTTTGAATTGGTGCCTGCCCTTGGTTGATCTGATTGTGATGGCACCATGAGGAAAAACATGGACTACTTGGAAGGTTCCAGACCATCTAGATTTTATCTTTCCTGGGAAAAGCTTCAACCTAGAGTTGAATAACAACACCTTCTGCCCTGGGCTAAACTGTCGTGGTAGCAGTTTTCTGTTGTGCCACTTCTTTGTTTTGTCCTTGTATATCTAGGCGTTGTCATAGGCCATGGCTCGAATTTCTTCAATTTCATTCAAGTCCAGCAGCCTTTTCTGCCCTAATTTATTCCAATCCATGTTAACTGTCTTGATAGCCCAATATGCTTTATGTTCTATCTCGACAGGTAGGTGGTAGGTTTTTCCGTAGATGATGCAGTATGGCGACATTCCCAATGGTGTCTTAAATGCAGTTCTGGAAGCCCGTAGTGCATCGGTTAGGTGAAGAGACCAATCCTTTCTAGTTGGTTTAACCATCTTTTCTAGGATGTTTTTCACTTCTCTGTTTGAGATTTTAGCCTGCCCATTGGTTTGAGGGTGATATGCTATTGCGATCTTGTGTGTAACTCCATATTTTTTCAGCACGCTAGCAATTACCCTGTTGTCAAAGTGCCTACCCTCATCACTAATAATCGCCCTTGGGCTGCCAAACCTTGAGAAGATATGTTTGTGCAGAAATATTTGCACGGTCTTGGCATCATTCTTTTGTGTGGTGATAGCCTCTACCCACTTGGACACTTAATCTACTGCCAACAGTGTGTACAAATTCCCACAAGAGGCTGGGAATGGTCCCATGCAGTCGATTCCCTGAACATCGAAAATTTTGATTTCAAGAATGTTCTACATGGGCATCTCATGCCTTCTAGAAATGTTTCTAGTCCTTTGGCATTTATCACAGCTCTTGTAAAACCTTGTGCATCTTTAAACAATGTAGACCAATAGAAACTAGCTTGCATAACTTTGGCAGCAGTTTTTTTCCTCCAAAGTGTCATCCATATGGAGCAACATGGCAGTCGTGAAGCAGTTCTTCATGTTCTTCCTATGGTATGCATCTCTTGGTGATCTGATTTGCACAGTGCTTAAATAGAAGAGGTTTTTCCCAATAATAATGTTTTGCATCATTTTGGAACCTCTTTCTAGCTTGGTAATTAAGTTCAGGAGGTAATAAACCACTAAAAATGTAATGTACAATGTTAGCATACCAAGAGATTTCAGGAAGCTTACATGCCGCCATGGATGTCGCGACAGTGCTGGTGGCAGTGAATAACTGCTCGTTTGGGAAAGTTTCCAGTATGTTAGTCTTGTCTTTCTCTTGGTCCTTTCCCATCTCCAGTCTTAACAAGTGATCAACTACTTGGTTTTTTGTTCCCTTTTTGTCCTTGATGTCAATATCGAATTCTTGCAACAGCAGAATCCAACGTATCAACCTTGGCTTAGCATCCTTCTTGGTGAACATATATTTTAGTGCTGAGTGATCCGTATGAACCACAACCTTTGTTCCAAGTATGTATGGTCGAAACTTGTCAATTGCAAACACCACTACTAGCAACTCCTTCTCTGTTGTGGTGTAGTTAATTTAGGCGTCATTTAAGGTCTTGTTGGCATAGTATATAATGTGGAAGAGTTTCTCCTTCCTCTTCCCTAGTGCTGCCCCGACAGCATAGTCACTGGCGTTACACATGATCTCGAACGGTAAACTCCAGTCTGGTGGTTGTACTATTGGGGCTGTTACCAGCTTCTCTTTCAATGTCCTGAATGCTTCGGTACATTCAATGTTAAAGTAAAAGGCCCTATTTTGTTCCAACAAGAGACACATGGGTTTAGTTATTTTAGAGAAATTGGAAATAAATCTACGATAAACCCGACGTGTCATAAGAAACTTCGTATGCCCTTGGCTATTGTGGGTGGCGGCTTTTTTTCAATAACTTCAATTTTTGCTCTATCCACTTCTATGCCGCGGCAGGAGACCTTGTGTCCCAACACTATACCCTCATTCACCATAAAGTGTCATTTTTGCCAGTTTAATACAAGGTTAGCGTCCTCGCATCTTTCAAGCACCTTCTTCAAATTGCCTAGGCAATCGTTGAAACTGTCTCCAAAGACAGAAAAAGTAATCCATGAATATCTCCAGGAAATCTTCCACCATATCCAATAATATTGACATCATACATCGCTGGAATATTGTTAGAGCATTGCATAGTCCAAATGGCATTCTTTGAAAGACGTATGTTTCGTATGGGCATGTGAAGGTTGTTTTCTCCTGATCCTCCAGTGCAATTGCGATCTAGTTTTAACCTGAGTAGCCATCAAGAAAACAATAGTAAGGCTTCCCCGCTAATCTATCTAACATTTGGTCAATAAAGGGTAAGGGGAATTGGTCCTTCGGAGTAGCTTTATTAAGCTTCCGGTAGTCCATACAAACCCTCCAACAGGTCACAGTTCTGGTTGGGATTAGCTCATTTTCCTTGTTGGTTACTACCGTTATGCCTCCCTTTTTGGGTACGCATTGCACTGGGCTCACCCACTTGTTATCTGAGATGGCATAGATAATACAAGCATCAAGCCACTTGATGATCTCTTTTCGTACCACCTCTCGCATAGCTTCGTTTAGTCTTCTTTCAGCATCAGTCTTCGGATTATGGTCATCCTCCAAGAGGATTTTGTGCATGCATATTGCCAGACTGATTCCTTGGATGTCAACAATGGTCAATCCAAGTGCCTTCTTATGCTGTTGTAGCATCCTGATCAGCTATTGTTCATGTTCCTACATCAACTTAGAAGAGATGATTACGAGCAACATATCATTAATTCCAAGAAAAACATATTTAAGTTGCCCTCGCAGGGGTTTAAGATCTAAAATAGGTGGCTACTCAATGGAAGGCTTTTGGATCACATGTTCATTCGAGGTATAATTCAAAGGCTCAAAGAACTTACCTGGACGTGTGCCTATCCAATTTACCTCCTCAAAACCTTCAGTGTCAGATGCTTAATTGGCTGAGGAGTCGCTTTCGTCAACGCTTTCGTGGCAGTCTTCTAAGTGACTGCGGTGGCAGTAACCAAATTGTCTATCGTGACAACTTGATCTGATGCAAGGTTGGTCTATGATTACTTCTGATATTGCCTTACGTTCTTCCTATGCATCAGCTTGTTTAATAGCTTGGAGAACATTGAGCTTTATCTGTTGGTCATTTACTCCCATAGTCAGTTCTCTCATCTCTACATCGATCACTGTTCTCCCTGTGGCTAGGAAGGCTCTCCCAAGGAAGATCGGTGCGTTTTCATCTGCTTCACAATCTAAGACAAGAAAGTCAGCTGGAAATATAAACTTATCCACTCTTACCAAAATATCTTCAATCTTTCCTTCCGGTTGTACGTAATAGTGGTCTGCCAGTTGCAGCATGACTGTTGTGGGTCTTGCTTGTTCGATACCTAGCTTCTGAAATACAGATTTAGGCATTAGATTAATACTAGCACCTAGATCACAAAGTGCCTTACCCACAAATTTATCACCAATTATGCATGGTATTATGAAACTCTCGGGATCCTTCTTCTTTGGGGGTGGACGCTTATGTAGGATTTCCATGCATCCTTCTATCATCATCACAGTTTCAAACACCCCAAGTCTGGATCTCCTAGACATTACATCCTTAAGGAACTTTTCATAACCAGGCATCTACTTAATGGCTTCTAACAGCGGAATGTTGATGGTACTTGCTTAAAAACATCATAGATTTTCTTAAGCTGGTACTCATGTTTCTATTTTTTCAATCGCTGCAGAAAAAAAGGTGGAGGACCACAATCTTTGAGGTGTCCTTCACATGGGAATCATATTTGAGGAAGCTCACATTCTGTAGTTTCTTCTGACCGCTCCTCTATTTCTTCTGTTGTCGTGGCAGGTGTGGCGACAGCAGGCTGTTTTGCTTCTGTCGGGGTAGTGTTCTCGACAAGTGTTTTTGGGGTCGATTCCTTATTAGATGTTTCTTTAATTATCGACCCTTGTAATTGTTTCCCACTCCTCGCTGTAATAGTTTTGCACTGCTCATGTGTGGGTTTTCTAGTGACCTCAGTATCACTAGGGAATCCTCCATTCTGCCTTGGGTTTTATGAACTGTGAAACCTGACCCATCTGTGTCTCTAGGGATTTTAGGGTAGCCTTATGTTTTGTCATTCTCATCTCTGTCTTATCCATGAAGAATTCGGTCTTCTTGACAAAGTGATCCATGTTCTCCATATATGCTCCTGTTTGAGACATGAAGGTTGCCAGGGTCTGTTCCAGAATGCTCGTTGTGGCTACCGGCTGTTGTTGTAGTTGTTGTTGTGGTTGCTGTCGTGACAAGATTCTGGGACCCCATTGGTTCTGGTTATTTTGGACTTGAGGGTTTAATGCGTTTTTAGGGTTACTCCAGGAAAATTTGGGGTCCTTTCTCTAGTTTGGGTTGTAGTTGTTAGAATCATAGCTTCTGTTCTTGTTATAATTTCCAACATACATCCCCTCTTCTAGTTGTAAAGGACACTCATTTGTACTGTGGTTTCCACTGCAAGTTTCTCACACCTCTTCAGCAGATAATACAACCTTAGATTCCTCCCACTGTAGGTTTTCAACTATCTTGGTGAGGTATGCAATTTGAGTTTTGACGGAGTTATCAGATTCGTATTCCTTTACAGATATTCCTCGTCTACCTCCTATTCGAGCTGTGGGGACCTGCTCATCGTTTTTAGCTAACTTTTTCAACACCATCATTGCATTCTCTGGTTCCTTGTCCAATAACAAGCTATTTGCTGCTGACTCTATCCTCATCCGAGTGTGTGCATTAGCAGCATTATAGAATTTGACAACCTGATTCCACATAGGGAATCCATGCATCGGGCAGTTTCGTAAGAGAGTTGTAAATCAGTCACATGCCTCGTGCATCAGTTCGTCATCTTCCTATTGAAAAGTAGAAATCTCGTTACGTAATCTTTCAGATAAGAGGGAAGCATTAAAACGAGAAAGAAATTCATGACAAAGGTCTGCCCAAGTTCTTATTGAACCCGGCATTAACTTGTTCCACCAGGTTTTCGCTCTATCTCTCAATGAATGAGGAAATAGTCGGAGTCTCAGTACTTCCGGGCTTATTCCTGGCTGTCTGAATGATCCACAGATCTCTTGGATGGTTTTCAGATGTTCACGCGCATCCTCAGTAGCAGAACCACCAAATTGACTAGTAGAATTTATCATGCTGAGCATCACAGGTTTTAGTTAAAAGTGTACAACTTCCACATCTGGCAGCGTAGTTTCCAGTTCAACATGGTCGTTATCCATGTACTCTCAGCAAGTCTGTCGTGCTGATGGGGCAGCAGGCGGTGGCCGGTTGTTCTAGGCATCATTAGAAGGATCAACATCACCCTTAGGGTTGTTGTTGTTGTTGAAATTATCCGCCCCATTGCCTTGTCTTCCATTCACCATTGCTTCCAGTCTTTCCTCAAGAAAGTTGTTTCTTTCTATCAAGAGTCAGGCTTGGTTCCTGAGTTGATATGTTCGTTCGATTTCTAGATCTAATTCGTACTCAGGTTCTTTACCTCGTCTCGATCTGCGCATAAGCAATAGAAGAACCCTGTGAAAAGCAAAGGAAAAATAAAACAACTAAAAATAAAAAGAAATAAAAACAAAAATAAAAAGGTGCAGTAATAAAAGATAAAGGTTTGTTGTCATTCCCCGGCAGCGGCGCCAAAAACTTGTTGCGTGTAAAAGAATCTATCGCAAATAGGTGCAGTGTACACGTCGCAAGTAATAAAGTGATAAGAAGTATCGGATATCGTCTCCACAGGGACTGGAAATACTTCTATCCTTAGATTGCTCTACAAGAAAAGAAATAAGTTTAATAAAATGTTTAGAGAAATCTTGAGAATAAGCTAAAGTAAAAGATAAAGTAATCAGATTGAGAAAATAGGCTCGTATTGATTTGCTCGGTAGTGCAGGTGTTGCACTGTTCAGAAGGCTTTCTGTTGCGTCTGTCGTCGTTCCTGTCGCGGTAGAGATCTGTCGATGTCGCGGCAGCGATCAGCAACTATGTACGTCAAGTTCAGCAACAATCCCTGTTGTGACTGGTCCTTTCCCTAGGTCCAAGTTCTGTCGATGAACATGTCTTAGATGATACCTCCCGGTATGAATCGAAGGATGAACACTGATGTTTATGAACTCTTCCTTAGTTGCTTAACCTTGTACATATCCTTAGGCCAAGATGGTTTAACCATTAACTGGAAAACACGCATTTACTTCTTTCGTATACTTAACTCTCCCGATATTAAGTAAATGGATAACCTCACAATGCTCTCCCGATACTCTTATGAGATGTTGAAACTAGAGTAAATAAACTTGAAGCTTTTATTGAATTGAACAAAAAAATCCTAAAAATAGTACAATCCTTACAACTACTTTACAAGATCAACCAGTAGCCCTAGGGGAAGTTTAGAACATGATGGAGAGAGAGAAACGACTAGGGTTTTGGGGGAAGACGGCTAGGAGCTGGATATCCTTTGCCTAGTCGAATTACAAGCATATATATAGGCCTTGGTCTTGGGTTTTCTTAATAGACGAGAATACAAGTTTGAATTAAAGTACAACTCTATTAAAGACTAAATCTCTGAGTAGATGTCTTTTAATTCGCCCTATCTTCTTGCTTTGAACTTTTCCTCAAACTTAGGACCAGGCCTTCCTTGTGCTTCTGGGCTCCAACAGTTATGCAAGTGGTCTACGAAAATCAGGCTTTAAATGCTCTATCGATCGAACTCCACTTTGCATTTTTTGTCACCGTGGTCTTCACTGTCGCCTCTTCTGCCACGGCAGCGGTCACGACACCATTGTAGCGGACAGTCTCCTTCACTTCTTCACTCCAGCTCTGCAACTAACTTCTGCTCCTTTACTGCCATGGATGCTACCACGGCAGTTACATGCAAAAATAAACCAAAATCAGCAGCATCTGTGCAATATTTTGCAATTGTGATGTTTATGTAAAATCTATCCTAATATGGAACTAAGCATGCTTGAGTGCATCAATAATATGGAAAAATGAGGGCTAAAATTTAGAACATTTATGCACTCAACAAGTATAGATACTGTTGTAAAGGTCTATGGAGTAACCAATAAATTCATCATTCGAATCTCAACATTTACCCATCGAAAATATGGTTCAAAGTTATAGTTTTTTTCCAATAATATATACTTGGTATAAACTTTTTTTTATTAAATATCTAGTATAAACGAAAGTGCTTTGCATGTAAATAACGTAATAATATGTCATTTGCATATTTATATTAGATGATTTTTGTATTTGGGTGTATGTATAATAAATAAGATCGTAGCAAACCTTATTCAAATTATATATCAGAGCCAGAGGGGTTTATGGGCCGAGAGGAAGGGACCAACCAACACAATTACAAAAACAAGCTTTGTTCGTAAAAGTTGACAGAAAAATAATAAAAATGGAGAAGTGAGGTATCGATTCCCATATCTCTCACATGCTAAGCGAGCGCTCTACCATCTGAGCTACATCCCCATATGCAACATATTCTCATAAGTATAATTTATTTTTAAAACAAATGAAATCAAATCAGTGCAACATGGTTCAGAGGCCAGCTTCTCATCCAAGTTTGGAGGACCATTTGTCAACCGTATTAAAACTTAAAAAAATATTAATCGTTTTATCTGGAATGGATATTCTCATAATTATAATTTATTTTTTACATGGTTTTATAATGATTTTCGAATTTTGGGTTTGTTGGGGGTTTAAAGGGGTTTAAAATTGAATTTTGGGGCTGTTTAGTGTGGGAAGTTGATTGTTGATGATTAAGTGATGGTTGAGGGTTGTTTTGGGTGTATTAGATGACATTTTGGAGGATGGAAATATGGTTTTCTAGTTCGGCTTTTGGGCTGCTAGAAAATGAGGGTTTTTTGGGTGTTGTTGGCTTGAATTTGATGCTTGATTGGTGCTCTGAGTTTACAGCAGTGGTTTGTGTTTATCTTGGTGATTAATAGAGTGTGTTTGATTGTTTAGAAACAAGGAACTTTGTTGGTGAAGCCTCACATTCGAATCCAGAACCTTTGGGGGCTTGATCAGTTGGTTGCTTGTGTTTGGAAAGTCCGGTGAGTGGTTCTTCGACTTTAAATTGGTTTTCAAATGTTGGTTCGAGCCTGTGGACCTAGGTCGGGCTTGGTAAACCCACCTAGAATTGGGATTAGATTGGTAGTCTAATCTCAAGCTTTAGTTAGAGACCTATGGATGAACTTTGAATAATGTGTGATTATGCCTCTTGTCCCATATTTATTGTGATTGATGTTGTTATGTATATTGTGATATACATATGTGTTGAGGCATGAAGTTTTATGCATTGTAATATGCATGTGATTGTTGGAAATTGGGTGCATGATCGTAAATCATGGTGAGTACGTGCTAAGCACGCAAATTGGTAAGATTGTTGTGAGGTTGAATTGTGAAATGAGTTAGTATTGGCACTAGTATGCTTGGGTACAAATGATCGATCATTAAGATGTTTAATGTGCACACGAGAGTCGAAATGCGCGCGTGGTCTTGGTGATGGTAGTCATCAAGATGGAGTAGAGGTACGCCCGGAAATATTCTTTTATATGTTAGTCGGTAATGAGTGGAATCCTATCGACAGGGCGTGAGGATGAGTGGAATCCCCTCCGTGTGAAACGGTGATGAGTGTAATCCCTCCGTAAGGTAATGGTTGAGTTGTTGGATGTGAGTTCCAACGGTTGTTATCCGCATATTCGGGTCAGAGCTAGGTGCCAATACGTTCGTTAAATGTGTATTCATATGATTGTATTATGGATGTGGGCAAGTTGAGCATTGCATGAGTATTGATGTTATATTCATGCATTATATATGTTTAACTCTTGTGTCTTCGAAGGAAAGAAAACATGCATTGTTCCTTGGGTTTGTTGCCCGTGCTTGGACCCTGCATTGTCGAGGTTTGTTTTTTGAGCTTACCCTCACTAAGCTTTACGCTTACGCTCTCTTTTGTTCGACAATGCAGATCCTTAGTTCGTGGGTTGCTTGTGCGAGGAGAAGGGACTCCAAGTGTGCCATATGTGATATCTTATTCCTCAAGTATGAACTTTTAAGTTATGAGATGTAATGGACAAGCAATGAGGATTTGTGTTGTTGTTTGTGTTAGGAGCTTGTTAGACTCCTTTGATATGTTGGTGTTATGGTGTGGCTTGTTGATGCCTTATTTTGGATTGTAAACTATGTTTATGTTGCATATCATGATTGCTTATGTGTCTTGTTTCTAAGGCATGAAACCTTAAAATGCAATGTGTGACTCTTCATGGTGAATGCTAGATCCCATTGAATGTATGCCCTTATCTTGTATGTTGTGTGTTTTGAGCATGCTTGTAATAGGGTGTATGCCTCTAGAATTGTGTATGCATGATGTGTCTTGCTTCTTGAGGTTGTTGGGGTCGTTTGGGATCGTTTAGAGATGTTTAAAACTAGTTTTGGTAACTCACTGGTTGCAGGCGTTTTGGAACGAGGGAGGCTGTTTCAGAATGGGTGTGGTTCCAGGGACACCCGTATCGGAACGCGTTCCGGTACGGTTTGGCTATTGTGAACCCTTATTCTGATACGAGTTTCGAAATGTTTTGGCTACTGTGAAACCCTGTTCCGGAACGTGTTTCAGAACGTCTAGGCGAAATGGACCCTGTTCCGAAACGGGGTGGATGTGTTTCGGTACGGGTGTTTGGCTTTTTAAACTGGGGCCCGTGTTTCGAAACGAGCAAGCCTGTTCCGAAACACATGCCTGAAAAGTGGGCTTTTGACATCTCTAAAGGTTCTTAAGTGTTGGGCATTAGGTCCTGTTTGTTGTTAGTCTTCTTGTGAGTCTTGTTTTCCACTGTCGCTTCTCATATAGGTCTAATTGAATCCATCTAGACAAGATAATTAAAGAAAAAGTTTTCTCGGGTTGTTAACCGAAGTGGAGCCTTAACAGGTTTCGCCTCGGTTTTCTCCGTGTAGCCTACTCGGACCGGTCAGTCGCCCGGACCGGGATGAGGGGGTTACAACTTGTGTAAAATGATTTTTATGCAACGTCTAAAGATGAATTGGTGAAATTTTATTTTATTATTCTATTTTTAGTTGTAGATTATCAAGTATATTTTACTTAAGAAAATATACCAATACATGAAAGTGAAGAAAAAATTGTAGTGTTGATATTTTATACAAGGTTAATAGTATGCATCAATCTGCACAAGGTTAATATTTGTCAGTATCAAATTTTAAAAAATTTCAAAATTTTAAAAATTTTCAAAATTTTAAAAAATATTCACTAATTTTCTTAAGGATTTTTTAATTCCTTGTCAAAAGCACTTTATCCAAATAATTTCAACCCAATAAAGGCTAAAGTATTATAAAACATACATCCATTTAACAACTAAATGTGTCATACCTTTATTTGTCATTTCACACAGGGGCAGAGCTAGAAATTTTTATTAAGAGGTGTCATTTTTTGAACGATATTTAAAAGGAGTTAATTATTTATAAACGAGTGTAATTTTAATTATAAATGGTTGTCAATTCTATATATTTTTAATTTTTTATCTATAAACTATATAGAAAAATAGAAATTTTAAAAAATTTTGAGGCGGCAACAAACACCCCATTAATGCATGTGGCTCCACCCATGATTTTACCCATTTATGTTATCAGCTATTAGCTAAGTTTTACCAAACACTTTTATATAAACAATTAATCAAAACAATTTCTCATATCAGCTAATAAAATCAGTTGGTCAAACCAGTCTCTACAATCAGCTACCAACTATCAGCTATCAGTCGTTTGCCAAACACCCCCAATAACTTGTCATATTTTTTAAAAATAAAAAAAAGGAATCATCACCAATCTTTATAAATAACATTCATTCATTGTTATTTCTTAGATTTGATCTACAAAATTAATAATTTGATTCTACTCATTCAAACATAAGGTAGATGGATCTAAAAACTTTTTTCCTTCAAACCAAATAAAACTGAATAAAACTAGATTAATCCGCTCTACTTTGTCTTTTTATAATATGATGGGATATTATCATGCGCCTCATTAAAAAAACCTCCCTAATCTTAGGTGGAGGAAAAAGAGTGCCCATGGCAATATTTACAGAGCGAATAAGACCTGCAAAAGGATATTCATCCATTCATTGTTCATTTTTAGGTTTGATCCACAAATATATCATTCATTTAAATTTATAACTATTATTTTTTTTGATAAAATAGAGGTATTACATTCTCATACTGAGATTCGAACACATACAAGATGGAGGCAATACAAGATGGAGGCAATATGAGCATCCTTAGCTACTAGGCCAATTAGTAGATCTCATAATTATTATATATTTTAATTATTCATATGTATGTATTTAATATATGTTACAAATAATAATAGTCTGAAACGATAAAAAGGAAAAATAAAATATTATTAAATAATCGAAATATAACAGTAAAGAAAATATATGTTGAGACAATCGCGTCACCCACATCATTTGAGACTTGATGAGTTCAACAAAATACAATTTGCACAATTACACCTAAGATGCAATTTCAAACTAAGTTACTCAATAATTAGCAAGTAGGTCAGTGTATATAAACACTTCTCATACTTGTTATCCTACCAATGTGTGATAAGGGTTTTCTATTTTCTTTACACAATTCACAAGTACCTTACTTTGAGCATAAATTTCTCATTCATCACTCAACCATTTTGAACATAGATACCGTTGTAAACGTCTATGTGCAACATGGTTCAGAAGCCAGCTTCTCATCCAAGTTTGGAGGAGCATTTGTCAACCGTATTAAAACATAAAAAAATCTTGTTCGTTTTATCTGAAATGGATAGCAACTAGCAAGCCCCGACAACAATTAAAATATTGTGCTGCTTGAGTATTTTTTCTATGAAACATGGGTGTACTCGTTTATCCTTTTAAGAGTTTAAGTAAAGACTAATATGTTGTGTGTGTTGTTCCCATCTTGTTGATGTGGTTATGGTGCTTTTTCTTGTACAGGCATTGCTGCATCTTGGGGTTTTTGTGGTTGTTGTTGATCACTTGTTGGCTACGTTAATGGTGTATATGTGTGCCCCCTTGCGACTGCGTCGTTGTGTCTTCAGTGATGAACCCAAGGAGGCTGGAGGGGGCCGTCGACGCCCCTATAAATTTGAAATTCGTATATGATTTGGAATTTTTTTTAGAAATTTTCTATTAAATTTCTATTGAAAATCTATTCTTGCCCTCTAAAATTTTATAAGTTCGCCCCCTAGAATTTTATAGGTTTACTCCCTAACATAGACTCATGCGTCTGTCATGTGTGACTTGATTAGTGACAATAAGTTCAATTCCATTGTGTTTGACCTTAGTGTTTGTGAAAGGAGAAGCGTCTGATTTGAGTTTTGAGTGGGAAGATCGCTATTCATTTCTTTGCTTGTGTATGGTGCTTCTTGTGAAAATTCAGGCATGGTTGCCGAAGATGATTAACGAAGGATAATTGATGAGTGAAGGAGAATGGCGGTTGATTTAGGTTACTAAAATATTAGGGTTTTAGCTAAAATATCAAAATAGATTACAAGAGAGTAAGTCAAGTACATGAGATAGGCTTTTATAGCCCAAAAATTACAACTAACCAACTAACCTCTTAGCCCAACAGATTCAACCATCTCAAAAGATTACAACTAATTCATAGTAATATCTTCTAACATTCACCGTGTTTCCTTTTCTTCTTTCTTTCTTCTTCAAACTGATGAGATATTCACAGTGCAGATTCTAGTATTGTATTAGATATAGCAACTCTGTCAGTTAGGCTAGTATTTTTTATTATATACGGTTAGGATTTTCGTTATACTTTCTATATAAGGTTGTAGTTAATACTCAAATGATTATCATTGGTTTACTCAATAAAATCAAGAATCCTTTTCTACGTTCTCTCGTTCTCTCTCATTTTCTCCATATTTCTATATTTCCTACATGGTATCAGAGGTTTCTTCCTCCAACATGAGTTCTTCAAAACCTTTTACTAACAAAACAATTACGATTCGATTGGACGAGTCCAATTTCTTACTTTGGAAGCAGCATATTCTTTTTGCAATCGAAAGTCTTGGGTTAGTGAGTCATATTGATGGCACAATTTCAATTCCTGCACAAGCTGTTGTCAATGAAAAAGGTGAGAGGGTTTCTAATCCAGATTATGTTCTTTACAAACAAGAAGATAGTGTGTTGTGTTCTTGGCTTCTTGCTTCGATTAGTCCTTCTATCTTGCCTTCGTTAGTTGGCTGCAAAAATGCATCCGAAATTTGGGAAATGTGCAACAAGATTTTTTGACTTCTTCCACCACCAAGCTTATGCATTTGCATTGTTCGTTACGAAGCTTGAGGAAAAGGGATCAGAGTATGAAAGAATACTTGGGCCGAATTCAGTCAATTTGCGATAACTTGGCTGCAACGGGTAATCCTCTTACTGAAATCATGCATATTTCAGCGATCTTGTCTGGTCTTCCACCCGAATATGAACCTATTGTGGTTTTGATTACATCCAGTCAACAACCTTATAAGGTTGACAGTGTCTGTAGTGTCCTTCTTGACACTGAAGCACGACAGTAAGGTTTAGTTTCACAAAATCTTTTTGTGAATATTGTACAAGGTTCTTTTTTCAATTTTCTTCATGGAGGATCTTCAGGTTCTTTTTCAGGAAGTTTTCCCATTCAAGGGAATTCTTCATCTTTCTTTGATAATACAAATCCTCATGGATTTGTTAATCAAGTATCTTAGTTAGGACAGGGAGTTGTAACAGGTATACCACTGTCAACTCAGTATGTAATTTGTGTTTCGCATCAGGGAGTTAAGCTAATTATCCATCAGGGAGTTAGGCCGGTTGTTCACCTCGAAGACAAAATTTTCAACAAAATTTTCGAGGACATGGTGGTCGTTTTAGAGGACGGTCACGTGTGCAATGTCAGATTTGTGGGAAAATTGGCCACTTGGCTGGTACATGTTATTATCGATTCAATCCGTCTTTTGCAGGAATTGGAGTTGCAACAGATGTCAACAATAGTTACCTTGTTAATTTCACTGATTTTGTTGATTCTTTAGTTGAGCTTCAAGAATCGTTTGAAGATGGTTTTATTAATGTGGTTGGAGATGTTTCAAACAACCAATTGGGAGAGGTCGCCTGGTTTCTTGATGCAGGTGTCGGTGTACATCTTACTTCTGATGCAACCAATTTGACTAATTCAACTGAGTATCAAGGGTCAGGTAAAATTTTTGTGGATAATGTTGCCAATGTCTCTATTTCTAATGTTGGTCAAGCATCCTTGCTTACAAATTTGAGACCTCTTGTGCTTAACCAATTGTTGCGTGTACCTCCTATTAAAAAGAATTTATTATATGTCTCTTTTTACAAAAGATAACAGTGTATCTATTGAATTTTATCCAGAGTTTTGTGTTGTGAAGGACTTAGCAACTCAACAAGTAATTCTTAAAGGGGCAGGAAAGTAATGGCTTGTACAAGCTTCAATCCAGTGGACTTCGTGAGCTACAACAGTCTTCAATTGCTCAATATTTAGTTTTTTGTGTTGTTACCTCGAACAATTCTTCGAGCAATTCATCAAATTCTTTTTCTGATTCTTGTCTTGCTAGCTATAATGACTTATGTTTTTCTGTTTTAGTTGATAATGTTGAGCTATGGCACAGAGGGCTTGGTCATCCTTATGATCATACCCTTTCCAAAGTGCTTAAAGATTGTAAATTTCTAGCAACATGAATAATAAAATTGCTTCTCTTTGTTCTGCTTGCAAGATTGGTAAAAGTCACAAACTACCCTTTCAATGTTCTGTCATGTCTATGATCAGCCATTTCAACTTGTACAAATTGATTTATGGGGCCCTGCACATGTCATATCTAATAATGCAAGCTATTATATAAGTTTTGTTGATGCTTATACAAGATATACTTGGATGGATATATTTTAGATCTCGAAAATCAGATGCTACTAGTATAGTTCTTGCTTTTCAAAAGTTAGCTTAAAGGAAGTATAATTGTAAA
Organism: Hibiscus tridactylites; assembly: GCA_958450335.1. NCBI lineage: Eukaryota > Viridiplantae > Streptophyta > Magnoliopsida > Malvales > Malvaceae > Hibiscus > Hibiscus tridactylites. Next base: position 52,682,264 of record OY288281.1, read on the forward strand.
CTAAAAGTTGTTCAAACAGATTGTGGATCTAAGTTTAAGCCTTTAATTCTTATGTTTAGTTAACAAGGCATTGAATTTAGAAATACTTGCCCCTATACTTCTTAATAAAATGGTATTGTTAAACGCAAGCATAGACATATTGTTGAGCTTGGGTTGACTCTTTTAGCTCAAGCCTCCCTTCCTCTTAAATATTGTACTGATGTTTTATATTATGCAACCTTTCTTATAAATAGGTTACCTTCCAATGTGTTACAAGGACTTACAACTTATAAGAAGATGTTCAAAGCCAAGCCAAACTATTCTTTTCTTAAAGTATTTGGTTGTGAGTATTATCCACTCCTAAGGCCATATAATCAACACAAACTACAGTTCAGATTAAAGGCATGTCTGTTTCTTGGAAATGTGTTTCCTTTTTCTGAACAACAACACTCTATTCAAGATTCAGTTCCAGAAAGGTCAGTTGCTGTCAAAATTATAACACCCAAGAATCAAGAGCGTGTGTCTATAAGACTTCCTTCATGTTCAGTAGGTCCCTTTGGTTCGTTAAGTGAAGGAGGAAATTCTGAAAGTTTGCCAGGGTCACATCAATTTGCAGAATCCTCAATGAGTCTTAGAGAGACTACATCAAATTCAAATGAGATAGATTTGAATAATGCATCATCTTCAACAAATTCCACAGAAGATTCTAATGATAATTCTGCTACAGGTGTGCAAGTTTCAGTATAGGCAGAAAATTCAAGTGCTACAAATTCACCAGATGTTGCTGGTTCAAATGTTTTGCCAAGTGTTGATGATTCAACTATGCCTACTTCTTCAAATATACCAAGGGTTACTTCAAAATCTGTCACAGAGTCCCATGCTATGGTTACTAGGTCTAAAGCATGAATCTTTAAACAAAATGTGTTTTCAGCTGAGTTAGGGTGTTCTATACCTAGTGATATTCAGCAAGCCATGCTCTCAATAGAATGGAAGCAAGCTGTTGACAAGGAAGTCAATGATGTAGTTCAGAAAGGAACCTGGGATTTGGTTCCTTTGCCAAGTGATCGAGTTCGAATTAGCTGCATATTGCTCTTTAAGATTAAGAGAAATTCAGATGACAGTATAGAGAGGTATAAAAGCGCGCTTGGTTGCAAAGGGTTATTTGCAAAAGGCTGGATTCACCAGTTGTGAAACCTATGACAGTGAGAGTGATACTCAGTTTAGCTCTTGCAAATAACTAGACTCTAAGACAATTTGATGTAGATAATGCATTTTTAAACGGTGATTTAACAAAAGATGTATACATGTTGCAACCGCCAGGGTTTGAATAACAAAGAGCTAATGGTGAAAAGCTTGTTTGTCGACTAAAGAAGTCCTTGTATGGACTCAAACATGCCCCTCGTCCATGGTTTGACAAGTTTAGAACATGTCTTCTAGAAGATTTACATTTTTCAGCTTCAAAGGCAGACATGTCTCTCTACTTTCGAGATTTTAATGGTCACAAACTCTATATCATGGTATACGTGGATGATGTTGTAGTGACTGGATCAGATGCTGTTGAAGTAGACAATGTCATTAAGAGAATCAATATTGTGTTCTCATTGAAGGATCTTGGCCAGCTGAGTTTTTTTCTTGGTATGAATGTTTAGAGAACCAACAAAGGAATCATTTGAAATCAACAGAAACATATTTTAGAGGTATTACAAAAGGCTGACATGTACAATACTGCTCTAGCTCCTACACCAATGGTTTCAACACTTCGATTGTTAACTCGTGATGGTGATCCACATCTTAATGACACCCTATATAGACAAGTCTTAGGCTTGCTTCAACATACCTGCAATACAAGGCCTGATATTCATTTTGCTGTAAACAAGGTTAGTCAGTTTATGCATTCTCCTCTAGATACTCACTGGAAAGCTGTGAAACGTATATTGAGGTACTTGAAAGGCACGATCAATCATGGTTTGTTTTTTCAAGCCTCCACTTCATGTGCAAACCTTGTGGGATACTCGAATTCTGACTAGGGAGCTAATGTGGATGATAAACGTTCCACGTCTGGATATTGTGTGTTTCTTGGCAACAACCCTATAGCGTGGAGTTCAAAGAAGCAAAGTGTGGTCTCTCGATATTCAGATGAGGCTGAATACAGAAGCTTAGCCAATGCTATGACTGATATAATGTGGATCAAATCACTGTTAGTTGAGATTGGAGTTCATACTGGTGCAATACCTGTTATTTGGTACGATAATACAAGTGCCATAGCACATGCATCAAATATTGTTCATCATGCAAAAATGAAGCATTTGGAGCTTGATTTAAGTTTTGTAAGATAGAAAATAGCAGAAGGTGTAGTGATGGTGAACTATGTACCAGATATTGATCAAATTGTTAATATATTTACAAAACCCTTGTCTACTGCATTTTTCCTTCGCTTACGAGAAAAGCTAGGAGTATACACATCAGATGATTTAAAGGAATCTTTTTATACAAGACATTGTGATTCTACAAGCCTTGAAGAAATCCCTGAAGGTGAAGATGAAGATGAAGAAAAGTTGTGTTGATTGATGTTTGCATCGATTTCTTTTTTTGTTTCTTTGTTCAAAAATAAAAAAAGTAGGAAGTGTATTAGATATAACAGCTCTGCCAGTTAGGCTAGTATTTTCTTTAATAGACAGTTAGGGTTTTCGTTATACTTTCTACATAAGGCTGTAGTTAATACTCAAATGATTATCATTGGTTTACTCAATAAAATCAAGAACCCTTTTCTACGTTCTATCGTTCTCTCTCGTTTTCTCCATCTTTCTATATTTCCTACATATTGGTTCAATGAGTTGAATCCCAATAGATTCAACAATCTCAATAGATTTCAGATACAATACTGCTAAGAGCTGGTACCCAAAAAGAAATAAGATCTCTTTCTTCATTCAGCATTCTTCCATCCATAATTTCTTTAAAAACAAAACTTGTATTTCGTACTTAGTGGTTTACTCAGAATTGAAGGTATTCTTCACCATTCCGTTCTTATTTACTCACTTTTCTATCCTACAATTTTGTTCATCCAAATTTCCTTTAGAAATTTGTTCTTCCTTCATCTTCATTGTCTTCCTTTGTCAATTATTTGACCATTCTTTTTGTTGGGAGAAATGTTGTTAAGCTACGAACTCATGGGTGCAATCTGAAGCCCTCTTCTGAGCAAGAAGGCACCCTATTATATTTTGTTAATGGAAAGCAAGGCTTTTAAACATTGTACATTCCCCATGGATTTTCTATCTTGAAAACTTGGTTGTTAAACTGAAGTTTCAAACACCCTTGTGGACAAAGCAAAAGATAATGAAGCTCCTTGCAGCATCGAACAACCCAAAACGTGTAGTAAACATTTCCCCAGATTTAGTTGAAGAAAATGGCACTAACTAAGCAACAATATAATAGGAGGATCCAACTTCCAATAGCAAACAATATAGTAATTCCAACAGCAACCAAGCAACAATCAATATGGTAACTCCAGCAGCAATACAATAGACTACATTACAGAAGAAATAGGCATCCCTTGGCAATCTGTCTATTGCAACTAGTAACTGAATAATGCTTGTACTGATTGGTGTTTTATGTGCTTGTGTGTGTGGTGCTTCTGTGTATGTTGGTGTCCGTTGCGGCTGCGTTTTCGGTTACGTTGCACTTATCGCGATTGCGGACATAACCAGTGCTTTTGTGGTCACTGTGTTTCACCGTCGTGAATTATTTTAATAACTGAAACTATTTCGAACAAAATAATTGTGAGTACTACAGTTTCAGATGATGTCGTCATTGTTATCGTTATTACAGTTACGGACCACTATTTAAATCCCTAGTTATGTTATGTCCTTGATAAGATGAGTACTATGTAGAGTATTATAGTTGTATTGGGCTTGTTCTATGTTTAATCAATCACATATTAGTGGTTTGATATTGAGCTTTCTTTTCTTTCGTTCCTTTTCGTTTTCAAGTTGCATTGAACAAAGTTGGGTTCAATGATTTATTTGGAACGTTATGATTTTTTTAAATAAAATCTCATTTTGCTCATAAAAAAGTCGAGTCGGAATTTTTTGTGTCAAGTCTAAAAATTTAATTATTTTTAAATTGAATCTAGTTTTCTTCATTCCTCAAAACAATTCAAGAAAAAAAACAAGACTGACCATATACCATTTTTAGAGAAAAAACAAACAAATCAGACATAGATGTCCATGTCCATTTCCTTTAGATGATATTAATGTTATTGTATTAATAGATGCATACTCGAGAGTTTCTAATTATATAAGATTAATGACAAGCATCAATCGCCCAAAACATGCCGAATTCCAATTAAGAATCTATTAATAGATGTTATAGATTTGTATATGCAGTTGAAATTCGGAAATCGATCAAGCAAACGTGTTCGAACTCATAATAACAGGAAGGCTGAGATGGTAAGGTTCCTGTTATAGATTTCTCGAAACAAGACATGATGCAGCCAGACAGTCCCGAATGGACTTCGGTGAGAGTTCAAGTTTGGAAAGCACTGAAGGACTACGGTTGTTTCGAGGCTTCATTCGACGGAGTCCTGGAGCTTCGAAGGGCAGTGTTTTGAGTCGTGGAAGAGCTCTTCGACTTGCCTTAGAAACAAAAAAGCTTTGTGTTTCCGAGAATCGCTTCTGTGGCTATCAGAGGAAAACACCATCGAGATTGCTCGAAAGCACGTCGATCAACGATGCTCATGTTGCAGGAAACATTGAGCAACGCCTCACTAACATCCTGTGGCATCAAGAAAACATAAGCTTCAGGTACTTTCCGATCGGACATACTACTGAATTAAAAGTATTACTCTGGGTTTTTTTCATCAATTATGTTCTTTGGATCTGGCAGTAAAACGATAGTATCTTTCACTGAGCTAGCATCGGGATTAGAGAAGATGATCAAGATCTAATCCTGGAGAGTTTTGGCCTAGAGAAACATATGGACAAGCTCATGAACTCAACTAACCATCACCCGAGGATCATGAAATATGAAAGCTTGAAAACCAGCGAGCTAACCCTAGGGATACATGGGCACCGCGATATGAATGCACTAACTATCTTGTATCAGAACGACGTTGACGGCTTGGAGATTCAAAACAAAGATGGCAAATGGATCAAAGTATTGCCCTCGGTGAACTCTTTCGTTGTCTTGACCGGGGAATTCTTTAGCGTAACTCACTTACAATCAGGGATGGACCGAAGAGTGTTTGGGGAAGTCGCACCCTTTATAATTTCAAATTCTCGTATAGTTTTACTGACAGGTATGGTCAAATGGTAGATTGCCCCCGCCTTACCATCGGGTGACGATGAAGGGAGACAAGGCAAGGTACAGCATTGGGTTGTTTACTGGCCCGAGAGTAGGCTACCTGAGAGAGGTTCCGAAAGAGCTCGTGGATGACAAAAATCCATTGCTCTTCAAACCTTATGACCACAAAGAATTTATGGAGTTTTACTCCACCCAATTCGCTCAAGGAGCGCTTAGCGTAGGTCTTAAAGCTTATTGCAGTGTCTAACATTTGGGCATCTATAATTGTTTTATGTAACGAATATGGTGTGTGATCTCTCTCTCTCTATGCTTGGTATAATCACTAGTATCCGAGTTATTAGATGAATAATTCGAATCGGGCCGATTGAGTATCAATTGTCATTGTTGTTGGAACAATATACATGAAGGCGTGAATCGACATGCTTACGCATTCAAAACCCTACTATTTATGGGTGAGAAGGGGTATGGGTAGTATATTATTGTACACTTTGAATGTTAAAAATAATGATAATATGAATTAGACATTGTTGAACAATAGAAGTTCATTACGATGCGATCATTCCAATTCAGTTTATTCCATTCAAACTGTTAGGAATTAGGATTCGAGTCTTAAATATTGTGTAAGAAACCTAGTGTCTCATTTTGCTAGACTAATTAATAGTTGGTGTTTGATGTATATGTATAAATAGATTATTGATAAATAAAAGTGTTACATTTTTATTATTATGCAAACTAGCATTTAACTTGCGGCTGGACAAAACGTGCTTCTATTCTTTTTTAAGCGTTTTAACTTTCAATGTTTCAATTTGAGTTATTTCAAGAACAAATCGACTGGTAATTGAGGGTGTGTTGTTGGATGACCAAAACAAATAAAACACAAGGTTACTATGGGTTTGTGGGAGCGCCCCGCAAGGGAACAAGCCGCCAAACAATACAGCATCAACGATGATCGAGGAAAACGCGATCAGAGTGTGCAACGGGTGTGGACGTTGTATGTGGGGGATTTTCGAATACAATACACTGGAAGGGCTTGTGGCAAGTGTTCGATAGGCATGGGGTTGTCAAAGACGCGTTCATCCCAAATCGTTTGGCACGAGACGGAAACAGATTTGGTTTTGTTCGTATGGCATCAAAAGAGGACGTTGATCGTGTGATCGAGAGATTGAACGGGAAATGGATTTACGGCGCTCGCATGAGAGTCTCGTTGGCTTGGAAGGGAAGAACAGCACTGTCCCACGGAAAAGGAGAGGGAGTGGCGAGTCGAGGATCAAGGGAGGAGTCGAAGGCGGGTAGAAACAATGAGCGATCCTCAAAAGTGCCAATCGGGAAGGAGGGCAACGTCAAGTACATGGAGATAAAAGGCATTGTTGATGAAGATAAATGGGCGGTGCTACAATGGTGTGCGGTGGGTTGGTGTTTGAATCCTTGTAGTATTAAAACACTGGCAGAGAGACTGGAGGTAGCAAAACAAGATGGATTTTCCATTATGCGATTATCCTGCCACATGGTGTTGTTGATGTGCACGTCGGCGATTGTACGAGATAGGGTGATGAAGATGGATCATGTTAGAGAATGTTTCGATAGAGTGGAGGTTTGGTCGCCTTCGATTAAAGAAGAATCCATGAGGGTGTGGTTGTCGACAGTGGGGTTGCCGATACACCTTTGGCACAAACAAACCATCACAAACATTGCGCATCTGTGGGGATCATTGATTTGTCTAGATGACGATACGAAAATGCCTACATCATTTTATTGTGGCAGAATCATGGTAGAGACAACGACATTCAATCAAATTGAGGAAAGAATCTGTGTTAAGGCGAACAATGTCGAGTATTGGGTACATGTCTTAGAGATGGAGAGAAAGGGTCCCGAAGTTGAGTGCAATTGCTGTGAATGGAGGACGACGGATGACAATTCGGCACAGGGATCAGACATGGGCGGAGAAGAGCGTGTAGAGAAGTTGAATGCCGCCATACACGGGCTGGAGGGGATGAAACCAGTGACACATACTTCTCAAGGGGATGGTCGAGTGATTTGGGTGATAAATGAAGCTTGGTTGGATCCGCAAGGGACAGAAATACAGGAGGGTACAGTGGAACAAAACGCCATTGCGAATGTTGATGTCCAAGTAGAGGACTGGTCACCGGAGCAGCAACTTTCCCAGGCGGAGATACGATCGTCGGATGGACAACCGACAGATCCGGTGAGAGTGGATAATCAAACATTAGAGAAGGTGAGCAGCGGTAGGACTCTAGAGTTTGTTGAGGAGTTTCCACAGTGTGAAAGTCTATCCATAGCATGAATTGCAAATTATAAAAATGTTGATGATGTGGGGTCAGGGGATTGGCTAAATTCAGAATTACACGAGGTAAATTCCCCTCCTATGATACATTCGAGTGAATCTAAAGCTGGGTTAGGCTCGACGGAATTAATTAGGATCGGACACGCATTTTGCAAGATTAGGAGAATAACCGGAAATGATCATTTGTAAGAGGCCAGCCGTGAGGTTGGAGTAAAGAAACAGCCTATTTTGGGCGAGCGTCGATCACGTTTTGCATCAAAAATAGTGGGGGTAGGGGTGCAAGATAGTGATTCGCAAAGGTCCCGTGATATTGAGTGTGAGGCAGCGACAACGGTAAAATTGGGGTCCTTAATTGGATTGAAATTGAGTGGGAGGGAGGAAGGCATTATCAAGGATATTTCTTGGATCATCGCCAGGGAAAATCGTGGTTTGTGACTAATGCGTTTACTATCATGGAATGTACGGGGTTTGGGCGGTGGCGCGAAACGTTGAGGTGTTGGTGAAGTGATACGGAAAAATCGTGTTGATATGGTGTTCTTGCAAGAGACAAAATTAGAGGAGGAGCCGTCGATATGGGTGTCTAACTTGTGGTACGCAGAAAGTTTTGAGAGGGCAGTATCGCCGTCGATGGGAGCATCCGGGGGCATCTTGATTATATGGGAAGGTAACAAGTTTAATTTGGTTAATATTGATGTTAATCGTAATTATATTATACTTCAGGGGCGTTGGCAGCAAGAAGATATGATGTGTTGCATTGTAGCGATATATGCCCCTACGGATATTGCTGGGCAAAAATTAGTATGGGATTCTATATTAAATCAGATGAATGGTTTTGAGGGGCCATGGTGTGCTGCAGGCGATTTCAACGCCATATCACATGAGTCGGATCGCATAGGGGTTTCCGATAGGAACACAGAGATGGAAGCTTTTGGGGAGTTCGTACATGGTGCGGGATTGATCGATTTGCCGTTAGTGGGTAAAAGATTCACTTGGTTCGGCTATGGCAATCGGTGTAGTCGGATTGATTGGTACCTAGTATCTTTAGCTTGGCTAGATGAATTTAAGTCAATACAACAGGAAGCGTTGACGAGGGGAGTTTCTGACCACACACCATTGTTGTTGAAATGCGATGACTGTGATTGGGGACTACGCCCATTCAGATTTTTCAATTGTTGGATGGATGGGCGATCGAATATTAGGCAGATTTTAGAAGAATGGAGCCGGCTGACCATTTTGGGTGTGGGAAATGAAAACATTGTAGTTAAGTTGAGACATTTGAAGAAGTTTTTGAAACGGTGGAATAAAGACAGCTTTGGGGATGTGAATCAAACTATTGTGGATATGCAACAACAATTGGATAGAGTGGATGATGACATGGTTGGGGGGGAGAGATTGAAGAAGTAGAGGTTGCGAGGCGACGGTGGATGAGCGCGTTATGGCGTGCTATGAGAAATAAAGAACCGATGTGGCGGCAAAACTCAAGAGCTACATGGTTACGCTTGGGAGACCGTAATACAGCGTATTTTCATAGGGCGGAAAAGTTAAGAACATCTAGAAATTACATTCAGGGGCTGGTGATTGCGGGTGAGTGGATTACTGAGCCTATGGTTATTCGAAATTTTGTGGTGGCGGAATTTATCAAACATTTTGCTGGTGACATGCGTGCGGGTGAGTGGCAGTTTGATGGAGATTTTCGAAGGGTAAATGAAACGGATAGACAGCAATTAGTACAACCTTTCACTATGGATGAGATTAAAAAATATTATGGGAATGCGATGGTTCTAAGGCGCCGGGTCCGGATGGATTCACGCTTGATTTTTATAAAAAAAGGCTGGGAGGTGGTGCGACTCGATGTGATGCATTTCTTTGAGCAGTTTCATGCAAATGGGGTGTTGCCGAAGGGTGCAAATTGTGCTTTCATAGTGTTGTTACCAAAAGTGGAATCGCCCCAACGTTTAGGTGAGTACCGTCCCATATGTTTAGTGAATTCCATGTATAAATTGTTGGCTAAGTGCTTAGCGAGTAGGCTTCAGCTTGTACTGGGTGGTTTAATTAGCGATTCGCAATCCGCGTTTGTAAAAGGGCGCCAGCTAGTAGATGGGGTTTTATTGGCAACGGAAGTGATACAATCGCTGCGGAAGAGAGGTGGAGGGGGATATATTTTGAAACTCGATTTCGCTAAAGCTTACGATTGTGTAAGCTGGAATTTCCTTGACTCAGTATTGGATCGGATGGGGTTTTGCAGAATGTGGAGAGCGTGGGTTAAGGAGTGTATCAGTTCAGCTCGGTTATCGGTTTTGATAAATGGCAGCGCGACTAAGAAGTTTAGGATGGGGCGTGGATTACGCCAAGGCTGCCCGCTCTCGCCATTGTTATTTGTTATAGTTGCTGAAGCACTGCACTTGATGTTGGGTAATGCTAAGTCGGCTGGTTTAGTGCGTGGGGTGGAGGTAGTGTCGGGGGTATTTTTAACTCATTTATAGTTCACCGATGACACTATATTATTTTTTGAGGCATCGGTAGAAGTGGCACGGAACATCAAACGGATCCTGCGTTGTTTTCAGGCGTGTTCTGGCTTGCGGATTAATTTCGCCAAAAGTTCGATGTATGCCATTGGAGCGGAAGACGAGTTGGTCAACTCGGTGGCTAAGATGTTGGGGTGCAAGCAGGGGGTATTGTCGTTTACATACTTAGGCTTTCCATTAGGGGCTAATCCACGGACATTATCGGTTTGGGAGCCTGTCATAGCTAACTTTCGGCGTAAGTTAGCCGGATGGAAGCGCACATCACTGTCTTTTGCTGCACGCGTAACATTGGTAAACTTCGTTCTTTCAGCATTACCAATCTTTTATATGGGGTTGTTTATGGTTCCAAAAGGGGTTATAGCACAGTTGGATAAGATTCGACGTGCATTTCTATGAGGGGTGTTGGACTTGAACGTAAGATGAGTAGGGTGGGTTGGGAGGTTGTGTGTCGGCCACGTCATTTGGGTGGTTTGGGTGTGGCGAATTTGAGGGTGAAAAATAAGGCGTTGCTATCCAAATGGGTGTGGCGTTATGCAAATGATCGTGACTCGTTGTGGCGTAGATTGATCATGACAAAGTATGGTGAACATATCCAATGGTGGCATTTTAATACGGAGAAATTATCGGCAATGTCGGGGTTGTGGAAACAGATTGTGCTGAATTCTTGTGACGTTAGCATTGATAGACATGTAGGATTGGTAGGTTTTCAGTGGAAGATTGGGAATGGCAAGATGGTTTTATTTTGGTTCGATCCGTGGATAACGCAGCAGCCTCTAAAAGACATCGTTCTGCAATTGTTCATGTTGGCTATAAATAAGTTGGCGTGGGTCTATGATTATGCAGTGGGTGGGACGTTTGAGCATGGTCAGTGGGTGTCGTTTTTTCGTAAACACTTGCGTGGTTTTGAGCTAGACCGTTTGCAGGGGTTACGCAAGTTGGTGAGGGTGGTGCGGTTATGGGAGGCTCGACAGGATACTCTTATTTGGCAATCGGATGGTCATTGGGTTTTCTCGGTGAAGGCTCTATCCAAATTGTTGATGTTGGATAAGTTTGGCGATGATGACTTGGGAGAATGTTTCGCTTGGCAAGTGTTTGTTCCACCAAAGGTTCAGGCGTTTCTTTGGTTCATATGGTTACGGAGATTGCCAACAACGGATTTTTTGTGACACCGTGGGTTGTCATTGAGTGCAGAACAAGGTAGATGTTCGTGGTGCGCGACATCGGAAGAATCGATTGCACACCTTTTTTATGAGTGTCCGAGTGTGCTGAAATTTTGGGTGTGGTTGCGCAATTGGTGGAATATATCGACACCTTTCTCGGATAGCTTTGCTGATTTTTTTTGTTGAACATTTGCATTGCCCTTTTACTGGTAGCATGAAACGATGGTGGGTGGCCAGCGTTAGTGCCTTGTTATGGTCACTATGGTTGGCTAGAAATGAGCTTATATTTCAAGGCAAATGTGTGTCGATGGAAGAGCTATGCTTCTTGGTGAAGCTGAGATCGTTTTATTGGATTAAAGTGGGTGAGGAGGGAGAGTTAATGCCCGAGTCAGTTTGGTGGACATGTTCGTCCACTCTTGTGATTAGCTCAACCCCGAAGAAGGTGAGGTGTGGGGTGTCTTGGAAGCCACCGGTTATGGGAGTTTTGAAATTCAACGTTGACGGTGCGGCGAGGGGTAAGTCGGGGCCTGCGGGATTTGGTGGCATGATGCGGGACGGGGAGAGTCGGATTTTGGGGCTGTTTTCAGGGCCATTGGGGGTGATGGACTACAATGAAGTTGAAATTCGGGCTATAGCGTTCGCATTGAGCTTGGTGGTGGATAGGAGTTGGCGACATCATTGTGTGATAATTGAGTCGGATTCACAGGTGGCTTTGAGTTGGGCTACACGATCGGCGAAGAGGCCATGGCGGTTGTGGGACGTGTTCACGGCGATTGATCAAGCGTGTCATGCTTCATATGAGTTACAGTTTTGTTATGTGCCTAGGGAGGCTAATGGCTTCGCCGATGTTTTGGCCAAGGAGGGCGTAGATCGTGTTTCATTGTTCGTGGCTTGTTTATTATACGCTTTGGGGGTGTTTTGTTTTGTTTTTGACAGGTCATATTGTACTCTTTTCCTCCACTAGGGAGGTTTTTAACGAGGCATATGGCTTGTCGCGCTGTATGTTTTTTCTTCCTATTGAATAAAATCATGCAGTTTGCTGATAAAAAAAGCATTTAACTTGCATGTTCTATATGTGAAGGATATAATATGTAATCATAATGATATATATGTTTTTCAATAAGTTTTTTTTAGTAAATGTAATTAATGTTAACAATATTTTTGAAAATTAAAAATTTTATTTGATTTATAAGAATATGAATAATTTCACATTGAAACAATTTATCCATGCAACCAAACATAATAACAATGACGAGCTCTTTTCATTTCTTAAAATCAACAACTAAACGTTACTCAGACTAGCTGTTACATGTCATTATTCTCTTCCCAAAAGATATGTTGCTTATAGATCTTAAGACCTAATTTTTTATGTGAGATTAATGTCCTCACTTCTTCTTAGACGTGACATTTTCCCCCACTCAACCTTGTGATACCCTTGTCATGTGCCTACCCCACTCATGGGCGCTCGATGTGAAATCGAGCAATGAAAGGGTCACTCGATACCATTTGTCACGGGCTCATTACCATCTTCCCAAAAGACATGTCTAATAGAATGTGCAGTGACACCGCTTAAATATCCCAAGACCTTCAATTTTTTATGTTGGATTACTATCTCCACTTTTTCCCAACTATGACATAGTATATACTATACTTTAAAAGAAAAACAAATAATGTTTCATAATTAATTAATCATATAAAACTTGTATACATGAAGATAAATGAAAAAAAACAAATCAACAGTAGGTGAATGGTGTGTCTTATAGAGAGTTTTTTTGTTGCTTTTGTATAGCTATTTTGTTAATCTATAGGAGAATAGAGCAGGGGTCCAATTATGTTCTGGGTTTTGTTTGATGACTGGTCAAGAGTAAAAATTGTACTAAGGATTTGGGGTCTTTAGTGGCGTTACAAATTTTCTTCTTTTGAGTCGTGGAGTTTGTATTGAATGATTCGGTAGGTTGTATTTGGACATTCAATTGGTTGTGTGCAATCTTATTCCTCCGTTTAGGTTGGGGGTTTTATGAGTTCCACATCTCAGGTTGGGAATATTTCTTAGAATAACCAATTAAGAAGTTTTAGGACTCAAATTGGAATTATAAGCAAGTAGGGAGCCATATTAGTAGGGCATAAAAGAATCCATAATAAGATTTGTTGTTTGCATGCAAAAATTATATTAATTGGAGGGTATGTACACGTGTCAAGCAGAATTGAAGGCATGTGTGGGGAAAGGGAGAGTGAGTTCGGCATTTGGAAGAAGAAGGACACCAAGCTAGCATCTTTTTCTTCCTCCCTTCCCATGACCGAGCCCCTAAACTAGAGAGAAAGAGAATTAAGCTTAACTAATCTAAACACCTTGCACCATTGATCGAGTAGCTTAAGGAGAGGGTAAGTATCAATTTCCTTCCTTAAATTGGTTTTCAATTTGAGTATTTGTGAGAATTTCTCATATACAATGTGTTATTTGATTTCTAGAGAGTTAAATCCATGCTAGGAAATTGTGGATAATGAACTTGATGAACATCCATGACCTTGTAAAGATTGGACATAGTTTAGAATGTCAATTGCGTGGTGATGTGTTATAAAACTTGTGAGATAAATTATGTATTCGAATTAGGCATTGTTGGATTGTATAGTTGAGTTGAAATTGAAAATTGGGTGTCATGGCTTGTTTGAATACATAATTTGATTGTTTTGAACATGTATTTTTATGAATAAGGAAATGGGACTGTTATGAGAGTTTATAGGGCTAATTCGATGAGAATGTGTGTGTGTGTGTTGTTGTTGTTGTTGTTGTTGTTCTTTACCCACGGCTTACGGAGTTTGAAATATCTATTTGATGGCTTCAATGGTTCATCCTTGGGATGCCTATCCTGATCTTCCTCGTCGTTGTCTTCATACTTCGACTTCTTGTGTTTACCTTGGTGTCCTAGTCATCGATGCTGGTGAGTCAGAAGTAATTCTCCAAGTTCTAAATGAAGTTGTCCACTTCTTGAGCGTCCCTTTCTCCTTTGAACTCCTTCGGTTTTGGTACATCGATCATGGGCTTGGTTTCTATTGTTTTGCCCACCATGCCGGTTAGCACGACATTCTTGTAGAGGGATAATTCGGCACCGAGTTTCTTAATTTCCCCTAACAACTCCCCTCTCGTTGCTTCCATTGCAACTTGAAAGGAAACGTCTTGTCGGTTCAATCTCTCGTACGCCTCGTCGAGAAGGTTTTGAACCCCTTCTGCGACATCATCTTTGAAGGGGCCGACTTTGGTTTCCAGATTTTCGAGGCGATCATCGACAACATCGAGGGACTCTACCATCTCTTTTGCTTCGGTTTTGAGTCGTTCTATCTTGTCCTCGAGTGTTGTTAACCGATCCTTCGAAGCAGCCCATTTTTTATTGGTAGCCTTATCGGTTGTCTTGTTGATTGCCTGGGTCTCCGTGACCTTTGATGTTGCCCTGGTTTTGTCTTTCTTGGCCATCTCGAGCAAACTCCTTTGCTCTGATACCACTTGTCACGCCCCTAGAGCTTGACCAGCTTGACATGTGGCCTTAGGCGCCTTCAGGAGGGTGCAGAGCTTAAGTAAGCATGACGATCTAGGCAAGAATGCCCGGATCCATGTGGAAATGAATAAACAAAGAGAGGGGTGATGGCCAGAAAAGAGTTTGGGGGAAAACCGGGCAGATGCCCGGCACTTTTATTAATTATGACGCCTAACAAGAACAAGGCTTCAACCCTAAAGAACAATTGATGAAGTAAGTAATGAGGTGGGGAATGCATTAGAACTATTATAATTATGCTTGATACTTGTCATGGCTTGAGAAATGCATTCTTGGGTTAATATCTTTTTCGGACATACTTGAGGACAAGTATGAGACAAGTAAGGGGGAATTTGTTAAGCTCTCAAATGTGACACTTTTTAATTGCTATCTTTCAAGTTTTAGGATTTCTTGCTACATAATCAATTTCATTCTGCTATATTTTGTGCAAGGGACCTAATTCTGGAAAACTGCAGCAAAAGAGGGCATTTCTTGGTAAAGGCTTAGGCATCAATCAATTATTCTTCAGCTTATCCGCTTATCCGTTTAGATTATCTGCATTTAAATTTCAAAACATTTGAATTGTTTTATCTTTACTTTATTATTTTAAATTTTCTTATCTTTTATCTTTGTAAATCCAAGCCTATAAATACCACTCCTTGGTAAAGGCTTAGGCATCAATCAATTATTCTTCATCTTTTAGTTTGAAACACTTTTTATTCTTTAATCAAAGTTCTATTTTCTTTACTTTTGTTCTTTATGTTCTTTAATTATTTTTATGAAATCAAGTTAAGTATGATAACTAATATCATGCTTAGCTAAATCTCTTGAGCCAAGAACTACCCAAGTCCATTCAAATCGTGAGAATTGAACATTGCTTAATTCCCTTCAGGAATACATTTTTATCTTTCTGCTTAGATAGTTTGGCAATCAGCCTTACTAAAAGTTTTTAATCATTTTTCAAATCAAAAGGAGCTCGTTGGTCTGGAATCGTTTAAAATTATAGTTGGGAGGAAGGATCGGCCTGTGGCAAATTTCGACTTCCTGTGAACACTCTTAGCGACGGTCCGCTAAGGAAAGATAAAATCAGAAGCGGTTCTTTTTAAGACAATTTTTGAGTCGGGCTTTTCCTGCTTTCAAAACTAAATACTTTAATGGCGATAGACGTAGTTAATTTGTTTAAGAATCAACCTTCGAAGATAGTCTTGGAAGGATTGGTTACTCGAGAGAGAAGCAAGTTGCGACGGGTTGGGCCTCGCATACTGTAACCGACATGATCCCCTGAGTAAAAATCCATTTCAATGATCGAAAGAATTGACAATGGTAGCTCGAGGCTATTTTATATATCTGAACTTTCTTATTATTTTCTTTACCTTGCATTTAAATTCTTCTATTTTATCTACACTCAACATTCGATCACCCCCGTTTTTACTTTCCTTGTTTTCACAGAGATTCCTGGAAGTATTAATCAAAGCAACTTTCAGTCAAGAATTTCGACTAATCTCCATGTGGATTGACCCTCTTTCCCTATAACTACTTAATTTCTTTATTTTATTAATTGTTGAAAGAGATTAAATATTTATTTATTTTGACGGGTAAAACGACGCTTGTCAAAATTGGCGTCGTTGCTGGGGAGATTTACTTTTGGCACTTTTGACTGATTTTGTTTTTTTATGACCAAGAAAAACTCGGGTACTTTAGCTCCATACAACCCGAAAATCGAAGCAAGCGCTCGTAGAACTCACAGTGAAACGCTTCGGCGAAAGAAACAACAACAAGAACAAAGCACGCAACAATCCGATCAGGAATCCACTTCCGAAACTACACCAGTCGAAGAACCTATACAAGAACCAGAACCGATGGTGGACCAAACGATTCGACAATTAAATGCCGCCCCTACTGTGCAACAACCACTCTGCATCACTTTTCCTGAAGGCGATACCCCATTCCAGCTCAAAACAGGATTAATCCACCTACTCCCTACTTTTAATGGCCTCCCTACTGGAAGCCCACATAAGCACCTTGCCGAATTCCATATAGTGTGCAGCAACATGAAACCACAAGGGGTATCGGAGGACCAAATAAAACTAAGGGCTTTTCCTTTTTCCTTAGCCGGAACGGCTAAAGAGTGGTTATTCTATTTACCTCCAAATTCGATTAATATGTGGTCTAATCTTTCTCGTGTTTTTCTTGACAGATATTTCCCTACGGCAAAAGCGACAGAAATTAGGCGAAACATATTGGGAATCCAACAAATGCACGATGAATCCCTATACGAAAATTGGGAGAGATTCAAAAAGTTGCGTGCAAGTTGTCCGCAACATGGCTTTTCCGAGCAAACACTCCCTCAATACCTATACGAAGTAATGTTGCCAATGGACAAAAAGATGGTAGATGCAGCAAGCGGTGGCGCGCTCGTTAATATGACCCCTACTGTAGCGAGAACACTAATCTCTACAATGGCTGCCAATTCATAGCAATTAGGCTCCTTAAGTGAACCCAGCCGACGGGTTCAAACAGTAAGCACAATTTCATTAGAGAATAAAATAGACAATTTAACTAATATTGTGTATTCTCTTGTTTCAGGGGAGATAGGAGCTGTTAAGGTGTGCGGAATATGAACTATGCCAGATCACGCAACCGATATATACCCACTGATGTGGGATACGTCTGGTGCCCAAGTTAACGCCATACACAACTTTCTCGGACCTCCCCAAAGATCTATACCCACTGATGTGGGATACGTCTGGTGCCCAAGTTAACGCCATACACAACCTATAACCCTCAGAGCAATACGTTCAATTCCGGTTGGAGAGATCACCCAAACTTGAGCTACGGTAATTAGAACCCGAATTACCAACCTAGGCAACAACTTCCTCACCAAAACCAAGCACCCCAAAAATCCTCGCTTGAGTCTATTGTTGAGAGATTGGCAGTTTCACAGGAAAAATTCCAAACCCAAACACAATCCCATCTCCAGCAAATCGACAAACAAATAAGCCAACTAGCTCAAGCCGTTAGCCGTCTAGAATCCCAGGGAACGTTACCATCCTAAACCGAAACTAACCCAAGGGAAAACGTTAGTGCGATAACTTTGCGTAGTGGAACAGTGATAAGGCCTAAACCGCCCAAGCAAGATGAGCGAAAATCCAACGAACCGGGAAACTCTTCAGAAGACCAAAACAACAAGTCTCCTCCCACCGCAGGTAATGCCAAATCTAAAATTTATGTTTCTACTTACAAACAGTTCCTCCTTTTCCAGGTAGATTGGTGAAACGAGATAAAAAGGAGGAAGAGAAGGAAATTTTGGATATATTCAAGAAAGTGGAAATTAATATTCCACTTCTTGATGTTATTCGGAAAGTGCCTAAATACGCAAGGTTTCTGAAGGACTTATGCACAAACCGAAGGCGACTATCCGGAAATGAAAAAGTTAACCTTGGTGAAAATATTTCGGCCATCTTTCAAAAGCCGTTGCCGCCAAAGTACAAGGACCAAGGTATGTTTGTGATTCCCTGTAAAATTGGGAATGTTGGGATAAAAAGAGCAATGTGCGATTTAGGCGCATCTATCATCGTCATGCTGTTAAGCGTCTACAACAAAATTTTGATTGGAGCATTGAAAGAAACGCGAGTGACGGTTCAATTAGCCGATCGATCAGTCATCTACCCCAAGGGAGTACTAGAAAACGTGTTGGTACAGGTAAAAAATCTTATTTTTCCTGCTGATTTTTATATTATTGACATGGAAAATGATCGCAGCAATAACGGATCTGAAATCTTGCTTGGCTGACCTTTCCTATCAACCGCGCATACAAAGATTGATGTCCGCGACGGCATCTTAACTATGGAATTTGATGGGGAAGTAGTTAAATTTGATATGTGTAAAGCTATGAAGTATTGTTGAGTGGATCGAATGATCGAAATGAACCAAGAGGGGTGAATTGGATTTTTAAAAGTTTAGGTGGTGGAAATTGCAAATTAAAAGATAGAAAAGGAATTTTAGAGTGGTTCAAGTTCCAAATGAACTCTACATCCACTACCTTAGCGTCACTAAGGATTTGCAACAATTCCACTAATTGCTCTTCCCCTTTTCTAGGCTAAGGAGGTAACCCTTACAATTTTCGGTTAAATTTTCTACCCAAAATTTAACCCAATCCTCACACAAATAGAACAAAGATTTTGTTGGCTAAGAAAGTATCTATCAATACAAATTGTAGCCCAATTACAAGCACTCAACCCAATTGAAACGATAAGAATGAAAAATACAATTGGGGTTTCTAGATAATATTGGGATTTAGGCACAAATGCTTGGATTTGATGTTTGGATGTTTTCTTTTGGATCAATAGTTGTTGCTGGAGCTTTTAGAGGTCCCTTTTATACCTTCTCATTGATTTCTAGCCGTTGTGGTTGTTTCATTCATCAATAGAGCCGTTGGGGGTGTTATCTCACCTCCATAAATGCAGTCTGCAACCACCCATTTCGAAATGCCCGACCCTGTTTCGAAACAGACCAAAATAGAAAGAGCCGTTGGGGTGCATTTAAGAGCCCGTGTCGAAACGGTCTTACCCGTTTCGAAACACTTTTGTCACTGTCAAGGGTCGTATTAAAACGGCTTGAACTCGTTTCGAAACACCTTAACGGTTTTATAAAAATCAGTTAAAAACTTGCAACAGTCATATTTTTCAAATCAAATGAAGAACCGTTCCAAAACATTGTATGTCGTTTCGATACGGTTTCTCTATGTTCCAAAGCCGTTTCGAAACTTGTTTCGAAACACAGGTTGGCAGTGTTGAAAACGTTTCGATACTCGTTTCGAAACATGGGTTGATAATTTCAAAACCGTTTCGAAACGCCTTAGGCCGTTTCGAAACAGGGACTCGAAAATCACTGTTTTGGCTTTAAGAACACTTAGAAAATATTTGGAAAACATAGTTTTTAACTTAGGCATATTCTTTAAATCATATAGGGATGTTTGAGGACTTAAAAATTCGTTTTCATATTTTCAATTTAGTCCTTAGGTCCTTTAGTTATATCAAAATTAAAATATCGGTTTCACAAGTATCCTGATTCGGTCGCAAGTTTAAATTTCGTTGATATTATAGATCTGTTAGCTGATGATTTGATCGAAACTTATTTGTGTTATGACTTTTGTAGGGAATTCGCGGATCTCGACGATGAAAATATAGGCGAAATCATTTCAACTCTTTCTTCCCTTTCTAATTTTCGATTAATTCCAACTCGATCTAAACATTTTCCCTCAATTTTGCAGGAACCAAAGCCGAAGTTAGAGCAATTTAATTATGTATTTTTAGGCGACAACCAAACTTTGCCAATCATCATTTTGAGTAAGGTGTCGCATCGGGAAGGAGGTAGAAGCTTAGTTGTTGTTTTGCGCACAAATAAAAAGATGGAGGAAGGCGTTAAAACAACAAGGGATGTACATCACCGTTTATTTGAAGAACTTGCTTTTGAAGAACCAAAAATTTAGCAAAAGTCGTCGAGCTAAACGGCGTTAAACAAAACGCTAAATGGGAGGCAACCCATTCTTTTCATTTCCGTTAATTTTTATTTTTATTTTCCCTTTATTTATTTTTTTAGCTTTAATTTTTGTTTTAATTTCTTAGCTTTTCCAATCTCTTTTAGGGACTCCAGCAGCACTAATTTCCACTCTACATCAAGGAATTTTCGAAGATCAGTGAAGTGCACTGTTTCATTAAACGATGCACGTTAGCAAAACTGATGGTCTGCGGTGCATTTTAGCCAAACCCTTTAGCCTTTACCCTTTGACCCTTTGACCACCCAAATATCTCTCACAGCCAATCCAAATAAAATAAACCCATTTCTTTTATTTTACTTTTTCCCTAAATCCCCCCATTTCGTCTCCTTTCTTTTCCTCACCCACATCACAAATCGACTCCTCTCCTTCATCTCGACAATCCTCCACCAAATCTCACCAAGCCACCCCTAATCATCTTCTTCACTTCATCACCACCAAAAACTGCACCCCCTTCTTCCCCCACAAAACCGAGCCCACCCAAAACCCCAACACCACCAATGGTCCGCACACGACACCAAGGCCGGGATGAGCCTATGCCCACACTTTATTCTCGAAGGATGATGATAATTCACCGCACCGGCAGCCTTCGTGGAGGTATCCAGCAATTTGGGTCTTGTCACTGCCACTCCTCCTCGTTGCGGAACCACCCATCACTGCACCTTCTCCGGCACCGTTCGTCAACCGCCATTCAAGGCTCTCCGCCACTGTTGGCCTGAGAAACTCCCACCGTGCTCCTCCTCATCGTTCACCGTCTCCCTCATTACACTCTATGCAAACGGTGGGCTCAATTTCATCACTCACGGGGAGTATCTTTTACCCTTATTTGTTCCTCATTTTTCTTAATTTTTATTTTGAATTGGGACAATTCATTTAAGTGAGGGGGAGGGTAGCAAAACCACTTGTCTTGCTTGTTTGCTATATGTTTGACTTTGATTTGACTTTGAGATGAATTTTTCTTGCCATTACTTGATGTCCAGCATGTTATAATTGTTATAGTGCATAGGAATATTTGAATGTTGACATTTTTTATAATCAAATGGCTTGGGTAAAATGATAGTTTGACATCTCTTTTCAATTTGCCTTGATTGTGATAATTGGATTTTTCACCTAGCTTAATCAACTTAGCCTAATTTTGTGAGGATTTGAGCCTGGAGCATGCATCCTATTCTTTATGCTTGTTTTTCCTTGTTTGAGAGTGTCATCTTGAATTTAGGAATCTAGAACTTGTGACTTGTATACGATTTGAGACTACACTAGAATGAGGTGCTTTAAGATGATTTAGGCATTAGGATTTAGCCATTTTCTCTCTTTCATATAAAAAAATAAAAATAAAAATTTACCTTTTTCTCATCGCTTAGTGAACCCTCTTGAAGCCTTATACCCCATTTTTCTTTGCTTAACCTTCAAACCTTGTTCTTCGTTAACCAAACTTTCTGATTGATCAAATGCTACAAACTATATTGCTAGATAAATAAAGGGCTGCAATTCGAATAAGGGCATAATTTTTCCAGAAAAAATGAAAAAAAGAAGAAGAGAAAAACAGAATTAAAGGAAGCAATTGCTTCGAAAGAAAAAAAAAGAGAGAAAAAAGAAAAAGAAAAATAGTTTCGAAAAAGAAAAAGAAAAAATTGTTTGCTTGCCCATTTTTAAGCTCCTCTTTTGTCTTCACTGTTTATTATACCTTGCATTGATCATCTTCCTTTGTTTATTTTCTTTCCATCTTTCTACCCTTTTCTAAACCCACATTACACCTTGAATAAAAGACCTAATGATTTTTGCACCTTGATTCTAATAAGTAGTGGAGAATTGAACTTGTTACAAGCCTATGGAAACCGTTGTTCATGCATGACTTAGAGTGTTTCTGCTTGACATATACCTTTAAACACTTTGAGTGCTCTTGAGTGTACCTTGGTGAGGATTAAGACTAGGTTAGGATTTGATTACTACTTGATAGACAATTGAAGGATTGAAAGGTTATTCTTTTCTTATATCCACTTGGTTTTATTTGTGTCTCTTTCATGATATTTCTTTTGCATTAGAACTCTTATAATTATGCTTGATACTTGTGATGGCTTGAGGAATGCATTCTTGGGTTAATATCTTTTTCGGACATGCTTGAGGACAAGTATGAGACAAGTGAGGGGGAATTTGTTAAGCTCTCAAATGTGACACTTTTTAATTGATATCTTTCAAGTTTTTAGGATTTCTTGCTACCTAATCCATTTCATTCTGCTATATTTTGTGCAAGGGACCTAATTCTGGAAAACAGCAGCAAAAGAGGGCATTTCTGCAGTCTTTTTATTATTCTGGGCACGACGCATCTGACGTGGCTGATGCGTGGCGACTTCTAGAAGCTTCTGGAACGTTCTATGAGATCTTATCAGCTTATCCGTTTAGATTATCTGCATTTAAATTTCAAAACATTTGAATTGTTTTATCTTTACTTTATTATTTTAAATTTTCTTATCTTTTATCTTTGTAAATCCAAGCCTATAAATACCACTCCTTGGTAAAGGCTTAGGCATCAATCAATTAGTCTTCATCTTTTAGTTTGAAACACTTTTTATTCTTTAATCAAAGTTCTATTTTCTTTACTTTTGTTCTTTATGTTCTTTAATTATTTTTATGAAATCAAGTTAAGTATGATAACTAATATCATGCTTAGCTAAATCTCTTGAGCCAAGAACTACCCAAGTCAATTCAAATTGTAACACCCGGGTTTAGGGGTTAGGTGAAAATAATATTTTAATATTATTTGGGCTCGGTTTTATACCTTAAGTAATATTTCGAGTTTGTTTTCAAAATTTATTAATTTCGAGTTAACCATGTTTTAAGGTTTAAAACCCCAATCTACCATGGATTAATCCCTTGTGAATAGCCAAACTCATTAAGGGCAAAGAAGTCTTTTGAGCCCAAAATAAGTCACATGTCAAATAAAACACCCATTTCCTCTACTATTCATCTTCCTCTCCAAGAACACACCAACGGGAAACCAAACTCTCCTCTCCATTCACTATTCCATTCCCAAAGCTCCTTCATTTCAACTCCGAATTTAAAGGTGAAGGTAATTTTGAACTCCCCTCACCTCCCCCTTCTCAAAAGTACATTTTATTTTCGTTTTCATGAAGATTTAAGGAATTAGAGGTTTTTGAATATTTGATTAAAAGAGGTGCCTTTGTGTAGCTAAACCTAATATTTTGATTCATTATGGTTGGTTATGGTATGTAGGAGTCAAATGATGCCACATATGTGAATTTCAAACGATTTTAAACCATTTTCGGAATTGGGTTTCAAAGGGGTTTTTGGAGGGTTTTAAAGAGGTTTTGGGGGTTGTTTAAGGTTGGTTTTTGAGGGCTGATGTTAGTATAATATATGAGGGCTGCTTTGGGTGTGTTTGATGCTTGTTTGGGTGCTTGAAATGAGAGAAATCAGTGGGTCAAGTGGGCTGCTCGAAAATCCTGTTTTTGGTCTTGCTTTGGGTGTTGAATGCTTGTTAATGTTAATCCGGGTTAATTTCGATGTCAAGGTATTGATTGTGGATGTTGTGTTTGTGTTTGGGATTGAGTAGAGTCAAGTTTGGACATCGGTGAAGCATCGGAAGTGAATCCGGAGGATTGAAGGTTGTGCTTGCTTGGTCTCGTGCTTGGAAGCTTAGGTGAGTGGTTGGTTGCTTTTAAAAGTTTTAAATTAGTTGGTTCGAGTATGTGGACTAGGTCGGGCTTGGTAGACCCACCTAGAGTTAGGATTAGGGTGGTAGCCTAATCCTAAACTTGGTCTAAGCCTTTGGATGAACTCAATTGGATGATTGTATATGCCTTGTATGCCATGTGATATGAATGCTTATGTATATTGTTCTATACATGTGAATTGAGGCATGGGTTGTATGGCTTAAAGCATGCATGGTGATGGTTCATGGTTGTGTCCATGGTGAGTGCGTGCTAAGCACGGAAATGGTTGAAATGTGTGTTGTGGAATGAGTAAAATATTGGCACTAGTATACTTAAATACAAATGATCGATCATTAGGATGTTAGTGTGTACACATGAGTCTAAAGTCGCGCGTGGCCTAGGTGGCGTTGAGTCACCAAGGAGGAGTACGGGTACGCCCGGAAATGGTATCTAAATACAGTCGATGATGAGTGGAATCCCATCGACGGGGCATGAGGATGAGTGGAATCCCCTCCGCGAGGCCGGTGATGAGTGGAATCCCACCGAGGTAATGTGGTTGTTGGATATGAGTTTCCAACGAGTCTATCCGTGTATTTGAGCGATAACTAGGTGCCAATGTGATTGATATGTGTATCAATGTGTTGAGATTATGAGCTGCTTGGATGTTGTATGTGATTGCATGTACGGTAGTGTTGAGCTCATGATTATGGCATGTATGTGATATAATTGCTCATGCATCTATATCTTGTGGACTCTTGAATTGTGTATGTTGCCTTAGCTAGATCGTGCTCGGACCCTGCGATGTTGAGGTTTGTTTTTAGAGCTTACCCTCACTAAGCATCATTGCTTACGCTCTCCTTGTTCAACATTGCAGATCCTTAGTTCGTGGGTTGCTCGGCAAGAGAAGGGCCTTCAAGTGTGGTTTTGGACTTAAGTTCATCAAGTATGGTTTTATGCTAAGTTATGTAATAATTGTAGCAATGGGATGTGTAAGACTTGTTAGTTGTTGTTGGTTGTTAGGAGCATGTGTAGACTCCTTTACATGTAGGGCTTTTGCATGGTTGTGTTGCCATGGTGGTTGTTAACTTACGTCTTTTGCTTGCTTGAGTTGTGGACTATGCTTTAAGTGCATGAACTTGTGCTTGAATGATGGTTGATCAAATGCATGTATTTGGGTTGTGACTTTGGTTTTAGACATGTCTAATTATTGTTGAAGCATGCTAGTATAAGTGTCATACCTTAGGATGTATTGCTTTGAAGTTGCTTGTTGGTTTGTTGGTGTTTTGGGGCATCCTTGTGCCTCAAAACAGCCCAGAAAATCTGCAGACAGGGGGGTGTTTTGGAACGGGTCCCCGTGTTCCGAAACGGCCCCTGTGTAAATGGCCTTCCGTTTCGAAACGGATGAGGGTCGTTCCGGAACGTTTTCGCCTCTGGAATTTTGAGAAATTGGCGAGATGAAGCCGTTCCGAAACGGGCCTTTGAAGTTCCGAAACGGTCAAATCTCGTTGACCACGAGATATTGACCGTCAAGGGCGTTCCAATACGGGTCACCCCTGTTTCGGAACGGTCCCCTTGTGGTTGACCCAGGCCCGTTGACCAGGCCAGGGCGTTTCGGAACACCCTATAGGTGTTTCGAAACGGCCTGCTGAAATTGAAGAAAAATGGACTTTTTGTGTTTGATTGGTCGGTGAATGATGCGCTGTTTGATTTTTCCGCTGCTGTGCTTCACATAGGAATTAATTGCATCTAGATAAGACTAATATTAAAAGAAATTTTTTTTTGGGTCGTTAACCGAGGGGAAGCCTTAACGGGTTTCGCTTCGGTTTTCCCCGTGTGGCCCACTCGGACCGGTCATCCGACCAGACCGGGACGAGGGGGTTACAGTTGTTGGTATCAGAGCCAGGTTACCGAGACCTTGGGCAGGTAAGTGAGGTAAGTTTAGGTTTTTAAATTAAATTGCACGGTGTTTGCTTGTTTTGCAAGGATGATTGCTTGTGTGACAATTATGCTGATTGTTTTACCTTTAAGCACGTGTGTGTGGGTCCCATTGCTACTATTACATTGGAAAAATGATTTTAAGTGAGGAAACATACTTGGACACTTGGGAGCCTCACCTTGCTAACCCAACCTGTGTGTTTGTTTGTTGTGGTTGTAGTTAATATCTGTGAGAGCGATGTCTAGACCGAGAGGTAGGCCGAGGTTGGTTCGTCAGGAACCACGAGTTATGGCTCCTGTTGAGCCGGTAGTGGGTGCGGGAGCTCACCTAGAGGGACCGGGGGTAGCGGGAGTTGGCGCTCCTCCACCACCACCACCACCACCTCCTCCCCCTGGAGCTGGAGGAGAGGGACCTCAAGGTGGCCAAGGTGGCCAAGGCCCAGCTGGGGTTGATATGACTCCGCTTGTGCAAGCCATAGCGGGAGCATTCCAGGCCGCAGTTGCGGGAGCTCAGGCTGCAGCTCAGCCTAGATGTGATGATGCTAGCTTACCTTTGGAGAGGCTCCGTAGCCTAGGAGCTAAGGAGTTTAGAGGATCTACTCCGGAGAGGTCGGAGTTATGGTTGGAGAAGACAGTTCGTATCTTGGCTCAGATGGGTTGTGCGGGCGCACGTAGATTGGGTTGTGTGATTTCACTGCTTCAGGGTGATGCCTACACCTGGTGGGTCACCATCACTACCGGGGTTCCAGAGGCCGAGATAGATTGGGATTTCTTTGAGTTTGCTTTCAGAAAGAGGTACTTGGGACCGAGGTACTTGGACGAGAAGAAGCGGGAGTTTATGGCTCTTACTCAGGGAGATGCTTCAGTGACCGATTATGAGATCCGCTTTGTTCGCTTGAGTCAGTATGCCCCAGAGTTGGTTCCTACTGAAATGGAACGCTGCAACCGATTCCGATACGGATTGAATGAAGAGGTTAAGAGGTACACGTTGGCTTCTGACTACTCGGACTTTGATGTGTTGGTCGCGAGGGCCAAGGATTTGGAGCATAGTTTGGGTTCAGTCAAACGAGCTGGTGGTTCTGTTTCTGGAAAGAGGCAAAACCACTTTGATGGAAGGGATGCTAAGAGACACAAGGGTGGCGGACATCAGTTTGATCAGAGACGTGGCGGTGGCCACCATGGTAGGAGCCATCAGGGCCATAGAGGAGGAGGGCGTTTGCCCGAGTGTGCACAGTGTGGGAGGCAACACACTGGAGAGTGCTGGGGTAACTTTCATGCTTGTTGGAACTGTGGTTCGAGGGACCACTTTAGGAGGGACTGTCCACGTCAGGCAGCTCAGGCACCGAACTTAGCTCAGGCTCCTGCGAGAGGTAATGATTTTCAGAGAGGCCGTGGGCGCGGTCGTGGCTACTTCCAGCCGAGGGCTGATGCACCTAGGGTAGATGCTCAGAGGAACCTTGCTCATGTTGTGGCGGTGCAGCCAGAGGCGGGAGGACCAGCGAGGGTCTATGCTCAGAGAGAGGCCGGGAACGACACCGATGTGATAGCAGGTAATTTTGAGTTACAGTCTATGTCTTTGCTTTCTTTGGTTGATTCGGGTTCTACACATTCCTACATCCTGAGTGAGCATGCACAGAAGTTAGATATTCCTGTTGAGATCTTAGATGTAGGTATGCATGTTACTAGCTCTTTTGGTGAGACAGTTGTAGTTAGACGTATGTATAGGAGGTGTCCACTGAAGATTCAGGGTCATGTGTTCTCAGTTGATATGATGGAACTTCCTTTCTACGGTTTTGATATTATTTTGGGTATGGATTGGTTGGTTGAGCATCGGGCTAGTGTGGATTTTGAGACAAAGAGAATTTCCTTGAAGCTTTCTGATGACTACGAGGTAGTGGTAGTGGGCGAGAACATTAAGTTCTTGTCTAATGTGGTGTCAGCTTTAGAGGCTCATAGGTTGATGGACTCTGGATGTGGGGCCTATTTGGCTTATGTTATGAATCCGGATATGAGTGAAGCTAGACCGAAAGATATCAGAACAGTGTGTGACTTCCCAGATGTGTTTCCTGAAGAGTTGCCGGGTTTGCCTCCTGACAGAGATGTTGAGTTTGTGATTGAGACAGTTTCAGGGTCTAACCCAGTTTCGATAGCTCCGTATCGTATGGCTCCGAAAGAGTTGAAAGAGTTGAAGAGTCAGTTGTAAGAATTATTAGACCGTGGTTTCATTAGGCCTAGTAGTTCTCCGTGGGGTGCTCCAGTGTTGTTTGTGAAAAAGAAGGATGGTAGCATGCGCATGTGTATTGACTATAGACAGCTGAATCAGTTGACCGTGAAGAACAAGTATCCGTTGCCTCGTATAGATGATTTGTTTGATCAGTTGAGAGGTGCTTCAGTGTTCTCGAAGATAGATTTGAGATCCGGATACTACCAGTTGAAAGTGAAAGAGTGTGATGTTCCGAAGACAGCTTTTAGAACTAGATATGGACACTATGAGTTTCTTGTGATGCCATTTGGGCTCACGAATGCACCAGCAGCATTCATGGACATGATGAACAGAATTTTTAGAGACTATCTAGACCAGTTTGTGGTTGTCTTCATTGATGACATACTTGTGTACTCGAAGACAGAAGAAGAGCATGATGAGCACTTGAGATTGGTCTTGCAGAGATTGTTGAGCAATCAGTTGTATGCGAAGCTCAGTAAGTGTGAGTTCTGGATTCGAGAGGTTGTATTTCTTGGCCATGTTGTTTCGGCCGAAGGCATCCGAGTTGATCCATCGAAGATTGAGGCTATTGTTGAGTGGAAACAACCTAAGTCCGTGACCGAGATTAGGAGTTTCCTAGGATTAGCTGGTTACTATAGGAGGTTTGTGGATGGCTTCTCTAGAGTAGCCGCTCCCTTGACTAAGTTGTTGCAAAAGGGAGTCAAGTTTGAATGGTCAGATGCAAGACAAAAGGCCTTTGAGAGATTGAAAGAAGCTTTGACAAATGCTCCAGTGCTAGTACAACCTGTTTCAGGTAAGGAGTTTGTGATTTACAGTGATGCTTCCTACGTAGGCTTAGGATGTGTTTTGATGCAAGATAGGAGAGTTGTTGCTTATGCTTCTAGACAGTTGAAGATTCATGAGAAGAACTATCCTACTCATGACATAGAGCTAGCCGCAGTCGTGTTTGCATTGAAAATTTGGCGTCACTATTTGTATGGTGAGAAGTGTATAGTCTACACCGATCACAAGAGCTTGAAGTACTTGATGACACAGAAAGAGTTGAACTTGAGACAGAGGAGATGGCTAGAGTTGTTAAAAGATTATGATTTGACTATTGAGTACCATCCGGGTAAAGCAAACGTGGTGGCCGATGCTTTGAGTAGAAAAGTGGCCGTGGAGCTGAGAGCTATGTTTGCTAGATTGAGTGTGTCCGATGATGGTGGCTTAATCACCGAGTTGCAAGTGAAGCCTTCTTTGATTCAGTTGATTAGAGAGAAGCAGTTGCAAGATGCGAGCTTAGTTCCTCATGTTCAGGACATAGCCGAAGGAAGACCGACTGAGTATAGTTTCAGTGGTGAGGGTTTGTTGTGCTTTAGAGATAGAATTGTCATACCGGAAGATGTTGAGCTGAGACGACAGATTTTGAGTGAAGCACATTCGAGTCCATTTTCTATGCATCCGGGTAGTACCAAGATGTATCGAGATTTGAAGAATGATTACTTCTGGGTTGGTTTGAAGAGAGATGTGGCCGAGTATGTGAGCCGTTGTATGGTTTGTCAGAGAGTGAAGGCAGAACATCAGGTTCCTTCAGGTTTGCTACAGCCTTTGAAGATTCCGGAATGGAAATGGGAAAGAATCACCATGGATTTTGTATCGGGGTTGCCTTTGTCTCCTTCGAAGAAGAATTCAGTGTGGGTGATTGTTGATAGGTTCACTAAGTGTGCTCACTTCTTAGCAGTGAACACTACGGACTCCTTAGACAAGTTGGCAAACTTGTACGTTCGTGAGATTGTGAGACTTCATGGAGTTCCGAAGTCTATAGTTTCAGATCGGGATCCTAGATTTACTTCGAGGTTCTGGAGTTGTTTGCATAGTGCCTTGGGTAGTCGTCTGCATTTCAGCACATCTTATCATCCGCAGTCCGATGGGCAGTCAGAGCGAGTGATACAGATTTTAGAGGATATGCTTCGTTGTTGTGTGATTGATTTTCAGGGTTCTTGGGAGAAGCACTTACCGTTGGTTGAGTTTGCTTACAACAACAGTTATCAGTCTAGTATTCAGATGGCTCCTTATGAGGCTTTGTATGGTAGACGGTGTAGAACTCCGATTTGTTGGGCTGAGACAGGTCAGAGATTGTTACCTATGCCAGATTTGCTTAAAGGGACCACAGAGAAAGTGAAGTTGATTTGTGACCGTTTGAAAGCGGCTTCGGATCGTCAGAAGTCTTATGCAGATTTGAAGAGGAAAGAGATTGAGTACACAGTGGGTGAGAAAGTGTTTCTGAAAGTGTCTCCGTGGAAGAAGGTAATGAGATTTGGCCGAAAGGGCAAGTTGAGTCCGAGGTTCATTGGTCCGTATGAGATAGTTGAGCGGATTGGGCCCGTAGCTTATCGATTGAGGTTACCTTCTGAGTTAGAAAAGATCCATGATGTCTTTCATGTATCTATGCTTAGGAGATATAGATCAGACCCTTCGCATGTGATGCCCGTTGAGGAAATAGAGCTGAATCCGGACTTGTCCTATAATGAAGAGCCCATCGAGATACTTGCTTCTGATAGCAAGGTGTTGCGTGGCAAGACCATAGAGTTGGTCAAGGTGTTGTGGAGACATAGAGGTGTGGAAGAGGCCACGTGGGAGAGGAAAGCAGATATGGTTGAGCAGTTCCCGTATCTGTTTCCACCAGGTAATTTCGGGGACGAAATTCCTTAAGTGGGGGAGAGTTGTAACACCCGGGTTTAGGGGTTAGGTGAAAATAATATTTTAATATTATTTGGGCTCGGTTTTATACCTTAAGTAATATTTCGAGTTTGTTTTCAAAATTTATTAATTTCGAGTTAACCATGTTTTAAGGTTTAAAACCCCAATCTACCATGGATTAATCCCTTGTGAATAGCCAAACTCATTAAGGGCAAAGAAGTCTTTTGAGCCCAAAATAAGTCACATGTCAAATAAAACACCCATTTCCTCTACTATTCATCTTCCTCTCCAAGAACACACCAACGGGAAACCAAACTCTCCTCTCCATTCACTATTCCATTCCCAAAGCTCCTTCATTTCAACTCCGAATTTAAAGGTGAAGGTAATTTTGAACTCCCCTCACCTCCCCCTTCTCAAAAGTACATTTTATTTTCGTTTTCATGAAGATTTAAGGAATTAGAGGTTTTTGAATATTTGATTAAAAGAGGTGCCTTTGTGTAGCTAAACCTAATATTTTGATTCATTATGGTTGGTTATGGTATGTAGGAGTCAAATGATGCCACATATGTGAATTTCAAACGATTTTAAACCATTTTCGGAATTGGGTTTCAAAGGGGTTTTTGGAGGGTTTTAAAGAGGTTTTGGGGGTTGTTTAAGGTTGGTTTTTGAGGGCTGATGTTAGTATAATATATGAGGGCTGCTTTGGGTGTGTTTGATGCTTGTTTGGGTGCTTGAAATGAGAGAAATCAGTGGGTCAAGTGGGCTGCTCGAAAATCCTGTTTTTGGTCTTGCTTTGGGTGTTGAATGCTTGTTAATGTTAATCCGGGTTAATTTCGATGTCAAGGTATTGATTGTGGATGTTGTGTTTGTGTTTGGGATTGAGTAGAGTCAAGTTTGGACATCGGTGAAGCATCGGAAGTGAATCCGGAGGATTGAAGGTTGTGCTTGCTTGGTCTCGTGCTTGGAAGCTTAGGTGAGTGGTTGGTTGCTTTTAAAAGTTTTAAATTAGTTGGTTCGAGTATGTGGACTAGGTCGGGCTTGGTAGACCCACCTAGAGTTAGGATTAGGGTGGTAGCCTAATCCTAAACTTGGTCTAAGCCTTTGGATGAACTCAATTGGATGATTGTATATGCCTTGTATGCCATGTGATATGAATGCTTATGTATATTGTTCTATACATGTGAATTGAGGCATGGGTTGTATGGCTTAAAGCATGCATGGTGATGGTTCATGGTTGTGTCCATGGTGAGTGCGTGCTAAGCACGGAAATGGTTGAAATGTGTGTTGTGGAATGAGTAAAATATTGGCACTAGTATACTTAAATACAAATGATCGATCATTAGGATGTTAGTGTGTACACATGAGTCTAAAGTCGCGCGTGGCCTAGGTGGCGTTGAGTCACCAAGGAGGAGTACGGGTACGCCCGGAAATGGTATCTAAATACAGTCGATGATGAGTGGAATCCCATCGACGGGGCATGAGGATGAGTGGAATCCCCTCCGCGAGGCCGGTGATGAGTGGAATCCCACCGAGGTAATGTGGTTGTTGGATATGAGTTTCCAACGAGTCTATCCGTGTATTTGAGCGATAACTAGGTGCCAATGTGATTGATATGTGTATCAATGTGTTGAGATTATGAGCTGCTTGGATGTTGTATGTGATTGCATGTACGGTAGTGTTGAGCTCATGATTATGGCATGTATGTGATATAATTGCTCATGCATCTATATCTTGTGGACTCTTGAATTGTGTATGTTGCCTTAGCTAGATCGTGCTCGGACCCTGCGATGTTGAGGTTTGTTTTTAGAGCTTACCCTCACTAAGCATCATTGCTTACGCTCTCCTTGTTCAACATTGCAGATCCTTAGTTCGTGGGTTGCTCGGCAAGAGAAGGGCCTTCAAGTGTGGTTTTGGACTTAAGTTCATCAAGTATGGTTTTATGCTAAGTTATGTAATAATTGTAGCAATGGGATGTGTAAGACTTGTTAGTTGTTGTTGGTTGTTAGGAGCATGTGTAGACTCCTTTACATGTAGGGCTTTTGCATGGTTGTGTTGCCATGGTGGTTGTTAACTTACGTCTTTTGCTTGCTTGAGTTGTGGACTATGCTTTAAGTGCATGAACTTGTGCTTGAATGATGGTTGATCAAATGCATGTATTTGGGTTGTGACTTTGGTTTTAGACATGTCTAATTATTGTTGAAGCATGCTAGTATAAGTGTCATACCTTAGGATGTATTGCTTTGAAGTTGCTTGTTGGTTTGTTGGTGTTTTGGGGCATCCTTGTGCCTCAAAACAGCCCAGAAAATCTGCAGACAGGGGGGTGTTTCGGAACGGGTCCCCGTGTTCCGAAACGGCCCCTGTGTAAATGGCCTTCCGTTTCGAAACGGATGAGGGTCGTTCCGGAACGTTTTCGCCTCTGGAATTTTGAGAAATTGGCGAGATGAAGCCGTTCCGAAACGGGCCTTTGAAGTTCCGAAACGGTCAAATCTCGTTGACCACGAGATATTGACCGTCAAGGGCGTTCCGATACGGGTCACCCCTGTTTCGGAACGGTCCCCTTGTGGTTGACCCAGGCCCGTTGACCAGGCCAGGGCGTTTCGGAACACCCTATAGGTGTTTCGAAACGGCCTGCTGAAATTGAAGAAAAATGGACTTTTTGTGTTTGATTGGTCGGTGAATGATGCGCTGTTTGATTTTTCCGCTGCTGTGCTTCACATAGGAATTAATTGCATCTAGATAAGACTAATATTAAAAGAAATTTTTTTTTGGGTCGTTAACCGAGGGGAAGCCTTAACGGGTTTCGCTTCGGTTTTCCCCGTGTGGCCCACTCGGACCGGTCATCCGACCAGACCGGGACGAGGGGGTTACACAAATTGTGAGAATTGAAATTGCTTAATTCCCTTCGGGAATACATTTTTATCTTTCTGCTTAGATAGTTTGGCAATCGGCCTTACAAAAAGTTTTTAATCATTTTTCAAATCAAAAAGAGCTCGTTGGTCTGGAATCGTTTAAAAACATAGTTGAGAGGAAGGATCGGCTTGTGGCAAATTTCGACTTCCTGTGAACACTCTTAGCGGCGGTCCGCTAAGGAAAGATAAAATCAGAAGCGATTCTTTTTAAGACAATTTATAAGTCGGGCTTTTCCTGCTTTCAAAACTAAATACTTTAACGGCGATAGACGTGGTTAATTTGTTTAAGAATCAACCTTCGAAGATAGTCTTGGGAGGATTGGTTACTCGAGAGAGAAGAAAGTTGCGACGGGTTGGGCCTCGCAGAGTGTAACCGACATGATCCCCGGAGTAAAAATCTATTTCAATGATCGAAAGAATTGACAAGGGTAGCTCGAGGCTATTTTATATATCTGAATTTTCTTATTACTTTTTTACCTTGCATTTAAATTCTTCTATTTTATCTACACTCAATATTCAATCACCCCCTTTTTACTTTCCTTGTTTTCACAGATATTCCTGGAAGTATTAATAAAAAGAAACTTTCAGTCAAGAATTTCGACTAATCTCCATGTGGATCGACCCTCTTTTCCTATAACTACTTAATTTCTTTATTTTATTAATTGTTGAAAGAGGTTAAATATTTATTTATTTTGACGGGTAAAACGACCCTTGTCACTACTACTCAATCCTACTTTAACTAGGATTGCAGTTCTAATCATTTGGGGAGTAGTATTCTTATCCTCCAAGGATTAATACTTCTTAACCTCCAAAGATCCCTCAAGTTGGTTGGTTATTAAGCCCAAGTCGGTGAGAAGGGCCTGTCCTGTCCCTCGGTGTGCACCCTTGGTGCCGGCCCTAGGCTCTTCGGTGTGCACCCTTGGTGCCGACCCTAGGCTTGTCTGACTTCTTGTGTTCAAATTCTAGAAGTGAGTCGACTGCGTCCAATGCCTTGGAAAGATCTTGGATCCCCATTCGGTGTAACCCCATTTGCCCAACGTTGCAATCCATTTTTGAATATAAAGAGGGCGTCAGCTTCTGTAACCCACTAAATATGACCCCAAAAGTTATTGGCCAAATCTAGGAAGTCGGAATGAAAACTTGCCCCTCAAGTAAGATTATTAGGTTTAGAAAATCCAATGTTTAGGTTATTATTGAAAACGGTGTCGTTTCACAATGAGTTCTTTTTTTTTAAACACGGTTGTATAAATAAAAACATCATATAATAAATTATTCAAATATCCAAATAAAAATTATCATACATGCTAAAACAGTTAAAAATCCCAAATAAACGTGTAAGTAACTGAAATTACATAAATCCCAAAATATTAACTAAAATAAAATAATTCTGTAAATCTGAAATGTCCATACTAAAATTTGAAATAAATATGATAAATTGTGGTCCTCCAAGTACCGAAAGCTTATGTCTGAGAATCTAAAATAGGAACTAAGGGGGAGTCAGCTATTAAGCTCAGTGTGTCTCTAAAGTGCAGGCAATCACAAACTCAGTTCCACAACAATAAATTTTTCCAAAAATATTTAAAAGACGCAAAGCAAGTTTAAACACGGTTTTATGAAATCACAATGCAATGCACCCATACTCCATAGTCACAAAAAAGAGAAGGTTCCCCAGAACCTCTCGCTACATAGTCACAAACACAAGTGGTATAAACCACTAACTTCCTCCGTACAATCTCAACCCATGATAACACGGTAAAAAGATATCACAGTTTTCACAGTCTCAACACAGTCCGATAATAAATCCGAGATTCAAAACTCATTTACTTTAAATCACAATTTTATTCACAATCTGGAAATAGTATGCACGGAAAACATAATGTAAAATCACAACACAATTGAAATTCACTCAAGCGTAAAATCACAGTCACAAAAACAAAGTATGTACCACAGAAAGAGAACACACGTAAAAATCATTTATTTATAGCACCGAAAGAAACACACCTTAGCCAAGGCAACTCAACCTACTAAAAAATATGTTTCCCACGATCAGAACCACTGGTTTAGCTGTATCAGAACCAATAAAAATAATTTCGATATTAGCACTATTATCACTATGCCACCAAACTAAGACAAAAACACTAATCCAAAAGAATACTCGCGTGTAGTCCTCGAGGTACGTATACAGTTAGATCGAACAAGCGAAAGAGGTGGTAGTTCATCTTCTTCAAAATCAATGTCGACTACAACACGCATTTGAACTACATCAGATCTTGTATCCAAAACCCTCAGAATTTAAGTTTTTGTGATGCTAGAGACTTACCAATGTTCAATCGAAATAAAAAAAAAAATAAACTTAATCGAGAGAGGGAGAGAGCGAACGGGAGGGGATAGCGGCTACTGGAATGTGAAAAAAAGAATGCGCAAGGGTTTTAGGGTTGTTTATACTAACAATGGGTAAATCACAATATAGATCATCCAACTATTTAGGGATTTATAGAAAAGCATCTAAACTTTATCCAATTTATAAAATGGCCCTTGAAATTCTAAATTAACTCAATTTAATCCTTTAACAACAATTAGGTTTCCAAATTCAAGTTCCTAAAATTAATTTAGGGTTTTAACCTAAATTCTAAAATTTAGGGTTTTAAAATTGGGAAATTTTTGGGGTGTTACAGCTTCACTCATTTTGTGAATCTAGAGCCTGAGTTCGGTGAATTTGTTGACGTAATCCCGAATTGAGCCGTCGTGCTTCAATCAATGAAGCTTCTCTCGAGCTTCTTCTTGAGCGTTCTTTGGGTAAATGTGCTCCTTGAATTTGTTCTTCCTTCATCTTCATTGTCTTCCTTTGTCACTTATTTGATCCTTCTTTTTGTTGGGAGAAATGTGGTTAAGCTACGAACTCCCATGTACATTCTAAAAACCTCCTTCGAGCAAGAAGGCACCCTATTATGTTTGGTTAATGGAAATCAAGACTTTTAAACACTGTACATTCCCCAAAGATTTTCTATCTTGCAAACTCGATTGTTAAACCGAAGTTTCAAACACCCTTGTGGACAAAGCAAAAGACAATAATGCTCCTTGCAGCATTAAACAATCCAAAACTTGTAGTAAAAATTTATCCCATATTCAGTTGAAGAAAACGTCACTGACTAAGCAACAATATAGCAGGAGGATCCAACTTCCAATAGCAAACAATATAGTAATTCCAACAGAACCAAGCAACAATCAATATAGTAACTCCAACAACAATCCAATAGACTACATTACATAAGAAAAAGGCATCCCTAGGCAATTTGTCCATTGCAACTAGTAACTGAAGAATGCTTGTATTGATTGGTGTCCTTTGCGGCTGCGTTTTCGGTTACATTACGTTTATCGCGATTGCAGATATAACCAGTGCTTTTGCAGTCACTTTGGTTCACGGTTGTGAATTATTTTCATAACAGATACTATTTCGAACATAATGACTGTGAGTACTACAGTTTCAGACGATGCCGTTATTATTATCACTATTACAGTTACGGACCACTATTTAAATCCCTAGTTATGTTATATCCTTGATAATATGAGTACTATGTAGAGTATTATAGTTGTATCGGTCTTGTTCTGTGTTTAATCAACCACTCATTAGTGGTTTGATATTCTGAATAAAATGTCTTTGCTGAAAAGAAGAAAAAAAAAACACAAGGATGATAAAGTTTTTTTTTCCATGTTGCTGTGTTTTTAATTATTCAAATCCAAATCTTTCATGTGAAATAATGGTGTGTGGTATATATGTGTTTGGTATAATCATATGTAACCGAGTTATTAATCGAATAATTTGGATTGGACGTTGTAGAAATCCATTACTAGAGTTATTCTTTATGTGTTTGTTTTGAGCTTGCTTTTCTTTCGTTACTTTTCGTTTTCAAGTTGCATTGAACAAAGTTGGGTTCAATGATTTATTTGGAACGTTATGGTTTTTTTTTTTTAAATAAAATCTCAATTTGCTGATAAAAAAAAGTGGAGTCGAGATCTTTTGTGTCAATTTGAAAATTGTATTTTTTTTTTTCAATTTGAATCGAGTTTTGTTCACCTTTCAAAACAATTCAAGAAAAAAATACGAGACTGTCCATATACCATTTTTAGTGAAAAAACAAACAGATCAGACATAAATGTCCATGTTCATGTCCATGTCCATTTCCTTTAGATGATATTAATGTTATTGTAATTATCATCTAAATGAAAAGGACATTATGTCTGATTTGTTTGTTATTTTCATGAACTCGAGTGTTTCTAATTCTATAAGATTCAAGACAAGCAGCAACTCCCCAAAACATGCCGAATTCCCATTAAGAATCTTAGTTTGATTGGTGAAAGCAGATAGGGACGTTCAATGTATTAATAGATGTTATAGATTTGTATATGTAGTTGAAATTCAGACATTGATCAAGCAAACGTGTTCGAACTCATAATAACAGGAAGGCAAAGATGGCTAAGGTTCCTGTTATAGATTTCTCGAAACAAAACCTGCTGCAGCCAGGTAGTCCCGAATGGAATTCAGTGAGAGTTCAAGTTCGGAAAGCACTGGAGGACTACGGTTTTTTCGAGGCTTCCTTCGACCGAGTCCTGGAGCTTCGGAGGGCAGTGTTTAGAGCCGTGGAAGAGCTCTTCGACTTGCCTTTACAAACTAAAAAGCTCTGTGTTTCCGAGAATCGCTTCCGAGGCTATCAAGGGACAGCACCATCGAGATTGCTCGAAAGCATGTCGATCAGTGATGCTCATGTTGAGGATAACATTGAAGAACGCCTCACTAACATCCTGTGGCCTCAAGGAAACATAAATTTCAGGTACTTTCGGGTCGGATTAACTTTCGAATTAAAAGTAGTACTCTAGTTTTTTTTATCAATTATGTTCTCTGGATTTGGCAGTAAAACGATGGTATCTTTCACTGAGCTAGCATCGAGATTAGAGAAGACAATTAAGAGGATGATCTTGGAGAGTTTTGGCCTTGAGAAACACATGGACGAGGTCATGAACTCCGCTAACCATAACCTGAGGATCATGAAATACGAAAGCCCGAAAACCAGCGAGCCAACCGTAGGGGTACGTGCGCACTGCGACATGAGTGCACTAACTCTCTTATATCAAAACGAGGTCGATGGATTGCAGATTCAAAACAAAGATGGCGAATGGATCAACGTATTGCCCTCGGCTAACTCTTTTGTAGTCATGATTGGAGAATCCTTCAGTGTAAGTCACTTACTCGGACTTAAACAAGAGTTTAAGGTATAGAAAATAGATTCTATATGTTAAAAACAACGTTGTTGCAGGTATTAGAGATGGACTGAGGGAATGCTAGTGTTAGGGGACAGTCGCTCCCCTGAAAATAGAAATTTAAATTTTCATATAGATTTGTTAAGTATAAAAGTTTACACTCCTAATATAAAATCTTATGTCCGGCGCTACAGGTATGGTTGAATGGTCGATTGTCCTCACCTTACCACCGGGTTACGATGAAGGGAAACAAGGCAAGGTACAGCATTGGATTGTTTACAGGCCCGAGAGGAGGCTACCAGATAGAGGTTCCGAAAGAGCTTGTGGATGACAAAAATCCATTGCTCTTCAAACCTTATGACCAGGATGAGTTTCTGAAATTTTACTCCACCCAAGTCGCTCAAGGAGCTCTTAGCGTTGGTCTTAAAGCTTATTGCAGTGTCTAAGATTTGGGGATCAATAATTGTTTTATGTAACGAATATGGTGTGTGGTCTCTATATATTTGTTTGGTATTATCACTTATAGCTAAGTTATTGGTCAAATAATTCGAATCGGGCCGATTGAGTATGCTTAAGCGTTCAAAATTCTCCTATTTATGGGTGAGGAGGGGTCTGAGTAGTATAGTTATAGTACATTGAATGTTCAAAAATATCCGAATCGGACATTGTAGA
Source organism: Hibiscus tridactylites (assembly GCA_958450335.1). Classification (NCBI taxonomy): domain Eukaryota; kingdom Viridiplantae; phylum Streptophyta; class Magnoliopsida; order Malvales; family Malvaceae; genus Hibiscus; species Hibiscus tridactylites. Next base: position 52,721,958 of record OY288281.1, read on the forward strand.
ACAGTAGATTTTCATTACGGTGTCATCCTTCCAATGCAATTTGCTTAATTCACAATGTCAAGATTCGAATATTAAACGTTGTGTAATGAATCTAGAATCTCGTTTCGCTAGATTAATTAAAAGTTTGTGTGTGATCTATATGTAGAAATAGATTATTGATAAATAAAATTGTTACTTTTTATTATTATTTAAGCTAGCCTTTTAACTTGCATGTTCTGTAGGTGAAGGATATAATACGTAATCATAAATATATGTTTTTAATAATTATTTTTTAGTAAATGTAATTAACGTTAACGAAATTTATGAAAATTAAATGTTTTATTTAATTTATAAGAATATAAATAATTTCATATTGAAATAATTTATCCATTCAACTTAGCACACTCATAACGTGCTCTTTTCATTTCTTAAAATTTGTAGCATTCAATAACTAAACGTTATTGTCACGCATGTGAAGAGTCGATGACATTAATCTCACATCGAAAAAAGAGGTCTTGAGATATATAAGCGATGACGCTACACATCATATTAGACATGTCTTTTGGGAAAAGTGTAATGGCCCCGTCACAAGTGATATCAAAGCGACTCTTTAACTGCCTGATTTCACGCCGAGCGCCCGTTAACAGTGTAGGTAGGGTGGATAACCGTTACAATTAACCCATCACGAGCGTGGTTGACTCGTGGCGTGGGCGTCACGAGGTCGTGACAGGAAAAAGATGGGGACATAATCCCACATTGGAAGATAAAAGAGAATTCTTGAGAAACATTAGCGGTGGCACTGCACTACCTATTAGACATGTATTTTATGGAAGAGTAATGGCCCATAACATTGTTCATAGTACCATACAATACACTTTAAAAGAAAACAAATAACTTTCGTAATTAATTAATAATATAAAACATGTATACAAGGATAGACCGAGGGGCGGTCGCTCGTTTGAAAATTTGAAATTCGTATATAATTTAAAAATGTTTTATATATTTATATTAAAATTTTAATTTCTTTTTGCTAAAATTTTATAAATTCTCCCCTCTAAAATTTTAAAATTTCACCCCGTAACATAAAATTTTGTAGCTATCCTGCATATATACCTAAAGATAAATGAAAAATAAATCAACCATATATATTAAACACAAAGACATGTTAGTAATCATTATTAGTAATCAAACATAGATGAAAAAATTAAACGCGTAGTCACCACCAATATTTATTAGTAATCATTTATTCATTGTTATTTTTTAGATTTGATTCACAAAAATAAAAGTAGTACTCTGGTTTTTTTTTATCAATTATGTTCTCTGGATTTGGCAGTAAAACGATGGTATCTTTCACTGAGCTAGCATCGAGATTAGAGAAGACAATTAAGAGGATGATCCTGGAGAGTTTTGGCCTAGAGAAACATATGGACGAGCTCATGAACTCAACTAACCATCACCTGAGGATCATGAAATACGAAAGCCCGAAAACCAGCAAGCCAACCCTAGGGATATTTGCGCACTGCGACATGGATGCACTAACTATCTTGTATCAAAACGACGTTGATGGCTTGGAGATTCAAAACAAAGACGGCGAATGGATCAAAGTATTGCCCTCGGCCAACTCTTTCGTTGTCTTGATCGGGTAATTCTTCAGCGTAAATAACCTACTATCAGCGATGGACCGAGGAGTGCTAGGGGGCAGTCGCACCCTCTTTAATTTCAAATTCTCGTATAATTTTACTGAGTATAAAAGTTTACACTCCTAATATAAAACCTTGGTCCGCCCTGACAGGTATGGTCGAATGGTAGATTGCCCTCGCCTTACCATCGGGTCACGATGAAGGGAAACAAGGCAAGGTACAGCCTTGGGTTGTTTACTGGCCCGAGAGGAGGCTACCTGATAGAGGTTCCGAGAGAGCTCGTGGATGACAAAAATCCATTGCTCATCAAACCTTATGACCACAATGAATTTATGGAGTTTTACTCAACCCAATTCGCTCAAGGATCGGGCCGATTGAGTTTGTCTTAAAGCTTATTGCAGTGTCTAAGATTTGGCCATCTATAATTGTTTTATGTAACGAATATTTGGTATAATCACTAGTATCTGAGACATTAGATGAATAATCCGAATCGGGCCGATTGAGTATCAATTGTCATTGTTTTTGGAACAATATATGTGAGGACGTGAATCGAGCATGCTTACGCGTTCAAAACCCTACTATTTACGGGGGAGGAGGGGTCTGGAAAGTATATTATTGTACACTTTGAATGTTAATAATAATAATATGAATCATACATTGTTGAACAACAGAAGTTCATTACGAGGCAACCCTTCAAACTAAAATTTATTTCATTCAAAGTGTTAGGAATTAGGATTTGAGTCTTAGATGTTGTGTAAGAAACCTAACATCTCATTTCCCTAGACTAAATAGTTGGATAAAAATCCTCTACCCCTTTTCGGTGCCACTTTCTTTGCCCCAACACTAAAAAACACTAAAAAATTAAATCTCATAGGCTAATCCTAAATTCTAAATCCTAAACCCTACCCCTAAAAAATTCACCCTACCCTAAATTACCTAAAGCCTAATCACAAACCCTAACCTTAAACATAAACCCTAGACCTTAAACCTAATTTTTAGTGTGGAGGCATAAATAGGGGCACGGAAAAAGGGCCGGAGATTTCTATTCAAATATTAGTTGGTGGTGTGTGAGGGATAAAAATCCCCTTCCCCTTTTCGGTTTCTCTTTTTATGCTGCAACACTAAAAAAACACTAAAAATTAAATTTTAAGTCCTAACCCTAAATTCTAAATTCTAAATTCTAAACCCTACACCTTATACCCTAACCTAAATTCCCTAAACTCTAGCCTTAAACCCTAAACCTAATTTTTAATGTAAGGACATAAAAAGGCACAAAAAAAGTAGGTGATTTCTATTCGTGTGTGTGATCTATATGTATAAATAGATTATTGATAAATAAAAGTGCTGCCTTTTTATTATTATTATTTAAACTAGCATTTAACTTGCAAGTTCTATGCGTGAAGGATATAATATGTAATCATAATTATATATATATATATATATATATATATATATATATATATATTGCCAATAAGTTTTTTTAGTAAATGCAATCAATGTTAACAATATTTTTGAAAATTAAAAATTTTATTTAAATTAATAAGAACATGAATAATTTCGCATTGAAATAATCTATCCATACAACCAAACATAATTGCAATGACGAGCTCTTTTCATTTCTTAAAATTTGTACCAGTCAACAACCTAAACGTTATTCATACTAGCCTTGACATTCTCATCCAGATGTGATTATCTCACTCATAGGCGTTTGGCGTAAAATTGAGCAGTGAAAGGGTCACTCGATACTATTTGTCACGAGATTAATATTCTCTTCTCAAAAAACATGTCTAACAGAATGTACAGCGACACCGCTTAAATATCTCAAAACTTTAATTTTTTTCTGATATGGGATTAATGTCTCCACTTCCTCCTGATTGTAACATAGTATATACTATACTTTAAAAGAAAAACAAATAATGTTTCATAATTAATTAATCATATAAAACGTGTATACAAGAAGATAAATGAAAAAAAATAACAAATAAACAGTAGGTGAATGGTGTGTTTTATAAAAAGTTGTTTGGTTGCATTTGAATAGCTGTTTTGTTAATCTATAGGAGAATAGAGCAGGGGTCCAATTCTGTTCTGATTTTTGTTTGATGACTGGTATGGAGTAAAAAATGTAGTGAGAATTTGTGGTGTTTAGTGGTATTACATATTTTCTTCTTTTGAGTCGTGGAGTTTGTATTGAATAATTCGGTAGGTTGTATTTGGACATTCACTTGGTTGTGTGCACTCTTTTTTCTTCCGTTTAGGTTTAGGGAGATTTTTTTTAATGAGGTCCGCATCTCAGCTTGGTATTTTACTTAATAAAATAATAATTTTCTTGAGAAAAAAACATGACACAACATTGTTACTTAATCTTTAGAAAGAAACAATATTTTTTGTTGAAAGATTTAGAAAGAAACAATAACTTGTAAGTACTAGGGTTGTGTATCACCGCCGACCTTTATTTTAAGTGAAATTAGATCATTTGAAAATCATATTAATTTAATAAAGTTATTTTTGAATTCATTAAAATAATAATTTTTCAGTTTACAAAATCAGAAAATGAGTTCACGAATCAGTTATATGTAGAGTATCATTAACACCACACAACGCCTGAAAATCGATACCTAGCTGATTACGTGTCATATAAGAAATGAATATTATACATTTGAATCTAATTTAATTAATGACCGAAAATTCATTTACGAAAAGAGTAAAAGTTTTAAATGATTTTGGAGGATTTTCGAAAACGGTAACGATATGAAGTTTCAAAGTTGTTGTGATGGATGTAGTCACAAAGAAAGATAAAGGAAGAAGATGAGATTCATTATTTTATGTACAAACTTGGATATTTTATTAAGCTCACCAACTTTGTATTTTTACACAGATATTAAGGCTAACGTGTTGGATTAAAACCCACAATTGTGGGCACATATGTAAAATGTATGATGCTATTATAAAGTATGACACAAAATTAAGTGACCAATTATGTTAGGCGTGTCATGGGTATTAAAGTGTCATGAAATAAAAGTGTAGATACCATAAGATATATTTATAATTCAGTGAGGGGCAGAGTTATAAATATTTAATAGTTGATTTAATAATGAACTATATAAAGAGGTAGTGGTCCCCAAGAAATAGGTTAACTTGTATTACTCTTGTCCTCGTCAAATAGTTTTTACGGCAAGGGCTAACCTATCTTCTTGGAATATCACAACCACCTTTTAGGCGATCTTCATTAAAGGATTCAAGGTTTTCATCTATCGATTAATTCACGTACGCTTCCGCTTTCGGTTTATTGTTCTTGATGATTTAACATGATAGATCTCGGGGTTTATATTTCATATCTATTATTATTTGGGTCTAACATAACGTCATCTAACCAACCAACTAACTACATTGGCAGCTGGCTTAACAACATTTAAACGGCTTCAACAACTCTAAACCCTAACTACTATGATTAACGTTCACCCTACTTTTCTTTTCCTTCACTCAACTCATAAAAGGAAAGCACATTAAGCCTTTGTCGAAACAGGTCAAAAAAACGAGCTCGTTAAAGGCTTTGTGAATCCATCTGCAGTTTGGTGAGTAGTTGGGACGTAGTTTACTTGAATGGACCTGTTAGCAACTTTCTCCCTTACAAAATGTACATCAAGATCCATACGCTTTGACTTCGGGTGGTAAACTGGATTCATGCTCAAAGACACAACACTAGTATTAGCACTCCATATCTTTGGAACCTCCTTCTGTTTAACCCCCATATCGTGCAGCAAGGCTCTTAACCAAGTAAGCTCAGAGGTTGCATCCGCAATGCTTTTATATTCATCTTCCCCTGTGAACCGAGAAACACTCTTTTGTTTCCTTGAACTCCAGGTTACCAGACTGTTTCTCAAATATAAACAACACCCACACACAGGCCTTCGCCACCAAGGTGGAAATTTTTTAGAAGGTTTAAACACTGGCCCATAGTGAATTGTACCACTCAGATATCGCAAAAGCCTTTTGATAGCATCAAGATGATCCTCACACGGGTTATGCATGAATTGAGCCACTTTACTTACGTTGAACATAATATCTAGGCGTGTGTGAATCAAGTACAACAATGCACCAACAATACTTTTGTAACCGATGGCATCTTCTATAGGACTCCCTGTATTCTTGCTTAAATTCACAAAGGCCAACATTGGGGTGGATGCTGCTTTGGCTTTGTCCATCTTTGCTTTTACCAACAGTTATTGGATATACTTTCTCTAACTAATAAAGATGCAACCATTGCACCCTATAACTTCATTTCCTAAGAAGTAGCTTAGAGTACCTAAGTCCTTCAAAGAGAATTTTTTACCCAACTGCTTGACTACTGTGTTGATGCAATTATCCGAGTTCCCAGTGACTATAATATCATCTACGAACACAAGTACATATATGTCACTAGTAGCTGATTTTTTATGAATAAAGAATTGTCTACATTAGAACTTCGAAACCCAATCTCCAACAAATAGTCCCTCAACTTTGCATACCAATTGCAAGGGGCTTGTCGAAGTCCATACAATGCTTTTTGTAGCTTACATACTAGTCTGGACCCATCAATCGCTTGTTGTTCAAATCCAGCAGGTTGATCCATGAACATCTCCTCTTGTAGACTACCATTGAGAAAGGCGTTATTTATATCCGCTTGCCTCAAACTCCAATTGTTTGAAGCTGCCAAAGAGAGAATCACATTGACTGTTGAGGGCTTCACCACTAGACTAAAGGTGTCTTGAAAGTATTGCCCTGGAATCTGAGAAAAACCCTTGGCAACCAAGCGATCCTTATACCGAGAAATGGAGCCATCAACATTTCTTTTTCTCTTGAAGATCCATTTGCATCCGACTAGAGATCTCCCTTCAGGCATAGGCACCAATTTCCAAGTGCCATTTTTTCACAAAAATATAAAAGGAAGAAGATGAGCTTCATTATTTTATGTACAAACTTGCATATTTTATTAAGCTCGCAAACTTTGTATTTATAGACAGAGATTAAGGCTGACGCACCTAACCAACAAACTAACTGCATTACCAGCTGGCATAACAACATTGAAACAACTTCAACAACTCTAAACCATAACTATTATGATTAACACAAGTTAACGGGCAAATGTTGACACAAGTTATGACTTGTTGGGTTAGAATAATTTATTGGACTCTTTGAGCCAAGTTTGATCTTTTATAGATTTTGATCTTTTTCAAGTTGCATTGAACAAAGTTGTGTTCATTTGGAACATTATTGTTTAGTTTTTTTTTTAAAAAAAAATCTCATTTTGCTGATTAAAAACAAGTCGAGTTGAGATTTTTGTTCACCTTGCAAAACAATATAGGAAAAACCCAACAAGCTAAATTCAATTGTTTAAATTGAGTCGAGTTTTGTTCACCCCTCAAAACAATACAGGAAAAACCCAACACTGACCATATACCACTTTAGAGATAAAACAAACAAATCAGAGAGACATTCATGCCCATTTCCTTTAGATGATATTAATGTTATTGTAATTATCATCTAAATGAAAATGACATTTTGTCTGATTTGTTTGTTATTTTCATGAACTCGAGTGTTTCTAATTCTATAATATTCAAAACAACCTACAACTCCCCAAAACATGCCAAATTCCCATTAAGAATCTTAGTTTGATTGGTGAAAGCAGATATGGACGTTTAATGCATTAATAGATGTTATAGATTTGTATATGGAGTTTAAATCTGGACATTGATCAAGCAAACATGTTCGAACTCATAATAACAAGAAGGGAGAGATGACTAAGGTTCATGGTATAGATTTCTCGAAACAAGACCTGCTACAGCAAGACAATGCCTTTACAAACAAAAAAGCTTCGTGTTTCCGAGAATCGCTTCGGTGGCTATCAAGGGACAGCGCCATTAAGATTGCTCGAAAGCATGTCGATCAATGATGCTTATGTTGCGGGTAACATTGAAGAACGGCTCACTAACATCTTGTGGCTTCAAGGAAACATAAGCTTCAGGTACTTTCGGGTCGGATTAACTTTCGAATTAAAAGTAGTACTCTGGTTTCCTTTTTATTATCAATTATGTTCTCTGGATTTGGCAGTAAAACGATGGTATCTTTCACTAAGCTAGCATCGAGATTAGAGAAGACAATTAAGCGGATGATCCTAGAGAGTTTTGGCCTGTAGAAACACATCAACGAGGTCATGAACTCTACTAACCATCACATGAGGATAATGAAATAGGAATGCCCGAAAACCAGCGAGCAACTCTAGGGATACGTACGCACTGTGACATGAATACACTAACTATCTTGTATCAGATTTTGGAGGAATGGTGTCGGTTAACCAAGGTGGGCGTGGGAAATGAAAATATTGTTGTTAAATTGAGACATTTGAAGCAGTTTTTGAAAGGTTGGAATAAGGACAATTTTGGTGATGTGAATAAATTGATTGCGGATGTGCAACAACAATTAGATAATGCGGATAAGGCCATGGTTGAGGGGGGTGCGAGTGAAGAAATAGAGGTTGCGAGGTGTAGGTGGATGTGCGCATTATGGCGTGCAATGAGAAATAAAGAATCAATGTGGCGGCAAAAATCAAGAGCAACATGGTTACGTTTGGGCGATCGTAATACGGCGTATTTTCATAGGACGGAAAAGTTAAGAACAACTAGAAACTACATACCGGGGCTGGTGATTGAGGGTGTGTGGACTACTGAGCCTTCGGCGATCCGAAATTTTGTGGTGGCGACATTTACCAAACATTTTGCTAGTGACAAGTGGGCGGGCGAGTGGCACTTTGAGGGTGTTTTTCGCAGAATAAATGACATGGATAGACAGCATTTGGTCCAGCCTTTCACGATGGAGGATATTAAAAATATATTATGGGAATGTGATGGTTCAAAGGCGCCGGGTCCGGATGGTTTCATGCTTGAATTTTATTAAAAAGGATTGGAGGTGGTGCAATTTGATGTGCTGAATTTTTTTGTGCAATTTCACGCAAAAGGGGCATTACCGAAGGGTGCAAATTGTGCTTTCATAGTGTTGTTGCCGAAAGTGGAATCGCCTCAATGTTTAGGTGAGTATCGTCCCATATGCCTAGTGAATTCCATGTATAAAATATTGGCTAAATGCTTAGCAAATAGGCTCCAATGTGTGCTGGGAGGTTTAATCAGTGACTCGCAATCCGCATTTGTAAAAGGTCGTCAATTGGTAGATGGGGTTCTCTTGGCAACAAAAGTAATTCATTCGCTGCGGAAGAGTGGTGGTGGGGGATTTATTTTGAAGCTTTATTTTGCCAAAGCTTACAATTGTGTAAGCTGGATTTTTCTTGATTCGGTATTGGATCGTATGGGATTTTGTAGTAGGTGGAGGGAATGGGTTAAGGAGTGCATCAGCTCATCTCGCCTATCAGTTTTGGTGAATGGCAGCGCGACTAAAGAGTTTCGGGTGGGGCGTGGATTACGCCAAAGCTACCCACTCTCGCCTCTATTATTCGTCATAGTTGCTGAAGCATTGCACTTGATGTTGGGGAATGCTGAGTCGGCTGGTTTGGTGTGTGGGGTGGAGGTAGTGCCGGGGATATCTTTAACTCATCTACAGTTCGCCGACGGCACCATTTTATTTTTTGAGGCATCGGTTGAGGTGGCACGAAACATCAAGAGAATTTTGCATTGTTTTCAGGTGTGTTCGGGCTTGCGGATTAATTTCGCAAAAAGCTCGTTGTATGCAATTGATGTGGAAGATGGATTGGGTACTTTGGTGGCCGAGATGTTGGGATGCAAGCAGGGGGGCTGCCATTTACTTATCTAGGATTTCCGTTAGGTGCTAATCCGCGGAATTTTTCAGTGTGGGAGCCTATTATTGCTAACTTTCGGCGCAAGCTAGCCGGATGGAAGCGCACATCACTCTCATTCGCTGCACGCGTAACTTTGGTAAATTTTGTACTTTCAGTACTTCCTATTTTTTATATGGAGTTATTCACGGTCCCTAAAGGGATTTGTTGGGTTGTGTGGAGCTCGATTCGATCAACCAATTTTGCTCACCAAGTGGTGGAGAGGTGGATATTTGGGTGGAAGGGTTAAGGAAGCTAAAATGAAGATTGACACAATGATTTATAGTGGTTCAACCTTCTAACCAAGGTCTACATCCACTACCTTAGCTTCCCACTAAGGATTTCTCAACCAATTCCACTAATTGATTCGTCCCCTTTTCTAGGATTAGGAGGAAACTCTTACAACCGATCAAGCTTCTACCCAAGCCTTGATCAAACCCTCTTTTACAAAGAGATAATGAAAGCAAACTTAAACCCTCTAATAGATGTTTGTTTGCACAATGAAGCACTCACCCAAAACCTAAAACACTTGAGCAAATTTGACAATTTTGGCTCACTAGTGTTTGTCTATACAAGAAATGACACTTTAAGCACTAAGACAATTTCTTGATCATTTGTTGATTGACAATATGAGCATTAGCCTTCTCTTGATGCTTGGAGGTCCCTTTTATACTCCCAATTGAGTTTCTAGCCGTTTATGGCCGTTGGGGATGTTTTGGAGCCGTTGGAAGCCATTTAAGTTGAGCTTTAAATGCTCACCTGCACTATAGTTTCGAAACCTTTGAAGAGGTTTCGAAACCTTAAGAGGGTTTAGAAAAACTAGCCGTTTTATAGCCGTTTGTAGCCGTTACAGGGCCAAAGTTTCGAAACCTTTACAAGGTTTCGAAACCTTATAGAGGTTTTGAAACCTTTGCTTAGGTTTCCAAAAACAGAGGCTACTGCCCAGATAAGTTTCGATACCTTGTTTAAGGTTTCGAAACTTTCTTCTAAAAACATGTATTTTGGGCATTTTCTTGACTTTAAAATGTATATTCAATATAGGTGCAAAGTCAAAACATTTTAAACATATTTTTAAGTTGTTTTTGACTAAAAACATATTTTAAATTCTTTTCAATTTAGTCCAAAACATTTTTCAAATATTATATCAAAACATTAGTTCTACAATCTTCCCCTTTTTGATATAATAAAACTAACTTGAAAAATTGTTTGGGATTCTCCCCCTTTAACTTTAAAAATGTGAATAAGAGATTAAATATATGAAATCAAATAAAGCTCCCCCTTATTCATTTGAAAATTCAATTTTTCAAACCAATTTCTCCCCCTTTTTGTTATATCAAAAAGAATTTAAAATGACATTTAAGTTCAAGATAACATAGGAGGCAAAAAAAAAATTTTGACACACTTAAAATTTTGGTTTTAAAAATTGGCTCCCCCTTACTCAAAGCATCATTGAAATTGTTAGTTCATCATATATGATCATCTAGTTGAATTAAAAAAATAAACAAAAGAAATCAAAAACAACTAGAATTTTACCAACACTTGAACTCAAGGTAGGATGTGAAGCCTTCCTTCTTCAAGTGTTCTTCCTTGTGTGCATGGAGCTCCCCCTTAATGTTTGACTTGTTGAACATCTCCATCACACCTAGCAAAAGACAATCAAGTAATTTTTGGTATCCAAATTGCTTTGGATCCATAAACGTTAGTAGCACAAAATTTAGTCCCCTTAGGAATCCATTTTTCAATTTCATCCTTTTTAGTTGAAGTGGTTAGTCCTTTTGGGACCCAAACACTTCTAAAACATTTTCCATTCACAAATCTAGGGGCACTAGATTGTCTTACATAAAAATTTGATTTTTGAAAATTATTTTTCTTTTCAAGTTCATTTGAAATCAAATCTTTTTCTTTTTGAACTTTTAGAAGCAAATTTTGTAAATCAAAGCATTTTTGTTCAAAATCTTTTAATCTTGCTTCAAGTTCAAGATTTGTTTTGGAAAGCAAATCATTTTCAATTTTTATTTTTGAAATTAACTTTTTGTTTTTAGAAAATGATGCCTTGAATTCCAAAAGCAAATCATCATAGGCATCTTGTAACTCATCAAATGTATAAGAATTTGAAATAGATGAGTTAGAAGTTACCTCCCCCTCATTGAGGGCCATCAAGCATAGGTGGGCTACTTCATCATCGGTGGAGTCTTCATCACTCCATGTGGCCACATATGCTTGTTTAGAAGATGATCCCTTCTTTTTGGATTTGTGGGAGTCCTTCATCTTCTTCATCGATTCATGCTTTGATTTTTCCATTTTGCTCTTCATGAACCGGGTGAATTTGTTGAAGAGATAGGCCATCTCTTCATCTTCACTATCCTCCTCACTAGAATCTTCATGATGACATGTGGAGGACTTGAGAGCCATGGCACTTGCATTGATGCCAAGCCCTTTGATTTTCTTCTCTCCCATAGCTCGAATTTCTTCCCTTTTCTTCTCCTCTTCCTTGTTCTTCTTCATGATTTGATGAGTGAGAAGAGACCCCATAAGTTCATCAAGCTTCAAAGTCTTCAAATTTTTGGCTTCGATGATGGCGGTCCTCTTTGAGTCCCAAGACTCGGAAAGTGAGTAGATGAGCTTTCGAACAAGCTTTTCTTCCGGGATGGCTTCTCCAAAACCTTTAAGACCGTTGGTGATGGTGGAGAATCTATCAAACATCTTCTCGATGTTCTCTTCCGGATCCATTTTGAAGTTCTCATACTCCAAGGTTAGGAGCCCAATCTTGGTCTCCTTGACTTCATTTGTCCCCTCGTATGTGACTTCAAGCTTGTCCCATACCTCCTTGGCACTCTCACAAGAAGACATCTTCTCATAGATGGATGGACCAAATGCACAAAATAGAATGTGCAAGGCTTTGCAATTTAGCTCCATCTTCTTGCGATCGTCGGCACTCCACTCCGCTTTGCTTCTTTGAGGCACGAACGGACCATCTTCAACTATATCCCATAGCTTGTAATCTCTTGATTTGATGAAGAACTTCATCTTTGTCTTCCAATGGGCATAGTGGGTTCCGTCAAAGAAAGGCGGTTTGTCGATAGATTGTGCCATTTGAGCCGGTTGATGAACTAGTGATCAAGCTTGCCGGATCTTCTCAATAGGATGTGAATCCTCTTCGATTGAGCCAAGCTCTGATACCAATTGTTGGGTTGTGTGGAGCTCGATTCGATCAACCAATTTTGCTCACCAAGTGGTGGAGAGGTGGATATTTGGGTGGAAGGGTTAAGGAAGCTAAAATGAAGATTGACACAATGATTTATAGTGGTTCAACCTTCTAACCAAGGTCTACATCCACTACCTTAGCTTCCCACTAAGGATTTCTCAACCAATTCCACTAATTGATTCGTCCCCTTTTCTAGGATTAGGAGGAAACCCTTACAACCGATCAAGCTTCTACCCAAGCCTTGATCAAACCCTCTTTTACAAAGAGATAATGAAAGCAAACTTAAACCCTCTAATAGGTGTTTGTTTGCACAATGAAGCACTCACCCAAAACCTAAAACACTTGAGCAAATTTGACAATTTTGGCTCACTAGTGTTTGTCTATACAAGAAATGACACTTTAAGCACTAAGACAATTTCTTGATCATTTGTTGATTGACAATATGAGCATTAGCCTTCTCTTGATGCTTGGAGGTCCCTTTTATACTCCCAATTGAGTTTCTAGCCGTTTATGGCCGTTGGGGATGTTTTGGAGCAGTTGGAAGCCATTTAAGTTGAGCTTTAAATGCTCACCTGCACTATAGTTTCGAAACCTTTGAAGAGGTTTTGAAACCTTAAGAGGGGTTTAGAAAAACTAGCCGTTTTATAGCCGTTTGTAGCCGTTACAGGGCCAAAGTTTCGAAACCTTTACAAGGTTTCGAAACCTTTGAGCCAAGGTTTCGAAACCTTATAGAGGTTTCGAAACCTTTGCTTAGGTTTCCAAAAACAGAGGCTACTGCCCAGATAAGTTTCGATACCTTGTTTAAGGTTTCGAAACTTTCTTCTAAAAACATGTATTTTGGGCATTTTCTTGACTTTAAAATGTATATTCAATATAGGTGCAAAGTCAAAACATTTTAAACATATTTTCAAGTTGTTTTTGACTAAAAACATATTTTAAATTCTTTTCAATTTAGTCCAAAACATTTTTCAAATATTATATCAAAACATTAGTTCTACAGGATTATTGTACAATTGGATAAAATTAGACGTGCATTTTTGTGGGGGGTGTTGGACTCGAACGGAAGATGAGTAGGGTGGGTTGGGATGTTGTGTGTCGGCCTAGACATTTGGGTGGTTTGGGGGTGGCGGATTTGCGGATAAAAAACAAGGCTTTGCTGTCCAAGTGGATGTGGCGTTATGCACAGGATTGTGACTCGTTGTGGCGAAGATTGATCACAGCCAAGTATGGGGTAAATATTCAATGGTGGCGTTTCAATACGGAAAATTTGTCGGCAATGTCGGGGGGTGTGGAAACAGATTGTGTTAAACTCTTGTGACATTAGAATTGATCGTCATATGGGAATGGCAGGTTTTCAGTGGAAAATTGGGAATGGGAAGATGGTCTTATTTTGGTTCAATCCTTGGATTACGTAGCAACCGCTTAAAGACATTTATCTGCGACTATTCATGTTGTTTATTAATAAGCTGGCATGGATTCATGATTATGCTGTGGGGGGGACGTTGGAACATGGGCAGTGGACATCGTTTTTTAGACGACAGTTACGTGGCTTTGAGCTGGATCGGCTGCATGGATTACAAGAGTTGGTGCGGGGGGTACCATTATGGGAGGCTCGACAGGATATGTTAATTTGGCGAGCGGATGAGCACGACATTTTCTCGGTGAAGGCCTTATCCAAATTATTGCTGATGGATAAGTTTGGCGATGATGATTTGGGGGACTGTTTCGCTTGGAATGTATTGGTACCACCAAAGGTGCAGGCGTTCCTTTGGTTCATATGGTTAAGGAGATTACCTACGGCGGAGTTTTTGCGACATCGCGGGCTGTCATTGAGTGCCGAACAAAGTAGATGCTCGTGGTGCGAGTCATCGGAAGAATCGATTGCACATCTTTCTATGAATGTCTGAATGTGCTGCAATATTGGGTGTGGTTGCCCAATTGGTGGAATGTATCGACGCCTTTCCCGGTTAGTTTCACTGATTTTTTTGTCAAACATTTGCATTGTCCGTTTATGGGTAGCATGAAACATTTGTGGGTAGCCTGTGTTAGTGCTATGTTATGGTCACTATGGTTGGCTAGAAATGAGCGAATATTTCGCGGCAAATGCTTGACGATGGAAGAAATATGTTTTTTTGGTGAAGTTGAGATCGTTTTATTGGATTAAAGTGGGTGTGGAAGGGGAGTTACTGTCCGAGGCAGTTTGGCGGACATGTCCGTCTACTCATGTGTTTAGCGTGGCAGAAAAGAAGGTGAGGCATGGGGTGTTTTGGCAGCCACCGGTTATGGGAGTTTTGAAATTTAACGTTGACGGTGCGGCGAGGGGTAAGCCGGGGCCAGCAGGATTTGGGGGAGTGATGAGGGATGGGGAGAGTCGGATATTGGGGCTGTTTTCGGGGCCTTTGGGGGTGATGGACTCAAACGAAGCCGAAATTCGGGCTATAGCATTTGCATTAAATTTGGTGGTGGAGGGAAGCTGGCGACACCAATGTGTGATTATTGAGTCCGATTCACAAGTGGCTTTGAGTTGGGTTACACGATCGGCAAAGAGGCCATGGCGGTTGTGGGATGTGTTCATGGCGATTGATCAAGCGCGGTAGGTTACATATGAGTTACAATTTTGTTATGTGCCTAGGGAGGCTAATGGATTCGCTGATGTTTTGGCCAAGGAGGGCGTCGATCGTGTGTCATTATTCGTGGCGTGCTTGTAATAAGGGTCGAGAGATATTGTAATTTGTTTAGACAAGTCATATCGTACTCTTTTCCTCCACTAGGGAGGTTTTTAATGAGGCGTATGGCTTGTCGAGCTGTATGCTTTTTTCTTTTGAATAAAAATCATACAGTTTGCTGATAAAAAAACTATCTTGTATCAGAACGACACTGACGGCTTGGACATTCAAAACAAAGACGACGAATGGATCAAAGTATTGCCCTCGACCAACTCTTTCATTGTCTTGATCGGGCAATTCTTTAGCGTAAGTCACTTAATATCAGCGATGGACCGATGAGTGCTAAGGGGCAGTCATACACTCTTTAATTTCAAATTCTCGTATAGTTTTACTGAGTATAAAAGTTTGCACTCCTAATATAAAATTTTGGGTCCGTCTTTGTAACCCCATAACCCGGTCTAACCGTTTTACCCAGATTAAGAGAATTACACAGGGAATACCAAACAAACCCGCAAAGGTTCGCCCGATAAACGACCCTAATTTTTTCCTTTCATTTTCACTAGTCTAAATGCATCATTATGTCCTAAATAGTTTAGGCATGCAACGGCTAAAATTTCACACCAAGCCGACATCAATAGGTCCTTCATTTACACAAGTTATGGTTTAAGGACTAAATTGTAAAACATGTATATATCAAGGTCTAATTATCAAATTGGGGTTACCAACCGTTAACTTGGTATATTTTATGCTCACAAGCGAATAAACAACCTCAAACGATCATTCAAACATTCACAACTATCAATCTTACAAAAAGGGACCAAAAAGCAAACTTTCAAACAGCTAAAAGATGCCAAGTAACTAACAAAACGACCCCCGTTTCGAAACAAACCAAGCCCGTTTCAAAACCACGAATTACAGTAGCAAAACGTATCGAAACAGGTCTTACCCGTTTCGAGACCAAGCATACCTTGGACTATTACCCTGCCTCAGATAAAAGAGAGGCGTATCGAAACGACCTTGTGTTTCGATACAGGCTTGAAAATAGCCTTGGGGTCTCGGAATGACCCTTAAGCGTTTCGAATCACTTAATCCAAATATGCATACCATATCGAAACTACAACAGGTGTTTCGAAACACGTACCAAAAAAAGGCTCACTGCAGCATTGTAGAGCATTCAAATATGGTTGGATTCATCATATAAAAACAAGATAATATCATGGAGCAACAAAGGTACTTCATAACTCATCATAGGCACCAACCATAACATTTGCATCAAGAATAACAACATATAAAAAATCCTATAGGCATGCTTCCTAGTTTTGAATTACTTAAGACATCAAAAACCACAAACTCAAACAATCCAAAAGTTAAAGGCCATTTACAAGTCAATATAGGCATATCGAACTTATACCGAAATAGAAAATACCAAAACAACCAACTTCAAAACAATGGACACCCTTATTGCCTTTATTACTTAGTCTAGCTTTAAAAACCATACTTGTATAAACACTTGGATCCTTCCACGCTTGTCCTCGCTGCCCAAGAACTCAGTTATCTGTATTGATGGATAAAGGAGAGCTTAAGCACATAATGTTTAGTGAGGAGGTTTCAAATCAACATCCATCAATGCAAGTTAAATCATTTACAACAATCCATATTTCCAACTTTTACAAACCATGCTTACCATAAACCATGCACTTAAAAAAATCATTACGAACAACTTATAACCTATATACACATGAATCTAGTTCATTACAGCAAATCCTTTTGCTACGCTTAACTTAAGCCTTTTCATGCATACAACCTTATGCAAAGCTTAAGGAGAACATGGCATACCATAACCATGTATACATTAACATTTAATCATGATACATTAACATTAATATTGGCTTTCCCAAGTGATTAACAATTTAATTCCATTTCAGAATAACAATTCGGATACGCAGATTACAAGGGCATCCCAACCCTTCAAGCCATCTCAACCAAAAACCAAATGGGAGCAACCTTAACCTCGGTTAGATGCTTAATCCTCCAGCGGGAGCGGGAGACTCAAGGATACCAATCCTTCAGAGACAACGACCTCTCCTCGACCGCTGCGGTTCATGAACAGAGAAACCCTCCACACTCATGGCGACTTTTTACAGTGAACTCAATCTTAAGGCCGACCTATTATATCCGATTAAACATTTTATAAAACCAATCACTAGGCCAATATTAGATCATTTTTCCATCATACCTCACTATTTTACATGCATTTACAACAACATTAAACCAAAGCAACATTTCATGCTTTAATCCACAAGTATAATCCCATCTACTTACATGGACTACATAACTCATGCATCCAACATCATCTCATGATAAAACCAGTGTATAAAACACTCCAAAACATGCATGTAAAGTAGGTAAAAACATTCATCAACAATTGCATGAGAATAACATTTTAGCCATCCGAGAACTAAGGAGAATAACACGTATACTTACTTCTAAACTTAGGATAGTTTATCCAACTCACCCTAAGTTCCCAAAACACTTTCAAACCTTTAATAAACCAGAAACCATGATTTGCTCATACATTCACTCACCGAAAAGTGAAACAACTCTTGCCGACGCAAGAATTTCCCACCGAAGCTTCTCACACTTCCACAGTTTCCTCATGGTCGATCTCCCATGTTTTAGCCATGTAAAACTAGAGGCAAAAATGCATTTCTAAACCAAACAACTTTAGATTCCAACAATCCAAATCAACGACAAGTCGAAACAACCCCGAAAAGTCTGAAAACACACTCAAACTCGGACCAACCAAAGCCTAGCTGCTAAAACAAGATTCCAACCTTTCATGTACATCAAAACACATCTAAAAACCATTTCCAAGCAATCCTAAACTTCCAAGAACCCTGAAACTAACAAACTACTCCAAAAATCCACCACTAACCACTCTAACAATTAGGGAATCTTAGGGTTTCGGGTTTCCCACTTAAAATCATTAACTCTACATCATTTAGTGTCCAAAACATGATTATTAACAATCATAAACTCAGTATTAAACATTTATTATGAAAATCCAATGATTTAATCCATTAACTTAAAAACACCATTTTTGCATCCATTAAACTTCTAATCAAAATAATAAAACACAAACAAAGAGCAAATATCTTATAAATGTCAATAAAGAAC
The DNA here is from genome assembly GCA_958450335.1 of Hibiscus tridactylites. Lineage (NCBI taxonomy): Eukaryota > Viridiplantae > Streptophyta > Magnoliopsida > Malvales > Malvaceae > Hibiscus > Hibiscus tridactylites. Next base: position 52,740,444 of record OY288281.1, read on the forward strand.
TATCATCAAAGGTGAATTTCAGAATCTAACTTCAATGATTCAAGATTCCTCTAATTGGATGCCTTTTCTTCAAAACTCCAAGATAGCTAAAAAGATTTGGAAAGATCTTTTGGGGAAAGCATTTAGGTGATAAAATCTCTTATTAAAAAGGTGTTTAATCACAAGGTTTCTTGCTGGGAAATAGTGTTTGGCTAAAGAGAAAAGTGGGAGAATATATGGGAGAAGTAAAATGACGATAGTTTGAAAATAAGATGAAAAGCCTTTTCCTTTTTTTCATTAAAACTCTTTTCATTCATTTAATACATTTACCAAAAAGCCCATCCAATTAAAAGAATATGAAATTAAAGTGCTCCTTAAAGATTTTAAGCTCTTACCCTTTGGTCACCAAAATTTTGAAAATTACACTTTAGTCACTAAGTCGAAAATGTCACCTTTTCAAATTCCCATTCTCAAAATTGCTTTCCCCGAGTCCCTTAATACATTTATTAAGGATTTTAGGAGCCTTTACCATATTTTTATCTCTTTTAAAAACATTTAATCATATTAAAAACCCGAAATCAAATAGACTCCACTAATCTGGTTCTTCCGAACCGTCTAAACCAAACCCGAAATTTCTAAGCTCAAAACTAGGGTGTTACAGTCCTGATAGGTATGGTCGAATGGTAGATTACCCTCGACTTACCATCGGGTCACGAAGAAGGGAAACAAGGCAAGGTACAACATTGGGTTGTTTACTGGCCCGGGAGGAGGCTACCTGATAGATGTTCTGAGAGAGCTCGTGGATGACAAAAATCCATTCCTCTTCAAACCTTATGACCACGATGAATTTATGGAGTTTTACTCAACCCAATTCGCTCAAGGATCTCTTAGCGTTGGTCTTAAAGCTTATTGCGGTGTCTAAGATTTGGGCATCTATAATTGTTTTATGTAACAAAAATGGTGCGTGGGTCCTCTCTCTCTCTCTCTCTCTCTCTATATATATATATATATATATATATATAAAGAGTGAGAGAGAGAGGATTCGTTTACATAGTGTAAAACTCTTTAAGTTTTACACGTTTTTGGACCGTTGGATGAGTGAAACGAATAGATGAGATTAACAGTAAATATGTGAAGATTATCACTTGGAAAAAAAGAGTAAGGAGTTAATCTGAGCCATCCATTCCCCTCATCTAACGATCCAGAAAACATGTTAAACTTAAAGAGTTTTACATTGTGTAAGTTGATCCTATCTTATATATATATATATATATATATGTGTGTGTGTGTGTGTGTGTGTGTGTGTGTGTGTGTGTGTGTGTTTGGTATAATCACTAGTATTTGAGACATTAGATGAATAATCCGAATCGGGCCGATTGAGTATCAATTGTTATTGTTGTTGGAACAATATATATGAGGACATGAATTGAGCATGCTTACGCGTTCAAAACCCTAATATGGCTGAGGAAGGGTATGGATAGTATATTATTGTACACTTTGAATGTTAATAATAATAAGAATCATACATTGTTGAACAATAGAAGTTCATTACGAGACGACCCTTCAAACTCAGTTTATTTCATTCAAAGTCATTTCGCTAGACTAAATAGTTGGGATAAAAATCCTCTGCCCCTTTCTATGCCCCGAAACTAAAAACACTAAAAAATTAAATTTCAAGCCGTAATCCTAAAATTTGAATCCTAAACCCTACACCTTATACCCTAAAAAATACACACTACCCTAAATTCTCTAAACCCTAATCACAAACCCTAACCTTAAACCCTTAACCTAATTTATAGTGTGGGAGCATAAATAGGGGCAGGGGATTTCTATTCAAATAGTTGGTGGTGTGTGATGTATAAAAATTCTCTCACCCTTTTCGGTGCCCCTTTTAATGCTGCAACACTAATTTTAAGTCCTAACCCTAAATTCTAAATCCTAAACCCTACACCTTATACCCTAAAAATATACCCTACCTTAAATTCCCTAAACCCTAAACTTAAATCCCAAAACTTAAACCATAAACCTAATTTTTAGTGTAAGGGCATCGAAAATGGCACCGAAAAGGGCAGAGAATTTATATTTGTGTGTGATTTATATGTATAAATAGATTATTGATAAATAAAAGTGTTGCCTTTTTATTATTATTGTTATTATTTAAACTAGCATTTAACTTGCAAGTTCTATACGTGAAGGATATAATATGTAATCATAATTATATATATGTTTTTCAATAAGTTTTTTAGTAAATGTAATCAATGTTAACAATATTTTTGAAAATTAGTTTTTTATTTATTTAATAAGAATATGAATAATTCCGCATTGAAATAATCTATCCACGCAACCAAACATTATTTAATGACGAGCTGTGACAGGTCATTATCTTTTTTTCAAAAGATATCTTACTTGTAGATTTTATTATTATTGTTATTATTTAAACTAGCATTTAACTTGCAAATTCTATACGTGAAGGATATAATATGTAATCATAATTATATATATGTTTTTCAATAAGTTTTTTAGTAAATGTAATCAATGTTAACAATATTTTTGAAAATTAATTTTTTTAATTTAATAAGAATATGAATAATTCCGCATTGAAATAATCTATCCACGCAACCAAACATAATTTAATGACGAGCTCTTTTCATTTCTTAAAATTTGTACCATTGAACAACTTAAGCATTATTCATACTAGCTGTGACAAGTCATTATTTTTTTTTCAAAAGATATGTTACGTGTAGATTTTAAGACCTCTTATTTTTTTCGATGTGAGATCAATGTCATCATCTCTTTTTAGATGTGACACTCTCATCTACATGTGCCTACCCTGCTCATAGGCGTTTGGCGTGAAATCGAGCAGTGAAAGGGTTACACGATACCATTTGTCACGAGGCCATTACCTTCTTCTCAAAAGACATGTCTGATAGAATGTGCAACATCACCGTTTAAATATCTCAATACCTCAATTTTTCTTTCTGGTGTGGGATTAATGTCTCAACATATTCCCAATTGTGACATAGTATATACTATACTTTAAAAGAAAAACAAATAATGTTTCATAATTAATTAATTATATAAAACGTGTATACATGAAGATAAATGAAAAAAAAAAACAAATAAACAGTAGGTGAATGGTGTGTCTTATAGAGAGTTTTTTTTTGTTGCTTTAGGATAGCTGTTTTGTTAATCTATAGGAGAATGGAGCAGGGGTCCAATTCTGTTCTGGTTTTTGTTTGGTGACTGGAGTAAAAATTGTAGTGAGCATTTGTAGTGTTTAGTTGTGTTACAATTTTTTTTTTCTTTTGAGTCGTGGAGTTTGTATTGAATGATTCGGTAGGTTGTGTTTGGACATTCACTTGGTTATGTGCACTCTTTTTTATTCGTTTAAGTTTAGGGAAGTTTTTTTAAAGAGGTCCGCATCTCAAGTTGGTATTTTACTTAATAAAATAGTAATTTTCTTGAGAAAAAAAACATAACACAACATTGTTGCTTAATCTTCAGAAAGAAACAATATTTTTTGTTGAAAGATTTAGAAAGAAACAATAACTTGTAAGTGCTAGGGTTGTGTATCACTGCCGATCTTTATTTTAAGTGAAATTAGATCATTTGAAAATCAGATTACTTTAATGGTGTTAATTTTGAATTTATTAGAATAATAATTTTTTGGTTTATAAAATTAGAAAATGAGTTCACGAGTCAGTTATATGCAAGGAATGATTAACACCCCACAACGTCTGAAAATCGGTACCTAGTTTTTTTGCTCAATAAATCAACTTTCTTGAAATCTAATAGCCTACCCCGGTTGCGAGCCTCGTTAAAAAATCTCCCTAATTTTAAATAGAGGAAAAGAGTACTCAACAACCGAGAATACATGAACCAGTACAAATCAAAACAAATACTGACACCCATACAACCAAAGAGGCATTGAATCATGAGACCAGACAGCAACAGTACATATACCAACCAAAACAAATTCCCATCGAACCTAAGAAGTGAACTGGCCGTCAACAGTAGCACCAATCTAGGTTGTACTGATACGGATATGAGGACGGATACGGGGACGGAGACGGGGACAAAAAACAGTAATTTTTAAAATTATAAGGTACGGGGACAGCAAGGTTACGGCATATAAAAAATTAAAATTATATATAGATGTAAAAAATCATAAATAAATTCAATACTTCTTAGAAAATTAAAAAACAAAATCAATGAGTAAATCACAATATTAAAGTATCAAATCTCAAGACTAAAACAATAAATTAATTCTAAAACAATATTAAACAACACAAATCAAACATTGTTAATATATCTTTCGAAATCAACTCACTTAAGTGATAATTCCAAAAAGAATTGTCTACAACTTACTTTGCCTATAAAATTAATTTAAATCAAAATTAGTATTGAAATTAAATTTCTAAATCTAAATTAGGAGCTTAAGTCATAAAATTTATAATATAGTTGTTTTACATATGAAAATTATCTCATGCACTGACGGTGAGAACGAAAAGTTTCCACCAATGGCTCTTAGTTTTAAGGTGTAGAAGTTTAAAATTTAGAGTTTATGATTAGAATTTTTGGTTTAGTGTTAAAATTTAGAGTTTAGAGTTTAATGTTTAATTTTTAATTTTTAAGGAATATGGTTAGACATTTATGTTTTAACCTACAAGCCTTAAATTTTAACTCTAAACTCTAAATTCTAATAACACCCCATAAATTTAAAATTTCTACGGTTAAATCACTAACCATTAAACCTTAAATGAAGTTCATAAACTCTAAAATTAAAGAGCTTGTGAATTTTTTTTATTTCCACCACCTATGTTTGAAATAATAATAATAATAATAATAATAATAATAATAATAATAATAATAATAATAATAATAATAATAATAATAATAATAATAATAATAATAATAATACAAAATTATTATAAAAAATTAAAGTAAAAAAATACCCTAATTATTTTAATAAATAGCTGAAAAATAATTAAAACAAGAAAGAGTGAGAAATCATTAAAGTATTTTTGGGCCACACAAAAACTAATAAATGAGAAATAAATTAAAATAAGAGAATATCACATTCACGGGTTTTCTTCTTCATCTTCAACCCCTTCTTCTTCTTAAACTTCTGCAACTTAACCTCTGTAACTCTTCTTTTCTATTTTTTTTCAAGTTAAATATATTCAGGTACGTCCCTGGGTACGTCCTTAATTAGCGTTGACCGTACCCGATTTATATTTGACCGTCCCCGATAAAGTTGGGACGTCCCGGAGACATCCCCCAGCCGTCCTCGCATCGTCCCCGTCCCGGAGACGTATTGGGGACGCGGTACGGCCTTAAGGTGGCGTTCCCGTGCTTCATAGGCACCAATCTACCTCTTTTTCAAGTATTCTGCAACTCACCCTCATCAGATTTACATATCGCCTTATACAAAATTCAATGGATAGTGCCAACAAAGACAAAAACTCAGCTACTCCCTCCCAGTTATCACCATGCTTCAATCGATACCTAGTTAATTATGTGTCATCTAAAAAATGAATATTATACATTTGAATCTAATTTAATTAATGATCCCAAAATGCATTTACGATAAGAGCAAAATTTTTAAATGATTTTGGAGGATTTTTGAAAACGGCAACGATATGAATTTTCATAGTTGTTGAGATGGAGGTAGTTACAAAGAAAGATAAAGGAAGAAGATGAGATTCATTATTTTATGTACAAACTTGGATATTTTATTAATCTCGCTAACTTTGTATTTATACACAGATATTAAGGCTAATGTCATCTAACCAACTGTAATACCCAAAATATAACTAAATTTTTTTAATGTTAATTCAATATGGTTCGAATTGATGGGAATATTTCTTAGAATAACCAATTAAGAAGTTTTAGGACTCAAATTGGGGTTATAAGCATGTAGGGAGCCATATTAGTAGGGCCTAAAAGAATCCATAATAAGATTTGTTGTTTGCATGCAAAAATTATATTAATTGGAGGGTATGTACACGTGTCAAGCAGAATTGTAGGCATGTGTGGGGAAAGAGAGAGTGAGTTCGGCATTTGGAAGAAGAAGGACACCGAGTGTAACACTCCAAAAAAATGATGAAAAATCAATGAAAGGTGAGAGAGTGCTATATGAGGTGTTAAACCTATGACCCCATGCTTAATGAAGCCTTGCCTTAACCATTTAGGGTAAGGCCATCTTCGATTTTATGTTGCCTAGGTTTTTATCTAACTTTTTGTGTTTCGGTATACCCAATAATGAATAAAATCTGAATCGCCCACTAAACTAATCAATGCATTCATATCAGATCTAAACTAAAAATATCCGACTCTAGAAAACTCTCGAGCTTTTCACCTCCTCACTTTTTCGACCAAGCCCCGATCTCCCTCACCGCCGCTCTGTACTTGACACCGCCACTACCGGCGTGTGCGACGTCCTGCTCCGAACTCCCAGCCACCGGTCATGCGTACATCTGTGTCGCCATACGCCGTGTAAGTAGCTCTGAACCTCAGCGAGAACTAAACCGCCGCTCCAATCGGTACAGCCGTCTGTTCGAGACGTGGGTGTAGTCGTCAAACTCCATGTATCGAGCCGTGCAAAACCCTGTTGGTTGCTTATCTGTCTGACTCTTATAAGGACTTCGTCGGAGCTATGTCACTCTCCGGTCGCCCCTTGGCATTTCGGGTAAGAATAGATGTGATTCCGACAGATTTCTGGTGTTATTGAGGTTTGGGTTGGATTGTGGGTTTGATGCTCTATGTTTTCCGGCAGAACATGTGCATTTGGGGGCTTTCGGTGACTATTCCAACGATCGGCTGGCGAGCTTGATTTATTTTGGTAAGTGAACCGCGTCCAAACCGACTAGATCGGTTGAACCGGTCGACCCATTTCGACCCAAACCGCCTACCTGACCCGTTTGTCTGACCCGTCTGTCCGACCCGTTAACCCGTTGACCGAGTCAACCCATCCGAGTCAACTCAATGAGTCAACCCGTCTGAGTCAACTTAGTGAGTCTACCCGTCTGAGTTAAATTAGTGAGTCAACCTGCCCTAGTTGACTCAGCCGTGTCAACCTAGTTGACCAATGACGTCTGCGTTGACATTGTCTTTGACCCCAAAAGTCAAATTTTCTGAAATGTCGTATTCTATGTTTTTTGATTTTTTGAGTCCTTTTTTGAATCTTGTTTCGCAAAATTCTGACCTAGAGGCCTCTAAATTTGACCCCGAACCGAACTTGTATATGTATTTAATTATTCAGTTAAGAGTACTTTGAATAAGAACTGAAATGGGATATTGTATGATTGAAGGTGTTCTCGGTTTCTTGAATACGAGATGTTGAAGTATGTCAAATTCGGGTTCAAGAGTGTTCGAACGTCATTCGAGGGTCGACCGATATAGCAAGGATTCAAGGTAATACACTACTACCTTATGCATGCTTTAGTAACATGTTGGTATTCGGCTAATGTTTGCACGACCATGTTTGAGCATATGACTATTTCCGCATATGTCGATCAATAATGAAATAAAAATAATAATGGCCAAGACAAATATTCGAATAAGAGGTTTGATAAATCGAAAAGACTTCCGAGTTCAGTGCACGATTAATGAGTCGGTTAATCTTTAAGTCTGGTTATACTTTTTGATTAAAAAGAATTGTCAAAAATTCGATTAACGAATGACGAAAATATCCGTATATATAAAAATAACCTAGGAAGCTATACTTGATCCGGTAAGACATTTGATACACTTGAAAACCTCAGATTACTGAAATTTCATGGTAATAAGACTTAAACCCTCGAGTTTGTAAAGTACTTGAGTTGCTAGAATTCTGAATAATCCGATGAAGATAAATTTACGGAAAAGTATTTGTATATATGAATTGAGCAATGTGGCATAAAAGATTGAATTGATAGAAAAGACTAAAAAGGATTGAATATACTTATAAGGTTGAAATGGATCAGAATGACCCTAAAGACTGATATTTTCTTCGGGCATTAATTGCCAATCGACTGACATATGGGATGTATTCTTGAGGTCTGAAACAAATGAATATATAGAAGAACCGAGAAACTCTAAATAAGTGAAACATTTTCGAGCATCGTAATGTATGAAATACCCTCGAATACTAGAATGGCGGAGAATACTTCTAAGACATGGAATTAGAAATCCCAATAAAGCAAGCAAAAGTAATGACTCCAAAAGTGGTAAAATACGACCCGTGTCAGTTGGTCGATTCAGATACTATGATGATAACAAAAGAGTACCATGTGAATGCACATGCAATTTATTTGGAAAAAGTACATAGTTAATGGTATGAAAGACTTGTTCGCCAAAAGCACTTTCGATGTTTTGGAATGAGTTCAGGTTCAATACACATGTTCGAATACTTGGAAAATACTGCTTATATATATATACCTGGTTGCTCGTAGTAAGTTTAGTGGATGATTGGTGAAGGCAAACTATTTTGGTGATATACTGTAGTCAGTTCTGGAAATGAATGCTGAAGGCGTACTTATCCGGTTATACTACAAACTTCATTTTAGTGGTTTCGATTAGTTCTAAGGGACTCGAAAACCTGATGAGCAACTAGAATTCCTAAATTACCAAATTACCCCTGAAGGTTAGAATGACCAAAATACCCTCGTATGCTTTAATAATCGAATCGGTTGCGATATATCCGAAATCTCAATGATCCTAATGCATCAACTTTTGATGTCTTGTTTGGGTCGTTACCGAACTCCCCTTTATGTAGGGACCTCATTCTTAAATTAGTCCAAAATTGTCAAATGTTCTTCTTCTGATAATTATCAAGTGTCTCTGAGAAATAAATTGGACCATAAGGCGTGTGCCATGTGCCCGTAAATATTCTCTATTCAAAAGCAAGACCATCTGCCTAAAAATTAAAAGTACGACACCGTTATTCGAAAAGAAAGCAATCCCTAGCTTCTTTCCTCTGATATGCAAATATATATCTGATATATGACCTTGAATACATATAATTATCAAGTGTAGGGACCTCGTTCTTAAATTAGTCCAAAATTGTCAAATGTTCTCCATTTGATAATTATCAAGTGTCGCTGAGAAATAAATTGGACCATAAGGCGCATGTCATGTGCCCGTAAATATTCTCTATTCAAAAGCAAGACCATGTGCCTAAAAATTAAAAGTATGACACCGTTATTCGAAAAGAACGCAATCCCTAGCTTCTGTCCTCTGATATGCAAATATATTTGATATATGACCTTGAATACAAATAATAATAAAACAAATTAAATCTGACATATGTCTTCTGGTATAAAAAAATAGATCGGATAACTATCTTCTAGAATTATTGTCCTCTGAATATAAACTAAACTCATCTGGGTATATTATCTAGGATATAAATGAAAATGCGTAGGCTCAGCACTGTTGAGCCCTTTTAGACCTAAGCTCCTACGCCCAATAGGCCTAGGGCAAGCCTTTCTATAAGCTCCCACGCCCGACGGGCCTAGGGTATGTCTTTCTGGATACTATTCTGGGTTTCTACATATTGGTGTATGGTTGGAGGGTAGTTAACTAAATTAATAAAACTTTTTGACCTCTTCTGAAACATTCCCTACTAATTTAATGTATCAAAGTTGAAACTCTCAGTAAACTTGCGCTTAATAAACCACTCTGAACTCCTTGATTCAACTTTTGGAATCTAAATCTCTTTTGAATCTCTGGCTTTAGACTCGTCTCCTATGATTCGGGTGATCAAATATAGAACAACTATGTTACCTTCTAATATGCTTCACCGAATTATCAAATCATAATTTGAGCTTACCGTTGCCCAGTTCATCATGACAGTGTTATGCTTGCCATTTACCTGCTTGTGCTTTTAGCATCCCTGGGTAGTCTGTATTACCGAGCTTTCCGAAGCTCACGTTGTTTTAACCATCACAGGTTAAAAGATCGACCATGTTGCAGCTATCAATGTCGGTATATGAGTTTCTTCGGCTTGCTTGCAGAGTACGGTATCTGTATAATTAGGGGGGCATGTATGTAATGTTTTCATTTATATTCGAGTATGAAACTTATATTAATAATTTGTATCATAGTTTTGTTTCATTGTCTGAATGTTTTCTGAAATTGTATTTTAATTCAAAACTTGGTTTATGATTTTAAATGTTTTAGAAATTTGTTTATTTGAAATTCTAACGTGGGTCGCTCCGGTGACTCTAATGTGTCTTCCCAGGATTCGTATTAACACATAGGCGGGTCTAGGGGGTTACATTTAGTTGTATCAGAGCTTAGAGTTGCGTCATTCTGGCTAGATCAGCCGATCGTCTGTCATAGGGTGTCTAGTTTGTGCATGCCTCTAGCATAACCGTACTCCTTCGAGCTGGAACTCCGATGTTGAATCCTTTTTCTGAAATAAGTGAATCTATGTATTCCACCTTCCATAGCTCGATCTGTACTTGCAAGAAATGTCTATAAAGTTTGTCTATGATTTAGATTAAACTGATGAATTTGAATCTGGATAAAGAACATGAGATTGTTCATGCATGTGATATTGAAGATCTTATTCTAATTGAAAATAAGTGTTTGATTATGTATGGTAATCGATATAAGATTACATGTAAGGCTATTCGGTGATAATGATTATGCTTGAGAATATCCTGGTGAAAAATTTGGTAAAAGTACTATGAATTTAAAAGAAATGTGTCCCTGAGTGTGGTGAAAGTGTAACTTCTGTGGTGACTCCGTCATACATGAAGGAAACAATTGCATGAACATTCCGCTGAAAGTAAGTGACCTTTATTTAGAATCTTGGTTATGTTTGCCCGGCTTGAAGAAAGATTTTTTCTCTAAAAATGAGGCATGGTGTATCTTTATATATCATTAGTGACTGAAATTTGATGATAAATCTTGATCCTAGACGACCTTGTTGTAGGCCTTGAGTACTCGCCTGGATTTCAGGTACAGTTTTCATCCGTAAATTGATCGTTATATACTTCAGGATTGTATAATTAACTTCTGTGGTAGTTGGGATAGCTTCTTATCCCGACGAAGTCTACTTATAATAACAATTATGGGATGAGCGTTCACATGACATCGCAAAAAGTTCTGTATGGACTCATATACATTGTTCTGATAAGTTGGTCTGAGATGAATGATGAGATAACCTTGGGTTCAAAGTTAGTTGGAGTGACTGAGACACTGTTATATTGATCTGACCATCTTGGAATTTTAAGGAACAAACATACTTGGGTAGATAGTTTCAGTGCAAGAATGAATTAAAGAGTAATTTCTGCATTTCTCTGATTCTAGTAAATTTCGAAGACGAAATTTTCTTTTAGGGGGGGGGGGAGTTGTAACACTCCAAAAAATGATGAAAAATGAATAAAAGGTGGGAGAATGCTATATAAGGTTTTGAACCTATGATCCCATGCTTAATGAGCCCTTGCCTTAGCCATTTGGGCTAAGGCCATCATTGGTTTTATCTTGCCTTGGTTTTTATCTAACTTTTTGTGTTTCGGTATACCCAATAATAAATAAAATTTGAATCACCCAGTAACCTAATTAATGCATTCATTTTAGATCTAAACCAAAAATATCTTACTCTAGAAAACTATCGGGCTTTTCACCTCCTCACTTTTTTGACCAAGCCCCAATCTCCCTCACCACCGCTTCGTACATGACACCACCATCATCGGCGTGTGCGGTGTCCTGCTCCGAACCCCCAGCCACTGGTCACGCGCACATCCGCGTCGCTATTCGTTATGTAGGCTGCTCTGAATCTCGGCGAGAAGTAAATCGTCGCCTTTGTTTTCCTCTATCTCCGATCGGTACACTCGTTCGTTCGAGACGTGGGTGTAGCCATCAAACTCCCCCCATCGAGCCGTGCAAAACCCAGTCGGTTGCTTGTCCGTCTGACTCCGATAAGAACTTTGTCGGAGCTACGTCACTCTCCGGTCGTCCCTTGGCATTTCAGGTAAGAATTGATACGATTCCGATAGATTTCTGGTGTTATTGAGGTTTGGGTTGGATTTTGGGTTTGATGCTCTATGTTTTATGGTAGAACAAGTGCATATGGGGGCTTCCGGCGACTGTTTCGACGATCGGCCGGTGAGCAATGTGTTGTAAAAGATTGGATTGATCAAAAAGACTAAAAATGATTGAATATACTGATAAGGCTGAAATGGATCAGAATAACCTTAAAGCCTGATATTTTTTTCGGGCATTAATTGCCAATCGATCGACATATGGGATGTATCCTCGAGGTCTGAATTGAATGAATAGATGCAGGAATCGAGAAACTCTGAATAATTGAAACATTTTTGAGCATCGTATTGTATGATATACCCTCAGATACTAGAATGGCGGAGAATACTTCTGAGACATGGAATTAGAAATCCCAATAAAGCCAAAAAAATATATTGACTTCAAAAGTGGTAAAATACGACCCGTGTAAGTTGGTCGATTCAGATACTATGATGATAGCAGAAGAATACCATGTGAATGCACATGCAATTTATTTGGAGGAAGTACATAGTTAATGGAATGAAAGACTTGTTCACCAAAAGCACTTTCAATGTTTTGGAATGAGTTCAGGTTCAATACACATGTTCGAATACTTGGAAAATACCACTTATATATATATACTCGGCTGCTCATAGTAATTTCAGTGGATGATTGGTGAAGGAAAACTTGTAATTTCAGTGGATGGTTGGTGAAGGCAAACTGTTTTCGTGGTATACTGTAGTCAGTTCTGGAAATGAATGCTTAAGGCGTACTTATCTGGTTATACTACAAACTTTATTTTAGTGGTTTCGATTAGTTCTAAGGGACTCGAAAACCTAACGAGCAACTAGAATTCCTAAATTATGTATGTCACCGTTATATCATGTTGGTTCAAATTACCAAATTACCCACGAAGGTCAGAATGACCAAAATACCCTCGTAAGCTTTAATAATCGAATAACTTGTGATATATACGAATTCTCAATGATCTTAATGCATCAACTTTTGATGTCTCATTTGGGTCGTTACCAAAATCCCCTTTTTGTAGGGACCTCGTTCTGAAATTTGTCTAAAATTGTCAAATGTTCTCCTTCTGATAATTATCAAGTGTCTCTAAGAAATAAATTGGACCATAAGGCGCGTGCCATGTGCCCGTAAATATTCTCTGTTCAAAAGCAAGACCATCTGCCTAAAAATTAAAAGTATGGCACCATTATTCGAAAAGAAAGCAATCCATGACTTCTGTCCTCTGATATGGAAATATATCTGATATATGACCTTGAATACAAATAATAATATAACAAATTAAATCTGACATATGTCTTCTGGTGTAAAAAAAAGATCGGATAACTATCTCCTGGTATTATTGTCCTCTGAAATATACTAAACTCATATGGGTATATTATTTGGGATATAAATGAAGTTCTATAGGCTCAGCGCTGCTAAGCCCTTCTAAACCCAAGCTCATACCCCCAATGGGCCTAGGGTAAGCCTTTCTATAAGCTCCTACGCCCGACGGGCCTAAGGTAAGTCTTTCTGCATACTTGTGTGTGTGTGTGCGTGTATGTTCACACATGAATGAGATTGTTTAGTTTTCAAAGGGGACTGATTTGAATGTGTATAACCTTATTAAGGGCGGTCTTGAAGTGTTTAATGTATGTATACACACATGAAGAATGTTTGCTTTGATAAAGAATTGAGTATGCTGATTATATGGGTTTTATATGTAAAAATGCTTATATTAGGGGTTGTTTTGGACTATATAAGCATGTGTATAAAGGCAAGGACTATTTTGTGTGCATATGTAAACTTTAGTGAATTACCTTGAATGTGTATATGTAAATATATGTGATTAAGGAATGTTTGTGGAAGGTTATATATATACGCTTGAATAATGAATTATTTTGTAAATAAAGAATTGGTTTAACACATGATTATACTTTTGTTATGTTAGACCAAGAAGGAGTGGAAGCAATAAGGACCAAAGTAGATTCAACCGTAGATAAGCAAACATGAATTGTGATTCGAGAGCAAAGTTAGCTCAAAATGAATTGTGAGTGTGAGTTAAAGTCTCAGGATAGGAATGAAACTGTCTTGAGCCTCTTTAATAGCTTTACTTTATATGATTTACTCCTTAAATTAACATATACAAGTGCTTAAGCTTAGAATACAAGGAAAGTATCTAAATTTCATGTACTCATGATGTGTATAAGCCATTCGAAAGCATGCTTATTTGAAAGTAACTATTGAGCTCAAACATAAGTTTGTTATGATAAGTTCAAGATTCTATTATATGATCATGAAAGTTTGAGCTAAGCTTACCTATGATATAATAAGGTGTATTTGATAAGCCTTGGTTTCAAGCTAGTCTTAGGTATAGTTGGCATGTCATAGAGTCCATAGAGCTCGTGTTTGGGGTGGACTACGATCCTTATTTGGCGACAATAGGAGGGAAGTGATGTTGTCACTTGGTGACAGTAGGAGAGATTGACCGGTACTTTGAGTACTATTTGTTTGGTGACAGTTGGTTGGGGATTCGTGTACCTAGGCTACTTGGCTCTCAAGGCTGTATTAAAAGAAATATTTGAAAGTTTTTAAGCTAAACAATTAAATCTTGAAATAACATGCTTCATAAGAAATTGGTGGCCGTGAATTTAGGACTGTTTTGTTTGGATAAAATCACATGCTTGGTAGTATGTTACTTGTATGTATATATGTATATGATTGTTGAATTATTCGCTTGATACATGTCTGTTTGAATGTTTTAAATGAGCACAACCTTTCATGTTCGAATGGTTTGTATAAATTTAGTTAAACTCCTAGTTTAACTAGATCATGTATCAATGAATTGTAGTGGAAGAATAACATGATTGTTTTATGATATTAAGTACTTTAAATAACCTCTCTAAGTTTATACTTACATAATTCTTTCACTACATTTCAGGTTGAAGTTTGTAGGCATACTCTTCCTTGGATCTTGATTGGATCACATGTACAACCTCAATGTATGTTTTGTTCCTTTTTGTAATACTCCTATGATGGTGGCACAATGTTATTGACTAATGCATTAGCTTGTTAATTTCTGGCATGTATAAACTTTTAAGCATTTCATGATGTATGTAATTAAGCCCTAATGTGTTTTTTTGTGGTTGTTAATGCTTTAATGGATATAGATGTTAATAGTATGTTAGTATCTGATAATAGAAGTATCTTGGGTGATTTAATATGTTAGCATGATATGAAGTCTGATTTTGAAATTTTCTTGTTGGTTTGGATATGCTGAAGTAACTATGAAATTGTTTGAAACATTGGTTGATCTATGAGTTGGAATGATTGCATAATTTATTTGTTTAAGGACTACTAAGGCTTGTTAGAATAGAAATGTCATCTACATGCCCCATATAGTGGTTCTTTTGGTGTTTATTGAAATGTTACTAGCATATAGGTCGAATTGTGTCAAGAAATAATTATAACAATCTAGATGTGTTTGAATGGTTCTTATACTATCAAGTATAGTCAGTTAACTTAAAGACCAAGTCATTTTAATGTTTCACTCTCAAGTAATAGTTAATTAGTCGAGCTTAACTTTAAATTACTAATGAACTAAACAAGATTAAGGGATAAGCTCAAATGATCTTTCGAACTTCATTATTTTGATAAATTAAATTGTCTTGATAGATTCAGTTGTTTTCAAATGCTTGTAATGCTAGACTTGCTTGATTGTTTGTATGATTCTTGTGTGGTAATACCCCTTCACTCGGTTTATATCCTAAGCCGGTTTAGGGGTGTTACACCAACCAACTAACAGCTTTAACAACTCTAAACCCTAATTGCTATGATTAACATTCACCCCGCTTTTCTTTTCCTTCACTTAGCTCATCAAAAGAAAACACATTAAGCCTTTGTCGAAACAGGTCAAAAAACGAGCTGGTTAAAGGCTTTATAAATCAATTTGTAGTTAGGTGAGTAGCTGGAACGTAGTTTACTTGAATGGACCAGTTTGCCACTTTCTCCCTTACAAAATGTACATCAAGATCCATATGCTTTGACTTCGAGTGGTAAATTGGATTCATGCTCAAAGACACAACACTAGTATGAGCACTCCATATCTTTGGAACCTCCTTCTGTTTAAACCCCATATCGTGTAGCAAGGCTCTTAACCAAGTAACCTCATAGATTGCATCCACAATGCTTTTATATTCATCTTCCATTGTGGACTGAGAAACACTCTTTTGTTTCATTGAATTCTAGGTTATCAGACTGTTTCCAAAATATACACAACTCCCAAACACAGAACTTCACTGTAACACCTGAGTTTAGGGCCCGAGAGATAATCATGTTTGGTTAAACTGGTTCAGATTAAGCTAATTTAGGGAAAACAATTTAAATAAACAAATTTTAGAGCTTTTAAAGAAAATGGAATTTTAAAGGGGTTTTTGGTCAAATGGGTAACAAATAGGTTTTTGGAAATGGATTTTAAATTAAAATGAAATATTGTATTTCAAAACTACCCATCTCTTCTTCTTCTCCAAAACCTTTTCACGTCATTTTTCTTCCCTCCATCAAGTCTCCACCATTTTTGAAGACTCATCAAGATAAGTGCTTTATTCCTAACATTCATTCATATTTCCATATTTTCTAACCATTTCCTTTCAAAAACTTTGAAAGATTTCTCAAGTTCTTCCTTTTAGGAAAAAATTGGTTTTTGAAGGGTTTAAGCGAATGTTGTTAAAATAGTGTTTTGGGGTGAGTTATAAACCATATTTTGGGTGTAAAATGATGTTAAGATAATGTGTTTATCACGAAATCCCAGAATTTGGAAAATGGGTAATTTTTGGATAAGGGATATTTGGGTTTTTGGCTTGGAATTGGTGGGGAAGGACTTCCAATGTTTTGATGGTTTTGGGTTGGTGTTTTCGGGTTATTTGAACATGTTTTGAATGTTAAACTGAGGAAGTTATGGCTCATTTGTGGTTAGAGTAGGAATGATGATGTTTTTGGTTAGTTTCAGATAAGAATTGGAAACTTGTTGTCGGATTTTGATAGGGTTGATTTCAGTGGGTTTGTGTAGAACTAATGTTTTGATATAATAATTGAAAAATGTTTTGGACAAAGTTAAAAAGAATTCAAAACCATTTCTAAGTCCATACAACTTGAAAACTATGTTTACGTGATATTTCAAAAAAGGTTTTATATTTTTTCTAAGCTAAATTCAACAGAACCATCCAGGCGTTTCGAAACGCCTCTATGTGTTTCGATACAGAACTTTACAGTGGCAAAACGTTTCGATGCAACCTTTTCTGTTTCGAAACTGGGCTTGATCTGGGTGAGAATTTTGCCTAAGCATTTCGATACGGCGACTGACGTTTCAATACACCTATGTGGCATGACCTCAACGGTCATAAACCCCCCAACGACTATTTCCCAACTACCTTTTAACTGCAGGACATTTCGATATGAGAACAAGCGTTTCGATACGACCGTTTCAATACGGCCAAGGGTGTTCCGAAACGGGTGCTGCATCAGACTGCAACAGCTCTTTCTATTTAAAGAGTGTTTCGAAACAGGGTCGGGCGTTTCGAAACGGAGAGTTGCAGAACTACATTTATTGTGAGAAATAAAGTCTCCAATGGATCCAATTCAACCCCAACGACTAGTAACGACTACAAACTCAATTAGGAGTATAAAAGGGACCTCCAAGCATCAAGTAATGGTTAATGCTTCAATTGTCAAGAAAACTATGATCAAGAATTTGTCTTAGAGCTTTAAGTGTCAATTCCTTGTATAGACAAACACTAGTGAGGCAAAATTGTTATATTTGCTCAAGTGTTTTATGATTTGGTGAGAGCTTAATTGTGCAAACAAATACCTATTATAGGGATTTGAGTTTGCTTATTTTTATCGCTCTGTAAATAGGGGTTGATCAAAGCTTTGGGTAGAAAGCTTGATAAGTTTTGTAAGGGTTTCCTCCTAAGCCTAGAAAAGGAGACGAATCAATAGTGGATTGATTGGAAATCCTTAGTGGGAAGCTAAGGTAGTGGATGTAGACCTTGGTTAGAAGGTTGAACCACTATTAATCATCTTGTATTTATTCTTTTTAGCTTCCACACCTCTATCACCCAAAAATCCATTCTTCTCCAAACTTTGCTAACACATCGGTTGAAGGAATCGAGCACCTAAAAACCCAACAATTGGTATCAGAGCTTGGCTCAATTGAAGAAGATTAACATCGTATTGAGAAGATCCGGCAAAATCGATCAACATTTCAAACAACCAACTCAATGACACAATCCATCGACAAACCGCCCTTCTTCGACGGGACCAATTATGCTTATTGGAATACGAGGATGATGTTCTTTGTCAAATCCAAAGACTACAAGCTTTAGGATATTATAGAAGATGGCCCGTTCGTACCACAAAGAAGCAAGGCAGAGTGGAGTGCTGACGACTGCAAGAAGATGGAGCTAAATTACAAGGATTTGCACTTCATCTTATGTGCACTTAGCATCAACATCTACGAGAATATGTCTTCTTGGGCGAGTGCCAAGGAAGTTTGGGACAAGCTTGAAGTTACATACGAGGGGACAAACGAAGTAAAGGAGATCAAGATCGGGCTCCTCAACTTAGAGTATGAAAACTTCAAGATGGATCTGGAAGAGGACATTGGGAAGATGCTTGATAGGTTCTCCACCATCACCAATGGACTCAAAAGTTTTGGAGAAGCCATCCCGGAAGAAAAGCATGTCCGAAAGCTCATCTACTCCCTTCTTGAGTCATGGGACTCAAAAAGGACCCCCATCATCGAATCCAAGAATCTCAAGACTTTGAAGCTTGATGAACTCATGGGGTCACTTCTCACTCACCAAATTATAAAGAAAAACAAAGAAGAGGAGAAGAAGAGGGAAGAGATTAGAGCTACGGGGGAGAAGAAGCTCAAAGGGCTTGGCATCAACACAAATGCCATTGCTCTCAAATCTTCCACATGCCATCATGTAGATTCAAGTGAAGAGGATGAAGAAGAAGAGATAGTTCATCTCTTCAAGAAGTGTGCCCCTTACATGAAGAAAGCCTTGAAAGAGCTTGAACGAGAATCCATGAAGAAGAAGAAGGCAAGCACTTCAAGCCATAAGAAGAAGCCATATGTGGCTACTTGGAGTGATGAATACTCCACCGACGATGAACAAGCCAACCTTTGCCTTATGGCCATCGAAGAAGATTCAAGGGTAACTTCTAATTCATCTACTTCATGTTCATATTCTTTTGATGAATTACAAGATGCCTATGACGATTTGGTTTTAGAGTTTAAAAATTACATTTTGAAAAACAAGAAAGTGATTTCAAAGTTGAAAATTCAAAATGATTTGATTCTAAAACCAAAATTGAACTTGAAGCAAAACTCGAGGAATTTGAACAAAAATGTTTTGATTTACAAAATTTGCTTCATAAAGTTCAAGAAGAAAAGGATTTGATTTCCAAAGAGCTTGAAACGAAAAATAATGTTGGAAAATCAAATTTTTATGTAAGATAATCTAGTGCCCCTAGATTTGTAAATGGTAAAGTTTTTAGAAGTATTTGGGTCCCAAAAGGACTAAGTACTTCAACTAAAAAGGATGAAATTGAAAAATAGATTCCTAAGGGGACAAATTTTTGTGCTACTAACGTCTATGGATCTAAAGCAATTTGGATACCAAAAATTACTTGATTGTCTTATGATAGGTGTGATGGAGAGTATTCAACAAAGTCAAAATTTGAGGGGCACCACGATACACACAAGGAAGAACACTTGAAGAAGGAAGGCTTCACATCCTCCCTTGGGTTCAAGTGTGGGAGAGCCACATTAAAACCAAAATTCTTAATTTTTTCATTTTTTAAAACCTCCTAAGTTATTTTGAACTTTATGTCTTTTGAATTCTTTTTGATATAACAAAAATGGGGAGAGTTTGGTTTGAAAAATTGTATTTTTAAATGAATAAGGGGAGCTTTACTTACTTTTAAAATTCTCATCTCTTATTCACATTTTTTTAAACTTAAAGGGGGAGAATCCCAAACAATTTTTCAAGTTGGTTTTATTATATCAAAAAAGGGGAGATTGTAGAACTAATGTGCTGATATAATAATTGAAAAATGTTTTGGACAAAGTAAGAATTCAAAACCATTTCTAAGTCCAAACAACTTGAAACTATGTTTATGGGATATTTCAAAAAAGGTTTTATATGTTTTCAAAGCCAAATTTAACAAAACCATCCAAGCATTTCGAAACGCCTCTACGTGTTTCGATATGGGACTTTACAGTGGAAAAACATTTCGATACAACCTTGTCTATTTCGAAACGGGGCTTGATCTAGGTGAGAATTTTGCCTAAGCGTTTCAATACGGCCACTGCCGTTCAATACGCCTATGTGGCATGACCTCAACGGTTATAAACCCCCCAACGGCTATTTCCCAACTATCTTTTAATTGCAGGACGTTTCGATATGGGAACAAGCGTTTCGATACGACCAAGGGTGTTCTGAAATGGTGTTGCATCAGACTGCAACGGCTCTTTCTATTTCAAGATTGTTTCAAAACAGGGTCGGACGTTCCGAAACGGGGAGTTGTAGAACTACATTTATGGTGCGAAATAAAGTCTCCAACGACTCAAATTCAACCCAACGGCTAGTAACGACTACAAACTCAATTAGGAGTATAAAAGGGACCTCCAAGCATCAAGTAATGGTTAATGCTTCAATTATCAACAACACTATGCTCAAGAATTTGTCTCAGAGCTTTAATTGTCAATTCCTTGTATAGACAAACACTAGTGAGCCAAAATTGTTATATTTGCTCAAGTATTTTAGGATTGGGTGAGAGCTTAATTGTGCAAACAAATTGTAACACCCCAAAATCCGGCCTAGTCGGAATTTATTTCTGATGATCGGAAATTTCCACATTTAAGAAACTTAAAGATTTCACCGACTAGTTAATTATTGTTATCGAACCCTAAATAGGCTTTAAACATCATAATTGAGCTCTAGTAAGTAATATTAACATTTTTAGTGGCTAAAATGAAAAAATTATAAGTTGGAGGGTAGAGTTATAAAGGTATGAAAAGTGGGGGGGGGGGGGGGGGCTAACCATGCGATTAGCCCACTTGGAATTAAAATCTCCACCACATGGAGTCATCAGATAACTTTCCTTCAAATGAAGGAAATACTTGAATTGAAAATAGAAAACAAGAAGCAAAGAAAGCTTACCCGAAAATATAGGAAGCAAGCACCTCCATCTCATCATCTTTTTCACCTAAGCACACACCTCCATTGGTGAAAATTCAAGCTTGTTGTTTCTTCACTTTAACGATATCGAAACGTTGTTATCGATCGGGTAAGCTATATTCCTTATTTGATTAATGGATTCCATGGATATTTTGGGTGTAACCTAAGCTAGGGTTTTGACTATCCATGTATATTTCCTTGTTGCAATCTTTATTGAAGTTGGATATTGATTTCGATATCCCTATGTTGATTTTGATGTTGAAACATAAATTCTAATAAGTTCCTATTATTTTTTCTAGCTCAAGAAGGGGAGAAGGAGGCATCGCTATCTCCGTCACAAGCTAGGAATAAAGGAATCGCTATCCGAGAGCCTTGAAGCTTCGGATTGTTAGGTGAGTGTAGTCGGAGTCTCGGGTTTAGGCGAAAGGCCTTCCCGGATCATTATTTGTTGTACTAGATTATTTCGTTAACTTTGTTGTGAAGCAAATACATCGGATGATAAATCGGACACTTTGGTAACTGTCGGTAAGTTACCATTGACATGGATTATGTTCATTGTGCATTGTCATTGATATAAGTATTGTTATGAGATTAATGCATTGAATCATCGAACATTGATATCGACAACAATCTATAAGATATTAATGTTGGAATATATGTATATCAAGCATCGACTACATTGTGATTGTGGAACATTGGTATATCATTGATCATTGAAATGAATAAGTATATCATAACCTTCGATTGGAAGGGATTCGAGATACAATTGGCATGTCATAGAATTCATGAGCTCGATGTACGGGTGGACTACGGTCCTAAGGCAACGGCCTATATTGATTTGGCGAGGCGGAGGGATGTGTATTGTGTTGGTCATTTTGGTGAGGTGGAGGAACTAGACCATTCATTGTTTTGGCGAGGCGTAGGAATTCGCGTATCCACGATCTTAAGTCAATTCGAGGAATTATGAATGAAAGAGAACATTTTTATTACTTACTGCATTGTTACATGGAATTGATTATGTTAACATGAATTTATGTATCATTGTAGCCATGGTATTCCATTATTTATGTTAATAGTGACTACCTCACTAGGAAAAATGTGCTTATTGTGTCTTCCTTCTTGCATTTTTAGGTTAAAGAGTTGTTTGTTGGAGGACCGGATTGGCCACGAAGACAAGTCACTACTAAGATACAAGTAATGTACTTGTGTTTTCAAACTCCTAGGGAGGTGGCAAAGTAGTTAGACTAGTCTAATATGCTCGTTTTGTTGTGTTAGTGGCTTGCTCATTTTGTATTAAGGTCTATGGCCCTAAATGCCCATTTTGGTTTTGCTAATATGGCCTTAAATATGCATGTTTAGCCAAAAAGGTAAAATCATAGTAAACGTACTCATATAGTCTTGAATATTTGCATGCTAGTAGTTTATAACAATGGAATGTTGTGTATGAAGTTTCGTTGTAATTGGACATCGTTTGGTAGGGTAATTTGTACAAAAACCAGATAAAATATTTTATTACAGGTCTCCCCGTATCGAAGCGGGTGATGACGTTTCGATACGGGCACCCTAACTTTGAACTTGAGATTAAGGGCGTTCCAGAACGAAGTGATGCCGTTTCGGAACATTCTGGCCACCGGAGGTCCCTGTTTTGATACAAGTTTCGAAAAGGTTTGCCATTGATGACCCCTGTTTCAATACATGTTTCAGAACGGTCAAGTCAAAGTCATTGTTGGTCAATCTGTTCCAATACAGGTCATGCCTATATCGAAACAGTCTAAAGAGTTGGGTCATCAGGGTTGATTCTCGTGTACCTGTTTCGAAACAGCCTAAGGTGATTTGAAACGGTGTTAGGTAAGTGTGTTATGGCTTATGGGACAACTTTAATTGTTTTGCATTCGAGTCACCGATTCTTGAGGAGTCAAATTGATAGTGATAATGGTTTCGGAATTGAGTGAAATTTGGTAAGTATAACCTGTTAGTATTGAATTTCAGTTTGGTAGTGTCAATTCGATAAGGGACCTTAAGTTGTCAAAATTTACAAATTAGCCCTCAATGTTTATAATAGTCATAAAACGATCCTTAATTGATAATCGTGTATGCTCATGATAATTACGAAACGATGGATACTTTGGCCATATGTTGGACATTATTTGTTGGACATTTTCCGAGTTAAAAATGAAAAATTTATATCATTGTTTGTTGCTTTGTATTCTGGTAATACTCTTAGACTCGGTTCTCTTCTAGACCGGGAATGGGGTGTTATATTTGTGGTATCAGAGCTAGAGTTTAGTCGATTCTAGGACTAAACCAAAGTCTATTGTATTGTTATTGTGTTACTTTGCCACCCAGGAGTTTTATTTTGTGTATATGTGACTTGTCGACTAATCCGATCTTTCATATAGATATGTCTGCGACAAATGAAGCACATGTAGATGAGCAAACTGCTGACTCCTCGATTTATGGCGAGGAGGTTAGGGGAGGGAGTGCTACAAACCCACCACAACCACATGACTCTCATGTACAGGGTGCTAAGCCTGTGTCACCTATTGCTCAGGTTGAATGTTATCAAAATATGGCCAATATGTTTAAGCAGTTTATGACTGCAATGCAAGCGACACCACCAGTTCAACCTACTCCTCCTATTGCTTAGTACGTCCGAGCCCCTGTTGACAAATTGGCTTCACTCCGAGACTATTCTTTCATAGGACAGGATGATGACAACCCTGAAATAGCTGAATATTGGTTCAATAACACTCTTCGCATCCTGAATAAACAGCTGCAGTGTTCTGACAAACACAAGCTAGAATGTACTATTGCTTTGTTGACCGATGAAGCCTTGATGTGGTGGGAGACTACCATTCTTACAGTTCTTGAAGAATTAGTCACTTGGGAATTCTTTCTCAATGAATTCCGGAACAAGTACATCAGCGAGTACTATCTCGCGGAAAGGCGGAGCACTTTTCATCATTTGAGACAAGGTGGGAAGCCAATCGAGCAATACATCAATGATTTCTGTAAGTATTTCCGATATGGAGCCGAGTTTATAAAGAAAGAAGAAGACAAGTGCCAAATGTTTATTGTTGGGTTAAGCGACGAGCTGCGACCTATGTTTACTGCCCTGGGTATCACCAATTTCTAGGATTTGCTGAATCGAGTTAAGGCAACAAAAGCAACACAGAGAGCTCAGAGAGGAAATATGTCTAACCGATTTGAGAAAAGAACATGGAGCGACTCCCGACCTCCTAAATGGAACAAGAAAGGAAAGTATCAGGGTTCGAAGCAAACTTCTTTCTCACAGCCTTCCCGCACCGGGAATATAGAGAGACCACAGACTATCACCCAGTCCTGGTCTAAGGCGGCCTCAGTGGAGAGTACTGGAGGATCGAATCGGAGTGTTCAACATCTATTCTGTAACTTCTGTCAGAAACGGCACCCAACAGGGCAATGTCACAAGCAGTCTGGGGCATGTTTCTTCTGTGGTGAACAAGGACATTTTATTAGGGTTGTCCTCAGAATCCCTCTAAGTCTGTGGCTGTACACGTGGATACCTCATCACTTGCTCAGTCCTTTCGAGGGAAGGGGCCAAGGAAAGTACCACCGGAAGCTTCAGGTAAGCCAGGCGGATCCGGAAAGCAAGCCAATAAGCAAGAATCAAAGGCCTCTGCTCAGTTGTATCACGTGAGAAGCCGCGAGGAAGATGATGAGCCTGATGTTATAGCAGGTACCGTTATGTTATATGCACACTCATTGTATGTATTGATTGACCCTGGATCTACACACTCTTTTATAAGCCTGGGATTGGTTAAAAGGCATAGGATGTGTAGTGAACCTTTAGCAACGAAGGTCTCTGTGACAAATCCATTAGGTGATTGTGTCATTCTAAGTCTTGTATGTAAGAATTGCCCAATCATGATTCAAGGAATTTCGTTCCCTCCAGAATTCCTAGTTTTACCAATCTACGAGTTTGATGCGATCCTAGGCATGGATTGGCTTAGTAATCATCAAGTGTGGGTAGACTGAAGTAAGCGGAAATTGTATCTTCGAGGCCTTGGCAAGGAAAGGATAATGTTGATGGAATATCAGAACTCCATGTTGTGTGCATTGATCACTGAATCCAAGAATGAACCTCAGATCTATGACATTGATACGATAAATGAATTCCCAGATGTTTTTCCTGATGAGCTTCCGTGTAACACCCCAATTTTGGGCTTAGAAGTTTTGGGTTTGGACCGGGCCGGTCAGAGTGCGGTTCGAATATAAAAGGTGATTTTTAGGAAAGCCTAGTTTGGGTTGCATTAAAAATATGGAAAAATGTCTTAAAATCCTCTTTTATTATATATAAGAGAATGGTGAAATCAATTTTACAAAATGAGGTTTGGAAGAGTGACATTTTGGGTTAGTGACCAAAATGTAATTTTTGAAAACTAGGTGACTGTTTTAAAAAGGATTGAAACTTTGAATCTTTAAGGAGCTATTTACCCAAAAGAGTTTCTCCAGAATTTTCTTATTATTAATCAATTTAATTAATGGTTTTAAATTAAATATAAAGGAGGGAAAAGATATTTTTGGCATTTTAACTAACTTTTCTCTAAATTTCCATTTTCTTTTCTCTCAACTTTTCTCTCAAACCAAACACATTTCTCCAGCAAAATTTCCTCTGATTTTGACAACTAAAGATTAGATTTCAACCTTCATTTGATCTCTAATCAATTCTACAACAAAACCTTAGCATTTGCTTATTGGATTTTCAAGAATTGTGGTTCCAGAAAGGGAGAAACTCAAGTTTTGAGGTATGAACGTCCTTCTCCTCTAAATTCTCAGTTCTTTACTGAAATTCCCAAGTTCTCAATCCTTAATTTGTGTTTATTTAAAGGTTTTGCAATTGTGATCTTGATCTTGGCTTTAAAATGGAAGATTTGGTTAATTTTTGATGAAATTCGTATGAAATGGTTGGGCATTGTTTTGAGGTGTCTTTTTGATGTTAAATGAATGTATAATTGATGAGAAATTGAGGTTTTATCAATGCAATCCCGAATAGGTTAATTTTCCTAAGTTTTGCTTGAGTTTTTGGTTGTTTTTGGAGTGATCTTGATGATCTGTTATAGCTGGAGGTATAAGGATGTGGTTAGATCCTTTTTGGATGTTAATTGATGTTGAAAAATGGTTAGAAGTGATGGATCTTGGCTGGGTTAAGTCTTGGAAGTGTTTGGAGGTGATTTCGGTTGTGTTTGGTAGCCGAAATGTTGGATTTGCAAAGAGCAGCGAGTTTAGGTGTGTTGCTGGTGTTTTTAATGCATTATGATGCATTAATCCTCTGTTGTTATGTGCTTGAAACAGGGGAGAATGATCCGTGAGCATTAGAGGTGGCGTGGAAGGTTTCAGATGCTTGGAAGGCTTGTTGGCTAGCCTTGTTTTGTGTATCGGTGAGTGAAGTTGTGTTTTCAGCTTTAAAACCAAGGTTTGAAGGTTTTGGGGGCTTAGTTTAAGTCTAAACAACTTAGCTAAGCTCAAGAGTAAGTAAATGGAATTTCTCTCTTGGTTGTGTTATGAATTGGTTTTTAAAGCACTTGTGATTGTTGGATGCAATGCATGTGATTTGCATGTTTTAAACTCTGTTTTGAAAGCATATTTAAGCATGGTTTAATGCTGGTTTTGAAAGCCATGTGTGAAGGATGCTCAAGGTAAGAGATTCTTGGTTTTGTACATTGGAATTGTGGAATTGTTGCATAGTGTTGCATGTTGTTTAATGGCTTTGTGTAATGCTTCAAAAACAGTGGATTGATGATGGTAATTGGTGGTTTTGGCATTTTGGTTATGCTTGTAAAACAATGGATTAATGTGGTAAAATGGTTATATTGGCAAGTGATGTAAGTGTTTCTTGGTTACTTTAATCGGATATAGTTAGCCGGCTATAGGATTGGGTGCACCGTGAATAAAGTCGCCTTGGATGTGGAGTGGTTGTGATTGTACCGGTAACTCCATCCAAGTACACTAAGGAGATGGTTAAAAACACCATTGTAACGCCCCGGTTTTGGGCTTAGAAGTCTTGGGCGTTGACCGGTCGGTCAAAGTGTTGTTCGAATCGTAAGAGGTTAAATTAGGAAAGCCTAGTTCGGGTTGCATTAAAAATATGGAAAAATGTTCTAAAATCATCTTTTAATATAATTAAGTGAACTGTGAAATCAATTTTGGAAAATGAGTTTTGGAAGGGTGACATTTTGGCTAGTGACCAAAATGTAATTTTCGCAAGTTTGGTGGCTGTTTTATAAAGGGTTGAAACTTTGAATCTTTAAGGAGCTATTTACCCAAAGGGAGTTTCTCCAGATTTTTCTAAGATATTTTGAGTTATAATTCTGATTTTAAAGATATCAAAAAGGAGGGAAATCTCATTTTGGCTATTTTCTCAACTAATTCTCTATTTTCTTTCTCTCTTTTTCTCTCAACCCAAACACTCCATTTCCAGAGATTTGTTTCTGATTTTCTCACCTAAATTCCTCCTTTCAACTCTCATTTGATTCCTAATCATTGTATCTTCAAAACCTCTTCAATTGCTACAAGTTTCATCAAGGTTTTTCATTCCAAAAAGAGGAGAAACTCAAGTTTGGAGGTAAGAACGTCCTTCTCCTCTGAACTTCAAGTTCTTTACTGAAATTCCTAAGTTTTCAATCCTAAATTGATGTTTAATTAAAGGTTTTAAAGTGTTGAAATGGATCTTGGCTTATTATGCAAGATTTTGATGATTTTTGATGATTTTCGTTAGATCTGATTAACCTGTGATTTGAGAGGTGTTTTTGATGTTAAATGATCTCTAAATTGATAAGGAATTGAGTTTTGATTGATGCAATCCCGGATAGGTTGAGTTTCCTAAGTTTAGCTTGTGTTTCAAGGTAGTTTTTGTGATGATCTTGGTGATCTGATGTTGCTGGAGGTATAAGGATGTTAATAGATTGTTTTTAGATGTTTAATGATGTTTATGGAAGTGAGGTTTTGCTGGTTTATGGCTGGGCTTTGTTTAGAAGTGGTTTGGATGCATTTTCGGTTGTGTTTGGTGGCCGAAAATGGAGGTTGGATGAGAGCAGCGAGTTTAGGTGCTTTCATTGAAGCAATTAATGCATGATGATGCATTAATCCTCTGCTTTGATGTGTTGAAACAGGGGAGGCATCCTTGGATCCAAGAGTTGTTGATCCGGAGGCTTGTTTTGGTGCTTTGGCTTGAAGCAAAGTGGAAATCGGTGAGTGAAGTTGGGTTTTCGGATTTTAAAACCAAGGTTTGAAGGTTTTGGGGGCTTAGTCTAAGTCTAAACAACTTTGCTAAGCTCAAGTGTAAGTTTTCGGATTTTCTCTCTAGTGGTGGCCATGATTTTGATGTGATGCAAAATGATGATTTGCATGTTTTTATTACTGTTTTGAAAGCATGTTTAAGCATGGTATTTGCTGATGTTTTAAGCCATATGTTGAAGGTAACTCTAGGTAGGAGTTCCTTAATTTTATACATTGAGATAATGTGGTTTGATGCTTTGAAATGCATGTTGAAAATGGCTTGGTTTAATGCTTTAAAACAGTGGATTATATGATGAAAAGATGTATATTGGCAAGTGATGTTTTGAAAAAGTGAAGGTCACTAAGGTGGTTAAAAGTCCTTGAGTGAGCCTTGTTACCTAAGAACATCAAGGTGGTTAAAAGTCCTTGGATGGTTCTTGTTGCGGACACTAAGGTGGTTAAAAGTCTTTAGGTGCTCCTTTCCATGGTGTTTAAAAGTCCATGGGGCCAAGGTGTTTAAAAGTCCTTGGGGCCAAGGTGTTTAAAAGTCCTTGGGGTGATTCAAGCTATGGACACAAAGGTGGTTAAAAGTCCTTGTGTGGTCCTTATTCATGGTGTTTAAAAGTCCATGGCCAAGGTGTTTAAAAGTCCTTGGGGCCAAGGTGTTTAAAAGTCCTTGGGGAAAGTTGTTGAACTTGATTTAATAAATGAAATGTATCACTTGAGCCAATATGACATGTTAAGAATATTGTGAAGCATGAGATGCTTGTTTTAATGATATGTTGAAGCATGAGATTGCTTGTTTAAAAGTATGCTTTTGAGCATGTGTAAAGGTTGATTATAAGCATGTTTTGTAAATGTTTTAAATTGCATTATTGAATGGTTTTAAAGAGCACTCCTCACTAAGCTTTTGCTTACGCTCTCTCGTTTTCTTAATTCAATAATGCAGAGCAATAGAGTGTCTTGAAGGGCAGCAAGAAGGGCAAGAGTTCAAGTACAAGTAGAGCTCAATGTATGGAAGGTTTTTGTTAAACATTTTAGCCTTTGGATGTTTTGGCAATGGGGGACCAATGTGTATGTTTTGGGAGGTGTTTGGAACTCCCTAAGTATGTTGAATGTTGATTCGAATGCTGGTTTTTGGATTGGATCCTTATATGCTTGTTTTAGAAGTTTATGCTTGAATAGCTAGCTTGTGTAGGAAGCATGCTTATAGAATTGGGGCTTTTTGCATGTGATGTTGTTTTGATGAATTGATGATGCCTATATGTCCTATATATGTTTAATTGCATGCTGGTAAAGTTTGGTAGCATTTGGAGCATGTTTGAGTGATCAATTGCATGTTTTGGTATGCTAGTTTGTTGAAATCTGAGCAGACGTTTCGGAACAGTGAGCACCGTTTCGGAACGGGTGCCTGGAATGAACCCAGGGGTCCGAAACGGGGTGCACCGTTTCGAAACGGTTTGGTCTCTGCCAGACCCCCGTTGCGGAACTGGTATCGGAACGGCCCGTGCTTCGGAACAGGGTCAACCTGTTTCGGAACGGTCGACCGTTGGGGGCTGACATGGGCAGTTATATGTTTTGAAATGTTTGCGTTTTAGTCCTGAATCTTGTTTGTTCAATTGTTTGAGTTTGAGAAGTCCTTTTGAGCTGAAATTTCACAGAGAAGCATGAAACCTGACTAATTTCAAGTTGGTAAGAATAATTTGGGTTAAGACCTTTAATTTATCAGAAATTACAATTTAGTCCCTAAAGTTGTAATTTGCTCAATTGGGTCCCTGTTTGATCTCTGATGTTTGTGATCTTTGAGTATGTTGTTTGTGTGATCACAACTAGGGTTAATGTGCATCTAGATAAGATTAAAAAGAAAAAAAAGGGTCGTTAATCAAGGTTGACTTTCGGGTTGACTTTGGTTTTCCCCGTCTGACTTTCTTAATTCGGGTCAACCGTCTAGGCCGGGTTAAGGGGGTTACAACCATGGTGGTTAAAATTCCATGGGTGGGTCTTGTGTTGAGGTCATAATGGTGGTTAAAATTCCATTTGAGGACCTTGTGTATGTTAAGGTCATAATGGTGGTTAAAATTCCATTTGAGGACCTTGTGTTTGTTAAGATCACAATGGTGGTGTAAAGTCCATGTGTGGATCTTCTGTTGTATGTCCCGTGATCTCGTTAGTGATGTTATACAACTACCAATGGGTGATGGTAAGGTCGTAATGGTGGTTAAAATTCCATTTGAGGACCTTGTGAATGTTAAGGTCATATGGTGGTTAAAAGTCCATATGAGGACCTTGTGTATGGTAAGGTCATAATGGTGGCTAAAATTCCATTTGGGGACCTTGAGATTGGTAGTGTGTATGAAGCGTGGGGACAACGCTTGTAATCCGCGTATTTGATTGTGTCTTGTGTTATGATGGTTTGTGAATTATCACTTGGAAGCCAATATAATGTTCTTGAATGTAATGAAGCATGAGATGCTTGAAATGATGCATGTTTGCAAGAGAAGTGTGTAATGTTCTATGAATGCATGTTTTACTTGTTAGCTTGAACAAGTGTTTATTTTCTATTGAGAATGGTGCATGTGTGCATGAAATCTCTTTAGTGCATTGAAGTCTTGCGAAGACTTGTTTTTAAAGGCATGTAATGCAAATATTGATTTTGTGGTTCCTATGTTGTATTTGTTTAATGCATGAGATAGATTGAATGAGTAAGTGGTTTTTAAAGGTTTCTTGCTTTGAAATGATTTTCAATGTATGAGAAAAGTATGATGTGAAGTGGAAGTGTTTCCAAGGATCTTGTATTTAACTTTGCATATGAAGTTCATGCATGTAATGATTAAATTGATGGTTTTGCAAGGTTGTGCTTTGAAGTGAATTACTTAGCTTTTCTAAGCTAAGGGTTGGTTTTCATGTTTGAGCAATGCATGATTTAAAGCATGTTGCTAAAAAGGGTTTTCAAACATTGCTTTGGATTATCGAGTTGTGTGGCTTTTAAAAGAGGTTTTATGACTCGCTGCATTGATGGTGTTTTGGTTTTGAGCATTCCTCACTAAGCATTATGTGCTTACGCTCCTTTTTGTCCATCAATGCAGATATTTGAAGTTGGGACAGCGAGAAGCAAGGGATTCAAGAAGAGCTCCACTTGAGATGTATGTCTCGGTTAATAGCTATAGATAATAAAGGCAATGGGGGGGGGAGAATCTCTTATGTTGATTTTTAATGAGATTGTGTATGTTGGACAAGTTTGGTTTATGATTTTGATCTATGTGGTTTAACGCTTGCAACATTTGAATCTTCTTATTCTTAAGTCGTTATTCTATGCTTCTTGTTTTAAAAGCATGATTGAGTACTGGATGTGTTGAATGAGTTGGTGCACCTAGGAGTGGTTTTGTATCTAGATTTTGACGCAATTTTGTCCCTTGAGTGTTGAATGACTTGCTGGTATAATTTGGTTGCCTTTGGAGCATGTTTGATGGATCAATTATGTAATAAACCAGCAAAATTTCTGCAATCTGGGCAGCCTGTTTCGGAACAGGAGCTACCGTATCGGAACGGAGGGCCTGAAATGGCCTAGGCGTTCCGAAACGGGTAGAACCGTTCCGGAACGGTTTTGCCACTGCCAGGCCCTGTTTCGGAACTGGTTTCGGAACGGTCCCGCTTTTCGGAACGGATCATCCCTGTTCCGAAACATCCGACCGTTGGGCACTGAAATTGTTGGTTAAGTGTTTTGAAAACCTTGCGTTTTGGTCCTGAACTTTGTATATGCAATTGAATGAGTTTGAGAAGTCCGTTGGGGTTGAAATTTGACAGAGAAGCATAAAACATGACTAATTTCATATTGGTAACTCGAAAGTTGGTTAAGTCCTTGTAATTTCCAGAATTTACGTTTTGGTCCCTGAATTCATAATTTGTGCAATCGAGTCCCTAAATGTTTCCTGATTGCGATGATCTTTGAGTATGCTAATTGTATGAACATATCTAGGGTTAATGTGCATTTATATAAGATTAAAAAGAAAAAAAGGGGTCGTTAATCAAGGTTGACTTTCGGGTTGACTTTGGTTTTCCCCGTGTAAACTTCTTGATTCGGTTCAACCGTCTGGGCCGGGTTAAGGGGGTTACATTTGGTGGTATCAGAGCTGAGTTGCGAATGCTTGGGAAAATGGTATATTGTTGTAATATGTGTTTGATGTTTATTCTGATGTGTGGTTGAAAGTCGGTTGAAATGCGTGTTTTTGAGCGAATTGTTAATGTTTTAGCATGCTTTTTGATTGTGAGTCTTTATTGAGCTGATGTGAATTTGTGCTGAAGAGATGCTGGTGATGTGAGCTGATTTTATGAATGATGAAAGTGTGATGGGTATGATATGTTGATATTATGCTGTTATGAGTGAATGTTGTTTGATGAGAGCATGATCGAAATATGTTGATTGATATGCTTGATGTTGTGATATCCATGTTTTTATTGACTGTTATGTCATGTAAAAGGGGAGAATTTGGGATACCCATTGCCTTATTATTATAGCTATTGTGTTATTTTGGAGTTGGAGTTTTGAATCCTTGCTTAAAGCTGGTCTGATATATTTGTTTGTTTTGTTATGATTGTTGTTGTTATAGCATGGTGAAATCGATGAGAGAATGGCAGTTAGGTGAGATGGTTGCTGCTTTAGAGCAGGTTGTTAAGGCGTGGAATTCACCTTTTAATGGAGGTGTTTCGTCTCAGTCTTTAGTGCCTGGAGTTGAGGTAGTAAGGCATGAGGAAGAAGTTGGTTCTGTGATGAAGAGTTCATCACCTATAGTTCAAGAGGTGCTGGGAACATCTCAGGCTGTGGTGAAAGTGAGGCCTGTAGACGTGTCGGTTGTGGGACACGCGGGTTTGTCGAAGCAGCGTTTACATGATTTGGGAGCTGTGGAGTATCATGGTTCGACACCTGAGACGTTCGAGGCCTGGTTGGCCAGTGTAATTCTGATTTTGGATCAGGAAGGTTGTGACTATGCCTGTAAGCTGGGAAGCGTTGTCTCATTGATGTTGGAGGACGCTTGTGCCTGGTGGACATCTGTGGCGGTGGCATCGCACATCCACGATATAGATTGGGATTTCTTTGTGTCTGCCTTTTATGAAAGGTACCTTGGAGAGAAATTCCCAAGGGTTAAGCAGTGTGAGGGTGTGGTTTCAGTTTGTGAAGGTGAGAAAAGTTTAGGCAAGAGAGCTGTGGGTACTGACCTCCGGAGCGGTCAGCGTAAGAGGCTACGTGATAGAAGGTTTTGCTTGAATCGAAGCCTGGGTGGTAGTTCAAATCTGGGGCAAGAGCTGCATGATCAAGGAGTGGAAGCTCAGCTACCGGTGTGTGACCGTTGTGGAGGGCGCCATGTTGGAGGTTGTTGGGGCGCGGGAGTTTGTTGGAACTGTGGTTCTAAAGAGCATGTGAAGCGAGATTGTCCTCAAGTGGTGAGATCAGCTTCAGTGGTAGCAGAAGGGTCTCTGAAGGGTCGTGGGCACGGTCGAGACAAGGTTCGAAGTTGGCAGGAAAAGCAGAAAGGTGTGAGGAGCTTGGAGAATGAAATCTGTTGGAATTGTGGGTCTGTTGGACATTTGAGATGAAATTGTTTGATGTTGGCTCGGGGTAGCCAGGGTTCTTTACCGCAGGGAGATGGTGATGACCTTAATGTGTTAGCTGGTGCTGCAGCAGTGCGGCTGGAGGATGGTGGTTCTGCGAAGAAGAGAGCTCGTCTGTTGAAGCTCCGGGGCGGTGAGGTGTTTACAGGTAACCTTTTTAAGTAATCTTTGCTCTAGTATCTTAGTTTGGTTTCAGTTGGTGTTTCCTTGCGTAGTGGTATGGTTTCGTTGCTAGCAAGTTTGGGGTAGTAGTTGGTGTTGTTTTGAAAACAGCTTTAGTGTGAAGAGGGTTTTAGTGGGTATTTCGTGGTTAGTGGATTATTAGAATGGTGGGGTTGGACAAGTTGGAGGTGAGATAGGAGGTTGTTCTTAGGCGGATCCTGAGGATGTTATTGGTGGGTGTGAACCGACATACATGCACAGTTAAAATCATTTGTTATATGCTATATTATATATGTACTGGTCCATGCATACATGTGACACGACATTAGAGGTTTTGCATGCATGTACATCAGGCATTATTAGGGCATATTGGTGACCATGCATACGAACGTTCACACTCGCTGATAGTTAATCGGGTCCGTTAGTGTTGTGATAGGTTAGGTAGGATGATGGGTTTTAAAAGTTGTTTTGGTGATGGGTGAATGTTAGAAGTAATGGAGGGTATTAAGCTAGTGGTCAGTAATAGTGAGTGCGGTATAGCATGCTGGTAGAAGGAAGGTGTTTGATGCTTAATGAGTTTAGCGGTGTGGTGGTGAGGAGATTACCGTTTGAGTTAGAATCAGTCAAAGTGTCTGTGAATAGCTGGTAGAAGTGGTAGTTTCTTGGTGTTAAGTGATGTAGTAAGTTAGTGGATGTGTTCCAAAGTGCTGAGGTAACTTGGCATTGATGTTGTAATAGAAGGGTTGGTTATGTAGGTGATGGTTCGTAGCAACCTTCGAAGAGTTGAGAAGATGTTGTG
This sequence comes from Hibiscus tridactylites, assembly GCA_958450335.1. Taxonomy (NCBI): domain Eukaryota; kingdom Viridiplantae; phylum Streptophyta; class Magnoliopsida; order Malvales; family Malvaceae; genus Hibiscus; species Hibiscus tridactylites. The sequence continues at coordinate 52,775,490 of OY288281.1, forward strand.
TTGTGGGCTGTAGAAAAGGGTTAGCCTGGGAGAATAGGAGTTTCGTAATCTTAATATGTATGTATAGAATGGGCGGTGTCCTGGTAAGGCTAGTGTTGTAGTCAAAGCTTGAAGTGGAAAGGCAATGTAAGATCAAAGGCCATTGTTGGTTGGACGGGTTCTTGTGAGAAGTGGTTGGCTGGTTGTGAATAAGTAAATTTCGTCTGAAGACAGCTGGTGGTGTATGGAACGGCTGGCGGAGTCAAGGTTGGGGCTTTGTGATGTGATTTTCGGATGTTAGGTGAGTAGTCCTGGTGAATCGTTATGGTAATGATAGCGGCGGATGTGAAGGAATGTCAACAATACGTTGAGAAGTTTGGGTAAGCAGTTGATGCTTAAAAATTTTTGCTGGTTGTGGTAGTCTTTGAAAGAGGTCGAGTAGTTTTGCAAGGAGTTTTAGAAGCAGTGAAGGTTGTGGGTCACATGGTGGCTGAACTGGATTGGTTGGTGTCACTGTGTGAACAAGTTTGGAAGTTATGAGTTAAGGTGGTGTATGCCGTAAAAGTTGGAGGTTCTTCAGGTTGTTGTTGGGGCTATGTGCAGTCCGGAAGTGTGAATGGTTAAGATGTGGTTAACATTTGAGTGTTCTGGAATTCGTGAACAGTATGTGGTGGTGTTGAGTTTGGGTGGAGTTTTGTGAGAAGAGTGTTCAGTGGTGGTTAAGTCTCCTGTGTTGCCTTGTGTGTTGCTTTGAGAAGTTTGGTTGTTCTCTTTTCGCCAGTTGAAATTTCGAGGACGAAATTTCTTAAGGGGGGGAGAGTTGTAACACCCCAATTTTGGGCTTAGAAGTTTTGGGTTTGGACCGGGCTGGTTAGAGTGCGGTTCGAATATAAAAGGTGATTTTTAGGAAAGCCTAGTTCGGGTTGCATTAAAAGTATGGGAAAATGTCTTAAAATCCTCTTTTATTATATATAAGAGAATGGTGAAATCAATTTTACAAAATGAGGTTTGGAAGAGTGACATTTTGGGTTAGTGACCAAAATGTAATTTTTGAAAACTGGGTGACTGTTTTAAAAATGATTGAACCTTTGAATCTTTAAGGAGCTATTTACCCAAAATAATTTCTCCATAATTTTCTTATTATTAATCAATTTAATTAATGGTTTTAAATTAAATGTAAAAGGAGGGAAAAGGAGCTACAAAACCTTAGCATTTGCTTATTGGATTTTAAAGAATTGTGGTTCTAGAAAGGGAGAAACTCAAGTTTAGAGGTATGAACGTCCTTCTCCTCTAAATTCTCAGTTCTTTACTGAAATTCCCAAGTTCTCAATCCTTGATTTGTGTTTATTTAAAGGTTTTACAATTGTGATCTTGATCTTGGCTTTAAAATGCAAGATTTGGTTAATTTTTGATGAAATTCGTATGAAATGGTTGGGCATTGTTTTGAGGTGTCTTTTTGATGTTAAATGAATGTATAATTGATGAGAAATTGAGGTTTTATCAATGCAATCCCGAATAGGTTAATTTTCCTAAGTTTTGCTTGAGTTTTTGGTTGTTTTTGGAGTGATCTTGATGATCTGTTATAGCTGGAGGTATAAGGACGTGGTTAGATTCTTTTTGGATGTTAATTGATGTTGAAAAATGGTTAGAAGTGATGGATCTTGGCTGGGTTAAGTCTTGTAAGTGTTTGGAGGTGATTTCGGTTGTGTTTGGTAGCCGAAATGTTTGATTTGCAAAGAGCAGCGAGTTTAGGTGTGTTGCTGGTGTTTTTAATGCATTATGATGCATTAATCCTCTGTTGTTATGTGCTTGAAACAGGGGAGAATGATCCGTGAGCATTAGAGGTGGCGTGGAAGGTTTCGGATGCTTGGAAGGCTTGTTGGCTAGCCTTGTTTTGTGTATCGGTGAGTGAAGTTGGGTTTTCAGCTTTAAAACCAAGGTTTGAAGGTTTTGGGGGCTTATTTTAAGCCTAAACAACTTAGCTAAGCTCAAGAGTAAGTAAATGGAATTTCTCTCTTGGTTGTGTTATGAATTGGTTTTTAAAGCACTTGTGATTGTTGGATGCAATGCATGTGATTTGCATGTTTTAAACTCTATTTTGAAAGCATATTTAAGCATGGTTTAATGCTGGTTTTGAAAGCCATGTGTGAAGGATGCTCAAGGTAAGAGATTCTTGGTTTTGTACATTGGAATTGTGGAATTGTTGCATAGTGTTGCATGTTGTTTAATGGCTTTGTGTAATGCTTCAAAAACAGTGGATTGATGATGGTAATTGGTGGTTTTGGAGTGATGGTAATTCTTGAAACCCTAACGATGAAACTCTCCGTACCGACATTCTTGTTGTAGCTCATTCAAGTTCTTTTTCCGTTCACCCTGGGTCGGTGAAAATGTACAAATATATACGTGATCTATACTGGTGGCCAGGCATGAAGCAAGCCATTATTGATTATATTTCCAAGTGCCTCACGTGTCAACGTGTTAAGGCAGAACATTGTTCTTCCACGAGACTTTTGCAACCTATTGATCCACCAAAATGGAAATGGGAAAAGATAACCATGGAATTTGTCAGTGGTCTACCGTTAACCCCTATGAAGCATGATGCAATTTGGGTTGTTGTAGATCGGTTTACGAAGTCAACTCACTTTATACCTATTAGAATGGATTACGGTCTCCCTAAGCTAGCTGGCTTGTACATCAAGGAAGTGATCCGACTTCACGGAGTGCCTGAATCTATCATTTCTGATCGAGATCCTCGGTTTGCATCTCGGTTTTGGAGAACCTTAGAAGGAGCTCTGGGCACCAGAGTCAATCTTAGCACAACCATCCACCCTCAAACCGACGGTCAGTCAGAAAGAGTAATTCAGATTCTGGAAGATATGCTTCGGGCTTGTATTATTGACTTTAGCGGGACTTGGGAGAAACCTATACCTCTTGTCGAATTTGCTTATAATAACAGTTATCAAGCATCCATCCAAATGGCCCCGTATGAAGCATTATATGGTAGACGATGCAGAACTCCGTTGTGTTGGTCGGAGCTGGATGAGGGCAGAGTGTTAGGCCCTGACTTGCTTCGTGAAACTGAAGAACGAGTTACCATCATTCATGATCGTCTCAAGGCTGCTTTCGATCGGCAAAACGCTTATGCTGGTCTTAAAATGAGAGACATTCAATATGAAGTTGGTGAAAAAGCTTTTCTTAAAGTGTCACCGTGGAAGAAAGTCTTGAGGTTTGGCAAGAAGGGAAAGTTGAGCCCTCGGTTCATTGGACCTATTGAAATTATTGAAAAGATTGGCCCAGTGGCATATCGACTTCTGCTACCCCCAGAATTGGGAAAAATCCACGATGTCTTTCATGTATCAATGCTTCAGAAGTATCGGTCTGACCCCTCCCACATTGTGGAACCCGAAACTGTAGAACTACGGCCAAACCAATCTTATGAAGAAGAACCGGTTGAGATTCTTGCTCAGGAAATCAAAAGGCTTCGTAACAAAATTGTACCCTTAGTTAAAGTGCTTAGGAGAAGTCACACTGTAAAAGAAACAACTTGGGAACCTGAAGTGTAACACCCCAATTTTGGGCTTGGAAGTTTTGGGTTTGGACCGGGCCGGTCGGGTTGCGGTTCGAATATAAAAGGGTGAATTTAGGAAAGCCTAGTTTGGGTTGCATTAAAAATATGGAAAAATGTCTTAAAATCCTCTTTTATTATATATAAGAGAATGGTGAAATCAATTTTACAAAATGAGGTTTGGAAGAGTGACATTTTGGGTTAGTGACTAAAATGTAATTTTTGAAAACTGGGTGACTGTTTTAAAAAGGATTGAAACTTTGAATTTTTAAGGAGCTATTTACCCAATAAGAGTTTCTCCAGATTTTTCTTGATATTAATCAATTAATTAATGGTTTAAAAATAAAGGTAAAAGGGAGGGAAAGATATTTTTGGCATTTTAACTAACTTTTCCCAAATTTCCATTTTCCTTTTCTCTCAACTTTTCTCTCAACCCAAACACATGTCTCCAGCAAATTTCCCTCTGATTTTCACATCCAAAGATGAGATTTCAATCCTCTTTTGATTTCTAATCATTTCTACAACAAAACCTTAGCATTTGCTTATTGGATTTTCAAGATCTTGGTTCCAAAAAGGGAGAAACTCATGTTTAGAGGTATGAACGTCCTTCTCCTCTAAATTCTCAGTTCTTTACTCAAATTCTCAAGTTCTCAATCCTTGATTTGTGTTTTATTAAAGGTTTTACAATTGTGTTCTTGATTTTGGCTTTAAAATGCAAGATTTGGTTGATTTTTGATAAAATTCGTATGAAATGGTTGGGCACTGTTTTGAGGTGTCTTTTTGATGTTAAATGAATGTAAAATTGATGAGAAATTGAGGTTTAATCAATGCAATCCCGGATAGGTTAATTTTCCTAAGTTTTGCTTGAGTTTTTGGTTGTTTTTGGAGTAATCTTGATGATCTGTTATAGCTGGAGGTATAAGGACATGGTTAGATCCTTTTTGGATGTTAATTGATGTTTAAGGATGTTTAGAATTGATGGATCTTGGCTGGGTAGTGTTGTGGAGTTGTTTGGAGGTGATTTCGGTTGTGTTTGGTAGCCGAAATGAGAGTATGGATGAGAGCAGCGAGTTTAGGTGCTTTCATTGAAGATATTAATGCATGATGATGCATTAATCCTCTGCTTTGATGTGTTTAAAACAGGGGAGTCATCTTTGGATCCTTGTGGTGGTGATCCGGAAGCTTGATCGGTGTTTCGGCAAGTGGCGAAACGGAATCGGTGAGTGGATTTTGGTTTTCAGCTTTGAAACCAATGTTTTGAAGGTTTGGGAGCTTAGTTTAAGTCTAAGCAACTTAGCTAAGCTCAAGAGTAAGTTTTCGGACAAACTCTCTTGATGATGAACCATGAGTTGGTTGAATGCAATGTGATTTGTTTGCATGTTTTAAATTCTGTTTTGAAAGCATATTTTAGCATGATTATTTGCTGATTTTATAAGCCATGTGTTGAAGGATGCTCGAGGTAAGAGATCCTTGTTTTTGAACATTGTTTAATGTGGTTTGATGCTTAACGATGTATGATGATTATGGCTTTATTAAATGCTTTAAAACAGTGGAATATTGTTGTTAAATGATGTATATTGGCAAGTGATGTCTTGAGAATGGTTAAGAACACTATGGTGGTTAAAAGTCCATAGGTGGTTCTAGTGTTAAGAACAACATGGTGGTTAAAAGTCCATGGTTGGTTCTTGGTTAAGATCACAAAGGTGGTTAAAAGTCCTTATGTGAATCTTGTGTATTTTAAGAACAACATGGTGGTTAAAAGTCCATGGTTGGTTCTTGGTTAAGGTCACAAAGGTGGTTAAAAGTCCTTGTGTATTTAAGAACACCATGGTGGTTAAAAGTCCATGGGTGATTCTTGTTAAGGACACAAAGGTGGTTAAAAGTCCTTGTGTAGTCCTTGTGAATTGTAAGAACATCATGGTGGTTAAAAGTCCATGGATGATTCTTGTGCTAAGGACACAATGGTGGTTAAAAGTCCATGTGTGGTCCTTGTGAATTGTAAGATCAAAATGGTGGTTAAAAGTCCATGTGTGGATCTTGAATTGATTGTATCACTTGTGGCCAATATGACATGTTAATAATTTGAAGCATGGAATGCTTGTTTAAATGCTTATGTGCATGTATAAAGTTGTTTTGAACTAAGGTTTATAAAGGTGTTTTATAAATGCATTATTGAGTTGTTTTAAATGAGCATTCCTCACTAAGCTATTTGCTTACGCTCTCTATTTTCTTAAACCAATAATGCAGAGCATTGAAGTGCTTATAAGGGCAGCAAGAGGTCAAGAATCCAAGTGAAGAACTAAGCTCATGTATGGTGAAAGTTTCTTAACACTATTAGCTTTTGGCATTTGGCAATGGGGAACCTATGTTGTTGTTTTGGGAGATGTTTTGGACTCCCTAAGTTGGTTTTATGTTGTTGTTGATGTTGGAACATGTAATTGGCCTTTGTGAAGTTGGTTTGGTATTATGATGCTTAAATGGTTTTCTAAATAGGATGCATGCCTATAGATTTGGGGATTCGCTTAATTGATGCAATGTTTGAGTATGGTTGATGCAATTATGTTCCTTAAGTATGTAATGACTTGCTGGTATGATTTGAGGGTCTTCGGATCATGTTTGAGTGGTCAAAAGCATGTTAAACCAGAAAAAAATATGCAATCTGGGCAGCCTGTTTCGGAACAGGTGCTACCGTATCGGAACGGGGGCCTGAAATGGCCTTGGCGTTCCGAAACGGGTGGAACTGTTTCGGAACAGTTTGGCTACTGCCAGACCCTATACCGGAACTAGTTTCGGAACGGTCCCGCGTTTCGGAACAGGTCCTCCCTGTTTCGGAACACCCGACCGTTGGGCACTGAAATTGACGGTTATATGTTTTGGAATCTTTGCGTTTTGGTCCTGAATCTTGTTTATGCAACTAAATGAGTTTGAGATGTCCGTTTGTGATGAAATTTGGCAGAGAAGCATGATACATGACTAATTTCATAATGGTAACACAAAAATGGGTTAAGTCCTTATGATTTCTAGAATTTACAGTTTGGTCCCTAAATCCATGTTTTGTGCAATCAAGTCCCTGAATGTTCTTTGATTGTTATGATCTTTGAGTATGTTGTTCTTGTGAACATATCTAGGGTTAATGTGCATCTAGATAAGATTAAAAAGAAAAAAAAAGGTCGTTAATCAAGGTTGACTTTCGGGTTGACTTTGGTTTTCCCCGTGTAAACTCCTTAATTCGGTTCAACCGTCTGGGCCGGGTTAAGGGGGTTACATGAAGAAACTATGAGGCAACAATCTCCGCATCTTTTCGATTCAGGTAAAATTCGAGGACAAATTTTCTTAAAGAGGGGGGGGGGGGGGGGGGAGAATTGTAACACCCCGAAATCCGGCCTAGTCGGAATTTATTTCAGATGATCAGAAATTTCCGCATTTATGAAACTTAAAGATTTCACCGACTAGTTAATTATTGTTATCAAACCCTAAATAGGCTTTAAACATCACAATTGAACTCTATTAAGTAATATTAACATTTTTAGTGGCTAAAATGGAAAAATTATAAGTTGGAGGGTAGAGTTATAAAGGTATGAAAAGGGGGGGGGGGCTAACCATGCGATTAGCCCACTTTGAATTAAAATCTCCACCACGTGGAGTCATCAGATAACTTTCCTTCAAATGAAGGAAAGCCTTGAATTGAAAATAGAAAACAAGAAGCAAAGAAAGCTTACCCGAAAATATAGGAAGCAAGCACCTCCCTCTCATCATCTTTTTCACCTAAGCACACACCTCCATTGGTGAAAAATTCAAGCTTGTTGTTTCTTCACTTTAACGATATCGAAACATTGTTATCGATCGGTTAAGCTATATTCCTTATTTGATTAATGGATTCCATGGATATTTTGGGTGTAACCTAAGCTAGGGTTTTGACTATCCATGGATATTTCCTTGTTGCCATCTTTATTGAAGTTGGATATTGATTTCGATATCCATATGTTGATTTTGATGTTGAAACATCAATTCTAATAAGTTCCTATTAATTTTTCTAGCTCAAGAAGGGGAGAATAAGGTATCGTCATCTCCGTCACAAGCTAAGAATAAAGGAATCGCTATTCGAGAGCCTTGAAGCTTCGAATTTTTAGGTGAGTGTAGTCAGAGTCTCGAGTTTAGGCGAAAGGCCTTCCTCGATCATTATTTGTTGTGTTAGATTATTTCGTTAACTTTGTTGTGAAGCAAATACATCGGATGATAAATCGGACACTTGGGTATGTGTTGGTAAGTTAACATTGACATGGATTATGTTCATTGTGCATTGTTATTGATATAAGTATTGTTATGAGATTAATGCATTGAATCATCGAACATTGATATCGACAACAATATATAAGATATTAATGTTGGAATATATGTATATCAAGCATCGACTACAGTGTGATTGTGGAACATTGGTATATCATTGATCATTGAAATGAATAAGTATATCATGACCTTGGATTGGAAGGGATTCGGGATACAATTGGCATTCCATAGAATTCATGAGCTCAGTGTACGGGTGGACTACGGTCCTAAGGTTACGACCTATATTGATTTGGCGAGGAGGAGGTATGTGTATTGTGTTGGTCATTTTGGCGAGGCGGATGGACTAGACCATTCATTGTTTTGGCGAGGCGTAGGAATTCGCGTATCCACGATCTTAAGTCAATCCAAGGAATTATGAATGAAAGAGAACATGTTTATTACTTATTGCATTGTTACATGGCATTGATTATGTTAACATGAATTTATGTATCATTGTAGCCATGGTATTCCATTATTTATTTTAATAGTGACTACCTCACTAGGTAAAGTGTGCTTAATGTGTCTTCCTTCATGCATTTTCAGGTTAAAGAGTTGTTCGTTGGAGGATCGGATCGGCCACGAAGACAAGTCACTACTAAGATACAAGTAATGTATTTGTGTTTTCAAACTCCTAGGGAGGTGGCAAAGTAGTTAGACTAGCCTAATATGCTCTTTTTGCTGTGTTAGTGGCTTGCTCATTTTGTATTAAGGTCTATGACCCTAAATGCCCATTTTGGTTTTGCTAATATCGCCTTAAATATGCATGTTTAGCCAAAAAGGTAAAATCGTAGTAAACGTACTCATATAGTCTTGAATATTTGCATGCTATTAGTTTATAACAATGGAATGTTGTGTATGAAGTTTTGTTGTAATTTGACATCGTTTGGTAGGGTAATTTGTATAAAAACTAGATAAAATCTTTTATTACAGGTCTCCCCGTATTGAAACGGGTGATGACGTTTCGATACGGGCACCCTAACTTTGAACCTGGGATTAAGGGCGTTCCGGAACGAAGTGATGCCGTTTTGGAACATTTTGGCCACTGGATGTCCCTGTTTCGGTACAAGTTTTGAAACGGTTTGCCACTGATGACCCATGTTCCGATACAGGTTTCGGAACAGTAAAGTCATAGTCATTGTTGGTCAATCTGTTCCGATACAAGTCATGCCTGTATCAAAACGGTGTAAAGAGTTGGGTCATCAGGGTTGATTCTCGTGTACCCGTTTTGAAACAGCATAAGGTGTTTCGAAATAGGGTTAGGTAAGTTTGTTATGGCTTATGGGACAACTTTAATTGTTTTGCATTCGAGTCACCGATTCTTGAGGAGTCAAATTGATAGTGATAATGGTTTCAGATTTGAGTGAAATTTGGTAAGTATAACCTGTTAGTATTGAATTTCACTTTGGCAGTGTCAATTCGATAAGGGACCTTAAGTTGTCAAAATTTACAAATTAGCCCTTAATGTTTATAATAGTCGTAAAACGATCCTTAATTGATAATCGTGTATGCTCATGATAATTACAAAACGATGGATACTTTGGTCATATGTTGGACATTATTTGTTGGACATTTTCCGAGTTAAAAATGAAAAATTCATATCACTGCTTGTTGCTTTGTATTCTAGTAATACTCTTCGACTCGGTTCTCTTCTAGACCGGGAAGGAGTGTTACACAAATACCTATTTGAGGGATTTGAGTTTGCTTATTTTTATCCCTTTGTGAAAAGGGTTTGATCAAAGCCTTGGGTAGAAAGCTTGATCCGTTTTGTGAGGGTTTCCTCCTAAGCTTAGAAAAAGGGACGAATCAATAGTGGATTGAATGGATAGAAGGTTGAACCACTATAAATCATCTTGTCTTTATTCTTTTTAGCTTCCACACCTCTATCACCCAAAAATCCAATCTTCTCCAAACTTGGCTAACACATCGGTTGAAGGAATTGAGCACCTAAAAACCCAACAGTTTGATTGTTGGAAAGTGTGTTAACTCCTTGTTTTGATTTGGGTAGGAGGAGCTAATAAAGATTTGGGTTCTTTGGATTCTACACCGGAAGTTGAGGAAGCTTGAAGGTGGACTGTTAGCTAGTTTTGGAATTGTGCTGGTGAGTGGTAATGGTTTAAAGCATTGAAACATTTCAATGGGTTTTCTTGGGGTTTGGGTGGAGCCTTAGGGGCCAACCTAAACCCAAGTGTAAGTTTAACTAATTTTGCCTTGTTTCGTTAAGTGTTGGTATATGTGATTATACGAGTTGTTGGGTGAAATACGATTTGCTTTTACCTCCTTTTTAATGTTGTTATGATGTTGTTGTTGTCAAAGCCTCATGTGATGGTTAATGAGAAGTGTGTTGCTGAATATGGTGATGTTTAGTCCCACCGAAGGTGACTAGTAGATGAGTATGGTGATGTGTAGTCCCAACGGAAATATGCTAGTTGTTGTGAACGGTGATATGTAGTCCCACCGGGAATGGTTGTGCTTGTGCATACCATGATTATGTTCTTATGCTTCCGGTTTAGTATATTTCGTTTCTAAATGGTTTTGTCATTAAAATAGATATATGTTTTCAAATTGCATTGTTGTTGTTGTGACTTTTGAGCTCCGCTCACTAAGCTTTTATGCTTACGCTCTCTTTTCCAACAATGCAGATCGTTAGTGGCTTCGGTAGGCAAGTGGGGCAAAGGCGGAACTTTGGAGTTCACTTGTTAGCTCAAGTATGGTTTTCATGGTTGTAATAATACTTAGGCAATGGGAATGCTAGACTTTTGTGTTGGGGAGTTGGTGTCTAAATTCCTATGTGGTTGTTATTGTTGTTAACATTATTAAGATGTTGAAGTATGTCATGGTTTGTCTTTTGCACTCTTTATGAATGCCAAGCATGAATGTTTCCTTTAGTAGGTTATGCCATGTTGAATCTTGTCGTTTTAATTGTGTACCTTGTTTAAAATGAATGCTCATGGATATCTTAAGTCGTGAATGTAGTTAGGGGTTGTTTAATATGCTTTCTTAGAGTGTTTGTGTTAATCCCCTTGTGCTTGAATCTGCAAAATTCTATCTTTCTGTGCAGGGTGTATCGATACGCTCCAGGGCAGTATCGATACGGTCCCCTGTATTAAGCCTATCATACCGATACGCGGGGGCGTATCGATACCTGCTTTCTTCTCTGGAAAACTGAGATTTTGACAAGAAATTGGGGTATCGGTACGGATCTTAAGTTTATCGATACGGTCCTGGTGTTGACTTTGGGGAACTTGACCTTTGAGGGCGTATCGATACCAGCATGTAGGGTATTGATACGGTCTCATGGAGTTGACATGGGGAAGTTTGACCGTTGAAGGCGTATCGATACGGGCCTTCGGTGTATCGATACGACCTGAAGTAAAATGGCTAAAATTTATCCCTTAATGTCTGTATTGCTTGGTTCATATTCGTGCTTGTTTTTCCGCTGTTTGCCTTCTCACATAAGATCAAATATGGCATTTAGAAAAGATTTATTAAAAGAAATTTTTAGGGTTGCTAATCGGAGTGAAGCCTTAACGGGTTCGTCTTCGGTTTTCTTCGTGTAACTCGTTCAGTTCGGTCTGGTGGCTAGGCCGGGTCGAGGGAGTTACATTTGGTGGTATCATAGCCTCAGTTTCGAGGTCTTTCGAGAAGGTAAGTTAGGTAAGTTGGTTTGTTTGCCGTTGCATGGTGTGTGAAAGCATGATTTCTCGTTCTTGATGTTGGTCGAAGAGTAGTCGAGCGTCCCCATTGCTAAGTATTGTTATTGGAAAATGGTTTTGGTTAAAACAGCTTGAGCACTTGGATCCTTGCCCTTGCTGACCAAATGTTTTCTTGCGTGTTATGTTTGTTGTTTTAGGTTGTATATTCTTTATGGTGCGACCAAGAGGACGGCTTAGAGCGGGTGACTAGGAACCCGAGGATTTGCCTCATGTTCCTCCTGCTCCAGATGGTAATGGGGCGCATGCTGGAGGTAATGCACCATGTTGGAGGTGATGGTAATGGAGCTCTGGTTGGCCAGGGTCAGGCTGGTGCGGACATGACTCATTTGATTCAGACCATAGCCGGAGCTTTCCAGACAGCTTTAGCCGGCATACATGCTGCAACACCACCTCAGGGTATGGGGACTAGTTTACCCCTTGAGAGACTTCGTAGTTTGGGCAGAGTCGAGTTTTGTGGTTTGACTCCCGAGGGTTTAGAGGCTTGGCTCGAGAGCACTATATGAATATTAGGTCAGATTGAGTGCTCAGACACTCATAAGTTGGGTTGTGTTGTCTCCTTTCTTCAGGGAGATGCGTATGCTTGGTGGATTACGATTATTTTGGGTATGCCGGAGGCGGATGTCACTTGGGAATTCTTCAGAACAAGCTTCAGGAAGAAGTACCTTGGAGCCCAATATCAGAATGAAAAGAAGAGGGAATTTATGGCTTTGGTTCAGGGTGGTAAGATGGTGTCAGAGTATGAGGTATAATTTGTGAGGTTGAGCCTATATGCTCCCAAGTTTGTTCCCAATGAGAGAGAACGGTGTGAGCGCTTCCGTTACTGTTTGCTATGGATGTGAAAACTTATATGATTTCTTTTGATTACACCGAGTTTGATGTTTTGGTCTCTAGGGCCAAAGATATGGAGTAGAGTTTAGGCTTGAACGCTCGTGCTCGTGGGTTTGATTCAGGGAAGCGACATGCGGATTGGGACAGAGAGCATGCCAAGAGGCACAAGGATAGGAGATATCAGCCTGACTCGAGACATAGGGGCGGTAACCATGGACGTGGCCATCAGGGCCAAGGAGCTGTTGTTCACACTCTTGAGTGCACTAGATGTGGAAGACGTCATCCGGGCGAGTGTATGGGTACCTTTGGGGTATGTTGGAACTGTGGTTCCCGAGATCATTTGAGGCGTAACTGTCCTTACCCGGCTAGGGGCGAACAAGCCCAGTTCGAGGTTTTGAGCATCATAGAGGCCGTGGGCGCGGTCGAGGTAACTTTCAGCCAAGGAATGATGGACATAGAAATGTAGCTCATGTGGTAGCAGTTCAGCTCGAGGGTGGAGGACCGGCTATGGTGTATGCACAGCATGAGGCACGGAATGACACGGATGTCATTGCAGGTAATTTCTTGTTACGGTCGTTATCCCTGCTTTCGTTTATAGATTATGGTTCAACACATTCATATATTTTTGGTGAGCATGCGAGATCTTTAGATTTATCGTATGAGTGGTTAGAGGTATGCATGAATGTTACTAGTTCTTTCGGTGAGACTGTGGTAGTTAGGAAAATGTATAAGAGGTGTCCTTTAATGATTCAGGGTCATGTGTTTCCGGTCGATATGATGGAATTGTCATTCTATGGTTTTGATGTGATTTTGGGAATGGATTTGCCCGTAGAGCATAGAGCTACGGTAGACTTTGAGACCTAGAGAGTTTTTTTGAGACTTGCGGATGATTACGAGGTAGTAGTAGTTGGCGAGAACATTAAGTTATTTTCCAATGTTGTTTCCGCTTTAGAAGCTCAGATATTGATGGATTTGGGTTGTCAAGCATATTTGGCCTACGAGATGAATTCGAGCATGAGTGAAGTTAGACCGCAAGACATCATAACAATTTGTTACTTTCCGAGTGTCTTGCCAGAAGAGTTGCCAGGTTTGCCTCTAGATAGGGATGTTGAGTTTGCTATTGAGACGTATTCAGATTCTGCTCCCGTATCCATTGATCCATACATAATGGCACTTATAGAGTTGAAAGAGTTGAAGACACAACTTCAGGAACTGTCAGATAGAGGTTTCATTAGGCCTAGTATTTCTCTGTGGGGTGCTCCGATCTTGTTTTTGAAGAAAAAGGATGGCAGTATGAGGATGTGCATAGATTATAGGCAGTTGAACAAGGTAACAGTAAAGAACAAGTATCCTTTGCCGCAGATCGACGATTTGCTTGATCAGTTGAGAGGTGCTACAATATCTTGGAAGATTGATTTGTGATCCGACTATTATCAGTTGAAGGTAAAAGATGTGGATATACCGAAGACAACTTTCCGTACACGTTATGGACACTAGGAGTTCTTGGTAATGCCTTTCGATTTGACTAATGCCCCTGCTGCATTTATGGACATGATGAACAGAGTGTTCCACGAGTTTTTGGATAGATTTGTAGTAGTGTTCATATATGACATTTTAGTGTACTCCAGGACCGAGGAAGAACATGATGAGCATTTGCGATTAGTATTTCAGACCTTGCTTGAAAATCAATTGTATGCCAAGTTGAGTAAATGTGAGTTTTGGATTATGGAGGTAGTCTTTCTAGGTCATGTGATCTCATTCGATGGGATTAGTATGGATCCCAAGAAGATAGAAGCAATAGTGAGTTGGAAACAACCAAAGTCAGTGACCGAAATCCGTAGTTTCCTAGGCTTGGAAGGGTATTATCAAAGGTTTGATGAGGGGTTCTTGAAGATTGCCGCACCCTTGACTAAACTGTTATAGAAAAATGTTCCGTATGAGTGGACTGAGGCAAGGCAACAAGCGTTTGAAAAGTTGAAGAAAGCTTTGACAGAAGCTCCTATTTTGATTCAGCTTGAACCAGGGAAAGAGTTCGTAATCTACAATGATGCATCGTATGTGAGTTTAGGTTGTGGGCTTATGTAAGAAGGAAGAGTTGTAGCTTATGCTTCAAGACAGTTCAAGGTTCACGGGAAAAATTACCCTACTCGTGACATATAGTTAGCTGATGTAGTGTTTGCTTTGAAGATTTGGAGACACCATCTTTATGGTGAGAAATGCACAGTTTACACCGACCACAAGAGTTTGAAATATTTGATGACTCGGAGAGAGTTGAATCTTAGATAGCATAGGTGGTCAGAGCTTCTTAAGGACTATGACCTCACAATAGAGTACCATTCGGGTAAATCAAATGTAGTGGCTGATGCTTTGAGTAGAAAAGTGGCAGTTGAGTTGCGAGCTATATTTGCTAGATTGAGTGTGTCTCAAGATGGTGGTTTGATAGCCGAGCTATAGGTTAAACCTTTGTTAGTTCAGTTGATTCGAGAGAAACAGTTGCAAGATAGATCTTTGGCACCTCACGTGCAAGATATAGCCGAGGGTAAACCCACCGACTTCTGCTTTGGTGAGAATGAGATCCTATATTTTAAGGATAGAGTAGTTGTTCCAGAAGATGCCGAGTTGAGGCTTACTATCTTGAATGAAGCTCATAAAAGTCCTTTTGCTATGCATTCGGGTAGTACGAAGATGTACCGTGGGTTGAAAGACGAGTACTTCTGGGTTGGGTTAAAGAAAGATGTGGCAGAGTATGTGAGTAGATGTATGGTTTGCCAGCGTGTTAAGGCCGAACATCTGTTTCCTTCAGGCTTGTTACAACCATTGAAGATTCTGGAATGGAAGTGGGAACGGATTACCATGGATTTTGTGTTATGTTTGCCGTTGACTCCTTCGATGAAGAATTCAGTATGGGTGATAGTTGACAGATTCACTAAGTGTGCCCATTTCATACTTGTTCATACTACTTATACCTTAGAGAAGTTAGCCGATCTGTACATCGGTGAGATAGTGAGATTGCATGGTGTGCCGAAATCAATTGTGTCAGACCGAGATCTGAGGTTTACAGCTAGATTTTGGGAGTGTTTGCATCGTGCCTTGGGGACTTGGTTGAACTTCAGTACTTCGTATCACCCACATTCAGATGGTCAGCCAGAGAGTTATTCAAGTGTTAGAGGACATGTTGAGATGTTTCATTATCGACTTTCATGGTTCATAGGAGAAACATCTACAACTAGTAGAGTTTGCGTACAATAATAGTTATCAGGCTAGCATTCAGATGGCACCATATGAAGCTCTGTATGGTAGGAGATGTTGAACATCAGTTTGTTGAGCCGAAGCCAGACATAAACTTGTACCTATGCTAGACTTGCTTAAGGGCACTACCGAGAAGGTAAACTGATTTGTGATCGCTTGAAGGCAGCTTCAGACAGAGAAAAATCGTATGCAGATTTGAAGAGAAAGGAGATTGTGTATGCTATTGGTGAAAAGTGTTCTTGAAGGTCTCCCCGTGGAAGAAGGTAATGAGGTTTGGAAAAAAAGGGAAGTTAAGTCCGAGATTCATTGGTCTTTACGAGGTAGTTGAGAGGATTGGTCCCATTGCTTATAGATTGAGATTGCCGACCGAGTTAGAAAAGATTCATGATGTGTTCCACGTTTTGATGCTTCGAAAGTATAGATCAGATCCGTCCCATGTAATGCTAGTGGAAGAGATCGAGTTGAACTCGAATTTATCATATGATGAAGAACCGGTTGAGATTCTTGCTACGGATAGTAAAGTTTTGCGTGGGAGGACCATTGAGTTAGTCAAGGTTTTGTGGAGACATCAGGGTGTGGAAGAGGCCACTTGGGAGAGAAAGGATGACATGGAGAAACAGTTTCCGTATCTTTTCCCATCAGGTAAATTCCGGGAACAAAATTCCTTAAGTGGGGGAGAGTTGTAACGCCCGAGTTTAGGGCTTTGGAGATAATCGGGTTTGGTTAAACCGGTTTGGGTTAAGCTAGTATAGGGAAAACAATTTAAATAAACAAACTTTAGAGCTTTTGAAGAAAATGGAATTTTTAAAGGGGTTTTTGGTCAAATGGGTAACAAATAGGTTTTTGGAAATGGATTTTAAATTAAAATGAAATATTGTATTTCAAAACTACCCATCTCTTCTTCTTCTCCAAAACCATTTCACGTCATTTTTCTTCCCTCCATCAAACCTCCACCATTTTTGAAGACTCGTCAATGTAAGTGCTTTATTCCTAACCTTCCTTCACATTCCCTTATTTTCTAACTATTTCCTTTCAAAAACTTTGAAAGATTTCTCAAGTTCTTCCTTTGGGGAGAAAATGGGTTTTTGAAGGGTTTAAGCGAATGTTGTTAAAACAGTGTTTTAGGGTGACTTATAAACCATATTTTGGGTGTAAAATGATGTTAAGATAATGGGTTTATCAAGAAATCCAAGAATTTGAAAAATGGGTAATTTTTGGATAAGGGATATTTGGGTTTTATGCTTGGAAATGGTGGGGAAGGACTTCTAATGTTTTTATGGTGTTGGGTTGGTGTTTCCGGGGTATTTGAACATGTTTTAAATGTTAAATTTATGAAGTTATGGCTGATTTGTGGTTAGAGTAGGAATGAGGATGGTTTTGGTTAGTTTCGGATAGGAATTGGAAAATTATTTTTGTCGGATTTTGATAGGGTTGATTTTAGTGGGTTTGATGTTGGAAAGTGTGTTAACTCCTTGTTTTGATTTAGGTAGGAGCAGCGGATAAAGATTTGGGTTCTTCGGACGCTACACCGGGAGTTGAGGAAGCTTGAAGGTGGACCGTTAGCTAGTCTTGGAATTGTACTGGTGAGTGGTAATGTTTTAATGCATTGAAACGTTTCAATGGGGTTTTCTTGGGGTTTGGGTGGAGCCTTATGGGCCAACCTAAACCCAAGTGTAAGTTTAACTAATTTTTCCTTGTTTCGTTAAGTGTTGGTGTATGTGATTATACGAGTTGTTGGGTGGAATACGTTTTTTCACCTCATTTTTAATGTTGTTATGATGTTGTTGTTGTCAAAGCCTCGCGTGATGGTTAATGGGAAGTGTGTTGTTGAATACGGTGATGTGTAGTCCCACCGAAGGTGACTAGTAGATGAGTATGGTGATGTGTAGTCCCACCGGAAATATGCTAGTTGTTGTGAACGGTGATGTGTAGTCCCACCGAGAATGGTTGTGCATGTGCATACCATGATTATGTTCTTATGCTTCCGGTTTAGTATATTTCCTTTCTAAATGGTTTTGTCATTAAAATATATATATGTTTTCAAACTGCATTGTTGTTGTTGTGACTTTTGAGCTCCTCTCACTAAGCTTTTAAGCTTACGCTCTCTTTTCCAACAATGCAGATCGTTAGTGGCTTCGGGAGGCAAGTGGGGCAAAGGAGAATCTTTGGAGTTCACTTGTTAGCTTAAGTATGGTTTTCATGGTTGTAATAATACTTGGGCAATGGGAATGCTAGACTTTTGTGTTGGGGAGTTGGTGTCCAAATTCCTATGCGGTTGTTATTGTTGTTGACATGTTTAAAATGTTGAAGTATGCCATGGTTTTTCTTTTGACCTCTTTATGAATGCCAAGAATGAATGTTTCCTTTAATGAGTTATGCCATGTTAAATCTTGTCGTTTTGATAGTGTACCTTGTTTAAAATGAATGCTCATGGATATCTTAAGTCATGAAAGTAGTTAGGGGTTGTTTAATATGCTTGCTTAGAGTGTTTGTGTTAGTCCCCTTGTGCTTGAATCTGCAAATTTTTGTCTTTCTGTGCAGGGCCTATTGATACACTCCAGTGCAGTATCCATACGGTCTCGTATTTTAAGCCTATCGTATTGATACGCGGGGGCGTATTGATACCTGATTTGTTCTCTGGAAATATGAGATTTTGACGAGAAATTGGGGTATCGGTACGGGCCTTAAGTGTATTGTTACGGTCCTGATGTTGACTTTGGGGAACTTGACCTTTGAGGGTGTATCAATACCAGCATGTAGGGTATCGATACGGTCTCATGGAGTTGACCTTGGGAAGTATGATCGTTGAAGGCATATCGATACGAGCCTTTGATGTATCGATACAGCCTGAAGTAAAATGGCTAAATGTTATCCCTTAATGTATGTATTGCTTGGTTCATATTCGTGTTTGTTTTTCCGATGTTTGCCTTCTCACATATGATCAAATATAGCATTTAGACAAGATTAATTAAAAGAAATCTTTAGGGTTGCTAATCGGAGTGAAGCCTTAATGGGTTCCTCTTCGATTTTCCTGTCTAACCCGTTCGGTTCGGTCTGGTGACTAGGCCGGGTCGAGGGGGTTACATTCGCCACCAAGATGGATATTTTTTTAGAATGTTTAAACACTAGCCCATAGAGCATCGTACCACTCAGATATCGCAAAATCCTTTTGAAAGCATCAAGATGTTCCTCACACGGGTGTAACACAAGTACAATCGTGCACAAGTACAATCGTACCACTTTACTTACGTTGAACATAATAATTGGACGTGTGTAACACAAGTACAATCGTGCACCAACAATACTTCTGTAGCATGTGGCATATTCTATAGGACTTCATGCATCTTTGCTTAGCTTCACAGAGGTCAACTTTTGGGTGGATGTTGCTTTGGCTTTGTCCATTTTTGCTTTTACCAACATTTATTGGATATACTTTCTCTGACTGAGAAAGATGCAACCATTGCACCTTCTAACTTCAATTCCTAAGAAGTAGCTTAGAGTACCTAAGTCCTTCAAAGAGAATTTTTTAACCAACTGCTTGACTACTATGTTGATGCAATTATCCGAGATCCTAGTGACTATAATGTCATCTACGTACACAAGTACATATATGTCACTAGTAGCTGATTTTTTTATGATTAAAGAATTGTCTACATTAGAACTTCAAAACTCAATCTCCACTAAATAGTCCCTCAACTTTGCATAACAATTGCAAGGGGCTTGTCGAAGTCCATACAATGCTCTGGACCCATCAAGAGCTTGCTGTTCAAATCCAACATGTTGGTCCATGAACACCTCCTCTTGTAGATCGCCATTGAGAAAGGCGTTATTTATATCCGCTTGCCTCAAACTCCAATTGTTTGAAGCTGCCAAAGAGAGAATCTCATTGACTATTTAGGGCTTCAACACTGGACTAATGGTGTCTTGAAAGTATTGGCCTGGGAATATGAGAAAAACCCTTGGCAACCAAGCGAGCCTTATGCCGGGAAATGGAGCCATTAACATTTCTTTTTATCTTGAAGATCCATTTGCAACCGACTGGAGATCTCCCTTCAGGAAGAGGCATCAATTTCCAAGTGCCATTTTTTCACAAAAAGATAAAGGAAGAAGATGAGCTTCCTTATTTTATGTACAAACTTGCATATTTTATTAAGCTCACCAACTTTGTATTTATACACGAAGATTATGTCTAACGTCATCTAACCAACCAACTAACTGCATTATCAGCTGGCATAACAACATTGAAACGACTTCAACAACTATAAACCCTAACTACTATGATTAACACAAGTTAACGGGCAAATGTTGACACAAGTTATGACTTGTTGGGTTAAAATAATTTATTGGACTCTTTGAGCCAAGTTTGAGCTTTTATAGATTTTGATTTTGGTTAAAGGTACTACTTTTAAGTGAAGTTGAGAATTAAGGGAACGAGTGCAATTTTACTCTTGTCGGGAAACATGGACCGACTTCCCCCTTATTGGTTTTGTTTTCACGTGAGTTTTAAAGGACAAGACTGATTTTTGTGGTATAACTATCCATACTTTTTTTTCACATATCTTCTTCTCCATCTTTTCTCCTCATTCAAGTTTAACTTCTGATACTAAACATCTAAAGGCTTAAAGGTCAAATTGGCTCTCAATGAAAAATTAAAAAAAAAATTAATTAAGCCCTCATGAAAATTTTGCACCCAATTTAGCCCTCATAATTGAAATTACACCCAATTTGGCCCCTCCGTTAGTTTGACCGCGTTGACCGTTAATATCCTCTAACGGTCAAAAATATAAAGACACGTGGCACGCTCTGAATGTGTCACGTCATCAAAACCATTTTTTTATAAAAATTCTACAAAATTATAAAAAATTTATAAAAATTAAAAATATTAAATTAATTTAATGTTTTCTTATTTTCCTTTGTTTTTTATAAAAAAACATAAAATAATGATTTTTTTTCTCTAAACCCCCCAAAGTATCATTTCTTTTTTAAAAAGCCTCAAAAATCCCAAAATCCCAAAATCAAGCATTAGAACTGATTCAAAAATTGGGCATTTTGAAATTTTTTGAGGATTTTGGGGTATTGAGAATGTAGGGTTTGAGTTTGTGAATGTAGGATGGCAAATTTAAACTGATTTGAGGATTTGTAAATATAGGGTTAGGGTTTAAAATTTTTGGCATTTTAAAAAAATTAAAATTTTGGAGTTTTATAATTAAAACTATTTTTTTAAAAAATTCTATAATTTTTAAACATAATTTCATTATAATATTCATATATATATATATTAATAATCACAATTATTTTTTATATTTTTCAATTTTATGTAAACAAATATTTTTTATAATTTAATAAATAGTTTTATTTTTTACACATTTTAATTTTTCTAGATTTTTCTTGATTTTAAATAATTATATATAGTTTAATTTTTTTATAATTTTATTATTTGTCTCATAATTTTTAAATATATATATATTGAATTTTAAATATATTATTTTATAAGTTTAAATATTTTTAAAAAAATTTAAATGATATTTACGGGTTTGATGATGTGGCACGTCTAGAGTGTGCCACGCGCCAACATCTTAATAATTATTTTTTAGTTAACAGTCAACTTAACGGAAGGGCTAAAATGTTCGCAATTTAAATTTTGAGGGCCTAATTGATCGGAATTTAATTTTGAGAGCTCAATTGAGTGAAAATTTTTCATAAAAGCTTAATTGGCTTTTTGATTTTTTTGTTGAGGGCCAATTTGACCTTTCAGACAAATCAAAACTTTAACTTGCAAAGTACTCACTTAGGATTCAAGGCTAGGAGCTTATTAATAATCATTTCAAGGGTTTCAAGAAAGGGTAAATTACGTAAATCAACATTGAACTTTACTCTCAACCCTATTTTGATCCCTGAAGTTTCAAAACGTTCAATTTACTGACTAAAGTTTAGACATTGAACGTTTTTGTCACTCCTCTGTTCATTTTTTGACAACATCCTTTTATTGGCGAACGAAGGAATTTTTCCAAGATCCGAATGGTGGAGAACTTCATCGGCGCGAGAGAAGGAACATACTAAGAAACATGCTCCACATGACGGTAGAGGATGGAGATCGACTAGAGGGAAACCAAAAGGTATTTGGTCGATTCAAGAACTTCGGAGCACTTTCCAGCAAAAGAGAGGTCGGATTCAGACTTAGGGAGCTAAGACGAAGTGACTAAAGAAATTTGGGACCCAACGACTACCATCTATGACCATTTGGGGTTTAAGAGTGACAAAAAACGTTCAATGTCTAAACCCTAAGCTAACTTAACATATTTGTTTTGTTTCCAGCACAAATATTATATATTCCAAACTGCAGTTGAGATTAATTCAATTTATAATATTATATAAATAATATTAATATATTGTAAATAATACTAATATACATATAATAATATATTAATATATTATAACTAATAAATAAAATATTTATATTAAAAAAATTATATTAACGATAATATTAAATATATAAATAAATAATATATTATTATAAAAACAAAAAAAACTAATTTCCAAAAGAACCCTAAAATTTCCAAAATTTACAAATAAACCCAAAATCCACCAAAACATTAAATTCTTTATTCTATCATATAAACCCTAAAACCCTAAAATAGCAACACCAAAATGACGTCGTTTTGGTCTAGCATCCAAGTCAACACGTTGTTAAGGAGTTAACAGCACAATAGTATAAACGAGTCAAAAAATAAAGATTGGTAGTAAATTTAGACCAATTAAAAGGTTAGTGGTAAAAACGCGCCACCCCCAATAGTTTGGTAGTACCTGGTGTAGTTTACCCAAATATTTAAAGACTGGTTAGCACAAATTTACCTATAGTTGTCCTTGAGCTTACTTTCATGACACGACTTATGTATATTTAATGATTGATTCAATAAAAAATAAAATAATTAGGGTGAGTATTCGATCGAGTTGAGTAAATAAAATTTAAGTTAGTTAAGTTGGTGAGTCATATTTTATAATTCAAACTTTATTTGAATTTTTTTAATCTAGTCAATTCAAGTTGAGTTGTTCTAGTTTTTCTTCAAATTTAATTGTAAATATTTGTAATGTTATAGTACTAATTGGTTCCAATTTAAACATGTCTATAACCATATATATTTCTTTTCATACATTATATACATATATCAAGCAGAGTTGAAGAACTCAACTCGAACCTGAAAACTGATCTACTAATTACGAAAAAAATGAGTTATTCGAGTCTCATTCTATAACATAAACTTTATTTGAAAATTTTCTAATTAAGTAGAACTTATGAAATTATGATTCGAACCAAATTGAGTCAAAAATTTTGACTATTTTAGATCAAATTTTGCTCCCCTAAATACAATAAAAAAACACAAAGACCGACCATGTAACATTTTTAGAGATAAAAACAAACAAATCAGACATAAATGTCCATGTCCATTTCTTTTAGATGCTATTAATGTTATTGTTATCATCTAAATGAAAAAGGAAATTTCTGTATGATCTGTTTGTTCTTTTTCATGAACTCGAGTGTTTCTAATTAAAGAAGATTAAAGACAAGTAGCAACTCCCCATAACATGCCGAATTCCCATTAAGAATCTTAGTTTGATTGGTGAAAGGAGATAGGGACGTTCAATGTATTAATAGATTTTATAGATTTCTGGTGGTGGGAAAAGCCTCTACTGTGTTTCGGTAACAACTTTGTAAGCAAGCATTCGAAGTTAAACGAGTGCTCTATGATTGAAAATCTTAAGTTTCAAGTATATGGAAACACTTGGGAGGGCATTTCTGGTTTTGGCGGTTTGCTTAGCACAGGCTCGGGAGTTATTAAAGCCATTTTCTATGGCCCTGCTCAAAGTTTGGGAGCTGACAGTGCAACATTAGAGGCTATCAAAACTGCTTTGAATGTTTACCTTGAGGCAAATAGCTGGAATTCTAGCCTGTGTATTACTATTAGCTCTCTTACGGTTCTATTCTGGATCCAAAATCCCTTGTTTCGGCCGTGGTTTAGGTGGTGCAAGCTGGCAGAAATTGACCGCCTCACGTATGAAATAGGTGGAGTCCGCTTCGAACAATCGACGCTTCCAAGTAACGGGCTGGCAGCTTGTCTAGCGCAAGAAGGTGTGAAGAGAACGGATTTGTTTAAAGCATGGTGGTAATTTCCTTTCGACTTGTTCACGACTAGTTCAATGGCAGTTTGGTTTTTAGCACTTTCGGAACTGTAAACACTTCCTTTCCGTTGTATTACCAGCTTATGTGTACTCTTTTCCTCCAAATAGGATTAGGGAGGTTTTTAACGAGGCACATAAGTTCGGTTGAGGCTTTTTTAATAAAAATCACTTGCTGAGCAAAAAAAAAAAACAGGAAGACCTGCTGCAGCCAGGCAGTCTGACAGGGTTGTCGAACTCTTACAAAATAAAAACTAATTTTATTAAATTAATTTGTAGTAATAGTAAGATCAAGGGTTTGGTGTATCAAAATAAAATTAAAGATAAAATTAAAACTAAAAATAACTGTAACAAAGATCAATCTTATCGAACTTCCAATCTAAAGGTGTGAGTTTCATCCAACCGTAACTTTGATCATAGGCTAAAAGATGAATTTCTCATATCCAAGAAATTAGTCTACTTGGGGAACACCACAAAAAGCAATTATTTTCCTTTTATAATTAATTAGTCTACTTGAGGGAACACCGCAACAGGTTTTCAAATCAAACCTTACCATTAAATAAAATTAATGATAACATTAAGATTCATGAGAATAACTAAACAAAATCAATCAAATTAATTTTGTACTTTTATTTCCCTAAGGACTATCATGCGTGATGTGTAGTCGACAAACACAAAGCATGAGCCTTACCCTTTGCTACTTGTGTCATGGATAGCGACAGAACATTCAATATCGAACTAAGGCGTCAATTTAATCAATATCAAACATTCATAAAAATAAGAACAAGAAATAAAGATTACTTGGATTAAAGGAGAAATACCAGTTTAGTACAAGCCTCACAAAATTACAGTAGGATCGCTTCACCCTTGAATTGGAAATAAAAGCTTAACCACGCATGGTGAAATAAAAACACAAGAGAGAAGAGTCATCGAAAGATTGATTCTCAGATAAAATCTAAGAGACCTATTGAGCTCTTTATATAGAGAGAGCAAAAAACCCTAAACCTAAAAATACACCTCCTTTAATTGAGTTCTAATCAAATAAGGAAAGATAAAATAAAGGGAAATATAAAGAAATAAAGTCCTAATTAATAAAATAGACCGATTCTTGGTCCAACACTTCCAAAACAATAGAAATAACCATAAAATAGGGCTTCATCACTAATTTGGCTCTAAAAGCCCGAATCTTCACGTCAGACACCAGCCCCTCATCAGTCGCAAGGCGTGGTCACGTCTTATCAAAGATGAGCTTCTGTCCAGTTCTACTTTCTCCCAAAAGACTTGATTTTCACTTGGGAAGCTAAAACATACTTTTGAGTTGATTTCACCCTTGCATCCATATTTCATCTCCTAAATCACAACAAACATAATTTCCGCAGTTAAGCTAAAAAATATAATTAGAATATTGAAAAATTAATCACAAAAGAGTATATAATTATAACCTATCAAATTCCTCCCACACCTAATTCATACTTGTTCTCAAGCATACCTCAATTCAACATACCAACTCTCCCATCTACCTCCTTTCATTTTGTTTAATCTCTCATAATACCAATAAAGTTAACTACACATCAAGGATTTGAATCATAATGACAATTAAGAGAATGAGCATTCATAGGATAAATTTTGCAAAAAAAAAAAAATCAAACATCTCATCAATCCACCAATATCAAATGCAACAAGACTTAACACCCTTGCATGGTTTCACTCAATGCTCTCAAAGTGTTTAGGTTGTATTTTACTCTCAAGATTAAAACATAGAACGATATTACCATAAGCTTGCAAATGAATCAAATCTCCACCACTACATATGAATAGATGCAAAAATCAAAGGG
Organism: Hibiscus tridactylites; assembly: GCA_958450335.1. Lineage (NCBI taxonomy): Eukaryota > Viridiplantae > Streptophyta > Magnoliopsida > Malvales > Malvaceae > Hibiscus > Hibiscus tridactylites. Next base: position 52,801,160 of record OY288281.1, read on the forward strand.
TTGTGTAACGAAGCTTAGCTAAGGGTCTGGTAAAAGGCAAAAAATGAAGATTTTTGAGTCAAGACAAGAGTTTATAATGTCAATTCCACATAACAACATGTAATATACTACCAACTTCTTGAAATTTATTCTCACATCAGATTTAAGCACTAAGAATTTTTGGAGAAGTGACATTTATTTTTTTTCTTTTACAAAAATATCTCTAAATATCTTCAATCAAGGAACAAACTTCAATTTTGCATCTTTTTTCTCTCTTTTTTCACATTTTCCTTTTTTTCTCTTTTTTTTTGTGGAACAACATTTTGCTCATGTCTTGATAATGGTAGCAAAAAGAAGGGACAACAAACAAAAAGGCTTTGGGTTAAGATGTGGTAAAACAAAGAAAAGGGGGAATCAGCTCAAATTGGCTAACTAAGAGGAAAACATATGGGTAGATTTTTTTTTGAAAGTCAAAGAAAATGGGCTAAACCTAATTGCCCTTATCATCTTAAGGCATCAATCCAAAAATGTGATATCAAAATGCATTCATAAGCAAGTTCTAGAATAAACATGCTAAGTTCTACACACTCAACAAAAAGAAAAACGAGCAAGATATGATGAATTGTTGTTAGGCTCAAAATCTCACCAAAGTGTGTAATTGGCATCAAGTCATGTGCATTTTTCAACTAACAAACCAATGAGATGCCATCAAAATTTTAAGAAAACACTAGTCATGCTCATCACTTTCCATGCATTATAATTCAAACTAAGATATATCCAAAACTTACAAGGTATTCAAGGATATTAAACAGAAACTCAAAGTTTCAAAGGTAAAAAGTTAACATATATGAATCGAAGCACACCAAAATTCAAGTAGAAAACATAGTTTTAAAAAAGAAAGTGAATTTTTTTATGAAATTTTTGACAAACTTAAATGAAAACAATCTAGCAGATTAAATCATGTATGAAATATCTTCCCCACACCTAAACCATACGTTGTCCTCAATGTATAACAAAGTAAATTGCTCACAAAAGAAAATTAAAAGAAAATGAAACTCCCCTTATGTATGAGCAAGTCAAACTAATATAGTCTATGGTGATGGTGAGAAAGAGGTGAAATTCTCCTATGCTGGAAGTTGTGAACCAATACATCTCAAAGTGAAGAAGTCCATTTTTTTAAAAGGCATATGCAACAACAAAATCTAAAGGTTGTTGGAAGTAAAGCGTGGCCACGACTTATAAAAATTAATCTCCATAAAAGAAATGAACTTATTCATTAAAAACACAAAAAAATGAAAATAAAATAAAATAAATGAAACAAAATAAAAATCACAAATAAAAATAAAGCATTTGGGTTGCCTCCCAATAGCGCAATTGTTTAACGTAACCATGAAACGTTTCGATCATCCCATTCCTACTAAATCAAATTTTGGTTCCCACTCTTTCCCATTCCTACTAAATCAAATTTTGGTTCCCACTCTTTCCCAACACTTTCTTCAAGATAAACATTGAGAACCTTTCTCTTCTCTTTCAGCATCCTTAAGTTCATGCACAATTCTTTAAAAATTGCATAGTCAGGAATTTTCTTGATACAATCGAACAATGGTATGTTAACCTCCACCATTCTAACTCTATCAAATATCTCATTATCCTTATTATCCTTTGGTTTAGCTAACCTGCTAAGAATAAGAGGTAATGATATATAAGATGAAATAGGTAAAGGAGGATTAAATGTTACTAATAGTGACAGTCTAGATGGAACTTTGATTTCATCCTCGTTCCTGCTCTACTTGGTTTCCTTAAGTGGAGTTGATTCTGAAGAAATTTCTTTTGCACTCATTAGTGAGATCTCACAACAATTCTCTTTTGGTTTGACCTCTGGTTGAGTTGATAATGCTTCAGGACTTTGACCTCCCAAATTACTAATTGTCGCGACCAATTGAGTAATTTGGTTGCTTGAATTTTGAGCGCTTGCCCTCATTTCCTATTGAAATTTCTTTCTTTCCTGTTGCATTTGAAAAGTAGTGTTAGCAATGTTCTCAACAATATCTTCTAAAGACATACAATTTTAAGATTGTTGTTGTGTTGGAGCCCGTCGAAGTTCTCTTGATTCCTGTTGAAATTCATAAGTAGAGTTAGCAAGGCTTTATCAAGATCCTCTAAAGACATACTCAAATTTGAGAATTGTTGTAGTGTGAGAGCTTGAGAAAAATTTTGAGGAGGATATATATGCTGTCCTTCATGATTTCCATAGCTACAATCTGGATAACCTCTTCATTCGGGATTGTAATGATTAGAAAATGGATCATAATTTCATCGTGGTTGACCAAGAAACCCATCGTAAGCATAAGCATCTTGTGTACCTGCCTTAAACAATTTGACGAACCAAATTGGTTAAGTCAGAAAGTTGATTTTCAATAGAATTTAATCTTACCTCATCAACTTGGCTAAATGGTCGATATGTGCTCGTAGAAAACATGACAAAAAATTTAAAATAAAAAAAATAAAACAAAAAAATGAGAAACTAAAATAGCTCCCCAGCAAGGGCGCTAATTTTGACAAGGTTGTCGAAGTCCTGCAAAATAAAAATTGATTTTACTAAACTAACTTGTAGTAATAGTGAGATCAGGTCGAATCCCAAGAGAGCTGAAATTAGAATTTCAATGTTAAAACAATAAAGTAAAATGGGGGGTTTGGTGTATCAAACAAAAACTAAAAACTAAAAATAAAAGTAACAAAGTTCAATCTTACCGAACTTCCAATCCAAAGGTGTGATTTTCTTCCAACCGTAACCTTGATCATAGGCTAAAAGATGAATTTCTCATATCCAAGAAATTAGTCTACTTGGGGAACACCGCAACAAGTATTCAAACCAAACCTTACCATTAAATGAAATTAATGATAGCATTAAGATTCATGAGAATGACTAGAACAAAACCAATAAAATTAATTTTGTACCTTTATTTCCCTAGGGACTATCATGCGTGACGTATAGTCGACGAACACAAAACATGAGCCTTACCCTTTGCCAATTGCTTCATGGATAGTGATAGAACATTTAATATCAAATTAAGGCATCAATTTAATCAATATCAAACATTCATAAAAATAAGAACAAGAAACAAAGATTACTTGGATTAAAGGAGAAATACTAGTTTAGTACAAGCCTCACAAAATTACAGTAGAATCGTTTCACCCTTGAATTAGAAATAAAAGCTTAACCACGCATGGTGGAATAAAAACACAAGAGAGAAGAGTCGTTTAAAGATTGATTCTCAGATAAGATCTAAGAGACCTATTGAGCTCTTTATATAGAGAGAAAAAAACCCTAAACCTAAAAGTCCATCTCCTTTAATTGAGTTCTAACCAAATAAGGAAAGATAAAATAAAGGGAAATATAAATAAATAAAGTCTCGATTAATGAAAGAGATTGATTCTTGGTTCAACACTTCCAAAATTATGGAAATAACCATAAAATAGGGTTTCATCATGGATTTGGCTCTAAAAGCCCGAATCTTCACGTCAGACACCAGACCCTCATCAGTCGCAAGGCGTGGTCATGCCTTATCGAAGATAAGCTTCTGCCCAGTTATACTTTCTTCCAAAAGACTTGATTTTCACTTGGGAACTAAAAACCTCTGTTTGAGTAGAATTTCACCCTTGCATCCATATTTCACCTCCTAAATCTAAACAAACATAATTTTCACAATTAAGCTCAAAATATAATTAGAATATGGAGAAATTAATCACATAAAGAGTATATAATTATAACCTATTACAGTCCCGAATGGAATTCGGTGAGACTTCAAGTTCGAAAAGCACTGGAGGACTACAGTTGTTTCGAGACTTCATTTGACCAAATCCTGGAGCTTCAGAGGGCAGTGTTTGGGGCCGTGGATAAGCTCTTCGGCTTGCCTTTGCAAACCAAAAAGCTTTGTGTTTCCGAGAATTGCTTCCGTAAAGATCATGTAGAATACAAGTACATGTATCTCATAACCCGATATATATAAAGAGAGATAGGATCCTCTTACATCATGTAAAACTTGAAAGTTTTACACCTTTTTAAACTGTTGGATGAAGGTAAATGTATAATTAAGATTAAAAGTAGGAAAAACTTTGCAAAATAACTCCCCCTTAATATTAGCTAGGTAACTTTTAAGTTTTTTAATTAATCAGGAATGAGAGAAACCAACGGGAGAGCATCACGATCATCACGATCATGTTGGACCTTATTCGTCGGAAACCTACCGGCGCAACTCCATTGGAAAGGAGTCTGGAAAGTTTTTGATCGACATGAGGTGGTGGTGGATGTATTTGTGCCGACGAAGAGGGCTAGAGATGGATCTAGGTTTGGATTCGTTCGAATGAAAACGAAAGCTGATGCAGATCGTGCAATTGAGAGATTCCATGGGTTTCGCTTGTATGGATCAAAATTGACGGTACAATTGGCACAAAGAGACACGAGAGATGCGATCGGGCAACGACGGAAAGGTTTCTCTAGGGATGAGGGAGGGGTTTCGACGAGGGCTTCAAAGGAGGAAAAACTGGCGGCTAGCGGCAGCGCAAAGGGGGATAAAAGAGAGGCAATGAAAGATTATCGTAGGGTTGAAGGCATAATTGACGAGGACAAACTGACGATACTAAAAACCTGCGCGATAGGATTCTGTCGACAACCGCGATCAATTATGGAATTGGCATCGGATTTGAAAGCGACAAAAAGGGAGTTCTCTTTAATGCGAATTGCAGGTTCATTAGTACTTCTAATGTTCCCCGATAGGGAGACAAGGGATGAATGTATTAAATCCGACTGCTTTGCACCATGGCTAGAAAATGTGACCGAATGGTCGACAGATTGTGTGATTCCCAATCGACGCGTATGGGTGTCGGTATGCGGCTTGCCGATACATGCCTGGTCCGAGGGCACATATCGAAACATAGCAGCGTTGTGGGGCGAATTGATTTGTGTGGATGAGAAGACTGACGCCCCTACATCGTTTGAAAAAGCGCAGTTCCTTATTGAAACGGACTGGTTCTTCCCGATAGAGGAAACAATTGATGTTACAATTGGTGATAACCAATATAGAGTTCGAGTTCAAGAAATTTCGGACCCCAATTTGGAGAAGCGAAATGGAGACGAGGGGAGTATAGAGCAATCGGAGGGGGGAGACCAGCCGAGGGAGATGGAAGAAAGAGAGGAGCCAAAGGTGCAACTAACAACTAAATCGGATGGTGTTGATGAGGAGGAGACAGTGGTCCCAAACTCGATTAGTTTGCCATCCCCGAAAAGGTGGATGATCAATAAATTATGGGATGACAACAAAAGGCGAGACGATAGAGTTTTTGCACCAAATTCGAGTGAAGAAGTAACTTCGAGAAGGGCAAATTCGGGTAAGGCGGATGAGGAGGTAGGCATCGTCGAAAGGGAGGTTGTCGAATATCGTAGTATGGATATTAGTGCATGTGAGGCACGCGAGGACAATGGCAATAAAACACACGATGACAATGGTGATGTATTGGCCTTAGTCGATAGTGAGGGAGAATTACCGCTGGGTTGTGGGAACAAGGATTTCGGGACAGTGATGGGTGCGATGCCACAAGAGAACATAACGAAATCTGGGCCTAAGTCTAGGGCTGGCATAGCCGCCTTAATAGAGTATAAAGGAAAACAGTATGGAGGAAAAGAGATTGGCAGTGGAGAAGAGGGGCAGGGGTCGCCCAAGAAAAAACCTGAAACCACCCACGACGGAGCTGGCTAACGGGTCTCTTTCGGACTCGGATTTTTTACAGCGGAAAAGGAGTATCCTTAGGGAGGCACAGGAAACGTGGGAGTTGGGAAAATTGTTGGGGGCTGAAACGATTGGGAACGAGGAAAACGTCATCAAAGAGATTGCTTGCCTTATTGAGGCGCGCGAACCAATCCAATTGTAATCAAAAGATGCGGATGTTGTCGTGGAATGTGCGGGGGTTGGGTACGACAGCGAAGAGGAGAGGGGTAAGGAATTTACTACGACAACATAGGGGAGATTGTGTGATAATCGTGGAAACAAAATTGGAAAGTATCACACCATTGCTATTAAGGAGTATTTGGATATCGGATTCTTTTGATTTTGGTTTTTCGCCATCAACAGGGCGATCGGGGGGTATATTGTTGTGTTGGGAGACGACTAGATTTCATGTTAATCGGAAGCTTGTGAGGGAACGGTTTGTGGCGATAGAGGGCTGCTGGACGTATGAGGGTTGGACTTGTGGTATGGTAGGCGTCTATGCACCATGTGATGCAACGCAACAAGGGCAGTTGTGGACCGAAATTGAGAGGGAAGTTTTATCGCGTGACATACCGTGGTGCCTCATTGGTGATTTCAATGCCGTGACGAAGTTATCGGAGCGACAAGGTTGTGGTGCGACGGATAGAGGTATGGATGTTTTTGTGAATTTCATTCAGGATAATGGACTTTGTGATTTGCCTATGCATGGGTTATCTTTTACATGGTTTGGTCCGGATAGCAAGTGTAGTAGAATTGATAGGTGCTTGGTGTCTATGCATTGGGTGGATAAATTCAATAACTTGAGGTTATCATCTTTACCAAGGGGTTTGTCGGATCACACACCACTATTACTTGTGAATGATGTGTTGGATTGGGGACCAAAACCGTTTAAATTTCTAAATGTGTGGATGGAGAATAAGGGATGCTTGCGGGATTTGGAGGAGGAATGGGGGAGATTGTCGGTTAAGCAGGAGGGTGGGGATGTGGTGTCTAAGCTACAGGGAATGAAATTATTTTTGCGAGATTGGAATAAACGGGTGTTCGGTAATATTGACAATAGAATTGAATCTGCGACAAGTGCTATTAATCGAATTGACGAATTAATAAGCACAAATGCAGTCACGGATTCCCAATTGAAGCAACGCCGAAATCATCACCAAGAGTTGTGGTCTTTATCGAGGATGAGGGAGTCGATATGGAGACAAAAAGCGAGGGTGAGATGGTTGCGAGAGGGGGATGGAAATACGGCATTCTTTCATCGTTCGGCAAAATTGAGAGCTTTAAAAAATGGCATTACGGGACTGCTCGTTAATGGCATATGGGAGACGAATCCGGATCGCCTTCGACACTTGGTTTATGATGAATTTAGGAAACACTTTGCTGCTACAAGGTGCTTAGGAGTTGTCGATATGGCTGTTGTGTTTAAACGGGTACCCGAGACAATGGCAGAGGGGCTAGAGGTGGCGTTTTGTGAGGAGGAAGTAAGGGCGGTGGTATGGAGTTGTGACGGATCGAAAGCACCGGGTCCTGATGGCTTCACTTTTGATTTTTTCAAGAAGGGCTGGAATTTTTTGAAGGAAGATGTGATGCAAGTGTTGCAGGACTTTCATGATTCGGGTGAGCTACCGAGGGGCGTGAATTCCACTTTTGTTACTTTACTGCCGAAGAAAGACAATCCGAGAGAAATTGGGGATTTTCGACCAATTTGCCTTTTGAACTCAATTTATAAAATTATGGCGAAATGTCTAGCTAAAAGGTTACAAAAGGTGCTGCCGTGGCTCATTAGCGATGTGCAATCCGGTTTTGTCAGACGAAGGCAAATTGTCGATGGGATTATGTTGGCAAATGAGGTGTTACATTCGATACAAAGAAGCGAGGAAGGTAGTGTTTTGCTGAAACTTGACTTCGCCAAAGCCTATGACTGTGTGAAATGGGGATGTTTAGAGAATATTCAGCAACGGATGGGTTTTGGGGGGAGGTGGATGCATTGGATGCGCACGTGTTTTAGCACGGCGCGGTTGTCGATCTTGCTTAATGGCTGCCCAACAAAAGAATTTCCGATGAAAAGAGGGGTGCGACAAGGTGATCCACTATCACCGTTATTATTTGTGATGGTGGCCGAGTTGCTACATGTCTTATTGATAGAGGCTGAGAAGGGGGGATTGATAAGGGGAGTGCGAGTGGTGGATGGATGCTTTGTGTCGCACTTACAATTTGCGGACGACACAGTGTTGTTCTTGCAAGGGGATGTCGAGATGGCACGAAATTTAAAGAGAATTCTTACTTGTTTTGAATACAGTTCTGGTTTAAAGATTAATTATATCAAGTCATGTTTGTATGGAATTGGTGTGGAGGAGGCATTGTTAGGTGAGATGGTCGATGTTTTGGGTTGTGGTCTAGGTAGCTTACCGATGACATACCTAGGATTGCCGTTGGGTGACAATCCACGCAGTATTAAAGTATGGGAGCCTTTGATACAGAGATTTCGGAAAAGCCTAGCTGGGTGGAAGAGGGATGCGTTGTCGTTTGCTGCTCGATTAACATTGTTAAATTCGGTATTATCTGCCCTTCCTATCTATTATATGGGAGTTTTTGTTGTGCCTAAAGGAGTGATTAAACGTTTGGATCGTATCCGGCGTAGCTTTCTATGGGGGGGCACGGAGGAGAAAAGAAAGATGAGCTGAGTTAGCTGGAAGGTAGTGTGTCGGCCGCGACAATTTGGCGGGTTGGGAGTGGTTGATTTGAATAAGAAAAATTTGGCTCTTTTAGCTAAATGGTTGTGGCGTGTTAAGGTGGATGAGGGATCGTTGTGGAAGGGTATTTTGGATGCGAAATATGGGGCTGATATGTTACATCGCAGGATGACGATCAAACAAAAGCGAGACATGTCGACGGTGTGGCGACAAATTATTGAAATTCAGAACGAGGTGAGTGTACAGAAGTTTATGGGACTGCCAAATTTTGTATGGTTGGTGGAGAACGGGAAGAAGGCTTTATTTTGGCGAGATAGGTGGTGCTTGGAGGTTCCGTTGTGTGAGGTGTTCCCGCGGTTATACCGTATTGCAGTGAATAAATGGGCATTGATATATGTGTATTCTTTGGATTTTTCCTTGGGTCATACGAGATGGGAAGCGTTCTTTTCGTGCCAATTGCGAGCATTTGAAGAGGTACAATTGAGTGAATTGCGTAGCGTGGTGGGAGCGATACAACTTGTTGAGGAGGAGGTGGATAAATGGATTTGGAAGCATACTCCGACGGGTACATTTTCAGTGGCTAAGCTGTCACGTTTAATGGCGACTTTTAGACTGGAGGAGGAAGCCGAATGGGAGAATGTTGGTATATGGTCGATGTTAACATCACCGAAGGTGCAATGCTTTGTGTGGTTTGTCCTCCTTGATCGGTTACCGACATTGTGCTTGTTGCGAGACCGTGGGGTGCATGTAGAGGTACAGGATTCTGGTTGTCGATGGTGTGGGGAGGGGGAGGATGAGGCGAATCATATATTACTGCATTGTCGATGGATGTGGCAGGTATGGTCATTGTTTTTTAGGTGGTGGAAGGTGGAAGTGGTTCGGCCGGCGTCGGTAGTGGCTTATGTGCATATGCTACTAGATGGACCGTTTAGCGGGATGGTTAGACATTGGTGGATGTCAAGTTGTGCAGTGGTGTTATGGTCCATGTGGCTCGCTCGCAACGATTTAATATTTAATGGTAAGAGACTCTCCTTATCGGATTTATTTTTTGCCATTAAATTGCGTGCCTTCTCTTGGGTCAATGTGCTGGACCGCAATGCATTATTGGTGGAGTCGGTGTGGTGGGATTGCCTGTGGTGGTGCGAGACTAGGGGTCGGATTGTTCGGCCTCGGATAGGGGTGGTGTGGGTACCGCCATTGCCGAATATGGTTAAACTCAATGTTGATGGTTCGGCTAGAGGAAAACCGGGACTAGCGGGATGCGGTGGGGTGCTGCGGGATGCGGGGGGTAGGTTGTTGGCACTGTTTGCTGGTCCATTGGGCATTATCGATTCAAACGAAGCTGAAATTACTGCGATTTGCTACGCTCTTGAGGCGTTTAACGGTTCGCAATGGCGTGCATGGCCTTGTGTTCTTGAGTCTGATTCATTAGTAGCTCTTTCGTGGGTTATGAACAAGGAGAGTAGACCTTGGAAATATGATTGGTTGCTTCGGAGGATTGATCGAGTATGTCGAGCTGTGAATTGCACTTTCCAACATGCGAATCGGGAAGCTAATGGGATTGCGGATATGCTAGCCAAGGGAGGAGTCGATCGGCGGGACTGGTTGTGTGTGGGCTTTTAGTTGCCTCGTGGGAGACGAGCGCTTGAGACTGGCTGCTGGGCAGGGGCTCGAGGGCAGCGAGGTGCATCGGGGCGTTAGGGGTGTTGGTTCGTGCGGGGTGCAGGGGTGGACAGCGTGTTCGCTGGGTTGACATGGGAAGGGTGAGTATATGATGTTTCTTTTCGATGGAGGGGGTCGGGTATTTGGTTCGAGTGTATTTCTGGGTCTTAGCGTGTATTTCCGGATCCAACTTTGGTACTCTTTTCCTCCATTTAGGTTTAGGTAGGTTTTTAATGAGGCCCAAGATTGGATGTTTTGTATGATTTTGATCCCAATAAATAAAATCATACGATTGATCAAAAAAAAGATTAAAAGTAGGAAATGTAAAGACCATCACTAGAAAAAAATAACGAAATAATCTTAGTCATTTATTTACTTGTTCTCATCCAACAGTTCAAAAAGGTGTAAAAGTAATTCAATTCTACATAGTGTAAGTGTATCTTAACCCATATAGCTGCAATATACCCGGTGTATCCTAAGATAATCTTCTAATATATATATAACACACATCTCTGCAATTATATGCAATAGTTGTACGAATCATAGAAATAGAAAGGACTGCATCTCTCTAATAGTTCGCTCATAATTCTAAAGGTTAAAACTTACATTATATTTATATACTCTATTTATAGAATCAAAAACTTGGTCATCAAAAAAACATTGTTCTAAGACTTCTAACTTTAAATCATTATTAGAATTACAATAAATTCAACTTAATTATTAGAATTTATGTTAATATGTAACATTAATGTTTTATGAATTCGACAGTAAAACGATGGTATCTTTCACTGTGCTAGCATGGAGATTAGAGAAGACGATCAAGAGGATGATCTTGGAGAGTTTTGGCCTTGAGAAACTCATGGATGAGCTCATGAAATCCACAAACCATCACCCGAGGATCATAAAATACGAAAGTCCGAAAACCGGCGAGCCATCCGAAGGGGTATGTGCGCATTGCGTCATGAATGCACTAACTCTCTTGTATCAAAACGAGGTCGATGGATTGCATATTCAAAACAAAGATGGCAAATGCATCAACATAATGCCCTCAGCCAACTCTTTCGTAGTCATGGTTGGAGAATCCTTCAATGTAAGTCACTTACTTAGACTTAAACAAGAGTTTAAGGTAGAGAAAATAGATTATATATGTTAAAAAATTGATGTTGCAGGTATCGGAGATGGACTTAGGGAATGCTAGGGGTAGGGGTGAGCAAAACTCGACTCTACTCGAAAAAACCAAAAATTTTTACTCGACTCAAGGCGAAAAAACTCAACTTGTTTTGACTCGACTCGACTCAAAATTTCATAAACTTGACTCGAATCCAAAAATTTTTAAATAAAGTTTGAGTTGTAAAATGGAAATTCGAATAACACAAAAATTTTAATAATTAATGGATTGATTTTTAAGTTCGAGTCATGTCCCTCAATTTTTTCTGATATATATACCTATATAAAAAGTATGAAGAAATATATGTAACATATGAAAAAATATGAAGATATATATATATATATATATATATATATATATGCATATCTTATATGATTAGAGAAAGACGTTTAAATTGGTATCAAACTGTACTATAACGTGATAAATAATTACAATTAAATTTGTATAGGAACTCGAAAACTCAACTTGAATCGAACTCGATTCAGATTTCATAAACTTAACTCGAATAAAAAATCAAATGAAGTTTGACTTGTTAAATATGACGTGTCAACTCGAATAACTCAAAATATTTTTGACTCGACTCGATCGAACGCTCACCCTAGCTAGGGGAAAATTGCTTCCCTTGAAATTAGAATTTTAAATTCTCATATAGTTTCACAAAGTATAAAAGTTTGCAATCCTAATATAAAATCTTGGGTCCGTCTCGCTAAGTATGGTTGAATTGTAACCCCTATACATGCTTATGCGTTAAGTATAACTAAGGGAGGTCACATTCCATACCAAAAACTTCTGATGAAAATATTTACAAGGTAAAGTCTCAAAACAGATAATAATTATAAACCATAAACATATTACCAGATATTCAGTCTAAAACCATACCAGAATTTGGTTACAAAATATGCCACATCGGGTATTATAGTAAAGTATACTATATCAAAATATAGGCCCATGTCACCATAATAAAGACAGTCTGGAAGATAGAAATATTAAAACCAAAGAGATATATTGAATGTGTCGATCCTTCAAGTGTCAAGTCCGCGAAGCCTATCCAAAATTATTTTAATGGGGAAAAAGTTTGGGGGTATGAGCTAGGGAGCTCAGTGTGTTCCAATAAGTGTAGATTAAAACATTTAAATATTTCAGATATGCATAAATCATTTCAGTAAGTCATGTTATAAGGGCAACCAAAGTTTTTATTTAAAACCTAACTACCCTCCAACCGAACATCGATATGCAGTATCCCATGAACTACATCCAGAAGAACTTACCCTAGGTTCGTGGGCATATAAGCATACCTAATGGGATGTCTTAGGTCCATAAAGACTTAACCTAGGCCCATTGGGCGTAGGAGCTTAACCGAATGATTTACTAGATGGATTAGGGTTGTACCTGTAGAGACTTCAAATCATACCCCAAAAGTATACCCCAAGTAAATATGTTTAGAACAATATGCAGAGTCATCAAAAATCAGGAGGTAGACATATATTTATCTCAATAAAACAGAAATCGAATATCTCAATTTCATATCAGACATAAGGCATACTTTCAAACAGATAAGTAGACATGCTTTCAAAACAGAAAATTAATCATGTTCAAATTAGAGAGCATTCCATAGTATATTCAAAGAAATCAGTCCAACGGTTCGTATAAAATAGTAATATAAAACACAGAACACACCTCAAAAAGCTGGTTAGAAGGGTCTATTGGGCACCTGCCTCGCTACTCTCTACATCGGTGCTAGATCCTAGATCATAATGAACAAATGTTACTACAAGAGAAATAAACTCTAACTAGATTTCTAAGATCATACGAGTATTAATTGGTGCATGTCGGGGAGCGAATCGGGAGGAGTTAGACTGAACATACGAACGATCGAGAGAGTCTTGGGTACCTTTAATACACAAGAGTTCATATCAGTCCTTTATTCAATATAAACACTCTTAAATGATTAACTTAATACATATTCATGTTCGGGTTTAAGGTCAAATTCAAAGGTTTCGGGTTAGAATTTCGCGAAACAGACTTCAAAAACGAACTCACGAGGTTAAAAAACCCAAAATATGAGTTTTCGAAAAAGTTGACTTTTGGTCAAAGTCAACGGTCAGGTCAACGATCAATGGTCAAAGTCAACTATTAAACTCAACTGAGTTGACTCCGACGAGTTGAATCGGCTGAGTTGACTCTGTCAGATGGGTCAGGTCGTACGGGTCGGTTCAAGATTTGGGCGGAGCAAACCAGTTCGGATATGACATATCGGGTTTAAGCCCACCCGGCTCGATTCAAGGCCAGACCGGTCCAGATCGGAGGGTAACCTAACCAACACGACGACCGAAAATCGCTCTTAGGCAATAAGTGCTCACCACACGTAGCCTAAATCGGCCGAAAATGCTACCAAACGATGGAGAATGATGAGACAAATAATATGAAAGAGCTTTTGAGGATTATAGAGGTCAAAGATGGTCGAAAACCGTTCAAAACAAAATCGAAAAATATGGGGTTTCTCCTATCCGAATGTCCTAGACGCAAAACATGGTGGCCGGCGTGAGTTCTCGGTGAATGAAAGGCTGGGACTTGGTCGCAGGACGACGAACCAATATGTTACATCGATGTGATGCGCAGACGACGCGATAAACACCAGAAAATCGTGACTACCCTTTAGGTTTCAAACGAGCTTTCAAACTATTATCCATGGTAAACGCCGCGGAACGACGACGAGTGGTGGCTATTGCTGGAGTCAAGGTGAGGCGGCAGTCACAGCAACACTGGCGGTGACAACCACGGCGCGATGGTGACGGAGATTAGAAGGGTGACCGGTTTATAGAGATGAAAGGTTGGGAAAGAAGATGGATCTGGACATTTTTTAAAAAAATGGGCATTAATTTCTCAGTTGGAGAGGAGAAATTATAGTGCATTGAAGGGAGTGGTTGGATCAAGTAAAATTATTATTATTTTTTTCGGATATATATTAAGATTAAAGTGGGGGAAATTTTAACCAAATATACCCTTAACTCAGATGGTTAAAGCTTGGGTATTCTAAGTATAGGTTATGTGTTCAACTCTCCATGGTAACACTCTCTTATTTTTGTTTTGCCTCCAACTTGAAATATTTAATTAATATTAAAGGTGTTACATGAATGGTTGATTGTCCTCGCCTTACCATCAGAGGTTCCGAAAGAGGTTTTTGATGACAAAAATCCATTGCTCTTCAAACCTTATGACCTCGGCGAGTTTCTGAAAATTTATTCCACCCAAGGAGCTCTTAGCTTTGGTCTTAAAGCGTATTGCAGTGTCTAAGATTTGGGCATAACGAATATGGTGTATGTTCTCTCTCTCTCTCTCATTGTTTGGTATAATCACTTGTATCTAGTTTATTGGTTAAATAACCTAAATTTTGTTGATTGAGTAAACAACTTTTTGAAGAGCTTTTGGTTTATTTGGGCACAAATAGCTGATTGATAGTAAAACCCTCCATTTCTAGTGTTTGGTAAACAACTTTTTGAAAGAGGTGATTGTGCGAAATTCACCGGATTGGAAGAGCTTATTTACAAAACAAGATGTTAAATGATATACTTGACCATGTTATTTCTATGTAACACCCCATACCCGGCTTGGTCGAGAACCGGGTCGAAGAGAGTTACCGATGAACAATACAAGAAACAATGCAACAAAATTTCGTTCAATAATCACCATATGAACAATATTACACAACCAAAACATTACCGAATATACATCTTAGTCCAAATTATTCATCAGAGAACAGAATTAATCATTTAGGGCCAATATGTAACACTTACAAGTTTTAGGGACTAATATATAAATCCTGA
Organism: Hibiscus tridactylites; assembly: GCA_958450335.1. Lineage (NCBI taxonomy): Eukaryota > Viridiplantae > Streptophyta > Magnoliopsida > Malvales > Malvaceae > Hibiscus > Hibiscus tridactylites. Next base: position 52,816,251 of record OY288281.1, read on the forward strand.
CAATTTAGGGGTCCCTTGATGCAATTAACCAAACCACAATGAAATTCCATACAATATTAACAAGCATGCAAAATTTCATGCAATTTGGAGTCCAATTACTAGTTCAATTTAATCATCCAAAAATTTAGTGATCAAACAGAGAACAATTCAAACTTCGTGTAGAGCGTAAAGGAGTTCTCTAAGTCGAGTGCAAGTGTACACTTCTGTCAAGTTATAGTATAAAAGATTATCGTCTCTTCAGGGACTTGATGGCTACTTCAAGATTAAATTCCTGCACAAAGAAAAGTAAAAACACAATTGAATTGAGTTGGTTTGTGAAAGTTGCATAAACTAAAGTAAACGAATAATAAAAACGTTGAGTAATCAGAATAAGAAGAAGGGTCATATTCAGTCGCGTCGTAGTGTGAAACTGCGTTGAACTTCGAAAAAGTCCAAAGATGCAAAGTCGATATCGCCGCCACGGCGGGTGAGAGACTGAACACTGCCACGACGGGGAACTCGGCGGGCCTTCAAGGTTCGGCAGAATGTCCTTAACTAACTCCGACTTATCTCTAATTTTGAATAATGTTGATGCTCACTCTTTGACAATACCTCTCGGTGTAAACCTAGATTGAACAACAACCTTCCCATGTTCCTTCTTAGCCGCCTTAAACCTAAACTTATCTCTAAGCTAAGTTGATTATCGCCTTAATTGGAGGAAATCGTGTTTATCCCTTTCTTGAGTTTAACTCTCTCGAATTGAAACAAATGGATGTGCTCACAAAGATCTCTCGATTATATTGCAAACAAAGATGAAAAATATGGAATAAACAAACCTTGAATTCAAATTGCATTAAAAACTTTAACTAATTACAACCGTACTCCCAACTACTAAACAAAACAATCTTAACCCTAAGAAAAGTTTAGAACATAATGTGAATGAGAAAACACAAAAACAAATTCTAAAAATCCCGAGCTCTCCTTTTTGTCTTCCAATTCGGTCAAACCCTTCTTTTATAGATGGTTACATGTGAAAACCCTATTTGGGAAGAAGTTTCTCTTCGGGAGGAAGTTAAGTTGGAATTAAATGTTGTCAAACGTCTGAGTGTTATATTCTAAACTAACTCCTCTTTTGGGTTTTCTTGGGCCGCAAGCTTCTTCCTTGTTTGGGTCTTCTCACGTCATCTCTGAGTGCTCCTGGGTTGTATTCGTCACGTGGCCCGGTTCTGCTGATACAGGGAATTCTCCTCTTGCTATCGCACTCCCCTTTGGCCAATCTCCAATGTGTCGCCGTCGCGGTAGTGCTGGCGGTAGTCTGTCTCGACGGCTCATTCTTTGAACTGCGTCAGTACAGTTCTTCTCAGCAACAATGGTTCGTCTTGTGTGAGTGGATGTGATCATTATGCTCTCCTCTCCTCTCCAATAATTCTTTTGCTCCGCTGCCGCGGCGGGTACCGGCGGTAGTCTCCTGTAATTTGTAATGCAAATGCAACAAAAATAGTGTCTTTTCTCCACAAATAACCGTAAATACTGTAATAAGCTGAGTTAAGGAAAGATACTGTAAAACATGCATGGAAACCTAAGCATGAACTAAAATGGGCTTAAGAACTGTGACAATATGAGCTAAAATGGGCATAAAATATAGGACTTTCAAGCACTTTACGAACCCCCAAACTCGAACTATTGCTTGTCCTCAAGCGATGCAGAACTTAATAAGTACTTACCCCTGCTTCAACAAAAGGAACATGTCTTTAACTTGATTTCATGCCTCAAGGCCTTGGCACATATATCATTTTAGTGTGTAGGATAGCATGAATTATCTCGGAAAAAACTATAATTCTTGTGATCAAGTGTGTTAAATTGTGTAAAAGTTGATCTTCAAGGACTATTTAAGTGAGCAAAAGACTTAGCTAATTTCTGGTACCTCTAAACAACATAGCAGTTCTAGGATTGATTTTTTTTTACGACTGGAGCCAATTTCGGGCACCTCCAGTCGCCTAGAGTCTGATGCGGCACCTCCAGGATTGCATTTTTCTTACCTGCCGCGGCGGCCTTCCTTGCGGTATTGGCAACTTCAGCTGCCGAGGCGTCATCTTGTAATGCATGTGAATTAAATGTACCAAATAATTAAACAGTCTATGTTCACTACTTCATTCTATCAATCAACCTCCTACAATTGTGTTAAGGATAAATAGCACTATAGTAAATTTCTAAGTCATCTTCATGCTACACAAAACAATTTAAAAGTACTTTTTAATGGTGCGACTTGTCGGCTATTCTATCATAGGCACAAGTTGTTTAACAAGTTCTTTTTCATTAAAGAAGAGGTGAGTACAATGCAATTAAAATGATTAACTAATATGCAACTACAAATTAACTACACTAAGGTGGACTGTCCGTCCCCCAAACCCGAGGTTGGAATTGCCCTCAATGCAACAAAATAAAAGAAAAATACATAACATAAAAGAAAAGGAAAAAAAACTGAAAAAAATAAAATGGAAAAAGAAATAGGTTACATTTAAAATGAAGAGGAGGAGGAGTTTTGGGCCACTTCGTCATCGTCGGAAAGGTCCAGTCGCCGCCTCTTGAGAGGATATGGTTGGACATTCTTTGAAGTCCTTCGTGGCTGGATTCTGGAGGGTGGCGTGTTCCTAGTTACTAGAATAGTATCATCAGATTCTTCCTCGTCCGAATCGACCGAGATGCAATGATACTTCCTTATCCTGGATGTTTCTGCCGCTGTTGGTGCTGCCGTGACGGGTGAGGAGTCGTCTTCCGAATCGTCGAATGAGTCATAAGACAGAGAGTGTTGGCCTTTCGGATTTGCTAGAGAGGCAGGCAGGGTGTTGGCGGCTGAGGAGGATCCTTGGTTGGATGCCCGGGCGGCTGTAGGTGATGCCGCGGTGGGGGAGTCTCGGATGGGGCGGCTCGCCAAGGCGGCTTCTGTGATCTCGGCTGGAAAGGCGGGAAAATGGAGTTCATCCCTTGGGAACTTCTCCTAGAGGAATAGCTCAAAACCGATGTTGTAGTTCCGCACGTATTCCATAAACTTCAAGTTCCCGTGTACCATTCGTTGTAACTTCCTGTAAATGTCCTGGAGCAACCTAGTGGGGTCGTTGAAGGATTGATCTGTGTTCCTGCCCTGGGCTGAATTTCCTACCGCGGCGGCAGATGGATCATATTGATTTTTTGGCGCCGCCTCTGTCAGTTCCATCATTGTGTATATGTATTCTATTGTCCAACCCTCCCTGTGTGGTGTCATCGTGTCTGCCTCGTCCGTCGGCACTTTGAAGTTTGTGCACAGCCCGATGATAAGGTTTGTGAAGAAAAGCCTGCCCCTTGGCCTCTGATGGTAGGCATAGATTTCCTAACAGTTTACGACTCCCACATTGATCTTCTGTCGTATTAAAATTTAATCGATCAGAGCCAAACGTGGGCGGTCGATGGTGGAATTGTGGGAGGTGAGCAGTCGCCAGTGCTTGATGAATGTGTTCCATAGTTTGGCTTTTGGGAGCAGACCGCGGCGGGGTACTGATCCAGTGTGTTTTCTCGTGTTCCACATTGTGCCAGACACACAATACTCGTCATTCAATCTGTCATACTCGGTGGTAGTGAGGGCAGCTTCAAAGGCACCATGGTTGTGTATTTCGTTAGTGATCCCATAGTAAGTGTTAATGGTGTCCGCATCCAGTCGAATGCCACTGCCACGAACGTATACGAATGAAGCTTTCGGTTGTGGACTAGGGGCATAAAACTCTCTTACCATTGTAATGTTGCCTTATTCTAGTTGGCGGGTAAATATTTGCCAGCTGTGATCCTTGATGACCTCGTAGACGAAGGCGGGAAGACCAAAGTCTCCCGTGTCGGCGGGGTAGTGGAAGCCGTGCTATTCGAGAACTTGTCAGGATGCAAACTTCTTGTTGTAACGGTTGGATTCTTTTCGAGAAAATAACCTTTTGAAGGGCAGAGTTCTTCTAGAGGTCGACATTTTTGGAGATGTGGTTGAAAGAAAATCTGAAAATGCAAGAAAGCTATCAGATTTCAAGATTTAAGAAAGCAATGGGTTAAGATGATAAAAGGAAGTAAAATAGTAAGGTTTATATAGGCCGCTAAGGCAGCTCATAGTGCCCAACGGTCGTATTCCAATGGGCGGGATGGCTAGCATGACGAGCAGTTTGTAGCCGTTTTGTGGACTAGCCGTTGGGGCATGTTGTAGCCGTTGGCATGAACTAGCCGTTAAGGCAGGTTTTAGCCGTTGGCGAATGTAGTTGCTGGGGAGGTTATGGCCGTTCACGAATGTAACCATTGAGGCGGCTTGATGTTGTTTGCGAAGTTGGGCCGTTTGGGTGGCTTGTGGGGCGACTATGTAGGTATTTTGATTGGGCCGCTTCCTTAAATTCTGTCTGTCTTCCTAAAATAAAATGAAAAGAAATTATTAGTCAAATAAAATAAAACTGAAATTACTAAATGCGGAAATTGAAAATCTAATACTAATAAAAAACAGGAAAAATATGGGAAAATAAATAAAACTCATGTTGCAATAGGAGTGCATGGGATTGCATCTCCTAAGGTAACTACTTCCTTGTCTCTTCTGACTGGTGCTCCACTGTAATGTTTTAGCCGCTGCCCATTAACTTTGAACTGTTGTCCATCTGTTTTGGATCTGATCGTAACAGCACCATGTGGGAAGGCTTTGACAACCTCAAAAGGTTCGGATCATCTGAACTTCAGTTATCCAGGGAACATCTTCAGGCGGGAGTTGAACAGTAACACTAGTTGTCTTGGTAGGTACTGCCGCGACAGTATTTGGTTGTCATGCCATTTTTTTAATTTTTATTTGTAGAGCTTGGCATTCTCATATGTTTCCCTTCTGAATTCTTCTATCTCATTAACATCTAGAAGTCTCTTTTCCCCTACTTGTTCCCAATTCATGTTGACAACTTTTATCGCCTAATAGGCCTTGTGCTCAATCTCGACCGGTAAGTGACATGTTTTTCCATACACAAGTCGGTAAGGTGACATAACTAGAGGGGTTTTGAACGATGTTCGATATGCCCAGAGTGCATCATCCAATCTCAGGGACCAGTCTTTCCTAGTTGGGTTGAAAACCTTTTCTAGGATGTTTTTCAGTTCCCTATCTGAAATCTTGGCCTGCCCATTAGTCTATGGATGGTACTCCATGACAACCTTGTGACAAACACCAAGTTTCTTTAACACTTTAGCGATGAGCCTGTTATAAAATTGCTTACCCTCATCACTAATTATCACCCTCGGGATTCCAAATCTAGTGAATATGTTTTTGTGAAGAAATCGGTGGATGGTTTTGGCATCATTCTTTGGGGTTGCCACAACTTCTACCCACTTTGACACATAATCAACAACTTGGAGGATGTACAAGTTACTGCATGAAGACGGGAAAGGTCCCATGAAATCCATCCCCCGAACATCAAAAAGCTCGACCTCGAGAATGGGTTGTAGGGGCATCTCATTCCTCCTTGATATGTTCTCGGTTCTTTGGCACCTATCGCATTGCTTGTAGAAGGATTGGGCATCCTTGTAAAGAGTGGGCTAATGGAAACCGAATTGGAGTACCTTTGCCGCTGTCTGTGTACCTACAAAATGTCATCCATAAGGGGCGACATTTTCTAAGTTGCTGAGGCAGGTGTCAAAGTTGTTGCTGAAGACAGAGAAATCATCCATGAATATTTCTAGGAAATCTTCCACCATGTCGGAGAATATGGCCATCATGCAACGCTGAAACGTTACTGGTGCGTTACACAACCGAACGACATCCTTCTAAATGCGTATGTGCCGTAAGGGTAGGTGAAGGTGGTCTTTTCTTGATCTTTGGGATCTATGTCAATCTGGTTGTACCCTAAATAACCATCAAGAAAACAATAGAAAGGTTTGCCAGCAAGAAGGTCAAGCATTTGATCAATAAATGGTAATGGAAAATGATCTTTCTTAGTTACCTTGTTTAACTTACGGTAGTTCATGCAAACCCTCCAACCGGTCACAGTCTTGGTTGGGATCAGTTCATTATTTCCATTACTTACCGTCGTTATCCCTCATTTCTTAAGTATGCATTGTATCGGGCTTACCCATTCACTATCGACTATCGGATAAATGATGCCAGCGTCGAGCCACTTGATAATTTCCTTTTTTACGACTTCTCGCATCATGTCATTCAGCCTCCTTTGAGCGTCAACAGTAGGTTTACATCATTCTTTCAACGGGATCTTGTGCAAACAAACTGCTGGGCTAATTCCCTTTAGATCAGCGATGGTCCATCCTACCGCCTCTTGTGCCGCCCTAGCAGGTTTATCAACTTAATTCATGTTCAGCCTGCAACTTGGAAGAGATGATTACGGGCAACGTATCATTGGGTCCCAAGAATACATATTTAAGTTTCTCAAGTAAGGGTTTTAACTCAAGGTTAGGGGGTTCTTCAATAGATGGTTTATGAATTTTACCTCCCTTAACAGTGTAATCTAAATGTTCAAAGTACTTACCTGGCCTTGTTGCCATCCACTGTACTTCATTCTGTACCTCAATCTCTTCCTCAATTATAGCTTCTATATACTAGCCGCCGGTGCGGGTGTTAGGGCAGCTCTCCAAGTGACTGCCAAGGCATTCACCTAAATCACTATCGAGATAGTACTTACCCAGGCATGGTTTATCGATATCGAAGTCTGACCTAGGCGTGACCTGAACCATTTTGCATTCCTCCGAGTCATCATTCTGTTTAAGGGTATAGAAAACATTCAGTTTTATCTCCTGGTCGTTCAACCTCATTGTAAGATCTCCTCTTTCGACGTGAATTAGCGTCCTTCCAGTAGCTAAAAACGGTCTTCCAAGTATAATAGGCACCCCTTCATCTGCTTCACAATCTAAAACTAGAAAGTCGGCAGGGAAAATAAATTTATCAACTTTTACCAGCATGTCTTTGATTTTCCTTTCTAGTTGAACGTATGATCTGTCTGCCAGCTGCAGCATGAAAGTAGTAGGGCGGGCCCTTCCGATCCCCAGTTTCTGGAAGACATATTTTGGTATTAAGTTGATACTGGCCCCCAAATCACATAATGCCTACGATGTATAGTTGCTGCCGATATTACAAGGGATGATAAAATTGCCAGCATCTTCTCTTTATTGGGGCTCTGTTGTGCATCATGGCCATGCATCCCTCTGTGACTGCCAATGTTTCAAACTCACCGATCCGTGTTCTTTTAGAAACTATGTCCTTGAGGAACTTGGCATAGTTAGGTATCGATTCGATGAGTTCCACCAAGGGCAGGTTGATATGGACCTGTTTCAAGATGTCCATAAACTTCTTGAACTGGTAGTCTTGCTTCTGCCTCTTTAGCCTTTGTAGGAATGGTGGTGGCAGTTTTATGTATTCAATCCTCTCTTTACAGGGAAATTTGATCTGAGGGATGGGTTTCCTCAGGCAGATTTTCCTCGTGCTTGACTAGTTCAGATACTTTAGGATTTACTGTAGCGTCAGGTTTCTGCCACGGCAGCCTTCTCGGCGGGCTTTGAAGAATTGGTCGGCTGCTCCATTGGTGCTTTTCCCTTTTCCGCATGACCCTTTGGTTCTTGTAAGCAAATTCCACTCCTGGTGGAGATTGTTCTGCACTGCTCGTGGGTCTTTCCTCTAGCAACCTCAGTATCACTACGTAAACCTCCCACTGGTCGTGTATTTAGGATCTGTGCAAATTGGCCCACCTGTGTTTCCAGTGTTTTCAGAGATGCTTCCTGGATTCTACATCCGCATTTAAGTCCTGTCCATGAAAGCATTAACTTCATTAACAAACTTATCCGAATTAGCAATATAAGCACTAGTATGATACATAAAAGTGTTTAAAGTGGCTTCTAGAGAGTTGTTTGTTATGGGTTGCTGCTATTGCATCTGGTGCCGAGATGGGTTCCTTTGATAGCCTGTATTCTGATTGGTCGGGTTTTCTGCAGTGTTAGGGTTACTCCATGAGAAGTTTTGCGTGTTTCCTCCAACCCTGGTTGTATGTGTTCGTGTTCGGGGTGTTGTTCCGGTTATCGGTTCCCATGAAGTTTTTAGATTCTTTGCACTCTGTAGAGTCATGGTCTCCACAACATTCATCATAGAAGGCTTCTACTGCTTTTACCTCATATGCTCTTCTCGTTGGCTTGATCATGTTCTCCACCAATCTAGTCAGCTTATCTATAGGGTGTTTATGGACTCTGAGGCTTACAGCTCATTCACTGAGGCATGCCGTCTGATGCCGCCACAGTGGGTGGACGGAAATTGGTATTCATTTTTGGCCAACTATTTTAGAATCCTCATTCCCTCCTCTGGTGCCTTATCAAGGAGTATGACGTTTGCCGACGCATCTAGCATCATCCTGGTGGGTGGATTGACACCATTGTAAAACAAAGATACATGTGTCCAAAGCGGCAGTCTATGGAGCGGGCATTTAAGCAGCAGTTCTCGGTAACGTTACCATGCTTCATACATTGCCTCGCCATCAGCTTGTCTGAAAGAGGTAATCTCGTTGCGTATACGATCCGTGACATTTGACGGATTGAAACGAACTAGAAAATCTCGACACAGGTCTATCCATGCCTATATAGATCCAGTCGTCTGGCTATTTAACCACGTCTTCGCCCTATCCCTCAGATAGGGGAATAGCCGCAACTTCAGAACATCAGGGGGTAGTCCATGAATTCTAAAAGATTTGCAGATCTCTAGGAATGACTTCATGTGCTGCCGAGCATCCTAATTTGTTGTTTCCCTAAACTGCCCCGATTTGTCGATCATATTGAACATAACAGGCTTGAGTTCAAAGTGATTGGCATCAATGTCTGGTTCTACGACTGTAGAGTCAAGGTTGTCTATGTCTTCCTCCATGTAGTCTCGAGTGGTTCGGATTTGTCTTTGCTGACCAGGAGGAGGTGGTGGTGGTGGTAGATGCTGCTGATCTTGCTGCCTACCATCTGCCGCAGGGTCTGCCACGGCGGGGTTATTGCCGACATTATTTCCATCATTACCGTTATACATTGCTGCTTCTACTGCTTTCGCTGATGCTAATGCTTCACGTGCCTCTCTTCTGAGTTTTCATGCTTTCCATTCGATTTCATTAATAAACAGGTGTTTAGACGGTGAATTTCCTCTGGTCATAAACTAAAACAAGAAGCTGTGAGATTTTTTATGATAATAAAGAAAACTAAATTGGAAATTAAATGCAATAAAAAATGCATAAAGTAAAACGAAGTTGCTGTTGCCAGTCCCCGGTAACGGCGCCAAAAACTTATAGAGCGTAAAGGAGTTCTCTAAGTCGAGTACAAGTATACACTTCTGTCAAGTTATAATATAAAAGATTATCATCTCCTCAGGGACTGGATGGCTACTTCAAGCTTAAATTCCTGCACAGAGAAAATTAAAAACACAATTGAATTGAGTTGGTTTGTGAAAGTTGCATAAACTAAATTAAACGAATAATAAAAAGATTGAGTAATCAGAATAAGAAGAAGGGTCAGATTGAGTTGCGTCGTAGTGTGAAACTGCGTTGAACTTCGAAAAATTCTTAAGATGCAAAGTCGATATCGCCGCCACGACGGGTGACAGACTGAACACTGCCACCGGGAGGAACTCGGTGGGCCTTCAAGGTTCGGCAGAACGTCCTAAACTAATTCAGACTTATCTCTAAGTTTGAATATTGTTGATGATCACTCTTTGACAATACCTCTCGGCGTAAAACTAGATTAAGAAACAACCTTCCCACATTCCTTCTTAGCTGCCTTAAACCTAAACTTATCTCTAAGCTAAGTTGATTTTCGCCTTAATTGGAGGAAATCACGTTTATTCCTTTCTTGAGTTTAACTCTCTCGAATTGAAACAAATGGATGTGCTTACAAAGATATCTCGATTCTATTGCAAACAAAGATGAAGAATATGGAATAAACAAACCTTGAAATCAAATTGCAATAAAAAAATTAACTAATTACAACCATATTCACAATTACTAAACAAAACAATCTTAACCCTAAGAAAATTTTAGAACATAATGTGAATGAGAAACACAAAAACAAATTCTAAAAATCCTAAGCTCTCCTTGTTGTCTTCTAATTCGGTCAAGCCCTCATTTACACTTCATTTTTGCACTTTTAACTAACTTAACTAACCCTGTATCGAAACACCCCTAGGCCGTTTCGATACGGGTGTACGATGGTCAACCTGAGTTGACTTACCTTACAGACCGTATCGATACAGGTTGACTTCCTTTAACTTTGACTTAGACTCGTATCGATACATGATAGACCCGTATCGATACAGGGAATTTCAGTAGAAAAATGTTTCGATACGGCCCCAAGATCGTATTGATACACCCTTTTTCTTAGGTTCAATTATGCTTGCCCGTATCGATACGCCATCACCCGTATCAATACGGCATGACCTAAAATGAAAGATTTTTGCTGGGTTTTTAATCAAATTAACCAACCGAACGATGTCCAAATGCAACTAAACTTTACAGACACCATTTCAATGACATAAACTACTAGCATGCCAAATTTTACGATCAAACGAATACGTTTACTATGTTTGGACCTTTATGAGCCAATTATGCAAATTTTTAGCTACTTTAAGCCAAACTAAAAGTCATTTAGGGCCTTTAGCCACTCTACAATATAGGCATCTTACACACACATCAAAATAGGCACAAAAGACAAGTTCAACTACTTTGCCACCTTCCTAAGAGTTGGTAAGGTCAAAATACATTACTATAGTTTGTGGTGACTTGTCCTGTTGCGACTTGTCCGATCTTCAAAGGGGGTCGATTCCTTAACCTGAAATGCATGAGATGAGACACGTTAGGCATATATTTCCTAGTGAGGTAGCTACAACAATATGAATAGCAATGTATGAATTATATGCATAATCTCATGCTCATCAATGTTAATGCTATGCTTCAATATATAATGATTAACATATGAGTTTCATTTTAACCCTTGGATTGAATGACGATAGTGGATACACGAATTCCTACGCCTCGCCAAATCAATGAATGTCTGATCCCTCTGCCTCGCCAATATGACCAATAACAAACACATCCCTCTGCCTCGACAAATCAATATAGGTCATAGCCCTAGGACCGTAGTCCACCCGTACACTGAGCTCATGAAATCTATGGCATGCCAATTGTATCCAATGTCCGTTCAAATAAAGGTTTCATTATCAATGAACATATTCAATACTCAATGAAGATTTCGATAATCAATTCTTCAATGTCATTACCAAAGCACATGTTTCAATAACAATGATACACAACATCAATGACAATGTTCGATGTTCAATGATTCATTTGCAATGTTTCGATAACTGTAACACCCGTGTTTTGGGCCTAGGAGTTAACCGGGTTATAGTTCGAGTCAAATAAAATTTAATTAAAACAATTCAACTCCAAATAATGACCTAATTGAGCTTTGGTAAAAAGGGGAGGACTTATGATGTAATTTGACCCTAAAGTCTTTAAAAAGCTAGACAACTTTAAACCAAAAGTTGTCATCTTCCTCCCAAGATCCTTTCCAACGTTAAAAAGGGATAAACCACCATTTTCAAAACCTCTCAAAAAGCTAGCTACTATTCCATTGATTTGCCACTTGGTTTCAACACCATTTTGAAAGGTAATTATGTTTTCTTAATCTCCTCTTTATCCTCTATCTATCTATGGTCTCTGATTTCAAAAACTTGGGGTTTTGAAAATTAGGGTTTATATCAAAGTTTGGATTTTTAAGGGGGTTTCCATTTTGTTTTGATAAATTGAGTTGGGGCTTTGTTTAATCAAGTTGAAATACACATTATATATCAATTTGGTTGAGTTTTGATGAAAATTCGTAGTAAGTTCTTAGGGCAAACTTTAAGGTATTAAAACTTGGGTTTTTGGTGGGTTTTAAGTTGAAAACTAAGGGCTGATGGTTAGGGTATGTTAGGAGGGTGATTTGGGACATTTTGGAGGTCATTTGGGTGTTTGGAAATGGGTGTTGCAGCCAAGGGTTGTTGGAGTACGAATTTGAGTTATTTGGGGATTTATCTTGGTTGGAAATTTTGGATGGGGATTGGTTTGAATTCAAGGTTGTGTGATTATTGAATATTAGCATTGATTTTGGTTATCGGTTGTGTTTTTGGTTGGCTAGAAGCAAGAGGAATCGTTGAAGGAGCTTTGGGACCGAATCCGGGTTCGTAGGAGGATTGGTTCGAATTGCTAAGGAAGGGCGGTGAGTGGTTTTAACTTGTTTTAAAGTTTGGTTCGAGTATGTGTAGTGTGTGTGTGTAAACTGTGCTTGGTAGGCCACTTCTAGTTAATTCAAGTTGTTAGTTTAGCCTTGATACCTATATATGTTATTGTGCTTATTTTGCTATGCACCTTGTGATTGTGGTTGATTTGAGTAAGTCTATCTTGATATATATCTATGAGATTGAGCATGAATGGTGGTTAATGATATATATATAATGTGGTTATGATAAATTGGCTCTAAATAATTATCGGTTGTAAATGATCGATCATTAGGATTAGTGTGCACACAAATTGAGTCAAAACGTACGTGGCCTTGATGGCATTAAGTCATCAAGGAGGAGTACGGTGATGTAACATTCCACCGGAAGCTTTTTATATATATTTCTACGGGATGATGAGTGGAATCCCATCCGTAGGGCATGTGGCGATGAGTGGAATCCCGCACATGCAAGGTCCGGTGATGAGTGAAATCCCACCGAGGTAAAGTGTTGTTGAGGTTTAAATCTGCACAATCGGGGTAATTAATAGTGGCCAATTAACTTGTTCTTATATGGTGATATATGGTTGTGATATATGTTGTTGTTTCATGATGTTGATATTGATGATTGAGCTTGGTAGGATTGAGAGACCATATTTGCCACTTGAAAGACTAGCTAGGTCTACTTGATTATATGTCTATGCTTGATGTATGTGAGATTAGGATTTACATGCTTGAACCCTGCATTGTTGATGTTTTTCGTTTTAGAGCACCCTCACTAAGCTTATAGCTTACACTCTCAATGTTCAACAATGCAGATCACTAGTGTGGTGTTAGCTCAAGGCAAGGCAAGAAGGGCTTTCCAAGTTTGTGGCTCAAGTATGGTTATCGATTATGTATTAGCTAGCAATGTGGCAAAGGGGTTGTGTATGAGCTTTATATGACTCTTTTGAATGTGGATGTTGAGTTTGATTTTGGATCGTAAAGCATGTGATACTATGATGAATGTTGGTGTGTGATGGTATGCTTTAGATGCTTAGGTTGCCTTGTGTATGAGCGCTAACCTTTAGTGTTTTACTTGTGCCTTTAAGACCATTTGAGCTTTTATGTATGCACAATATTGCCTAATTTGCTCTTTAATTGGAATGCTATGTATGAATGTTCTGTTTCATGAATGAATGCTTCCTTTGGCTTAAGTATGTTTGCTTGCACGTTTGTATACGCTTAGGTGAGTCAAGAAATGCATTTAGAGTCGTGTTGGGGTCGTTTAAGTTGAAATTTGTGGAATTGCAATGCAGGGCGTATCGATACGCCTCGGGCCGTATCGATACGGTATTGCCCAAAGGCCACAGATTTTGCCTTGCGTACCGATACCCTAAGGGTATCGATACCCTCCAAAGTTACTGGAATTTGGAGCTTTGAGTGAGAATAGAGCGTACCGATACGGGGTTCCCGAGTATCGGTACGGGTCTATTCTGTTGACCGAGAAGGGCGTATCGATACGCTCAAGGGTTGTATCGATACGGACTTCTCGGGGTTGACTTCTTGGGTTGACCTAGACAGGGCGTATCGATACCCCTAGCTAGGGTACCGATACGGTCTGCCTTATAAGTCTAAAATTTAACTGTTATCTATGGCCGTGGTTCGAATGTGTTCCTTTGATTGGTTTCCACTGTTATTAATCACTTAGGACTTAATGCTCATCTAGACAAGAATTAAAATGAAAAAAAAAATATAGGGTTGCTAACCGAGGGGGAATCCTTTGGGTTTCGCTTCGGTTTTCCCCGTGTGGCCCACTCGGACCGGTCATCCGGCCAGACCGGGACGAGGGGGTTACATTTGTTGGTATCAGAGCCAGGTTACCGAGACCTCAGGCAGGTTAGTGAGGTAAGCTTAATGTGTTAAATGCTTATGTTGTTCGATGCATGTTTTGCCATGAACCCTTGATGCTTGATTGAGCGTATGATGTTTTGAATGCATGAACTGTTGTGTCTGGCGTTGAGTGTGTGCCCATTGCTACTATTACTTAATTTAAAAGGACTTTTGGAAAGAGGAGTACTTGAGCACTATTGGACCCTTGCTTTGACTAACGTAATCCTTATCTGTTTCTTGTTGTAGTTTATACCTTGCTAACTGTAGCATGAGACCACGTGAGTATTACTAGGTAAACCTTCTGCTGGTCGTGTATTTAGGATATGTGCAAATTGATCCACTTGTGTTTCCAACGTTTTCAGAGACGCTTCCTAATTCTGCATCCGCATTTCAGTCTTGTTCATGAAAGCATTAACTTTATTAACAAACTTATCAGAATTAGCTATATAAGCACTAGTATGAGACATAAAAGTGTTTAAAGTGGCCTCCAGTGAGTTGTTTGTTGTGGGTTGTTGTTGTTACATCTGCTGCAGCGGTGGGTTCCTTTGATAGCTTGTATTCTGATTAGTTGGGTTTTCTGTAGTGTTAGGGTTACTCTATGAGAAGTTCAGATGTTTCCTCCAACCTGTGTTGTATGTGTTCGTGTTCGAGGTGCTGTTCCGGTTTTATATTCCCATGAAGTTTCCAGATTCTTTGCATTCTGTAGAGTCATGGTCTCCACCACATTCATCACAGAAGACTTCTATTTCTTTTACCTTACATGATCTTCCTGTTGGCCTGATCATGTTCTCCACAATCTAATCAGCTTGTCTATACAAGTGTTTACGAACTCTGAGGTTTCCAACTCATTTATTGTGGCCTGCCGTTTGATGCCGCCACGACGAGTGGATGAAAATTGGTAATCATTCTTGGCCAACTGATTTAGAATCCTCTTTCCCTCCTCTGGTGCCTTATCAACGAGTATATCATTTGCTAACTCATCTAGCATCATCCTAGTGGGTTGATTGACACCATTGTAAAACAGAGATACATGTGTCCAAAGAGGCAGTCCATGGAGCAGGAATTTGTGCTGCAGTTCTAGGTAACGCTCCCATGCTTCGTACATTGCCTTGTAATCGGCCTGTCAAAAAAGAGGTAATCTCGCTGCGTATATGATCCGTGACATTTGATGGATTGAAACGAGCCAGAAAATCTCGACACATGTCTGTCCAGGACTCCATAGATCCAGTCGTCTGGCTATTTAACCATGTTTTCGCCCTATCCCTTTGTGAATAGGGGAATAACCGCAACTTCAGAATATTAGGGGGTAATGCATGAATTCGAAAAGATTTGCAAATCTCTAAGAAGGACTTCATGTTCTACCTAGCATCTTCATTTGTTGTGCCCCCAAACTGTCCCAATTTATCAACCAAGTTGAACATAACATGCTTGAGTTCAAAATGATTTGCATCAATTTCTGGTTTTACGACTGCAAAGTCAAGGCTATCTATGTCCTCCTCCATGTAGTCACGAGTGGTACGGATTTGTCTTTGCTGACCATGAGAAGGAGGAAGTGGTGGTAGCTACTGTTGATCTTACTGCCTACCATCTGTCGCAGGGTCTACCACAACAACATTATTGTTGTCATTGTTGTTATACATTACTGCTTCTGCTGCTCCTACTGCTTTTGATGCTGCTAATGCTTCATGTGCCTCTCTTCTGAGTTTTCTTGCTTCATGTTCGATATCGTCAATAAACAAGTGTTTAGACGATGAATTTGTTCTGGTCATAAACAAAAACGTGAAGCTGTGAGACTTTTTTATGATAATAAAGAAAATTAAACTGGAAATTAAATGCAATAAGCAAAAAGTGCATAAAGCAAAAACGAAGTTGTTGTTACTAGTCCCCGGAAACGGCACCAAAAAACCTGTAAAGCATAAAGGAGTTCTCTAAATCGAGTACAAGTGTACACTTCTGTCAAGTTATAGTATAAAGATTGTCGTCTTCTCTGGGACTGGATGGCTACTTCAATATTAATTTCCTGCACAGAAAAAAGTAAAAACACAATTGATTTGAGTTGGTTGCGAAAGTTGCATAAACTAAAGTAATCGAATAATAAAAAGATTGAGCAATCAGAATAAGAAGATGGGTCAGATTAAGTTGCGTCGTAGTGTGAAACTGCGTTGGACTTCGATAAAGTCTTTTGATGCAAAGTCGATAACACCGCCACGATGGGTAACGGATTGAACACTGCCACGGCGGGGAACTCGGCGGGCCTTCAAGGTTCGGCATAACGTCTTAAACTGATTCCGACTTATCTCTAAGTTTGAGTACTGTTGATGCCCACTCTTTCACAATAACTCTCGGTGTAAACCTAGATTGAACAACCTTCCCACGTTCCTTCTTAGCCGCCTTAAACCTAAACTTATCTCTAAGCTAAGTTGATTTTCGCCTTAATTGGAGGAAATCGTGTTTAACCCTTTCTTGAGTTTTTACTCTCTCAAATTGAAACAAATGGATGTGCTCACAAAGATATCTCGATTCTATTGCAAACAAGGATGAAGAATAAGGAATAAACAAACCTTGAATTCAAATTGTATTAAAAACTTTAACTAATTACAACCGTACTCACAACTACTAAACAAAACAATCTTAACCCTAAGAAAAGTTTAGAACATAATGTAATTAAGAAAACACAAAAATAATTCTAAAAATCCTAATCTCTCCGTCTTCATTTCCAATTCGGTCAAGCCCTCCTTTTATAGGTGGTTACATGTGAACACCCTATTTGGGGAAGAAGTCTCTCTTTGGGAGGAGGTTGTGTTGGAATTAAACGTTTGCGTAGTTTAATACAAAACTAACTCCTCTTTGTGGGCTTTCTTGGGCTACAAGCTTCTTCCTTATTTGGGTATTCTCACGTCATCTCTGGGTGCTCTTGGGCCTTATCCATCATGTGGCTTGGTTTTGCTGATTCAAGGAATTCTCCTCTTTATATCGCACTCCCTTTTGGCCAATTTGCCGCAGCGACGGCAGTGCTTGCGGCAGTCTATCTCGACGGCTCATTCTTTGAACTGCGTCAATACAGTTATTCTGTGCAATAATGGTTCGTCCTGTGTGACTGGATGTTATCATTTTGCTTTCTCTTCCTCTCCGGTCATTCTTCTGCTCTGTTCTCGTGGTGGGTGCCGGTGGCAGTCTCTTATAACCTGTAATGCAAATGCAAGAAAAACAATGTCTTTTCTCCACAAATAATCATAAATATTGTAATAAGCTGAGTAAAGGAAAGATACTGTAAAATATGCATGGAAACCTAGGTACGAACTAAAATGGGCTTTAAGAACAATGGCAATATGAGCTAAAATGGGCATAAAATATAGGACTTTTGAGCACTTTACAATAGCATTTAATTCCAACTTAACTTCCTCCTCAAGAAGGAGTATAACCTACAATCTCCTATAAAAAGAAGATAAGGCGCAGCCAAGAAAAGAGAGTCGAATCGGGGAAAATCGGTAAGGAAGTTGAAGACCAAGGCAACCCTAGTCTTCTTTTCATATTTGTTTTTCACTTGATGTTCTTGTTGGGAAATTATCTTGTGTTGTTCCTAGTCCCAATTATGAACTTAACTATCTTAGGGTAGGGTTATTTGTTTAGTAGTTGTGAGAAAACGTTTGGATCTTGTTTAGGTTTTTGTTATGCAATTTAAGTTCAAGGTTTTCTTATTCTTGGTGTTTATCTTTACTTGCAATTGAATCAGGAGAGGAAATTGTGATTGCACCCATTTATCCAATATCGGGAGAGTTAGATTCAAGAAACGAATGAGCATGGGTTTTTCACAAATCGGTGAAGACTAATTCGACTTAGGCATAAGTACGAATTTCAACAGCTAAGAGAGGCGTAAGATTGGTTGATGTTCACCCTTGGTTCACGCTGGGAGGCATTATCAAGGCTTGTACATTGATAGAGTTTCGACTTAGGGATAAGAAGAAACCATTGAACAACAATTTACTAAACCTTGAAGGTTGTCGCTCAATTGCCCGAGCAGTAGCTTAATTCTTTGCCCTGGCAACCGCCTTACCAAATTGCCCAAGCAGTCAATTTGTGCATTGCCCATGCAATCACATTGCCTATTTCTGCGACAATTATTCTGCCCATTGCTGAGGCAATCAAGTTTCCTCTTGCATGCAAAAACGAGACTCTTCCATTCGGATTCCACACTACGACGCAATATAATCCGACCTATTCTCTCATTCTGTCAACTTATTTCTTTATTTTACTCATTTATTTTAGTTTAGTCGATTATTCAACCCAAAACTATTAATTTTGTTTTTTTTATTTTTTACTGCAAAACGATAGATTCTTGAAGTAGCACCAATACCTGTGGAGAAAATATCTTTCTATACTATAACTAGCAACGTGTATACTTGGACAAATTGCGAAACACTCGAATCACACAACAAGCTTTTGGCGCCTTTGCCGGGGATTGGCAATAACGACTTTGTTTTTATTTTCTTGTACTTTTATTTTTACTTTTTAGTGTTCAGTTTCTAAAGGGTTAAGAAAATTTGGTTTTGCATTGGTGTATGACCAGGGCAAATACAATAGCTTCAGAATATCCTCTTGACCCATAGATTGAACGTACCTACCGTAGACTCAGACAAAAACTGAGAGCAGCAATGGGAGATCAAGTCAAAAATAATAATGCCAACGATAATCAGATTGTCGCGGCAGGAGATGGAGTGAATCTGCCAATTCAACTTGCTAAAGCAAGGAATCGAACCATTCGAGACTATTTAGAGGAGGATCTCAACGTCCTGAATCCAAGAGTTGTCACACCTGAAATCGAAGCTGCCAACTTCGAATTAAAGCCAGTAATGTTCAATATGATCAACACAATTTGTCAATTTGGCAGATCGGCAATTGAAGATGCCATACAACATCTCAAATCCTTCATGGAGATTTGCAATTCATTCAAGCTACAAGGAGTCTGTGAGGATATTTTGAGGCTAAAATTGTTCCCCTATTCATTGAGGGATAGGGCGAAAACTTGGTTGAATAGTATTCCATCCGTATCAATAGGATATTGGACTGATTTATGTCATGATTTCCTTGCTCGATTTAATCCTACATATATGACTGATAAGTTATGTAATGAAATCACTTCTTTTCAATAAGAAGATGATGAATCCATGTACGAGGCTTGGGAGCGATATAGAGAACTGTTACAAAAATGTCCCATACATGAATTTCCTATATGGACACAAGTGATGATGCTCTACAATGCGGTAAACACAACGACAAGGATGATGCTAGATGTGTCGACAAATGGCATACACCTAGACAAGCCAACCGAAGAAGCAATGGAGATTTTGAACAGGCTTGCTAAAAATGATTATCAGTTCCCAACAACCAGAAGAGGAGGAGTCAGATGTTGTGCTACAATAAACATGCTAGAGTCATCGTATTCGATTCTCACGCAATTGGCTACCTTAACCAATTTGGTTAAGAACATGCAACGACCAAGCAACACACAAGAGGTCAAGGTAGTAGGTTCCTTTTGTGATTTATGTAATGGTAACGATGATTCTTCTGAGTGTCCACATAACCCAGAGTCCAGTTTTTATGTTGGAAACTACAACCGGAACAACAACGTGATGTCCAACACTTACAATCCATCCTAGAAGAAACATCCAAAATTCGTATGGAGCAATCCCAACAATGCCCTCAATCAGAACAATCAGAATTCTCCAACATTGGGATTCCAACAGAACATGCCTCAGCAATCGATGTCGCAGCAACTGATGCCACAACAACAATCAATACCATCTAGTTCTTTGGAAAACTCTATAAACGCTTTCATGTCACAAACTAGTGCATATATGGATAACAGTGATAAATTCATTAAAACGACCGATGCTTTTATTGACAGGATTGAGATGAGAATGCAGAACCACGAAGCAACCTTGAAATCATTGGAAACTCAAGTTGGGCAATTCGCTTAGATCCTGAATTCGAGACCGATGGGTGGTTTACCTAGCAAGACTGAGGTCACAAGGGCAGCAACTCATGAGCAATGCAAGGAAATCACCACAAGAAGTGGTAAATAACTCCAGGAATCTCGAGCTCATGAAACAGGGGAGGAAAAATCAAAGGAGCCGATTGCCTCGGCAATGCTCAGTAACATTGCCTCGGCAATGCCCGAAAACGATACCGCAGAAAACAAGAGAGCTTCTGAAAGTCCTAATTCGATGCCTCAAATCAAATTCCCATGCAAGGAACAGATTGATGACATTCAACTTCCACCACCGTTCCCACAGAGGTTGAGTGGCAGAAACAAGAATACAAATTTAAGAAGTTCCTCGACATCTTGAAGCAAGTCCACATCAACTTGCCTTTGGTAGAAGCAATCAAGAAAATGTCGAACTACGCCAAGTTCCTTAAAGATATTATCTCTAAGAGAACAAGAATAAAAGAATTTGAAACCGTTGCTGTAGCGGAAGGATGTATGGCCATGTTGCACAACTGAATGCCACCTAAGCTTAAAGATCCCAACAATTTTACCATACCATGTGTGATAGGGAATCATTATATCGGGAAGGCATTATGCGATCTAGGAGCAAGCATAAAACTTTTGCCGAAATCAGTCTTCCAACGATTGGGAATAAGGAAGGCGAGACCTACTACAGTGATGCTATAGCTTGCTGATAGATTTTATGTCCATCCAGGGGGAAAATTGAGGATATCTTGGTAAGAGTTGATAAATTTATTTTCACTACTGACTTTATTGTTTTGGATTGTGAAGTAGATGAGTTCGCACATATTATCTTTGGGAGGTCATTCGTAGCTACGGGAAGGACCTTGATCGACGTTGAGAGAGGAGAACTCACCATGAGGGTAAATGATCAGCAAATCAAGTTGAATGTTTTCCACACCCTTAAGCAAGTCAATGACTCAGAAGAGTGCCAAGTTATCCATGCCATAACCGAGTTCAATATTAATGTGGAGAAAGAATGCCTTGACAATTGCCTCGACAATTGTTGTGACAATTGCTTTAACCCCAAAGAGCATGAAGGACATGACGACAATAAAGAAGATGAAGCCAATTGGATAGCAAGTCATCCAGGTAAGTATTTCGAAACACTAGATTACTAAGGGGAACAAAGAAGAATAAAAAAACCCTCTATCGAGCAACCTCCTATTCTTTAATTGAAACTATTGGTAGGGCAATTGAAATATGTTTATTTGGGAACCAATAACACATTACCCATAATCATCTCTTCTAAGTTGCTGCTTAAACAAGAGCAAAGATTGATCGACACACTAAAACTGCACAAAAAGGCAATAGGATGGACAATTGCCGATTTGAAGGGAATTACCCCAGCTGTTTGTATGCACAAAATCCTTTTGAAGGATGATGTAGAGTGGATCAATGATATGATATAAACCAAGAGGGGGTGAATTAGATTTTTTGAACTTTTGGTGGTGGAGTGGAAAATTAAAATTGATAGACAAGAGAATTTAGAGTGGTTCAAGTTCCAATCGAACTCTACATCCACTACCTTATCTTCACTAAGGATTTTCCAACAATCCACTAATTGTTCTTCCCCTTTTCTAGGCTAAGAAGGTAACCGTTACAAGACCGGTCAAATTTTCTACCCAAAATTTGACCCCAATCCTCACACAACAAAACAAAGATGATGAAGGCTAAAACAAGTATCTCTCAATACAAAATGTAGCCCAATTACAAGCACTCAACCCAATTGAATAGATAAGAATGAAAATTTCAACTTCACAATTGGGGTTTACAAGAAATGATGGGATTTTGACACAAATGCTTGTCTTTGATGTTTGGATGTTTCTTTTTAGATCAATAGTTGTTGCTGAAGCTTTTAGAGGTCCCTTTTATACCTTCTCATTGAATTCTAGCCGTTGGGGTTGTTGCATTCATCAATAGAGTCGTTGGGATGTTATCTTTCCTCCATAAATGCAGTCTGCAACCACCCGTTTCGAAATGCCCGATCCTGTTTCGAAACAGACCAAAAAAGAAAGAGTCGTTGGGGTGTATTAAATAGACCGTACCGAAACGGGTACGATCGTTTTGATACGCTAAGAGCTATTTTGAAACTCGTTTCGAAACACTTTGCCACTATCAAAGCATGTATCCAAACGGCTTGGAAGTGTTTCGATACGCCTTAACGAGAAGTATAAAATCAGTTAAAAACTTCAACAGTTATATTTTTAAAACTAGGTTTGAATGCCGTTTTAAAACGTTTGTGGTCATTTCTATACTACCGTATCGAAACGGGTCAAACTGTTTTGATGTTCTTCATCCATTTCGAAACTCGTTTCGAAACAGAGGTTAACAGTTTCAAAAGTGTTATGGAACGCCCAATGTCCGTTCCGAAACGGTGATTCGAAAATCACTATTTTGACTTCAAAAACACTTACAAAAGTTTTGACAAGTTGAGTTTTAAACTTAACCATTTTTTTTAAATATAGAGAGAGGTTTGGGGACTTAAAAATTTGTTTTCTCTTTTTCAAATTAGTCCTTAAATTCTTTAGTTATATCAAAATTAGTTTATCGATTTCACAATCTCCCCCTTTTTGATAGAACAAAACCAAAGTTATAATTTTTAAGAGTTTTGAAATCTTGAATACATTCTAACTCCCCCTCAATTAAAGATGGGTTTTAAATTTTTGAAAAGATTTAAAATTCAAGTTTTAAAAACTCAAAACCACTTAAAACAAATTTTGGCACTTATATTTTCTCCCCCTTTTTGTTAGATCAAAAAGAATAATAAACAAGGCTCAATGAGAGGAAACAAGGTTAAAAGCAATAAGCAACATAATATAGATTCATATAATTCAAATCCAAACATAAAACTTAATTAATAAGGTTCAAAGCACAATCCCAAACAAAGTAATCAAAGCATAGGTTCATGAAACATAAATAAAATAGAGGTGCAAACTTAATCCTAATATGATAATCTATTATGCGATGCAATAAAAAAGACCCTAAGCCTCGTCATCATCACCATCAACATTCGAGGAATCATCATCGTTCCTTGCTTGAGAGTGATGAAAAGTCATCCATTGACCATAGAAGGTAGAGAATGACAAGTCCATTGATTGATGTTGATTTTCAAGGGAGGTGAGATGATTCTCCATGGATTGCAAACGAGTATTAATAGCACCAAGACACGACTCCATTGTGTTGAATCGCTTAGTTAGGAAAGCCAAAAGAGCTTCATTGTTGGGACCCGAAGCTTGAGGTTGTGGTTCAACTTGAGGAGGAGGGGCATTCCTATCAACTCGTTCCCATTGGCCATGATTGTTGTAATGGAACCCGGCTTTGTGGAGAGAATATTCACCAATCTTTTGCTTACGGGGTTCCGGAGAGTCATATGAGCAATCAAAATTGAGCATGCCAAAGATATAGCTCAAAACAGTCCCATGGGTGAAGGATTTTAGAGCATCAGTTTCACGAAGCTTCACATTGTTGACCATTTCGGCGAACATAATCTTAACAAGATTTGGGCGTTCTCCACGGCGAAAACATTCAAGCCAAAAATAATCAACTTGACGAATGTGAAAGAATTTACCTCCGGAGGGGCGAATAAACCACGAGATCATCAAGTGTAGGAACCGATCATGAGCATCCAAGGAAAGCACGGAACCGGTGTGAGCACCAAAATGGGTCTCATTCTCGATGCCTTCATTCTTAAGACCAAGAGTAGTCTCTAAGAAAGGTATGTCGATGACGAACTTCTTCCCCAAGAGAAAGGACTCAATGCCAATAACTTCGGAGTGTTCTTTATTATCAACAAGCTGCGCATTGGAGTAGAAGATGAGAACCATGTGCTTGTAGACAATATCCGGTATGTTCAAGAAAGCCATGAAGTTCCATTCTCGTAGACGCTCTAGATAGCGGAAAGCAAAATGTTCGGAATCAAGGAATGGGACATCAGCAATACGCTCGCGACGAACGGCAATCTCCTTGACATAAGTGAAACGATCTCTCATCTCTGGAGTCCGAAGACTTTTGAGAAAAAGCTGGGTGAGATTAGGACGGATACCGGCTTAACTAGCAGCTTTACTCGATTGACCCGTCTTACGTTTCTTGTTAACGTTTTCCATTGAAAAAATCCTAAAAACATAAAGCAAGCAATTTTAAAATTAAAGTGTATGCATGATTATCCTCAATTCAATCCAATAACAAATCCCATTTAGGTTTAAAAAGATTTTAGAAAAATATTTAAGAGAAAAACATCTTTTGAAAAACCAAAAAAAAATACGAGTGAAAAATAATGTATTCGAACCAAAAAAATTAAGATTTTGAAAAAAAATTTACAAGTTTTGAAAAACCCAAGAGATAAAACATAAAAACTATACAAAACTAAGATTTTCTAATCTAAAAATCGAATTAAATCAAAGGAAAAAGAAAAAAGTAGAAAATATACCTTAGAAGGGGATTTTGGATGAATGAATGGAAAATCTTGCACAAGATTGATGAGGCTTGCTTAGACTTGAGTTTGTGTGTAAAAGCCCTCAAGATTTGATGAAAAACAACGAGGTTTATAGGGTTTTTATAGGGAAATCGATTTAGGGTTTTAAATTAAAGTGAATTTTATCATTAAAAGCCCTCTTTAAAGCTGTCTGCATACCCGTTTTGGAACAGGCACGATCGTTTCGAAACGCGGGTATCAAAATGTTGACTGACGTTTCGTGTCTGATTGACCATTCCAATACGGCATTGACCGTATCGAATCCCATGTGTTGACATGTATCGAAACTCGTTTCGATACACCCCTTGGCAGTGGCAAAAACGTTTCGAAACTCTTTTAAGGCGTTTCGAAATACCCTTCTCACAGATCATTCTTTTAAGCACCCGTATCGAAACAGTTGCACTCGTTTCGATACGCCTAGACCTGGAAATGCAGATGAGGTTCTAATATTGCAGAAAAATGGATTTCATGAAGTCCTAATATGCATAAATGACATGAATGAGCAGGAAAGACATGTATAAACAAAAACATACCCCCTAACTATTAGCATGGATGAAATTAGGAGTAAAAACACATAAACATGGAATTTTCAAGAAATCAAGCAATTTAAGCACAAAAAATGGTCCTAAAAGGTCAAGAAAGGCTAGTTAGACCTAACTCTCTCTTAAGGGACCAAAAACGCTCCTTATCCAAAGGCTTTGTTAAAATGTACGCTAGTTGGTTTAAGGTGTTAACGTACTCTATAACAACATATTCCTTAAGGACATGATCTCTAATGAAATGATGCCTTATCTTTATATGTTTGGTTCTAGAGTGTTGGATGGGATTTTTAGTTAAGCATATGGCACTAGTGTTATCACACTTAGGGGGTATGGTTTCAACTTTAATATCACAATCTAAGAGTTGTTGCTTCATCCAAAGGACTTGAGCACAACAACTCCCTAAGGATATGTACTCGGCTTCGGTGGTAGATAGAGCTACACTATTTTGTTTCTTAGAGAACCAAGATATGAGCATACTACCTAAGAATTGACATGTTCCCGAAGTACTCTTCATATCGATTTTACACCCCTCATAATCTGCATCCGAATAAGCATGAAGGTTGAAGGTTGAGTCTCTAGGGTACAAAAGACCTAAGCAAGAGGTATCTCTAAGGTACCTAAAAATTATCTTAACGGCTATAAGGTGAGACTCTCTAGGACTAGCTTCAAACCTAGCACACAAGCAAACACTAAACAAAATATATGGTCTACTTGCGGTAAGGTAAAGCAAAGATCCAATCATAGAGCGATAAAGCTTAGAGTCAACACACTTACCTCCTTCATCGTTGTCAAGCTTTGTAGATGAGCTCATTGGTGTGGCTTGAGGCTTTGCATTCTCCAATCCTAACTTCTTGAGCATATCCTTGATGTACTTTGCTTGATTGATGAAGGTGTCATCCTTCCTTTGCTCGATTTGGAGTCCCAAAAAGAATGAGAGCTCCCCCATCATGCTCATCTCGAATTCACCTTGCATTAACTTAGCAAACTCTTTGCAATGACACTTATTAGTAGATCCAAAAATAATATCATCAACATATATTTGTACTACTAAGATGTCATTTTTATACCGTTTTATGAAAAGTGTAGTGTCCACCTTACCTTTTTCAAAACCTTTTTCAATCAAAAAGTTGGAAAGTCTTTCATATCAAGCTCTAGGAGCTTGTTTTAAACCATAAATAGCTTTAGTTAGTTTGAAAACATGATTTGGAAATTTTGAGTCTTCAAAACCCGGTGGTTGTTTCATATACACTTCCTCATTTATAAAACCATTTAAAAATGCGCTTTTAACATACATTTGAAAAAGCTTGAAATCATGATAACATCCATATGCAAGCAACATCCTAATGGCCTCCATTCTAGCTACGGGTGCATGGGTTTCATCAAAATCTATTCCTTCTTCTTGACTGTAACCTTGAGCAACTAATCTAGCTTTATTTCTCACAATGTTACCACTCTCATCTAGTTTGTTCCTAAATACCCATTTAGTTCCTATAGTAGATTGATTATTAGGCCTTTCAACTAATGTCCAAACATTACTTCTCTCAAATTGATTTAACTCTTCTTGCAAAGCCATAATCCAAAAATCATCATTTAATGCTTCTTTTATATTATTAGGCTCTATGCATGAGATAAATGCAACATGGTTCATAAGTTTAAGACAAGATCTAGTAGTTACCCCCTTGGATGGATCACCCAAGATTTCACCACCTTTGACATAGTTGTACTCCCTTGGGTAGCTCACTTCCTTTTCCTCAAGAGCCAAGTCCTTCAAGGCTTCAAGAGGTGGATCTTGTGTTTCCTCTTATTTTGTTGGAATCTCATCCTCCTTTGAAGTTTTTCCTCCATCAAAGGCATCAAGGATTCCTACATCATCATCATCACAAGAATCCTTCCTCGGAAGGAGGTTATCATAGAACACAACATGAATAGACTCTTCTACTACTAAAGTTCTCTTATTAAATACACGACAGGCTTTAGAATTTAAGGAATAACCTAAGAAAATAGATTCATCACTTTTAGCATCAAATTTACCTAAGTTATCTTTTCCATTATTTAAAACAAAACACTTGCAACCAAAAGGATAAAAATAGCTAATGTTAGGCTTTTTAGATTTTAAAATCTCATATGGTGTTTTCTTTAAAAGCGGCCTAATCATTACTCAGTTTACAATGTAGCAAGCGGTGTTTGTGGCTTCCGCCCAAAAATATTTAGGTAAATTGTTTTCACAATGCTTGGTTCTAGCCATTTCTTGTAACGTTCTATTTTTCTCTCAACCACCCCATTTTGTTGAGGAGTTCGAGGAGCCGAAAATTTGTGGTTAATACCATTTTCATTTAAAAACTCATCAAAACAAAGATTTTTGAAATTTGGTTCCATGATCACTTGTAATATGAGAAATTTTAAGTTCAAGATCATTTTGAGTCAATTTTGAAAACGTGATGAATTTTTCTAAAGCCTCATCTTTAGTACTTAAAAATAGAACCCAAGTAAATCTAGAATAGTCATCAACAAGTACAAATGCATAAGATTTACCACCCAAGCTCATAGTTCTAATAGGCTCAAATAAATCCATGTGAATAAGTTGTAAACACCTACTTGTAGAAACATCATCAATGGATTTAAAGGATGACTTATGTTGTTTACCCTTAGAGCATGCATCACAAATTTTGTCATTTGAGAACTTAATCTTGGGTAAACCTCTAACTAGATCTAGGGAAACTAATTTTTCTAAAACACTAATGCTAGCATGTCTTAGTTTCCTATGCCATAGCCATGTATCATTTTCATTTTGTGGAATAAAGCATACATGTGATGTATGAATGTCATCTAGATGCACCATGTATATATTACCTATGCGATGACCAATGAGCATAATATTATTTGATTTAATGTCAACAATTTTGCACCCATTTTTATCAAATAAGACATTAAACCCTTTGTCACATAATTGACTTATGCTCAATAAATTATGTTTTAGACCATCGACATATAAAACATTTTCAATGAGAATAGTAGAGTGATTACCTATGGATTCAATACCTTTATTGTGGCCTTTGGAGTTGTCACCAAATGTCACTATTCCTCCACTTTTTGGCTTTAAGTCCATGCATCGACTCTTGTCTCCGGTCATGTGCCTCGAGCATCCACTATCATGGTACCATGAGTTTTGACTTTGTGCTTTGGCCTTGTAGCAATGCTCCCCATACAAACAAAAAAATTAAGCTTTGGTTTTTGGTACCCAAATCATTTTGGGTCCACGAGTGTTAGCTCCCAAAAGCTTGGTTCCCTTAGGGATCCAAGGTGACATAACAACAATATTATTAGATTTGACGAGTTCCTTAGGAACCCATACACTCCTAATCTTTTTAGTTCTATTATGTCTATGGAAGCTATTTTGTTTGTAGTTATATGTCTTTCTTTTAGGTTGGTTAGTTTTAGAGGATTCACTTATCTCATTTTTTACACTACCAACATTTTTGAAAGACCCCTTAAGCTTGTTAAGCTCATCTAACACCCTTTGGTGTTCACTATTGCATTGAGAAATAAGATTATTTAGGTCAATATTTTCATCTTGAAAGAATTTAAGTTTATCTTGTAGACCTAAGATCTTTTTCTTAAATTTTAAATTAGCTTGAGAAAGTGAGCCATTTTTAGCATTTAATTCGAAAATAATCTTTTTATTTCTTTTGGCTATCATAACCAATTCTTCTAGGTCTTCCTCCTCACTAGAAGTGTTCTCCTCATGTAGTGAAGCTTTGAGAGATACTCTTATCTTCTTCTTCTTTTCTACTTCTAGATCTTCCTTTTTCT
This sequence comes from Hibiscus tridactylites, assembly GCA_958450335.1. NCBI lineage: Eukaryota > Viridiplantae > Streptophyta > Magnoliopsida > Malvales > Malvaceae > Hibiscus > Hibiscus tridactylites. Next base: position 52,845,181 of record OY288281.1, read on the forward strand.
TTTCATCTTCCCTTCCTTGCTTCATTATCTCATGAGTAAATAGAGAACCCACTAGCTCATCAAACTTGAGTGTCTTCAAGTTTTTAGCCTCAATGATGGCGGTTATCTTCCCATCCTAAGACTCGGGAAGTGAGTAGAGTAGCTTCCGGACAAGTTTGTCTTTCGGGATTATCTCTCCAAAACCCTTAAGCCCGTTGATGATTGTTTAGAAGCGATCGAACATCTTGGACACGGTTTCGTCGGGCTCCATTTTGAAATTCTCATAGCTAAGATTGAGAATTCCAATCTTGGTCTCCTTCACATCACTTATTCCTTCATAAGTGGTCTCTAGTGTATCTCACACTTCCTTGGCACTTTCAAAGGAGGAGACTTTGGAGTAGATGTTGGGACCGAAATAGCAAAACAACATGTGAAGAGATTTATCATTGATTTGAATCTTATTTCTCTCTTCTTCACTCATCTCAATTTTCTTCTTTAGCACCAACCTTCCTTCTTCATCTCTCTTCATTGGAACATAAGGACCACCTTAAATGGCATCCCAAACTAGATAATCGTTGGACTTGATGAAGAGGCGCATCTGGTTCTTCCAAAATGGATAGTTATAATCGTTGAAGAAAGGCGGTTTTGTGGTTGAAGAATCGTACATGCTTGACCCAGAGGTATATGTCATGGCTTCATTTTTGGATGATCACACTCTTTGTAGAACTAATGTTTTGATATAATAATTGAAAAATGTTTTGGACTAATTTAAAAAGTATTTAAAACATTTCCAAAGTCCAAACAACTTGAAACTATGTTTAGGGAAGTTTTTATAAAGGGTTTTACATGTTTTTCAGAGCCAAACTTTACAAAACTGTCCATGCGATTTCGAAACACCTTAGGGCGTTTCGATACGGGAATTCCAGTAGCAAAAACGTTTCGATACTTGTATCGAAACAGGCATTCCATGGATAAGATTTTTGCCCAGCGTTTCGAAACGGGCTATGCCATTTCGATACGCCTACGTGGCATTGACCACAACGGTCATAACCCCAACGACTATTTTCCCAACTAACTTTTAAATGCATGCATTTCAATACGGGCTTTAACATTTCGATACGGGTGTTCCGAAATGGCCGGAGGCGTTCCGGAACGGGTGCCCTGACAGACTGCAACGACTCTTTCTACTTAAAGAGCGTTTCGAAACGGGTTCGAGCGTTTCGAAATGGGGAGCTGTAGAACTGCATTTATGGTGGGAATTAAAGTCGTCAACGGCTCCAATTTGATTCCAATGGCTAGTAACGGCTACAAACTCAATTGGGAGTATAAAAGGGACCTCCAAGCATCAAGTAAAGGCTAATGCTCATATTGTCAAACATCAAATGGTAAAGAATTGTCTTAGAGCTTAAATTGTCATTTATTGTATAGACAAACACTAGTGAGCCAAAATTGTCAAATTTGCTCAAGTGTTTTAGGTTTTGGGTGAGTGCTAAATTGTGCAAACAAACACCTATTAGAGGGTTTTAAGTTTGCTTCTTGTTTCTCTTTGTAAGAGAGGGTTTCAATCAAGGCTTTGGGTAGAAAGCTTGATTGTGTATAAGGGTTACCTCCTAAGCCTAGAAAAGGGGACGAATCAATAGTGGATTGATTGGAAATCCTTAGTGGGTAGCTAAGGTAGTGGATGTAGACCTTGGTTAGAAGGTTGAACCACTATAAATCATTGTGTCAATCTTTATTTTAGCTTCCTTAACCATTCCACCCAAAAATCCACCTCTCCACCACTTGGTGAGCCATATCGGTTGAACGAATCGAGCCCCTCTCAACTCAACAATTGGTATCAGAGCTTGGCTCAATCGAAGGGGATTCACATCCTATTGAGAAGATCCGGCAAGCTCGATCACTATTTCATCAACCGGCTCAAATGGCACAATCAATCGACAAACCGCCTTTCTTTGACGGAACCCACTATGCCCATTGGAAGACAAAGATGAAGTTCTTCATCAAATCTAGAGATTACAAGCTATGGGATATAGTTGAAGATGGTCCGTTCGTGCCTCAAAGAAGCAAAGCGGAGTGGAGTGCCGACGATCGCAAGAAGATGGAGCTTAATTGCAAAGCCTTGCACATCTTGTTTTGTGCTTTTGGCCCAACCATCTATGAGAAGATGTCTTCTTGTGAGAGTGCCAAGGAGGTATGGGACAAGCTTGAAGTCACATACGAGGGGACCGATGAAGTCAAGGAGACCAAGATTGGGCTCCTAACCTTAGAGTATGAGAACTTCAAAATGGATCCGGAAGAAAACATCGAGAAGATGTTTGATAAGTTCTCCACTATCACAAATGGTCTCAAAGGCTATGGAGAAGCCATCCCGGAGGAAAAGCTTGTTCGAAAGCTCATCTACTCACTTCCCGAGTCTTGGGACTCAAAGAGGACCGCCATCATCGAAGCAAAGAATTTGAAGACTTTGAAGCTTGATGAACTCATGGGGTCACCCCTTACTCATCAAATCATGAAAAAGAACAAAGAGGATGAGAAGAAGAGGGAAGAAATTAAAGCTATGGGAGAGAAGAAAATCAAAGGGCTAGGCATCAATGCAAGTGCCATGGCTCTCAAGTCCTCCATTTGACATCACGTTGATTCAAGTGAAGAGGAGGATGAAGAAGAAGAGATAGTCTATCTCTTCAAGAAGTGTGCCCCGTTCATGAAGAAAGCCTTGAGAGAGCTTGAACGAGAATCCAAGAAAAGGGAGAGGGCAAGCACTTCAAGCCATAAGAAGAAGGCACATGTGGCTACTTGGAGTGATGAGGACTCCACCGATGATGAACAAGTCAACCTTTGCCTTATGGTCATCGAAGAAGATTCAAGGGTAACTTCTAATCCATCTACTTCATGTTCTTATTCTTTTGATGAATTACAAGATGCCTATGACGATTTGGTTTTAGACTTTAAAAATCACATTTTGAAAAACAATAAAGTGATTTCAAAGTTGAAAATTCAAAATGATTTGATTTCTAAAACCAAACTTGAACTTGAAGCAAAACTCAAGGAGTTTGAACAAAAATGTTTTGATTTGCAAAATTTGCTTCAAAAAGTTCAAGAAGAAAATGATTTGATTTCCAAAGAGCTTGAAAAGAAAAACAATTTTGGAAAATCAAACTTTTATGTTAGACAATCTAGTGCCCCTAAATTTATTAAAGGAAAATGTTTTAAAAGTGTTTGGGTCCCAAAAGGACTTAGTACTTCAATTAAAAAGGATGACATTGAAAAATGGATTCCAAAGGGGACTAAACTATGTGCTACTAACGTTTATGGATCCAAAGCAATTTGGATACCAAAAATTACTTGATTGTCTTTTGCTAGGTGTGATGGAGATGTTCAATAAGTCAAACATTGAGGGGGAGCTCCATGCACACAAGGAAGAACACTTGGAGAAGGAAGGCTTTACATCCTACCTTGAGTTCAAGTGTTGGTAAAAATCTAGGTTTTTTTTGCATTTATTTGTTTTAATTTTTATTTAATTCAACTAGATGATCATATATGTTGGACTAACATTTTTAATGATGCCTTGAGTAAGGGGGAGCCATTTTAAAAACAAATTCTTATTTTTTTGTCAAATTTTTTCTTCTATTGTTATTTTGAACTTAATGTTTTAAATTCTTTTTGATATAACAAAAAGGGGGAGAAATGGTTTGAAAAATTGAATTTTCAAATGAATAAGGGGGAGCTTTATTTGATTTCATATCTTCAATCTCTTATTCACATTTTTAAAGTTAAAGGGGGAGAATCCCAAAAAAATTTCAAGTGAGTTTTATTATATCAAAAAGGGGGAGATTGTAGAACTAATGTTTTGATATAATAATTGAAAAATGTTTTGGTCTAATTTAAAAAGTATTTAAAACATTTCCAAAGTCCAAACAACTTGAAACTATGTTTAGGGAAGTTTTTGTAAAGGGTTTTACATGTTTTTCAAAGCCAAACTTTACAAAATTGTCCATGCGTTTCGAAACACCTTAGGGCGTTTCGATACGAGAATTCCAGTAGCAAAAATGTTTCGATACTTGTATCAAAACGGGTATTCCATGGATAAGATTTTTGCCCAGTGTTCTGAAACGGGCTATGCCGTTTTGATACGCCTATGTTGCATTGACCACAACGGTCATAAACCCCAATGACTATTTTTCCAACTAACTTTTAAATGCAGGCGTTTCGATACGGGCTTTAACGTTTCGATACGGGTGTTCTGAAATGGCCAGAGGCGTTCCGAAACGGGTGTCGTGATAGACTGCAACGGCTCTTTCTACTTAAAGAGCATTTCGAAACGGGTTCGAGCGTTTCGAAACGGGGAGCTGCAGAACTGCATTTATGGTGGGAATTAAAGTCCTCAACGGCTCCAATTTGATCCCAACGGCTAGTAACGGCTACAAACTCAATTGGGAGTATAAAAGGGACCTCCAAGCATCAAGTAAAGGCTAATGTTCATATTGTCAAACATCAAATGATCAAGAATTGTCTTAGAGCTTAAATTGTCATTTATTGTATAGACAAACACTAGTGAGCCAAAATTGTCAAATTTGCTCAAGTGTTTTAGGTTTTGGGTGAGTGCTAAATTGTGCAAACAAACACCTATTAAAGGGTTTTAAGTTTGCTTCTTGTTTCTCTTTGTAAGAGAGGGTTTCAATCAAGGCTTTGGGTAGAAAGCTTGATTGTGTATAAGGGTTACCTCCTAAGCCTAGAAAAGGGGACGAATCAATAGTGGATTGATTGGAAATCCTTAGTGGGTAGCTAAGGTAGTGGATGTAGACCTTGGTTAGAAGGTTGAACCACTATAAATCATTTTTTTCAATCTTTATTTTAGCTTCCTTAACCCTTCCACCCAAAAATCCACCTCTCCACCACTTGGTGAACCATATCGGTTGAACGAATCGAGCCCCTCTCAAGTCAACACTCTTCCTAGGAACTCGTTTTATTGTTGTTAATCCTTCAAAGAGGTAGGCTCTGATACCAATTTTTTGAACTTTTGGGGGTGGAGTGGAAAATTAAAATTGATGGACAAAAGAATTTAGAGTGGTTCAAGTTCCAATCAAACTCTACATCCACTACCTTAGCTTCACTAAGAATTTTCCAACAATCCACTAATTGTTCTTCCCCTTTTCTAGGCTAAAGAGGTAACTGTTACAAGACCGGTCAAATTTTCTACCCAAAATTTGACCCCAGCCCTCACACAACAAAACAAAGATGATCAAGGATAAAACAAGTATCTCTCAATACAAAATGTAGCCCAATTACAAGCATTCAACCCAGTTGAATAGATAAAAATGAAAGTTACAACTTCACAATTGGGGTTTACAAGAAATGATGGGATTTTGGCACAAATGCTTGGCTTTGATGTTTGGATGTTTCTTTTGAGATCAATAGTTGTTGCTGAAGCTTTTAAAGGTCCCTTTTATACCTTCTCATTGAATTCTAGCCGTTGGGGTTGTTGCATTCATCAATAGAGTCGTTGGGATGTTATCTTCCCTCAATAAATGCAGTATGCAACCATCCGTTTCGAAATGTCTGATCCTATTTTGAAACAGACCAAAAAGAAAGAGCCGTTGGGGTGTATTAAATAGACCGTACCGAAACGGGTACGATCGTTTCGATACGCTAAGAGTCGTTTCAAAAATCGCTTCGAAACACTTTGCCACTGTCAAAGCCTGTATCGAAATGGCTTGGAAGCGTTTCGATACGCCTTAACGAAAAGTATAAAATCAGTTAAAAACTTTAACGATCATATTTTTAAAACCAGGTTTGAATGTCGTTTCGAAATGTTTAAGGTCGTCTCGATACTACCGTATCGAAACGGGTCAAATCGTTCTGATGTTCTTCATCTGTTTTGAAACTTGTTTTGAAACAGAGGTTAAGAGTTTCAAAAGTGTGCTGGAACACCCAATGTCCGTTCCGAAACGGTGACTCGAAAATCATTGTTTTGACTTCAAAAACACTTAGAAAAGTTTTGACAAGTTGAGTTTTTAACTTAACCATTTTCTTTTAAATATATAGAGAGGTTTGGGGACTTAAAAATTTGTTTTCTCTTTTCCAAATTAGTTCTTAAATTCTTTAGTTATATCAAAATTAGTTTGTTGGTTTCACAAATGATCATAAACCAACCATTGAGGCACAAAGAAGGCTTAACCGAGTCATGAAAGAGGTTGTAAGGAAATAAATCATCAATTGGCTTGATGTCGGTATCATATATCCTATCCCTGACAGTACATGGGTAAGTTCGGTAGAATGTGTACCGAAAAAGCGAGGTATAATTGTGGTAAGAAATGAAAACAATGAACTAATCCCAACTAGGACTATAACTCGTTGGAGGGTTTGCGTGGATTACCGTAAATTGAATAAAGCTACTAGGAAAGATCATTTTTCTTTACCCTTTATTGATCAAATGCTTGACAATCTTACAGGTAAACCCTTCTATTGTTTTCTTGATGGTTATTCAGGTTATAACCAAATTGTCATAGCACGAGAAGACCAAGAAAAGACCACCTTTACATGCTCATATGACACTTATGCCTTTTGAAGGATACCATTCGGCTTATGCAATGCCCCGACAACCTTCCAACGATACATGATGGCAATTTTCTCCGATATGGTAGAAGATTTCCTGGAAATCTTCATGGACGATTTCTCGGTATTTAGAGATGATTTCGATAATTTCCTAAGCAATTTGGAGAAAGTACTTAAACGATGCGGGGAGTCTGACTTGGTCCCAAATTGGGAGAAGTGTCACTTTGTGGTGGATGAAGGTATAGTTCTCGGCCACAAAATCTCATCTAATGGAATTGAAGTCGACAAAGAAAAAGTGGATATGATCGAGAAACCGCCCCTACCAACTTCAGTCAAGGGAATTCGAAGCTTCTTGGGACATGTAGGTTTTTATAGAAGATTTATAGAAAAATTTTCTAAGATCACTAAACCTTTGTGTAACTTGCTTGAACAAGATAAAGCCTTTGACTTTAATGAATCATGCATCAAGGCATTCGAGACCCTAAAACAGAAACTTGTAACCACACCAATAGTAATTCTACCAAATTGGACAATGCCCTTTGAACTTATGTGCGATGCAAGGGACTTTGCGGCAGGATCAGTTCTATGTCAACAAGCAGGTAAGATCTTTCATATGATCTACTAGGCTAGTAAAACTCTTAACAAGGCGCAAGTAAACTACACCACCACCGAGAAAGAGTTACTAGCCGTAGTGTTCGCTTTTGATCAATTTCTTTCGTAACTGATTGGAACCAAGGTAATTGTTCATACTAACCATTCGGCAATTAAGTACCTCTTTGCCAAGAAAGATGACAAACCTCGTTTAATTCGTTGGATATTACTTTTACAAGAGTTTGACATTGAAATTAAGGACATGAAAGGTACCGAGAACCAAGTTGCTGATCATTTGTCATGATTGGAACAAGGAGAAAAAGACACCACAAACGCAGAAATCCAAGAAGCATTCCCGGATAAGCAGTTATTCATTGCTCGAGCAACCTCGACTGATAGTGCCCTGTCAATGGCAATAGGGATTGCCTCGGCAATACCCTTGGCAACAACTATGACACCAGCTTTAATAGCACCATGGTATGTCGATCTTGTGAATTTCTTGGTTAGTGGTATATTACCTTATACCCTTACACACCAAGGGAAGAAGCGGTTCCGACATGATACTGAGCATTATTATTGGGACGAGCCTCTTTTGTTTAAACAATGTGCAGATCAAGTTATAAGAAGGTGCGTCCTAGAAGAAGAACAACAAAATGTGCTCGCGCAATGTCATTCTTCACCTTATGGAGGCCATTTTGGAGGGACATGAACCGTGGCCAAAGTCTTGCGATCAGGATTGTATTGGCTCACGCTTTACAAAGATGCCCAAGAGTTCTACAAACAATGCGATCGTTGTAAACGAACAGACAATATTTCAATGCGACACGAGATGCACTTACAAAACATCCTTGAAGTTGAACTATTCAATGTTTGGGGAATTGATTTCATTGGACCTTTTCGATCATCATGTGGGAATCTCTAAATCCTCATTGTCTTTTACTATGTATCCAAGCGGATCAAGGCGATAGCAACTCCAAACAATTATTCCAAAATTGTGCAAAAATTCCTTTAGAAAAACATATGCACACAGTTTGGAATGCCGAGCGCAATCATTAGCGATGATGGCAAGCACTTCGATAACAATTTAATCGCCAAGGTGTTACAAAGATTTAGAGTGTCACACAAAATTGACATGGCATATTACCCACAAAAATGGGCAAGCTGAGATTTCTAACCGAGAGTGGAAAAATATCCTTGAGAAAGTAGTCAACCCCTCTCGTAAGGATTGGTCTCTTCGACTTGATGATGCACTTTGGGCCTATCGGATAGCATTCAAAACATCATTAGTCATGTCCCCTTTCTGACTTGTCTACGAAAAAAGTTGTCATCTATCGATGGAAATCGAACATAAGGCGTATTGGGCAATCAAAACTGTGAATAAGGATTGGGAGAGTGCTGGACAAAAATGACTATTGGACCTTAATGAGATAGAGGAGTTCCGTGCCTTAGCTTACGACAATGCAAGAATATACAAGGAGAAAACCAAGCGTTGGCAAGACAAGAAGCTATTGCTCGGGCAATTAGTCCTGTAACCCCCCAAAACCCGGCCTAGAAGAAAAGACCGAATTTAGGAAGTCACCGTTGAAAACTTTTCCCTCAAGTAATAAATTTTAGGTTTCAATAATTTATAAAAACAAAAAAAATAAGTTATTTATTGAATACAATGTCGTTCCACAATAAGTTCATTAAAAAAACACGGCCATAAAAATAAAAAAATATCATAAAATAATTATTCAAATACCCAAATAAAAATTCGCATCCATGTTAAAATAGTTAAAAATCCCAAATAAATGTATAAGTATCTGATTTACATAAAGTTCCCAAATAGTAAAATAACTAATATAAAAATGAAATAAATCTGAAAATCTAAAACGTCCATACAGAAAACTGAAATAAATCTGATAATTTGTGATCCTCCAAGTACCGAAAACCTATGTCTGAGAATCTGAAATAGAAGCTAAGGGGGGAGTCAGCTATTAAGCTCAGTGTGTCTCTAAAGTGCAGGCAATCACAAACTCAGTTTCACAACAATAAATTTTCACAAAAATGTTCAAAAGACACATTAAGTTTAAACACGGTTTTATGAAATCACAATGCAATGCACCCATACTCCATAGTCACCAAAAAGAGTAGGTTCCCCAGAACCTCTCACTACATAGTCACCAACACAAGTGGTATAAACCACTAACTTCCTCCGTACAATCCCAACCCATGATAACACAGTAAAAAGATATCACAGTTTTCACAGTCTCAACACAGTCCGATAATAAATCCGAGATTCACAACTCATTTACTTTAAATCACAAGTATGCACGGAAAACATAATGTAAAATCACAACACAATTGAAAATTTCAGTCACAAAAATAAAGTATGTAGCACAGAAAGAGAACACACATAAAAATCATTTATTTATAGCACCAGAAGAAACACACCTTAATCGGCAATAGCTCTAACGACAAACAAAGGGAGGCTGCGACTTCGATGTAAGGTAACGACAACGTCAATTCGAGAAGAATTTATAAAATATGGGAATAACTAAGAGCGACAACACTTTAAAACTTAAGGCTTGGGTTTATTTCTGTACGTAATAACTATGACTATATATAGAGAGAGTTGGGAGTTGGTAATCTAAACAAATTAGGTTTAAAATAATAATAATAATAATAATAATAATAATAATAATAATAATAATAATAATAATAATAAAACAAGAATTTAAGTTAAAAAAAAGAGAGTCAATTCAACCGTGAGTAAAAAGGAGAATTAGAATTCAATTTGAAATTAAAAGATTAACTATATATATATATATATATATATATATATATATATATATATATATATATATATATATATATTATACGGCTATAATTAATAATTATAATAATTAAAAAAATAGAGGAAGAGACTGGCGGCTTATTTAGAATTCAATTTCATAAAAAAGGTTATTTGCATAATCAATCCTTGACTTTTCAAGAAATTTCATATTAACTTTCAAGTTTGACAAAAATTCCTATTTAGTCCACCATAGAAAATAAGGGTTTTTAATTACAGATTTCAAAATTAAGATTCTAAATTAGGGATTTTTTTTAAATCTAGGGTTTACAATTTGGGCATAATTTTTGGGGTGTTACAACTCTCCCACCCTTAAAAGAAATTTTGTCCTCAAAATTTTCAGACCAACGACATACTTAAAAAAAAGTTTTGATAACAATTTTAAAAAGACATTTTAGATCAGGTTACGAATGACAACACATAGTTTTCAAATAGGCTTTAATCTCAAATTTATAAGAACGAGTATGATCATGATTGGTCACTAATCTGGAGCTCCTACGAGATGGCATAATAATCTATCAACATAAGGGACAATCCTAGAATTAGAGTTGGTACTTGGAGTCTCTATTCAAAACATATCTTTAATTCTTTAAAATAATAAATTTATCAAAAATTTCCATTTTGCCCCAAAACATTTAATATGCATGTAAAATATATTTTAGGTTTAAAAATTTATGTGAGCCTCACAGTCCGAGGGTTGAACTTAGCTCTGATACCACTAAATGTAACCCCCCTAAACCCGGCCTAGAAGAAAAGACCGAATTTAGGAAGTCACCGTTGAAAACTTTTTCCCTCAAGTAATAAATTTTAGGTTTCAATAATTTATAAAAACAAAAAATAGGTTATTTATTGAATACAATGTCGTTCCACAATAAGTTCATTAAAAAAAACACGGCCGTAAAAATAAAAAAATATCATAAAATAATTATTCAAATACCCAAATAAAAATTCGCATCCATGTTAAAATAGTTAAAAATCCCAAATAAATGTATAAGTATCTGATTTACATAAAGTTCCCAAATAGTAAAATAACTGATATAAAAATGAAATAAATCTGAAAATCTAAAACGTCCATACAGAAAATTGAAATAAATCTGATAATTTGTGATCCGCCAAGTACCGAAAACCTATGTCTGAGAATCTGAAATAGAAGCTAAGGGGGGAGTCAGCTATTAAGCTCAGTGTGTCTCTAAAGTGCAGGCAATCACAAACTCAGTTTCAAAACAATAAATTTTCACAAAAATGTTCGAAAGACACATTAAGTTTAAACACGGTTTTATGAAATCACAATGCAATGCACCCATACTCCATAGTCACCAAAAAGAGTAGGTTCCCCAGAACCTCTCACTACATAGTCACCAACACAAGTGGTATAAACCACTAACTTCCTCCGTACAATCCCAAACCATGATAACACAATAAAAAGATATCACAGTTTTCACAGTCTCAACACAGTCCGATAATAAATTTGAGATTCACAACTCATTTACTTTAAATCACAATTTTATTCACAATCTGAAAATAGTATGCACGGAAAACATAATGTAAAATCACAACACAATTGAAAATTTCAGTCACAAAAATAAAGTATGTAGCACAGAAAGAGAACACACATAAAAATCATTTATTTATAGCACCAGAAGAAACACACCTTAATCGGCAATAGCTCTAACGACAAATAAACGGAGGCTGCGACTTCGATGTAAGGTAACGACAACGTCAATTCGAGAAGAATTTATAAAATATGGGAATAACTAAGAGCGACAACACTTTAAAACTTTAGGCTTGGGTTTATTTCTGTACGTAATAACTATGACTATATATAGAGAGAGTTGGGAGTTGGTAATCTAAACAAATTAGGTTTAAAATAATAATAATAATAATAATAATAATAATAATAATAATAATAATAATAATAATAATAATAATAATAATAATAATAATAATAATAATAATAATAAAACAAGAATTTAAGTTAAAAAAGGAGAGTCAATTCAACCGTGAGTAAAAAGGAGAATTAGAATTCGATTTGAAATTAAAAGATTAAATATATATATATATATATATATTATACGGCTATAATTAATAATTATAATAATTAAAAAAATAGAGGAAGAGACTGGCGGCTTATTTAGAATTCAATTTCATAAAAAAAGGTTATTTGCATAATCAATCCTTGACTTTTCAAGAACTTTCATATTAACTTTCAAGTTTGACAAAAATTCGTATTTAGTCCACCATAGAAAATTAGAGTTTTTAATTACAGATTTCAAAATTAAGATTCTAAATTAGGGATTTTTTTAAGTCTAGGGTTTACAATTTGGGCATAATTTTTGGGGTGTTACAAGTCCTCCTTTTTCAATTCTCGGTTAAAGCTTTTCCCGGGAAAATTCGGATCAAGATGGTCCAGACCTTTTGAAGTTGTCAAATCATTCTCCCATGGTGCCGTAATAATCAAGTCATAAAATATGGCCATGAATTTAATGTTAATGGACAAAGATTAATACACTACTCCGACACCCATATCATGCGCGACAAAGAAGTTGTCACTTTAGGTGATGCATAATCATGCACTCCTTGAGTATTTTAATTTTTGTTCTCCATATTTTTATCTTTATTTTAGGATAAAGAGTAGTTTTTACTTTCAATTTTATTGCTAATAAATATTTTCTTTATTTTTTTTTGTCTTTTAGGAAATGAGTTTAAAGTGAAGAAGAATTGGAAAGAAGATTGAACTCATAGCCTGTAATTGAGGGATACAAGGGCTGATTCTTAGGGATATATGGGCTAATTTTTAGGGATTCTAAACCTAAATTTTTACCCTAAAATTACCTCCTAACCCCTACCCCTAGCCGGCCAACTCTTCACCTTCCCCATACATTACTTACCGCCCACTCAAATCAATGTCATTAAAGATTTCAAATTTGGTTTTCAAATTTGTAATCATGAGAAAACGCACTATTTCATAACCCCTTATCATAACACTCAACCATTACAATCTTCAAAACCTTTTCTCTTTCACTTAAACTCCCAAATTTTCTTCTTCTATTTTCTCTAGATAGCCGATTCTCACAACACCACAAAACCACCATGGCCACGAAACTCAAAACAATGGAGCACCAAGAAATAAGCAAAGAGCCACCCTTCAAGAGATATGCCACGCCGGAAATAAAGATAAGATACTTGGCAAAGTTTTCCCATCGAAAGGTCTTGGAAAAGCAAGGGTTTTCCTACAACACATCACACCAAGATTTCGGTTTGGAACCATTCGTCTTCCGCATAATGGAGCAGCAAAAATGGCAAATTCTTTGCCAACAACCAAAGCCAGGCAATGTTAGTAGGGTTCGAGAATTCTATGTCCACTCTCCCAACCTGAACAACCCCTGCGTATTTGTTTGCGGCAAGGCCATCCCGATTGACCCCGACTTCATCAACTTTTTCTATGGGCTAAACATTCCGAAAAATGAACACAAGGAGTTCGTTGACAACCTCATGTCGGGATATTATGATGACATCCTCAAAGAGCTCACCATTACCGGCACAACATAGAATGAAGGGGCATTCAAAGGCACGGTAAACCGCCTAAGGCTTAAGCCCGAGGCAAAACTTTGGAATAGTTTTGTCAAAAGATGCTTAATGCCAACCTCACACAACACCACGCTTGACAAGCCTAGACTATTATTAATTCATTCTATATTGCTTAACTGTACTATAAAGGTTAGATCTATCGTATGCAATGAGATGTCTCAATGTAGTCTAAAGGACAAGGGGAAACTCTATATCCCAAGCCTCATAATTGGATTGTGTGAGCAACAACATGTGCCAATTAATCCGACCGATAAGAAGACACCGACAAGGAAAGGAAGGATGAGAGACCAATATTTAAAGATCATGGGAGTTTCCGAAGCCGAGCCATAGCCCACTCCGATCAAAGGAATTGCCTCGGTAACATCTCCGGGCAATGCCACGACAACAACCCCCACCAACGCCAATACGGGTGAACCAGCGATAGCAACACTCGAGGAAATGATTCGGCCACTTGCACACCGGTTAGAGACCATGGAGAAGAGGCAGCTGGAGTTTATGAGTTAGATGAAGGATTAAAACAACGCCATAATCCAAGTGATCCTAGAGAAATACACAAACAACTCGGTGAGGTTCCTAATTTTTCCAGCCGACATCATTGTCGTGGCAATGCCCACAACCACTACCTCAGCAATGCCTACAACCTCTGCCTCGGCAATGCCTACTAAATATGCCCCAGCAATGCACAAAATTGATGCCCCACCGGTCCTGGATGACGAAGGCAAAGCGCCATTAACCGAGCCAAGTCGCACTGAAATACGGTCAGAATTTTCCGATTCGGAAGCATCTTTCGCCATCCAAGTCAAATCAGTCTCGGCATCCCCTGCCTCGGCAAAATACAAGGCCTCCACCACCGAGGAAATTAACACTAAGGAGGACGATGGTGACGAGATGAGAAAACAACCAGCTCTTACACCCGCTACACGCCATCAACCACCTCGAGCAAGCAAGAGAGTTAAGCAACTCGCGAGAAGGAAACTCATAATTCAAGACGATGACCTCTCCGAGTCATGGTAATTTCATTTCTTTCGTTTTCACATTTTTTTCCTTGTACTTTTGTGTTTTCATGCATTAAAGGCAATGCTCTTCTCGAGTTTGGAGGCGATAATTGTCTTTATTTAGTTTCATGTTTAGTTGCACTCATCTTTAGGAATCACATGTAGGATGCATCGATTACTTGCCCTAGTTCTAATCGAATTAAATTTGCCTAGACTTGATGACTTTTTAATGATGACATTACCATTGCACTTAATTTTTCATACTTTCAACTCTAGGATGACCATGGAAAATACTTAGAATCCTACTATGATTCTAAAACTAAATGTACACTTTTGTGACTCGAAGGATTGAAGGAATTCTAGTGAACTTAGGTAAATCACTTAACTATTTGGGTAAAAAAATAGGTTTAGAATATTTCTAGAGGTGCACAAAACCAGCTCTAGAAGTCACTACTAGAGGTACCCGAAATTGGCTATAGTATTATGCTTAGAAGAATTACTAGAGGTGCCTGAAATTGGCTCTAGTCCATTAGGTTATATAATTTGAAAGAAATTAATAAACTAGAGGTTCCTGAAATTTGCTCTAGTTGAAGTAATTAAGAACCCAAGGAATTAAATTGATTGTGTAATGTTTATATAGAATCCGGAAAATCATCTTGTACATAGAACATGGACAAACTCGCGAGTATTATAGTTTGATTTCGAGTAATTCCTAGGCCATCCGAAAGGTTGAAAGTCATACATACAAGTGCATGGTTCTGAGAAAGTACTTAAGTTCGAAGCAAAATTCATGAAGTTTAGACTCTCGGCAAGTAATTGTTAGGTTGTACTACTTGAGGACAAGCAATAGTTCGAGTTTGGGGATGTGTTAGGTGTGTAAAATTACTAGATTTCGACCCTTTTTCATCTCAATTATTGTTAGAATTAGGCACATATTAGTTATATTATTAGCCATTCATGCATAATTGCATTGTTTTCTTCCTTACAATGCTTGATTATCTTTAATTGCTTATTTGGTGGAAAAGGTGATGCTCTGCTATATGTTTCGATGTGTGCAAGTTAATTGCCCAGGCAAGTATTGTCGTGGCAATGAAGGAAAAAAGAATGATGTTGATTTAAGACAAGAAGAATTTGCCAATTTCAACATAAAGAAGATGCTACTCTTCACAACCAAGAGATGCTGATTTCAACAAGGATTCAATCCTCTCTATAAGTCGAAAGTCACAAGAATTCCTAGGAGAAGTCAAAGTCCCTTGAGTAGATTAAATGAGATTAACTTCCAAGAAGATAAGAGGAGTTATAGGAGGAATAAAATAATAAAATAAAAAGGAATTTATTTCTTTTATTTTATAGCATTTAATTCCATCTTAACTTCCTCCTTAAGAAGGAGTATAACCTACCAATCCCCTATAAAAAGAAGAGAATGCGCAACCAAGAAAAGAGAGTCGAATTGGGGAGAAAATCGGCAAGGAAGCTGAAGATCAAGGCAGCCCTAGTCTTTTTTTCTTCTTTGTTTTTCGGTTGATGTTCTTATGGGAAATTATCTTGTGTTGTTCCTAGTCCCAACTATGAACTAAACTATCTTAGGCTAGGATTATTTGTTTAGTAGTTGTGAGAAAATGTTTGGATCTTGTTTAGGTTTTTGTTATTCAATTTAAGTTTAATGTTTGCTTATTCTTGGTGTTTATCTTTACTTGCAATTGAATTACGAGAGAAAATTGTGATTGCATCCATTTATCTAATATCGGGAGTGTTATATTTAAGAAATGAATGAGCACATTGAGAGGCGTAAGATCGGTTGATGTTCACCCTTGGTTCACGCTGGGAGGTATTATCAAGGCTTGCACATTGATAGAGTTTTGACCTAGGGATAAGAAGAAACCATTGAAGAACGCTTTGCCGAACCTTGAAGGTTGTCGCTCAATTTCCCGAGCAGTAGCATAATTATTTGCCCTGGCAACCGCCTTACCAATTAACCAAGCAATCACTTTGTGCATAGCCAGGCAATCGTATTGCCCATTGTCGCGGTAATCATTTTGCCCATTGCCGAGGCAATCAAGTTTCCTTTTGCATGCAAAACTGAGACTGTTTCATTCGGATTCGACACTACGATGCAATATAATCTGGCTTATTCTCTCATTCTATCAACTTATTTCTTTAGTTTACTCGTTTATTTTAGTTTAGTCGATTACTCAACCTAAAACTATTACTTGTGTTTTTTATTACTTTTCAGTGCGAGACGATAGGTTCTTGAAGTGGCACAAATCCTTGTGGAGATGATATATTTCTATACTATAACTTGCGACGTGTATACTTGCACAAATTGTGAAACACTCAAATCATGCAACAAAGATAAAGGAAGACTGAGGCATTCCTAATGAGAAGAACGGCTTCAAGACTCGATGGTCAGATCGTTCGGACAAAATCCATGTCTTTTCAGTCATTGCCTTATTCATGTTCCACGAAAAGGGTGGAAGTTATAATACCCGTATTTTGTTCGGACACTCGTATATACTATTAATTCGATATAAGTAACCACAAACAGATATAAATAAATAATGAGACTTAATGTTTTTTTTTTGAAAGTTAAGACTTAATGTTAATAAATAAAATAGTCCAAAATACCAAAATCCTTAAAAAATAAATGTCCATTTACAAGTCTTAAAGCCGAACCAAAGCCCAAACATTATATACTAACGACCTTTCACGCCCAAAACCAGTAAAAGCCCAAAGAAACACATATGTGTTTCTTTGGCCCACCAAAAATGCCACGTGGCAGCCATTCATTTACCCATTCTGTTTCACGTGGATTCTGGTCTTCGCTGACATCAGCGCTAACGCCGACTATAAATAGCTACTTGGAGAAAGAAAAAAGCAATTAATAATTAATGGTTGTGCAATTAATCAGGGTAATGATTGAGGAGAGAGGGGAAACTAAAGTGATAGATTAGAAGGCTGAACGGTCATCGGATAACCCGCTGAGAAGGTTTCCGAAGTACATCGAACCTATCATAAGGTATATTTTTGCCCCTTCTTTTACTTTCTTGCATAAATAATCCAAAAAAGAGTCAGATTCGAGTCTAAAACCTTAAAAACAGTAGCCTAAACCTAGATCTAGAGCAAAACATAAAGTTGAAATCAAAGTTTCGAATGCTTATCTTGTGCCGAATGTCGTCAGTGTTATAGATCTAAGAGCTTAGGACTACTAAAGAAGTAAAAAATGATAGGAGGAGAGAGAGTTTTGGTTTCGGGTAGGTAGTTTAGGACGGGGAAGATGGGTGTTTCAATTGAAACGGGCCTTAGATTAGGGTTTTTGATGGAAAATTAAGCATTTTTGGAGTTTTTAGGGTTTCGGTGCGGCGGCGAACGGTGGCCGAAAATCACTCCGGCGGCGAAGCACAGCAGCCAGAGTTGCAGGTTTGGCCAGAGAAGATTACCAGAGGTACAAGTTCAATCGAAGAAGGTGATCGTAAAGTTTCTAGTGACCGGAGAAAGGAAGGGATGACTGGAGATGACGGTCGGTGATCGGCATCGCCTCTGACGGCCAAGAAACAACACGAGTTTGGGTATCATGTCAGTTGAGGATCAAATGAGGAAAATCGAAGAAGATGGTTTGTGTTCTTGAGAAAATGAGGGATTTGATCGAAAAGTAACATGGATTAGTAAAGTTTAGGTGTTGGAGTTGGATCAAAGGATGAAAAATGAAGAACGGAGTAAGAACAAAGGGTGAGAAATGAGCTTTGATCCAAAAAAAATAGAAAATGGAAGTTGTTATGTGTTTGTGGGGATCGAACAAGGGAAAATGAAGAATTGGGATGAATTTGAGGATAAATGAGGGGTTTTGATTGAAAATAAGGTTTGTTTATGGGTTTGTAGATGTTAGTACAGAGAGAGGGAGAGAGATTAAGATGGGAAGAGAGAGAGTGTTTGTGGAAATGGTCGATTTAACTCGATCGAGGGGTTTAAATTCCTGAGTCGAAACGATGTCGTTTTGGCACCAGGTTGGCTCGACTCGCGCAAGGGATTCGGACCCGGGCAGAGGATCCGCGCACTTCTTTTCCCTTTTCCTACCTTGATCTTTCAAATTTTCCTTTGCTTACAATCCAGTCACCAAAACATTGTAAATTGGCACCCAAATTGAAATAGTAATTCAATTTAGTCCCTTTTAACTATGCCTTGAGTTTTAATTTTTTTCAATTTTGTCATTTACAGCTTTGATAATTTAATTGCAAATGTTTAATTTACCTTGTATGCATGTTTTTTTTAAATAAGCATGTAGTATATTTGTTTAGGGGAATTTAATACACTTAGTAAAATAGAATTAGAGCCTTTTATGATTAGGTTTTCTAATTAAATCTAATTAATTTGATAGGAAAGGGCATTATAGTAAATGTAACGCCCCAATTTTGGGCCTAGAGGTTTTAAAAGTGATTTAGGGTTTAGTGAATCTATATTAGAGATCCGGGTCGGTTCAGGGAAATCTTAGTTAGGGATGTGATAAAATCATGCAAAAATTTTCTAAAATCCTAATTAAATATTTAGTAATGGGAAGTGAAATCAGTTTTGAAAAATAAATTTTGGAAAGTCGACATTTCGGCTTGGTGACTAAAATGTAAAAATTGAAAGTTTTGTTTTAATGGCTAAATTGAAGAGAGCTAAAACTTAGAATCCTTAGAGAGCTATTAGACCATATTGGTATCAGCTAACTCCCTTGATTTGGTGTTTTAAATGTTTTAATTAAGAGTTTTAATAAATGTGTTTTAATAAAAAGAGATTTTATTAGCCAAATCATTTTCTCACGTAACTTCTTTTCTTTAAACTTTTCTCTCAACTTTCCCAGCAGCCAAACTCTCTTTTCATCACTAGAATCTTCAGAGAATTTTACTATTTCATTAGCTTTTGATTCCTAAATGATGCCCATGGATTTCTACAACATTTAGCAAGAGTTTTCGAGATGAATTTCACCAAAATCTTTGCAAATCAAGGGAAGGCTTGTGTTAGAGGTGATCTTTCTTTTCACTCCTCTAATTAAGGTTCTTTATTGAAATTCTCAAGTCTTTGGCTCTCTATTTTTGTTTATCAACAAGATTTTGTAATTGAATTGATGAAATTTGGTAGTAAAGCTTTGAAAGATCGATTTTCAAGATTTTCGTTTGGGCACAATTTTGATTGATTTGTGAATGATTTTAATCATTATTTGGATGTTAAATGATGGGGTAATAATGGTTTTGTGGTAATAATCTCGGATTGAGTTGGATCTTTAATTGTTAGATTTTGAGTTTTTGGGATGTTAATGTGAAATCTGAGGTTTTGGAGGTATAAAGATGATATTATGATGTTTTTGGATGTTGATTTATGGTTAAATTGTGATGGAAGTGTTTGTTGATGGTTGGGCTGAGTTTATTGATCAATCGAAGGTGATTTCGGTTGCTTCGGATGGGTATTTTGGTGCTTTAGGATAGAGCAACGAGATTATTTAATTTGCTAGTGGTTTTGATGCATTATGATGTATTGATCCTCTATTCTTGTGTGGTATAAACAGGGGAGAATACTTTGGAAACAAACGGTGGAGATCTGAGGGCATTAAACGCTTGATTTTTGCGTCGGCAATTGAGGTTTCGCAAGTCGGTGAGTGGAAATGAGATTTCCAGCTTTGAAACATCTTAAAAGTGGTTTTGGAAACTTAGTGTAAGCTTGAAACGCTTCACTAAGTTCAGAAGTAAGCAAAGTGATTTTTCTCCCTCCGGTTGTGCTATTATAGGCTTGTTGATGCACTTGATTTTATATGTGTTTATCTATTATTTTAAAGCATGATTTTGAGTAAGGGATTTATTGACTATGATGCCATATTGCTAAATGATGCACATGGTAAGTGATCCTTCAGCTTAAAAGGCCTCTATGTGATGATTTATGCCTTGTTTTAACATTTTCCTTTTGGATGCTTTGATTTCATAGGAAGCATGCCTCTAGTTTACCTTGACGTTAATTATCTTGTTTCGATGGTTGATATCATTATGTATGCTTAGGAAATGTTGTTAAATTTTCATTGGATGTGTTTGAAGTATGTTGGATTGCTTTTAAGTGGGTTTAAATTGGTAAAACCAACCTTTAGTGTAATTTAAGACTACAGGGTATCAATACCCTTCTTAGGGTATCGGTACGGGCTTGCTAAATAGGAAGGCGGTCGCGGGGGCATATCGATACTAGTTTTGGCTACTGATCTTGGGCGGACCGATACGGGCTCGAAGGGTATCGGTACGGCCTTAGTAACTTTGAATTTTGAATGTTGCATTCGTAGAGGGCATATCGATACCCTCCTCAAGGGTATCGGTATGGTAGTCGTTATGGTGCTAGAAAGCTTGTTTAAATGTTTTGTTTTTCTTACGTTTACTACCTGAATGTTTTGGATGCAATTAATTGCATTTTAATGGTTATCTTGAGCTGAGTTTTGTTAGAGATGCATGTAATGAGACTAATTATAGGTTGGTAATCCAAAATTGCGGAAACCCTTGGAATTTGATAAATTTACATTTTGTTCCCTAAAAGCTTATTTGAATGCAATTGATATTCGATTGATGTTATGTACATTCCGCTGCAATGTTAAACACCTTGGGTTGTAACGAGCATCTAGACAAGATAAAAGAAAAAAATAGGGTCATTTATTGAGGTAAATCTTCCTGGTTTACTTCAATATTTCTCGTGTGACTCGTTCGGTTCGATTTCTCGCCTAGGCCGGGTCGAAGGGGTTACATTTGGTGGTATCAGAGTCAGGTTTTGAAAGAATGGGATGATGGTAAATTAATGGTAACTCGATGTGATGTGATTGTATGTAATTTGTTGTGTTTGCTTTGCACAGTGGATGTTATGAGCATGTTAATGTTGATCAAATGATAGTGATGCTATGTATGATGATTGTGATGTAAGCATGTCCTGTTATATATGATGACGTTGTGGGCTGAATGTTATTGTTTGTAATGCACGATGATTGTGACATATGTACATTGAATGCTTTATGCTATGTTGGGGGAAACAGGGATGACCATTGCCTTATTACTGTAGTGAAGCGTTTTAAATAGAATTCGAAGTCTTGGATCCTTGCTAGAAGCTGGCCTGATTTCTGGTTTTGTTTTATATTCATGCCTTAAATATAATAGCACAATGGGACCGATGGGAGAGCTACGATCAGGATCGGTTGCTCATGCTGGTGAGCAAAGAAATCAGGAGAACGAGGTTCTGCCTGGTGCGAATTTACCTCTTCCACCGCTGATGAGTATTTATTTTGGTTGTATTTTTTGTCCTTATTTCGATTAAATATAAGTTTGAGGGGCTTAACTAGGCTGTTTTATGTTGCCTTCATGCAGGTTACGTGATGCTGGAAATAAGCTGGAATGCTGTAGAAAATACTAGAGTCGTAGACAGATTCATTGGCATGAATCAGGGCATGAATGCTGACTGGGCGCCATGACAGCACCTTCTAGAAGCTGACGCCAGCAGCAGTGATAGCTTATCAAGCCACTTATCAAATAGCCGATCGTCCAGATTTTAATTTTTAAAATTCCAACTTGGGATAATTATCTTATGTAATTTAAATTAAATTTGAGGTTTATCATTTTAGTTTTTTAGGGTTTTCAGCTACTATAAATACCCCACTTTGGGGGTGAGTTAGAACATCACTTGCTCATTGTTCTCTTATACCTTTGAGTTTAATAAAGTTCTCTATTTTTCTCCATTTCCATTTCCCCCATTTCTTCCATTATTTAATTAAGTATGGTTTCTTCACCAACCATGCTTAACTAAACCCCCTTTAGCCAAAAGCAACGCCAAACCCGACTAAACTCGTGAGATTAGAAAAGTTCTTCATTCCTTCAACAATTATTTTTAAAATTCTTTGTAAAATTGATTAGGCAATCGACCTAATCTTTAGGAATCTCAATTGTTTCATTCTGAGAGAGCGCATCGGGTTGAAGTGGTTTAGATCCATCGTTGGGGACGAGGAAAAGCTTGTAGCCAATTCAACTCCCTAAGAACAAACTTAGTGGCGGTCCACTAAGGGGAATCAAAATCGGAAACAATTCTCATCGAGACAATTATCCAAGCACGAGCTTCTCCAGCACTGACTCAGAATTGAGTTAGCATCGATTGTCATAGCTAACCAACTAAAGCTTGATTGCAAGGATTGCCCTGGGAGTCGAGTTTACACAAGAGAAGTAAGTTGCAAGGGTTGGGCCTTGTAGACTGTAATTGGCAAGAAAGTTGAAGAAAAATCAATTTCAGTGATCGAGGATGTCGTGGCAAAGCGTGGCTTGAGACTAATTCATTCCATAATTCATTTTCAATATTTATTTTCGTTCTTATTATTTTTTTCATTACTCAAATTAATTCTCTAAACCCCCCACTTTTATTTTTATAGGTTTCTTCGTCTAAGTCAGAACGTAAGGGTGTTAGAACACCTATTCCCTGTGGATCGACCTTTACTCTCGCTATACTATTTTTATTCTTATTTATTTGAGTTTAAGGATTTATTTTTAACACTATACGATGTGTGTCAAAATTGGCGACATTGCCGGGGACTACAAAAAAGTACTAATATTGTTTCATTTGATTTTTGACTAGGAGCAATCCAGGAGAATAATTTGAACTCATCCTGGAAATTGAAGCACTAGCCCGAAAAGTTGAACGCACAAACTCTTCGGGAAAAGAAAAATAAACGACGCCGACAGAGATTTGAACGCGATCTAGAGATCACATCCGAAGCAGAGTCAAACTACAACCAAATCCAATGGGAGACGAAAATCAAACTATTCGCCAGTTAAATACGGCACCCGATGGTCAGCAACCAATGTGTATAACCTTCCTAAATGGTGAAACACCATTCGTGCTAAAAACGGGTTTGATCCACCTTTTACCTACTTTTCACGGCTTGCCAATGGAAAATCCTCACAAACATTTGCAGCAATTTCACATGGTTTGTCTAAGCACAATGCCTCATGGAGTATCCGATGACCAAATTAAACTTAGAGCTTTTCCATTTTCTTTAGCAAATATCGCAAAAGATTGGTTATTTGATTTACCCCCAAACTCTGTTACAACCTGGACTGACATGGCTAAACTCTTTCTTGACAGGTTCTTCCCTGCGGCAAAAGCGAGCGAAATAAGGCGCAGCATCCTGAGCATTCAACAAAGGGAATCCGAATCTTTATATGAATACTGGAGAGGTTTAAAAACTTGTGTGCAAATTGTCCACAACATGGATTGTCGGAACAAACCCTTCTTCAGTATTTTTATGAAGGTTTGACACCCATGGATATGAAAGTAATAGATGCGGTAAGCGGCGGAGCTCAAGTCAATATGACCCCAACAACGGCTAAAACATTGATATCAACCATGGCCGCCAACTCGCAAAGGTTTAATCAATCTGGCGAACCATCTCGAAGGGTTCGTGAGGTAAGTACAGTTTCTTTGGAAAATAAGATTGATAAATTAGCTGAAATAGTGCAATCTCTCGTTGCAGATAAAAAAAGAACAGCTAGACTTTGTGAAATCTGTACTTGTCCAGAACATCTGACAGATTGTTGTCCGATGATTCAAGAAGATGATATCGCTCAAGCCAATGCCATAGGAAATGCATATAATCAGGGATGGAGAAACCAGTCAAACTTCGGTTACGCACAAAACCAGAGGCCAAATCAAGCTTATCAACCAACTGCACCACAACATTATCAACCGTAGAAGCCTTCGTTGGAGTCAATTGTTGAAAGGTTAGCGTTAGCCCAAGAAAAATTTCAACTAAGGACCGAAGCTCACTTTGAAGCAATTGATAAACAGATAAGTCAACTGACATTAGCGGTAAGTCGCTTAGAATCCAAAGGGAAATTACCTTCTCAAACGGAGCCCAATCCTAGAGAGAGTGTGAATGCCATCACTTTACGAAGTGGTACAGTCGTCGAACCAGAAGCCACGGAGGATGGCGTTCAAAAGAAAGGTAAAGGAAAGACAACATCTCCCGTTGAAAAAGATACACCGAACTCGACCCCTAAACCATCCCCCTATGTCGTGCCACCTCCTTTCCCATCGAGATTGGTGAAGAAAGATAAACAAGCCGAAGAAAAGTTGATCATTGATATGTTTCAAAAAGTGGAAATCAATACCCCACTCCTTGACGTAATCCGAAAAATCCCGAGGTATGCTAAATTTTTGAAAGATTTATGTACTAACAAACGTCGTCTTATAGGAGTTGAAAAAGTTAATCTAGGAGAACACGTATCGGCAGTTTTTCAGCGAAGGTTACCACCGAAATTGAAGGACCAAGGTATGTTCGCCATTGCCTGCAAAATCGGTAAAGTGGGTATTAAACGAGCAATGTGTGACTTAGGGGCCTCTGTTAATGTTATGCCACTTTCATTTTATAACTCACTTTCTGATGAGCCTTTGAAGGATACGAAAGTAACTATACAGCTGACGGACATATCCATAATTTACCCAGAAGGATTTTTAGAGAATGTCCTGGTAAAGGTAAACGATTTAATCTTTTCGGCAGATTTCTATGTCATATACATGGAAATCGATCGGACTAATAATTCTCCCGAAATCCTCCTTGGTCGTCCATTTTTAAGTACTGCAAATATGAAAATCGATGTGAGAAGCGAGATCCTTACAATGGAGTTCGATGGTGAGGTGGTAAAATTTGATGTTTACAAAACGATGCGACATCCTAATAATGTTGCTAGTATAAATTTTATAGATGTTATTGAGCTCGCCGTTGAAGAATTTATAGAATCTAAATCTATTGATGATTCGTGTAGGGATTTGAAAGATCACGGCAAAGGAATTAATGAGTTGAAAAATGTTTCCTTTGTTCATTATGATTTACGCCTAACTCCACCGAAATCTAAAATGTTTTCTTTCATTTTGCAGGGATTGAATTTGGAGTTAAAATTACCTCCAGATAAATTGAAGAGTGAAAGAGAAATTTTTCCAGTAAAAAAACTCCATAATCGCAAAATTTCTCGTAGGGAAATACTCAGTTGGATAAAGCGCAAGAACTGGATGAAGTATTTGTCGCAATGCCTGTAGTCTGAACCAGGTCGTCGAGCTAAACGACGTTAAATAAAGCGCTACAAGGGAGGCAACCCATTTTCTTTCTTTATTTCTTGATTTTAATTTTTTAGTTTCGAATTTATTCTTATTTTCTTTATTATTTTTAAAACCCACGTCTACTTCTCTTTTATCTTTTCTTTTTATCATTTTTATTAACTTTCCCCTAATAATATAGTTATTATTACTAATTTAAATTTATTATATATTATTTATTATATATAATTTTTTAAATTTACGTAAGTTAAAAATATATATATATATATATATATATATATATATATTATCTTATTTTTAAATTTAACCTTTGGTGGTTTATCTTTATTATCTTAAATTATTATTTATTTTCAATTTCGAATCATAATATATATATATATATATATATATATATATATATTTTAAATTATTAATATATATATATATATATCTTTATCAACTATATCTAAATTTTTAAAATAAAATTATCCTTTTACAAATTTTTTAATTATCCTTAAAAAACTAACATAATTTTCCCCATATATTTTCTTTATTCTGCAGCTGTCATCTCACCTTCAACCTTCACCAACGTCAAACTCCACCCTAGCAAACACGCCTCGCACCCGAGACCAAGCCTTCGGCTCCCACAGCAGTCGTCGCTCATCATCGGTTTGGTCATGGCCGCAATTGATTAGGGGAGTCTCTCCTTTCCTCTCTTTTACTTTAAATTATCATTTTGGGACAAAATGCATCAAGTGAGGGGGAGGGAGATGTGCTTGTCAAAATTTTTATCTTGCTTATATGTTTTAGTTGTTCTCTTGATTTCTTGATTTTATTAATTTAAGTTCTTCGTTTAATCCTTAGTTTTGCCTTGTCTCACTGTTTTCATATGGTTTTGTATCTATCTTTGTTAGAAAATTCTAGGTTGCATGGTAGATTTTGGCATGATTAATTTTTGATTAAAATCCTTTATATGACATTTCTTTCTCTACTTCACATGATGCTTACCTAGGTACACAAGACAATTTTTGTGAGTTTTGAGCCTAATGAGCATGCATTATTTTTTCTCTTTGTTTCTTTGAGTGTGCCTAGCTAAATTAGTAGCATTCTAGAACTTGTGTTTAAATTCTTTTTGAGATTACATTGATTGAATATGATGCTTAAATATGATTGAGGCACTAGGTTTTAACCATTTCTTTTCCCAAACAAATTGCCTACCCTTTAATTAATTTCCCCTAGTGAAACAATTTTGAGCCTCGGCCTTTTTCTTGAAATTCACCATATTTTAGCCTAATCCTTTTTCTTAATTCCATTATTTTTGTCCCCTTTTCAAGACAAAATTGTCTTAAAAAACAGATTCGAATAAATGCAGTCTAGGAGAAAAAAACATTGTGCAGAAAAAAAACTGTGCAGAAACTGTTCGAATATGCAGTGCAGAAAAATTGTGCAGGAAATTATTCGAGCCTGTAGTAAAAAAAATAGTGCAGTTCGGAAAAATATATACACTGCAGAACAGTTTTTGATTCGAAAGAAAAAAAAGAAAAAGAAAAAAGTTTTGAATAAATTTTTGAGATAATTTTTGTCTTGAATTTTAACCCATATTTTTCAGCCTTTATCCTACCCAAACCTTAGCCCCATTACAATACTTTTTAAGACCTCTTGATTTTTGCATCACATTCATGCTTAGTAGTGGAGATTAGATTTAACCACAAGCCTATGGTAATGCTCTAATTAGTTTTGGCTCGAGTGATTTTCTCCACCCTTAAACACTTTGAGTAACATGAGCGATTCCTTGTGAGGGTACTTGATTTGCATCATTGATGTTAGTAGAGTATTGGAATGTCGTTTTTGCTTAAATTTCTTAATCTTGCCATTTATCTATTTTGCTCCTTGTTTTCTTTCATGTTTAGATGCTTAATGATATAGGAAATTTTGAGACTTCGTGAAATTAAGGATGATATCTTGAACTTAGGTTTATTTAATTTTGAGATACTTGAGGACAAGCATCGGATAAGTGAGGGGGAATTTCATGAGTATTTATTTTGGTTGTATTTTTTGTCCTTATTTCGATTAAATATAAGTTTGAAGGGCTTAATTGGGTTGTTTTATGTTGCTTTCATGCAGGTTACGTGATGCTGGAAATAAGCTGGAATGCTGCAGAAAATACTGGAGTCGTGGGCAGATTCATGGGCATGAATCAGGGCATGAATGCTGACCGGGCGCCACGTCAGCACCTTCTAGAAGCTGACGTCAGCAGCAGTGATAGCTTATCAAGCCGCTTATCGGATAGCCTATTGTCTGGATTTTAATTTTTAAAATTCAAACTTGGGATAATTATCTTATGTAATTTAAATTAAATTTGAGATTTATCATTTTAGTTTTTTAGGGTTTTCAGCTACTATAAATACCCCACTTTGGGGGTGAGTTAGAACATCACTTGCTCATTGTTCTCTTCTACCTTTGAGTTTAATAAAGTTCTCTATATTTCTCAATTTCCATTTCCTCCATTTCTTCTATTATTTAATTAAGTATGGTTTCTTCACTAACCATGCTTAACTAAACCCCCTTTAGCCAAAAGCAACGCCAAACCCGACTAAACTCGTGAGATTAGAAAAGTTTTTCATTCCTTCAACAATTCTTTTTTAGATTCTTTGTAAAATTGATTAGGCAACCGGCCTAATATTTAGGAATATCAATTGTTTCATTCCGAGAGTGGGCATCGGGTTGAAGTGGTTTAGATCCATCATTGGGGACGAGGAAAATCTTGTAGCCAATTCAACTCCCTAAGAACAAACTTAATGGCGGTCAACTAAGGGGAATCAAAATCGAAAACAATTCTCATCGAGACAATTATCCAAGCACGGGCTTCTCCAGCACTAACTCAGACTTGAGTTAGCATCGATTGTCGTAGCTAACCAACTAAAGCTTGATTTCAAGGATTGCCCTGGGAGTCGAGTTTACCCAAGATAAGTAAATTGCAAGGGTTGGGCCTTGTAGACTGTAACCGGCAAGAAAGTTGAAGAAAAATCAATTTCAGTGATCGAGGATGTCGTGGCAAAGCGTAGCTTGAGGCTAATTCATTCCATAATTCATTTTCAATATTTATTTTCGTTCTTATTATTTTTTCATTACTCAAATCAATTCTCTATACCCCCCACTTTTATTTTTACAGGTTTCTTGGTCTAAGTCAGAACGAAAGGGTGTTAGAACACCTATTCCCTATGCATCGACCCTTACTCTCGCTATACTATTTTTATTCTTATTTATTTGATTTTAAGGTTTTATTTTTGACACTATACAACGCATGTCAACTGCCACCACCTGGGGGTGAGGAGCAAGTGCAACACGGACAGGTTGGTCCGATGTTGGATGATTTGACGTCTTTGGTACAGGCGATGATTGGGGCATTCCAGGTTGATGTTGCTGGAGTGCAAGCGCAAGTGCAAGCACATGTGGTTGGGCAATTGGATTTGCCATTGGAACGCTTGCGAAGTTTAAGACGCATTGAGTATCGTGAATTGTCTCCTGAAGCATCTGAGGCTTGGATGGCTAGTATGATCCAGATTTTGGATCAGATGGGGTGTAATGATGCACGCAATTTGGGATGTGTTGTCTCTTTATTACATGGTGATGCATACAGTTAGTGGATGACTGTGACCGCAACTATGGAGACCAATAAGGTGGATTGGGAGTTCTTCCAAGCTGCCTCTAAGAAGAAGTATCTAGGAGTTAGATACTTGGACGACAAGAAGGGTTAGTTCATGTCCTTGGTGTAAGGAAACATGAAAGTGGCTGAGTACGAGGTCCAGTTCGTACGTTTGAGCCAGTATGCTCCGGAATTGGTGCCGAGTGATAGGCATCGATGCGATCGCTTCCGTTATGGCTTGGTATAGGAAGTGAAGACTTTCATGCTAGCTTCCGATTATACTGATTTTGATGTGCTGGTGACGCGTGCCAAAGACATAGATTAGAGTTTGGGTTTGATCTCTCGCGTGGGTGGTTCTAGCTTGAGTAAGAGAGCTTCAGATCTTGGTCCTAGTGGTGGAAAATATAAGAGAAACTGTGATCGTAGATATGGGCCTGAGGCGAGGTGCGCCAGCTTAGGGAAATAGTGTCAGATCTGAACAGTATACTTGCTGGACATGTGGATCACAAGAGCATTTGAGGCAAGATTTTCCTCGTGTGGCTCGAGAAGCACAGGCTCCTGTGGCTGGGGTGGCTAATTCTTGTTGGAACTGTGGATCAACTGATCATATGAGACGTGGGTGTCTTTTGTTAGCTGGAGGTGGTCAGGGTCGGGCACCTATTGTTGCACCACATAGAGGCAGTGGGCGCGGTCGTGGTAATTTTTAACGGAGGGAGGATGGACAGAGAGGTCTAGCTCATGTTGATCTTGTTCAACCCGAGGGTGGTGGCCCTGCGAGGGTGTATGCACACCGCAAGGGACGTAATGACAACGATGTGATTGCAAGTACTTTCACCTTGCAATCCTTGTCTTTGTTAGCTTTAATTGATTCTGGATCTACGCATTCATACATCTTGAGTGAGCATGCACGTTTTCTTGATATCCATGTTGATATGCTAGATGTAGGAATGCAAGTAACAAGATCTTTTGGTGAAACTGTTTACGAGAAAATTGTATGGGAGATGTCCTTTAGATGTTCAAGGCTATGTATTTTTAATTGATTTGATAGAGTTGCCTTTCTATGGTTTTGATGTGATCCTTTGGATGGATTGGTTGACCGAGCATAGGGCTATAGTCGATTTTGATGTTAAGCGAGTTACCTTGAAACTTGTTGATGATTATGAAGTGGTAATCGTAGGCGAGAATGTGAAATTCTTGTCTAATGCAGTTTCGGCTCTTGAAGCAAGTCGTATGATGGAGTTGGGTTGTGAAGCTTTCCTAGCTTATGTGATGAATCCTGGTACAAAGAAGGTGCGAGTTCAAGACATACGAACGGTATGTGGGTTTTTGGGTGTTTTCTGGAAAAGTTGCTTGGTTTGCCACCGAACTGAGAAGTTGAGTTTGGCATTAAGTTGTAAGAGAATACGACTCCAGTGTCTATTGCTCCTTATCGGATGGTACCTAAGAAGCTGAAGGATTTGAAAATGAAACTTCAAGAGTTGCTAGATCGAGGGTTCATAAGGCCAAGTGTTTCACCTTGGGGTGCATCGGTCTTGTTTGTAAAGAATAAGGATGGCACGATGCGTATATGTATAGATTATCGGCAACTGAACAAGTTGACGATTAAGAACAAGTTCCCTTTGCCAAGGATCAATGATTTGTTTGAACAGTTTCAGGGTGCTTTAGTGTTTTCGAAGATTGATTTGAGGTCCGGATATTATCAACTGAAGGTTAATGATGTAGATGTACCTAAGACAGCTTTTTAGACAAGGTACAGTATGAGTTCTTAGTGATGTCGTTTGGGTTTACATATGCACTAGCTGAATTCATGGATATGATGAATCGTGTGTTCCATGAGTTCTTAGATCAGTTTGTGGTAGTGTTTATTGATGATATTCTCGTGTACTCGCGTACCAAGGAGGATCATGATAAGCATTTGAGGATTGTGTTGCAAGTATTGTTGGAGAATCAACTTTATGCTAAGCTGAGCAAGTGAGAGTTTTGGCACATGGAAGTTGTCTTCCTTGGACATGTAGTGTCGGCTGAGGGTATTCGAGTTGACCCTCCCGAGATTGAGGCGGTGATGAATTGGAAAATGCCTAAATCGGTGATGGAAGTGCGTAGTTTCCTTGGTTTGGTTGGATATTATCAAAGGTTTGAGGGTTTTTCTAAGATTGATGCTCCGTTGACTAATTTGTTGCAAAATAATGTTCACTTTGAGTTGATGGATGTTAGACAACAAGCTTTCGAGAGGTTGAAGAAAGCTTTAATGCAAGATCCTGTCTTGATTCAACCATAATCGGGTAAGGAATTTGTGGTTTTCAATGATGCATCGTATGTTGGCCTAGGTTGTGTGTTGATGCAAGGTGGGAAGGTTTTGTCATATGCTTCCAAGCAAATGAAGGTGCATGAACGCAACTATCCTACTCATGATCTAGAACTTGCTGTAGTTGTGTTCACTTTGATGATTTGGAGATATTACCTTTACAGTGAGAAGTGTGTGGTCTACACAGATCATGAGAGTTTGAAATATCGGATGTCCTAGAGAGAGTTGAATCTTAGGCAGCGAAGATGGTTGGAGTTGCTTAAGGATTATAATCTGACGATAGAGTAGCATCCTGGAAAGGCCAATGTTGTGGTTGATGCTTTGAGTAGAAAGATGGCTGTTGAGTTGAGAGAGATGTTTGCTCGGTTGAGTATATCGCGTTATGGTGGGTTGATATCCGGGTTGAGTGAAACCTTCCTTAATTCAGTTAATTAAGGATAAACAGTTGGTTGATGATTCTTTGGTGACTCATGTTCATGATATAGCTGAAGGTAATGTAACAGATTTTTGTTTCAATGATTTTGGTGTTTTGTGCTTTAAGCGTCGAATAGTTGTGTCGGAGGATGTGGATTTGAGGCGCACTATTTTGATTGAAGCTCATAGCAGTCCTTTTTCTATGCATCTTGGTAGTACAAAGATGTATCGTGGTTTGAAAGATGAATACTATTGGGTTGGGTTAAAAAAGGATGTTGTTGATTTTATGAGCAAGTGTATAGTTTGTCAATGTGTGAAAGCTGGGCACCAGTTTCCTTCCGGTTTGTTGCAGCCTTTGAGGATACCGGAATGGAACTGGGGAAGGATTATGATGGATTTTGTGTCTGGTTTGCCTTTGACACCATCAAAGAAGAACTCTGTTTGGGTGATTGTAGATCGTCTTACAAAGTGTGTGCATTTCTTGGTTGTGCATACTACGTATACATTGGATAAGCTAGTGGAGTTGTATATTGCTGAGATTGTGTGTTTGCATAGTGTGCCTGAGTCTTTAGTATCAGATAGAGATCTGAGGTTTACAGCAAGGTTTTGGGAGTGTCTACACTAAGCGTTGGGTACGCGTTTGAATTCCAGCACTTCATATCATTCTCAGATGGATGGACAGTCGGAGCGAGTTATCCAAGTGCTGGAGGATATGTTGAGATGTTGTGTTATAGATTTCCAAGGTTCTTGGGAAAAACAGTTTCCAGACAAGTATACAAATGGCTCCGTATGAAGCTTTGTATGGAAGGAAGTGTAGAATGCCTCTTTGTTGGGCGGAGGCAGGGCAAATGTTGGTTTCCTTGCCGAATTTGCTTAAGGGAACAACTGAGAAAGTGAAGTTCATATGTGAGCGGTTGAAGGATGCATTGGATCTTCAAAAGTCCTACGCGAATTTAAAGCGTAAGGAGATAGAGTTCGCGATTGGAGATCACGTGTTCTTGAAGATATCACCTTGGAAGAAGGTGATGAGATTTGGACGTAAGGGTAAACTTAGCCCAAGGTTTATTGAACCTTATTAGGTTGTGGAGCGTGTTGGTTCTATTGCATATCGGTTGAGGTTGCCTCCCGAGTTGGAGAAAATCCATCATGTGTTTCATGTTTTAATGTTGCGAAGGTATAGGTCAGGTCTATCTCATGTGATGCCTGTTGAGGAGATTGAGTGGAATTCAGATTTATCGTATGATGAGGAACTAGTGGGGATCCTTGATTCTAGTAGCAAAGTTCTTCGTGGTAAGACGATTGAACTTGTGAAGGTGTTGTGGCGACATCGAGGAGTTGAGGAGGCCACATAGGAAAGCAATGCAGACATGTTGAGACAGTTTCCGTATCTTTTTCCTACATGTAAAAATTCAAGGACAAAATTTCAGAAGTTGGGGAGAGTTGTAACACCCCGGTTTTGGGCTTAGAGGTTTTAAAAGCAGTTTAGGGGTCGACGAATCTAGATTAGAGATTCGGGTCGGTTCAGGGAAATCTTAGTTCGGGATGTGATAAAATCATGTGAAAATTTTCTAAAATCCTAATTAAATATGTAGTAATGGAAAGTGAAATCAGTTTTGAAAAATAAATTTTGGAAAGTCGACATTTCGGCTTGGTGACTAAAATGTAAAAATTGAAAGTTTTGTTTTAATGGCTAAATCGAAGAAAGCCAAAACTTATAATCCTTATGGAACTTTTACACCATGTTGGTATCAGCTAACTCCCTTGATTTGGTGTTTTAAATATTTTAATTAAGAGGTTTAATGAATGTGTTTTAATAAAAAAAGATTTTATTAGCCAAATAATTTTCTCACGTAACTTCTTTTCTTTAAACTTTTCTCTCAACTTTCCCAGCAGCCAAACTCTCTTTTCATCACTAGAATCTTTAGAGAATTTTCCTATCTCATTAGCTTTTGATTCCTAAATGATGCCCATGGATTTTTACAACATTTGGCAACAGTTTTCTTAAAGGATTTCACCAAAATCTTTGCAAATCAAGGGAAGGCTTTTGTTAGAGGTGATCTTTTTCTTTTATCTCATCTAATTAAGGTTCTTTATTGAAATTCACACGTCTTTGGCTCTCTAGTTTTTTATCAACAAGATTTTGTAATTGAATTGATGAAATTTGCTAGTTAAAGCTTTGAAAGATGGATTTTCAAGATTTTCGTTTGGGCACTATTTTGATTGATTTGTGAATGATTTTAATCATTATTTGGATGTTAAATGATGAGGAAATAATGGTTTTGTGATAATAATCCCGGATTGAGTTGGATCTCTAATTGTTAGACTGTTAGATTTTGAGTTTTTGGGATGTTAATGTGAAATCTCAGTTGCTGGAGGTATAAGGATGATATTAGGATGTTTTTGGATGTTGATTTATGGTTATATTGTGATGGAAGTGTTTGTTGATGGCTGGACTGAGTTTAGTGATCAATCAAAGGTGATTTCGGTTGTTTCGGATGAATATTTTGGTGCTTTAGGACAGAGCAACTAGATTGTTTAAGTTGTTGGTGGTTTTGATGCATTATGATGCATTGATCCTCTATTCTTGTGTGGTATAAACAGGAGAGAATACTTTGGAAACAAACGCTGGAGATCCAGGGGCTTCGGATGCTTGATTTTTGCGTCAACAATTGAGGTTTCGCAAGTCGGTGAGTGGAAATGGGATTTTCAACTTTGAAACGTCTTAAAACTGGTTGTGGGAACTTAGTGTAAGCTTGAAACGCTTTACTAAGTTCGAAAGTAAGTAAAGTGATTTTTCTCCCTCGGATTGTGCTATTATAGGCTTGTTGATGCAATGGATTTTATATGTGTTTATCTACTATTTTAAAGCATGATTTTGAGTAAGGGATTTGCTGATTATGATGCCATATTGTTAAAGGATGCACATGGTAAGTGATCCTTGTATGTATGTGTTTATACATGTTTTATGAAGCATTGTTTGATGCTTAGAAATATGGCTTATTGTGAATGGTTTGAAAACAATGAGGTTTGTAGTAAATAAGAATTATATTGGCAAGTGATATTGTGTAAAGTGGTTTACAAATGAAATCGAATATAGTTAGCCAGCTATAGGATTGAGTGCACTATAAACAAGTTGCCTTGGTTGTTGAGGGGTTGTGAATGTACCGAAAACTCTATCCAAGTACCCTAACGATTAAGGAAATTGAGTTGTGTCCCGTCTCTCGTTAGTTGGGTTATACATCTACCGATGAATGGTGTTGATGGGTTGCAAGGTACCGAATACTCCACCACAAGTGTCACAAAGGTGGAGGGTAGCTCACGTGTGTGCCTTACGATGTCAGTGAGAATGTATGAAGTGTTGGGACAACACTTGGGAATCTGTGGATCCGATATGTTTTGATAAATGAGTATGCTGTTGATCACTTGTGAGCCAATATAATTGTTGTAATGCTATGAAATGTATATGGATGCAGATTATGGAAAAGCATGTTCTAATCTTGAAACTTTGCATATGGCAGCTATGCACGAAAAGGTTTAAGACGAGCATAAGCAAATGATTTTGTTGTTGAAGTAGGTGATACTTGTTGCGTGATGAATAACATGCTGATTTTGTTACTGAAGTGCATGGATTTCAATAAAGGCATGATGGTTTACAAAAGGCTTAAAAATGGTTTTCAAGCATTGATGGTATTTTTGGTTTTGAGCATTCCTCACTAAGTTTGTATGCTTACGCTCTCTCTTGTCCATCAAGACAAATAACTTAATGTTTGGAGACAACAACTTGCAAGGGGGTCTAAGGAGACTTCACTTTTCGAATGTATGTTTCGTTTTATGGACTAGAGTAATAAAGGCAATGGGGGATCCATGGTTTATTTTGGAGATGTGTTGAAACTCCTTATTTGAGCAAGTTTGGTTTTTTTATTTATGATTGTAAAAGGCCTCTATGTGATGATTTAAGCCTTGTTTTGACATTTGCCTTTTGGATGCTTTGATTTCATAGGAAGCATGCCTCTAGTTTACCTTGACGTTAATTGTCTTGTCGCAATGGTTGATATTGTTATGTATGCTTAGGAAATGTTGTTAAATTTTCATTGGATGTGTTTGAAGTATGTTAGATTGCTTTTAAGTGGGTTAAAATAGGTAAAACCAGCCTTTAGTATAATTGCATACTGCAGGGTATCAATATTCTTCTTAGGGTATCGGTACGGGCTTGCTAAATAGGAAGGGGGTATCGATACGCGTGGGCGTATCGATACTAGTTTTGGCTACATGTCTTGGGCGTACCGATACGGGCTCGAAGGGTATCAGTACGGCCTTATTAATTTTGAATTTTGAATTTTGAATGTTGCATCCGTAGAGGGCGTATCGATACCCTCCTCAAGAGTATCGGTACGGTGGTCGTTATGGTGGTTGAAGGCTTGTTTAAATGTTTTGTTTTTCTTACGTTTTAGTCCCTAAATGTTGGGGATGCAATTAATTGCATTTGAATGGTTATCTTGAGCTGAGTTTTGTCAGAGATGCGTGTAATGAGACTAATTATAGGTTGGTAATCCAAAATTGGGGAAGCCCTTGGAATTTGATAAATTTACATTTTGGTCCCTAAAAGCTTATTTGAATGCAATTGATATTCGATTGATGTTATGTATGTTCCGCTGCAATGTTAAACACTTAGGGTTGTAACGAGCATCTAGAAAAGATAAAAGAAAAAATAGGGTCGTTTATTGAGGTAAAGCTTCCCGGTTTACTTCAATATTCCCCGTGCATGTGACTCGTTCGGTTCGGTCTCTCGCCTAGGCCGGGTCGAGGGGGTTACAGTAAATAAATGTATATGAATAAAACCTTAAACATCCTAAGTTTGTTAGTATCACATTGCAATGTGATGTTAATCAAGGGGTATTTATGTAAGAAATTCAATGTTTCATTTGAACATAGAAAATGAAAATCGCATGTAGTTAGTTTAAATAAAATTGGAATTAGGATTAAATAATTAGAGACATTAATGATAGGAATTATTAATTTAGGGCAAGTATGGGTAGTGCCCAAATTTCTTGGGTGTTATCACATAAGTCCTAAACTTGATAATATTCATAGATTTTAATCAATTAAATCGATGGAGCCCTAAGTAGGATTTTACTTAAAAATGAAAAGACAATAATTAAGCATGCATTAAACCTTGGGTAATCTTCACTGATGGTCACTTTTGTTTTGGGTTTGTTTTATTATGGTCACCGAAATTCAAAAAAGATTATTTTGGCCACTTACGTTCGAAACCGTTTCTGTTTTGGTCACTGGACCGTTAACCTCCGTTAATTAAAAATAAAAATTTCTAATTTGACCCCCAAACTTTCAAAACTTAATTTTTTACCATCTTCCCCAATCTGCTTTCCACTATCATTCTTTGTGGCATTTAATATTACTCCACTTTTACAACATTATTATATATAGGCTTCACTTTCTTCTAACATTCCTTACCCAGAACCTAATTTCACGCAAAAGCTTTCTCGTTGATAACTAATATGTTGAAAAAGTTGTCGAACTCGAACCCACAAACTAGTACAATTCATTGTTACTGTCCTACATGATAACCTTTAGTCCTCCTTCATTACTCACAAAATGCAATTTACGATCCTTACAATGTTATCGACACTGTCCATCACACCCGTTTGGGCGGCACATACTGCACATGCACTTCTTCACATAGAGCCTGCACAATGGAAAACGACAACAATCAATGCCGGAAATGCATGATTTCTTAAACCACAAAAAGAAACCAACCCTAAAGTATAAACTTTAATAAACAAACAAACTTTGACATAAACGAAAATAGTTGTGAGCAGATATATTATTGTTAAACTGCATTCTAGTAAAATTTGATACAATAACAATATTAGCTGCTGCTGAGTTGCTTGGTGGTTTCATCATAAATACCAGAAAATAGATAGCTCGAGGCTAAAATTCAGCCAATATGTTTAACTTCATCTGCCCATTCCAATTGCCATTGCCAGCACCAAAACCATCAAATTTATACTATATGTCAAGCAAATAGATATTCCTACAACAATATACTTTCTTGTGCAAATGGATAATAAGACCTTACTAGTTATATATGTAACAAAAGACTAAATACGACGAACAAATATTTTGAACTTAACAGAGACGACGACAAACTAATAATGGAGAGAGGAAAGTGAACATTATCATCATAGATCTAATGATTGATAAAAGTGACTTGAAGAGATCACAAAATAACCAAAGCCAAAAAGTCTACCATACTAATACACTAGGAAATAAAAGAAATTAATGAACTCCACCCAAGATGAGAAACCATGCCTGCATATCTTCTGGAAGTGCCTCTGAAACTGAAAGAGTGTAACAACCAGGGACAAATCTTCCTGAAAAGGGTTTAAAGAAATTTCATAACCATGATTATATAAGAATTGAATATAGCAAATTACCATAATCATATAGTTTCAAAAGGCACCAAAGCAAGGGTAGATGTAACAATAGGCAATATAAGCATTTGTTTCTCTCACCAAGCATGTTTCTTTCAACACATGCAGTTTGTAAGTCACTTCCAACAACAATGCAGAACTAGAGTATTATCATACTAGTCTCGATTATGCATTCAAAAAGTCTCTTAAACTTTGAAATAGTTACTGGAATAATCACCCACGGCAATAGAAAAGAACAAGAAACAGAAAACTTTGAAAAGATATAGGCGAAAAAAATCAAAAGTTGAGGGTTGAGCATACCAACTCGCAGCCAGCGAGCAGCCCAGCTCCTAGTCGGGTCCATCACAGAGATCATCCTTAAAAGAAAACCAAACAGCAAATGGCATTTAAAACAATGCTGAAAGAGATAAACAAGAAAGTTACATTTAACACAAATGTTTATGAAAAGGAAAGATACCCATTGAAATTAGGAGTGCAATCGACAACGCGCTCATTATCTCCATCCATCTTAAAGAATGGGCAGTTTTCGCACCCTGATTCTCTGAACTGTAAATTTAAAAA
The DNA here is from genome assembly GCA_958450335.1 of Hibiscus tridactylites. Taxonomy (NCBI): domain Eukaryota; kingdom Viridiplantae; phylum Streptophyta; class Magnoliopsida; order Malvales; family Malvaceae; genus Hibiscus; species Hibiscus tridactylites. Next base: position 52,884,167 of record OY288281.1, read on the forward strand.
ATCAAAAGGCAGTAACTACAACCCGTCGAATATGAAAACCCTGACTGAAAACGGGAGAAGGAAAAGAACCTGATCGTATGTTTTGACGAGGCGGCAACGAAGGCAAGCCCTGAGCTCGTGCCCGAAGCTCTAAACCGACCCCTTCGAAAGAGCTTGCCGAGGTTGGTTGCAATAAATAAAAGAAAGATGGAACTCCCTGCAGTGGGAAGTTCATTGAGTTTTGGGGAAGATGATAAAAAATGAAGTTTTGAAAGTTTGGGGGTCAAATTAAAAATTTTTATTTTTAATTAACGGAGGTTAACGGTCCAGTGACCAAAACAGAAACGGTTTCGAATGTAAGTGGCCAAAATAATCTTTTTTGAATTCGGGTGACCATAATAAAACAAACTCAAAACAAAAGTGACCATCAGTGAAGATTACCCTTAAACCTTTTGTGTTGAGTTACCTTTTGAATATAAATTGAAGTGTCCTAATGTATTTGCACATTTCAAAGCTTATATTCATCCAAAATATATTTTCTTACAAAAGGATATCTTCATTCGAAATGGAATTCATTTAACAATTAAAGATTTAATTAAATTCATATTAATATTCGAAATGCCAAAATGCCACGTGGAATTAATAAGGTACCGATAACGGGTGTTTGTAGGGGTGTTAATCCTTCCTTACACATAACCGAGTCCCGAACCTAAATTTTACTAAAATGAATCTTTGGTTCATTTTTATGGTGTCCGGTCTACCAAAGTGACCGGTGACGACTCCAAAATGATTCTAAAGAATAAATAAAGGAAATTCGATTTAATATGGTAAACCCCTAACTTTTAAGATCAAATTAAAAATGAAAAAATCTCGATTTCAAAACCATAATCGTCAGGCTATTTTTACACGCGATTTTAAAAATGGCCGCGACAATGGTCTAATTACTTCAGAAAAAAGTATGGTGGTTAAATCGAGACCAAACCCATATTATGATGCTAAGTTGCACAGATACAGATACATGGACAGGTGCGGGGACGGGGACGGGACAAGAAAAGACAATTTTCAAAATTATAAGGTACGAGTACGGCGAGGGTACGACAAATATAAAATAAATTTTAATATATATAATAATTTTTTAAAAAATTTATAATACAATAAGGTCTAAAATTATAATTGTATTAAACAATAATTATAATTATAGTTATTTAAATTTACTTCTAATGATTTTAAATTAATTTTTAACACTTAGATTATAATATTACTAAAATTAAATGATTAAATTGAACGAAAATTTAACTTTACATTCTAAGTAAAGAGAAAATCAATGACCAAAATAATAAAATTAAAAGATGACATGGCTGAAATAGATATTTACTTATTCCTATTTAAAGCTTGAATGAATAAGCATTAAAATAGGTTATAAATACAATACACACCTAATATCTCACATTCTTAAGATACATAAAACAATGAGAGAAAGCCGCCTATAAATAGCCACTTATATTGGTGTATGTTGGTGTTTGTGTCCTTGGTAAGGTGTGTACTCTGTGGAGTATCATAATTGTATCGAGCTTGTTTTGTGTTTAATCAACCACTGATTCGTGGTTTAGATATTCTTAATAAAATGTCATTGCTGAAGAAAAAGAAACCAACCATTTTTTTCATCCATTATTTAATGTTGTCGTATTTCCAATAATTCGAATCCAAAACTTTCGAGTAAAAAATGGAGTGTGGTCTATATATGTGTTTTTGGTATATTCATTTGTATTTGAGTTATTGGTCAAATCATTCGAAGCAACACTTTTATTTTAGGGGGTGTTTGGTTCGCGAAAAAGATCATTACTAGGAGAATGATCTTTTTCGGAATCACATACTTACGTTTGGTTGGAGAACATCCCCTCTAAGGGGTAATATTGTATTCCCAACCATAGCTTTTTTTTCATTAAATGGTGGGAATGTGATTCCCTTGTTTTCTTAGGTATTTGTCAATTCTCACCATTTGGACCATATTACCCTCAAGTTAATGAATTTTGTTCACATGAATCCTTTATTTAATTTAATTAGATGATTAAATATGTGTGATGTAAATTAATAAGTTAAGAGGTAATATTTTCAGAAAAATATCATTTTATTTATAAGATGTTTATCATCTTATAAATATTTTAGTATGTACTTATAATATAATTTCTTATCGGTATTACAGAAGTTATTTACTTTAATTTACTTGACAATCTGACACAAGTAATAAAAATTTAAAAAATGAGCATATTAAAAGTTTAGCATTTAAAAAATTCACAAAAATATTTTAATAGAAGGTAACGATAGTATGTAAATATAAATTATATTTTTATTAAAAATAATTAATATAATAATTATATTAATAATATGATAAATATATCATTTTTGTAAATTTTAAATAGTGTAACAAAAATAATTCTACAACTTTTTCTGTCATGTTTTTAATTAATATTAAAAGTTTAACATGTTAAAAAGAAAATATAACACACGGTCAATTTAGTAAATTTTCATTCTAGATTATCTTATTTACCTCCAACCAAACACAATAATCTTACATTACTACCAAATAAACCAAACAAGGTAATCTATTATTATTATTTAAGCTAGTCTTTATTTAACTTACATGTTCTGTGCGTGAAGGATATGATATGTAATCACAATAAAATATACGTTTTTTTAACGGTTAATTGCATCATACATCCTTAAACTATCACTATCATTTTAAATTAGTCTTTAAACTTTAAATATTCCAATTTCATTCCCAAATTATAGCTCTCATCCTAAAGTAGTCCACAAACTTTTTAATGTTCCATTTTCATCCTCAAACTATGACCTTCATTCTAAATTGGTCCTCAAATTTTATAAAAATTCCAATTTCATCCTCGAATTATCATTTATACCCAGAGGCGGAACGCTTAAGGGACTAGAGGGGGCCACGGCCCCCCAAATTTTGAGAAGTTTGAATTTTGTCTTTTAAATTTTTGAAAATTTTAATTTGGCCCCCTCAAGATTTAAAAATTTTCATATCAAGCTTCAAAGTTTTGAATATTTTTAATTAAATGCACTCTCATTTAAAAAAAATCATTGAATCTCTCAAAATTATTAAAAATTTTGGTTAAACCCTCAAATTTTTAAAAATTTTCATTTAAGCATCTAAATTTAAAAAAAAAAATCAGTTAGCCCCCTCAAACTTTTACTGCAAGTTCCGCCATTGTTTATACCACAACATTTTTTTTGAAAGATAAAAGGGTCTCATTAAAAAACCCTTCTACATCTAAATGGAGAAAAGAGTACCCGGACATGTTATTAATATAATAAGGAGGATTACAATAAGTCCAGAGGACCATACATAAGAGCCCCAAGGGCTTACAAACCAACATAATATGAAAATAAGAACCAGTAGGAAACCGTTAGATCTTCAGGGAAAGTTCAGACCAAAATCTAACCAATACCCGCTTTGGCAAGACTATCAGCACATGTCTTACACCTACGGGGAATCAACCCCAATAACATTCCCCTACTACAGATCGTGCACTAAACCTGAAAGGATAGACGACGGATCCATAGAAAAAGAAAGCCAATCAACCACCATTTTGTAATCACGTTCGATAATTACCCTGAAGTTACGACCCCATACAGAAGATAAAAATTTTAAGGGTAATTGTTCTATACACAAGCGTTTGTGGAATTTTTTTTACACAAGCGTCTTAATTTTAGGGGTTAGAGACTCCGTTTAGGGTTTAAAGTTTAGGGCTATAAGTGTACTAGTTTTGAATTTAGGGATTGTTGATAGAATTTTGGGTTTAGGGTTAAAATTTAGGGTTTATAGGTTAAAACTTAAATCCCTACCCATATTACTCTAAAACTAAACCCTAACCCTAAACCCTAAATTCTAACCCTAAATCCTAAATTCTAAACATGAACCCTAAATTCTAAACCTTTACACTAAAACCCCTAAACTCTAAACCATAAACCCTAACCCTAAACCTTATAATTGAGGCGCTTGTGGAAACAAAAAATTTCTACCGCCAGTGTATATGATATTAATCCAAATTTTAATACCCAAATCTTACAGCCAACAGTTCCGCCATCGCAGGGAGAACAAATCCACAAGGTTCCGAGAATTGGAAAAGGATACACCCAACTTCATCCCTAAGCAGACCCCCATACCCCCCTTGGACTCCTCCGCAGAAACAACATCGTCAATATTTAGTTTTAGGTAACCTGGAGGGGGGCCCAACAAGGAACATGGGACGGATTGGAGGGAACCAGGGAAGGATTAGAAGCCAACAAAAGATCATCCATCAAGCATTCCAAGGGAATAATGCACTTAGTAAACTCCCCTTTTAACCAATAGGCCAAATAAAACTTCACTAATGACCACAGCTGAAGACAATCTAACAGTTTCTCGTTAAAAACCATCTCATTCCTAAATAGCCACAATGTTCTGATAATTAAAAACGGAATAAAGGACCATAACTTACACAACAAAGGAGGACCGAGAGACCCCCAAGCTTCCAGAAGCGCCACAGGATCCGAAGGAAGGACAACCGAAATACCCAAGAGAGCCAGGAACTTGGTCCAAATACCCCAGCTGGCCCAACAAGTAAAGAAAAGATGGGGAATAGATTTCGAAACTAGTTGACAAAAGAGACATACCACATTCCTAATTGATACCACATCATATTATTAAATAAAACACACCCGTATTTCATGACAATTAACACTTTTTATACGAGTTTTATTAACATAAGATATGGTTATCATATATTAATAATTTAGGGATGAAATTAGAACATTCAAAAAGTTTGAGGACCAATTTAGAATGAGAGTCATAGTTTGAGCATGAAACTGAAATGCTCAAAAGTTAGGGGATCAATTTAGAATGAAGCTCATAGTTTGAGGATGAAATTAAAATATTTAAAAGTTTAGGGGCTAATTTATAATAAGTGTCATAGTTTGAGGACGTGTGGTAAAATTAACTCATTTCTTAATATATGCATATAATTCTTTGTATAGCATGATTTGAGATGAATATATATATATATATATATATATATATATATATATATATATATATATATATATATGAAAAATTCTAGAACGAGGACGCACACAATTGAACATCACTAACACAATATACCGCTGAACACCATTGATTTTTATTGACTTTTAAATGATTATTAAAAATCTAAAATGCTCGACATGCAATTAATCATATTTTAAAACAAAATTAGAAGAAATTATTTCATGAACCATTCTCACAACCTCATCCATGATCCTACCCAATTAAATAAAATCATATCATGTAGATAAGTTTTACTGTGTGTGTAATACATACATACAATGAAATTATTTATATATATCGGGGACAGATAATTGTTATTTTCAATGAAGTTTGCATTTGAAATTTTAAATTGGTTTGGGCATTAATCAATTGTACTCAATTTTGGATTGCTTGGTCCATTTTTGCTGCGTTTTATTTGTGTTTGGACCACTTGACCCATTATATTTTATACGTTTGGAGTACTTTTAGGGGTTAAACATCAATATACATTATTTTTAAAAGTACTAATAAGGTAATTAATAAATTTGGGACCATACACAAATATATTATTTCTTTAAATGATAATATAAAGAAATTAAATTAATATTTAAAAATTTAAGGGACCATAGTCACCGCCAGCCTCGTATTTGACAGAGACTCGATTTAAAATGTGTACATTCCATCTTTTTAAATTCTATTGTATTTGTTTTAGTTTTTTATTTTTTAAGATATCTATTGGAACAAGAACAATGATTAATCATTTTATTAGTTCATATAGGGTTAGACGTTGGCCATAAGTTTTAAAGTTGTTTCAAGTCCAAGATAATTAGTGACGGAACATGATGAAAGAGTTTGAGGAGCAACGTAACATAACATTTTCAAAAATTTTGAAGGGTTTATTTTAGCTTTTACAAATAATTTGGGCTCTAACTAATTATTTTAATAATTTTGAGAGTCTTAATGAGAATTTTAAGAATTATGGGAAGAAATTTAATTAAAAACATTCAATATTTTTAGTATTAATAAGAATTTCTAAACAAAATTGATGGGCAAAATTAAATTTTGTACAATTTTAAGAGACCAAATTATATTTTCCCTTTTTTGCGAGATTCATGACACCACTAGTCTCTAGTCTATTGCCTTCTGCCACCAAAGATGAAGATTGAAGTCTCGATCACTGATTAAAGGAAAAGAGACTCTCATCATCTCACGCGATTTTTTTTTTTTTTGAATATGCTGGTGCGATGCAAGGGTAGCATCTGTTCAACTTTTTTAGTCTTTTCAAAGACAGCACACACATCATGGTATAACTGGTGCTCGAACCCGGGTCCCAAGAGATGATAAACATCTACCTTTGCCACCAGGACACAAGGGGATGAGCATTTTTTTAATATATAATAAAATGCTAAATTAAATACAAATAACAAAAATGAAAACTACAAACGAATCATAACCTTGCACCCACTCCTAATCACCTAGTAGTTGGATCGATTAGACCTAATGATTAAACAAATTGAAATAATTAAATGTTTATAGTTTTAAAACTGAAATAAGAATACGATAAAATTCTATTTCTACAGCAATAGCTAAACATAAACACTTTGTCAGTATTTTTTTTAATAGAAGCAGCTAACCTTATTAAAAAGAAAATATTCAAAATTACTCATACATGAAAAAGTTAAAATTTATTTAAAAGATTCGAACGAAAAATAGATACGAATAAATCTGACTACATTGACAAACAAACCACAAAATGAGATTAAGCTATTGGAAGACCACCGAAAACCGTAAATCAGAGCCGAACGTCGTGAGAAACTATCCACGAGCGCAAACCGCGTATCTAAATTCAATCTGAGGGTCCTAAGCAAGGAAGATCAACAAGATTATAAATAAGCGTCATCTTTATCTTTCCTGACGTCGTCAAATCCAACATTGAGAAAAATATAAAATAAAAAGAACGACCAAACAACCGAGAAAGAAGAATAAAACATACCAAAAGACAGAGATAAATGTGCCACAAAGGCAGAAGAAAACGTGCCACAAAGGCATAATTATTTGTATTAAAAAGTAAACAAGAAATAAAATAGATTCGGCGGTCGGTACCAACATCAAAACTAGTACTCCTGCTGGCTAAATAAAATTGAAAAATAAGATCATAAATAAAGTGATGTTTCAATTAAGTCTTTATTTTAAATTCACAATTAAATAATTTTTTTGCTAAAAATCATCTTAAACTTAAAAAATAGGCAAGCACTTATTAAAATAAAATCATTGACCAAACGAGGTTAGTTCAAGTGACAAGTAACTTGGTATCACTTAAACGGGTCTCGAGTTCGGTGTCTTGTGTATGTAGAAAAACAATTGTTTATATTAAACACAGAATGTTAGTAATCATCATTGGTAATCAAACATACATAAAAAAATCAAACACGTAGTCACCAGATAAGTAATCATTCATTCATTGTTATTTTTTAGATTTGATTCACAAAAATAATAATTTGATTTTACTCCTTCAAACATAAGGAAGATGAATCTAAAAACTTTGCTCATTCGAATCGAAGAAAAACTGGATTTATCAGCTCTACCACATCTTGGAAAAACAGAACATGCAAAAGGATAATCATTCATTCATTGTTCAATTTTTAGGTTTATCCACAAAAATACCCTTCGTTTAAATTTATAACTAGTATATATTTTAGGGTAAAGTACACAGACGGTCACTGAACTTTGATGCAAAAAACAAAATGGTAACCAACCTTTCAAAAATCACGAAGTAGCAATTAAACTTTAGATTTTGAAACAAAATGGTAACTAGGACGTTAAACTCCGTTAACCCCTAACGAAAATCTGACGTGTATGCCACATCCCACCCAGTTTTCCACGTCATATAAAAAATAATAAAACAATATTACACGTCATAATTAATATAAATGATTTTTAATCCCCTTTTTAAAGATGAAACCCTAATCTATCGACAATATTTCATTCTAAACTCTCTTCAGCTTCTTCATTGGACTGAAATCTGAGAACAGAAGTAGGAGAACATAGAGAGTGAGATTCTTGGCCAGAATCATATCCGGAAATCATTTCAAGTTCAATCTCCGGCCGTGATGCTCGCGATGGAGGTTTTGCAAAGTTTGTAAGAGCATCAGGACCTTTGATTCGAATAACTGCTCTGTCATACACAAAGTCAGCTTCTTCAGCAGTGTCATATGTCCCAAGCCAGACCCTGGTTCGACTCGTCGGGTCTCTGATCTCAGCCGCCCATCTTCCCCACGGCCTTTGTCGGACTCCATGGTACTTCATAGCGTTGGACAAACATTGTTGCTACTGCTTCTTTGATCTGGTATTCACAAGGCTGCTCTTATTGTTTGTAGGTCTGTTTTGCTTGGTGGGATTGAATGTAGAGCAATCTTGGATTCTGATTTCACACACATGCCTTTTCACTTTCTGTCGTCTCTCCTTTTTGCTCTCGTCGCTGGAAGAATCCGTGGCGTCGCCGTCGGTGACATAAATCCTAACAACCTTTGGGGCTTTGGGTTTGGTCTCCATGGGAAACCACTTGCTCGATGGCTTCACTACCTTATTAGCAACTGTTCTTTGCTCTGTGTATTTCACTCGGAACGAACTCTCTTGACTCATATCCAGAAATTTAACATCGAAGATAGGATTTTGAATCTGAGGGAAAAGGTAATTTTAAAAGCAGAAGACAAAGAAAAAAACTAAAACTTTAGCGGAGAGCAAAAATCAAAGGGGATACTAAAAGAGGAACAGGAGAGTTTCAGTTGCAGGGAAGAGTCAAAATACCAAGAATCGCTGCTTTATAGGAGTATCCCGAATAAATAAAAAAACTACCTTAATTAGTTTATTTATTTTTAAAAAGGGAGAAAAATCTTAATTGCTTGCTAAATATGTGTTCAAAATTGATTAATTACGATAATTAATGGTTTAAACGAATCAGCGATGGTTACAGAACCCGAGACTCCAGTGACTCACTGCTGAGTGACACGTGTCCTGAGTTTCCCTCTAAAATGAGCTCGGTCCTCTTGTTCAGCTTGGTCCCCAAGTTAGGGGTTAACGGGGTGGGATGTGGCATACACGTCAGATTTCCGTTAGGGGTTAACGGGGTTTAACGCCCTAGTTACCATTTTGTTTCAAAATTTAAAGTTTAATTGCTACTTCGTGATTTTTGAAAGGTTGGTTACCATTTTGTTTTTTGCATCAAAGTTCAGTGACCGTCTGTGTACTTTACCCTATATTTTAATTATTCATATGTATGCATTTAATCTATACTTTGTTCAGCGAAATATATGATTTTATTAATGTCCAATCATACAAACCCTACACTATCATAATCCTCATTAAAAACCTTTGTAAGCCTAAATGGAAGAAAATAGTACTCATGACAGTGGATACAAAAGAGCAAAAAAATCTGAAATAACACGATGAACGAATAAACACCAACCAACCAAAACAATGCAAGAAAGCACAACTCTACTCTATCATTTCATAAGCCATTCCTTTGTGTTGTGTACACGACAAACGAAAAAGAAAATCAAACAAGCAAGAACATAAGAGATTTAACGAGGTTCAACAGTGTGCTTACGTCCTCAGGGAGCAAAGAGCGATTGTTTTCTTTTAGGGTAAAGTACACAGACGGTCACTGAACTTTGGTAAAAAAACAAAATGGTAACCAAACTTTCAAAAATCACAAAATGGCAATTAAACTTTATGTTTTATAACAAAATGGTAACTAGACGTTAAATGTCGTTAGGTGACTGTTATAAAATTTGGTATAGTAACACATTTAATCCTTCTTATTTATACATTCAATCAGTTTATTCCTAATTCGAAACAATTCACTAAATTTAGCCCTCGTTATTTATGCATTCTTTCAATTTGGTCCTTAAAGCAAAATTCCAAAGTTAACATGACAAATAATTACAATTAATTTTTTATAGGAACTCGAAAACTTGACTCGAATCGAAAAAATTTCAAATAAAGTTTCAGTTGTAAAATATGACGCGTCAACTCAAATAACTCGAAATATTTTGACTCGACTCGATCGAACGCTCATCTCTATCTTAAGATATGACGCGTCAACTCGAATAACTCGAAATATTCAAATATTCAAATATTTTAAATCATTTTTCCTTTTAAATCAAATATTTTTTAAAATATAATATTTAATATTTTCATATTTAAATCACATCGAATATTAAATAACTACTTTATTTGAAATTTTTTCGATTCGAGCCGAATCGAGTTTTTGAGATCCTATAAAAATTTAATTAAATATTCAAATATTTTAAATCAATTTTTTTCTTTTAAATTGAATATTTTTAAATTAAATGGAATATTTAAAGTAATTATTAAATATTCGATGTGATTTAAATATGAAAATATTAAATATTCTAATTTAAAAATTATTCGATTTAAAAGAAAAAAAATGATTTAAAATATTCGAATATTTCGAGTTATTCGAGTTGACACATCATATCTTAAGATAGAGGTGAGTGTTCGATCGAGTCGAGTCAAAAAATTTGGAGTTATTCGAGTTTACGCGTCATATTTTACAACTCAAACTTTATTTAAAATTTTTCCGAGTCGAGTCCAGTTCCTATAAAAATTTAATTGTAATTATTTATCATGTTACCATACTTTGGAATTTTGCTTTAAGGACTAAATTGAAAGAATGCATAAATAACGAGGGCTCAATTTAGTGTATTGTTTCGAATTAGGACTAAATTGGCTGAATGTATAAATATGAAGGACTGAACGTGTTATTAAATAATCTAATATTTTAAATCAATTTTTTAAATTGAATATTCAAATATTTTAAATCAAAATTTTAAATCGAATATTTAAAATTGTTATTAAATAATCGACGTGATTTAAATATGAAAATATTAGATATTCTATTTTAAAAAATATTCGATTTAAAAGAAAAAAATGATTTAAAATATTTGAATATTTCGAGTTATTCGAGTTGACGCATCATATCTTAAGATAGAGATGAGTGTTCGATCGAGTCGAGTCAAAAAAATTTGAGTTATTCGAGTTGACGCGTCATATTTTACAACTCAAACTTTATTTAAAATTTTTTCGAGTCGAGTTTTCGAGTTCCTATAAAATTTAATTGTAATTATTTACCATGTTACCATACTTTGGAATTTTGCTTTAAGGACCAAATTGAAAGAATGCATAAATAACGAGGGCTAAATTTAGTGTATTGTTTCGAATTAGGACTAAATTGATTGAATGTATAAATATGAAGGACTAAATGTGTTATTATACCAAATTTTATAACAGTCACTTAACGGCATTTAACGTCTAGTTACCATTTTGTTATAAAACATAAAGTTTAATTGCCATTTTGTGATTTTTGAAAGTTTGGTTACCATTTTATTTTTTTTTACCAAAGCTCAGTGATCGTTTGTGTACTTTACCCTTTCTTTTATTCATTTGATGGTACTTAGGTTACAAATAACACATCTATTTATAGACCCGAATACATGGTCACCAAGAAAGCTTATTCAATAAGATCTCCTACTTAAAATAGATTTCAACTCACATAAGTAAACTTACCCGGTACAATTACAAAGATACCCCGTACCGTACCGCAGGGGCTTCGCCCTCGCACCCTCAACCCACTTAATCCAAGCCCATTGAAAACTCGAGTACTCCTTTGATGGACAAATGCTCTCGCTTCGTTCGCTCACTCCCGCTCCAGCATATGTTCTTTTATAGTATATGACCCATACTTAACAAATTTCCACCTTGGAAAATATCATGCCCCCTAAGAGATAAATCTAAAATCTCTCACACATCAAATTGGGTTGGGCTACCATGCTTATCAATCATTTGCAAACATTCAACAAGTCCAAACAATGCTTGAAACTTGTCTGTAGTAATAGGCTTGATCAACATATCAGCTGGATTGTCTGTAGTATGCACCTCTTGTAACAATATCTCACCAGATTCAATCAACTCTCTAAATCTTGTGAAACCTCACAACAATATGTTTAGTTCTAGCATTATACACCTGATTTTTAGCCAAATGAATATCACTTTGGCTATCACAATGCAACTGAACTCCACCTTGCCGAATACCCAATTCCTTCACTAGCCCGATAAGCCATAAGGCTTATTTTGCAGCTTCAGCTACTGTCATATACTCAACTTCAGTTGTTGATAATGCCACAACAGACTGAACAATTGACTTCCAACATATAGGCCCTCGACCAAGGGTGAAAACATACCTAGTTGTAGACCTTCTATCATCCAAATCACATGCATAGTCTGAATCCACATATACAACAATAAAAGGATCATGTCTATTGTCACTAATTTTCACCTCAATTTTAAATAATCCGAAAAAATTAAAAAATCCCTTTTCCCTCTAAATAATAAAAGGCCCACCCTTTTTAAATTTTAAAAAATAAAAACCCAACTTTCAAAACCAATTCTTAAAGCCCATTTCAAAAGAAAAAAGAGAGAGCCCATTTTGAAGCCAACTTTAACAGAAATAAACAAAGCCCACTTTGGAAAAAAATTCTCATCTTTTAAGAAGGAAAAAAAAGAAAAAGGAAAATGTAGAACTAAGTGTTTTGATATAATATTTGAAAAATGTTTTGGACTAAATTGAAAAGAATTTAAAACATGATTTTAGTCAAAAACAACTTGAAAATATGTTTAAGGGTTTTACAAGGCTTTGGAATGATTTAAAGTAGTCAAAACCAAGCTTTTCAAGTGCCCGTATCGATACAGTCTGGTACCGTACCGATACACCTTAGGGTTTCAACTACATGAATTTTCCAGTAGCCGAAACTCGTACCGATACGCTTAGCCGTATCGATACGGTGTGTTTTGAAACAGCCCAACGGCTAGCGCATACCGATACAATTGTATCACGTACCGATACGCTTAACTACCCCCAATGGTCATATTTCCCAACGGTCTTTTAAACTACAGGACCGTACAGATACGCTAGGTAAGCATATCGATACGCATCAGCTGAAGTGCACAACGACTACTTCCTTATTGTGACCGTATCGATACGGTTTGAAGGTTATCGATATGCCAAGCTGCAGAACTGCATTTATGGTGGGAAATAAAGGCTCCAACGGCTCTAATCCATCCCCAACGGTCCTCAACGGCTACAAACTCAATTAGGAGTATAAAAGGGACCTCCAAGCATCAAAAGATGGTTAATGCTTCAATTGTCAACAACATAATGATCAAGAATTTGTCTTAAGGCTTTATTGTTCAATTTATTGTATAGACAACACTTGTGAGCCTAATAGTCAAATTTGCTCAAGTGTTTAGGTTTTGGGTGAGAGCTTTAATTATGCAAACATATACCTTCTATATAGATTTCTAGTTTGCTAAGTCTTTCTTGTGTATGAGGGTGTTTGATCAAGCTTTGGGTAGAAAGCTTGATCATTGTAACAGTTTCCTCCTAAGTCGAGAAAAGGAGACGAAATTCATAGTGAATTTGTTTGGAAATCCTTAGTGGGAAGCTAAGGTAGTGGATGTAGACCTTGGTTAGAAGGTTGAACCACTATAAATCCTTGTGTCAATTGCCTATCTTTCTATTCCCACAAAACACCCAATTATCCAACTTCTACACACTTGGCGAGCAAGAACGGTTGAAGGAATCGAGCACCTAAAATCCCAACAATTGGTATTAGAGCTTGACTCATTTGAAGAGGATTAACATCCTATTGAGAAGCTCTGACAAGCTTGATCAACATTTCAAACAACCGGCTCAGTGGTGCAATCCATCGATAAACCACCCTTCTTCGACGTAATACACTATGCCTATTGGAAGACAAGGATGAAGTTCTTTATAAATTCAAAGGACTACAAGCTTAGGGACATAGTAGAAGATGGTCCGTTCGTGCCTTAACAAAGCAAAGCGGATTGGAGTGCCGAAGATCGTAAGAAGATAGAGCTTAATTGCAAAGCCTTGCACATCATTTTATGTGCTTTTGGCCCCAACATCTATGAGAAGATGTCTTCTTGTGAGAGTGCCAAGGAAGTTTGGGACAAGCTCGAAGTTACATACGAGGGGACAAACGAAGTAAAGGAGACCAAGATCAGACTTCTCAACCTAGAGTATGAAAACTTCAAGATGGACCCGGAAGAGGACATTGAGAAGATGTTCCATCGATTCTCCACCATCACCAATGGACTCAAAGGTTATGGAGAAGTCATTCCGGAAGAAAAGCTTGTCCGAAAGCTTATCTATTCTCTTCCCAAGTCTTTGGACTCAAAGAGGACCGCCATCATCAAAGCTAAAATTTTGAAGACCTTGAAGCTTGATGAACTCATGGGATCACTTCTCACTCACCAAATTATGAAGAAAGAAAAAGTGGAGGAGAAGAAGAAGGAAGAGATAAGAAAGATGGGGAAGAAGAAGATCATGGAACTAGGCATCAACGCAAGTGTCGTTGCTCTTAAATCCTCCACATGCCATCATGTAGAACTAAGTGAGGAGGAATGTAACCCCCTCGTCCCGGTCTGGTCGGATGACCGGTCCGAGTGGGCCACACGGGGAAAACCGAAGCGAAACCCGTTAAGGCTTCCCCTCGGTTAACGACCCAGAAAATTTGTTTTAACTTTAGTCTTACCTAGATGCATATTTAATTCCTATGTGAAGCACAACAGTGGAAGATACGAACAACGAAACATTCACCGACCAAACAAAACATAAACAGTCCATTTTACTTCATTACAGCAAGCCGTTTCGAAACGCCCATAGGATGTTCCGAAACGCCTTGACTTAGTCAACGGGCCAGGGTCAACCATAAGGTGACCGTTCTGAAACAGGGGAGACCCGTATCGGAACGACCTTGACGGTCAATATCTCGTGGTCAACGAGATTTGACCGTTTCGAAACTTCAAAGGCCCGTTTCGGAACGGCTTCATCTCGCCAATTTCTCAAAATTCCAGTAGCCAAAATGTTCCGAAACGACCCTCACCCGTTTCGAAACGGCATGCCATTTACAAAGGGGCCGTTTCGGAACACGGGGACCCGTTCCGAAACACCCGCTGTCTGCAGACTCGATTTTGCTGTTTTGAGGCACAAAGGTGCCCCAAAACATCACCAAAACACATTATGACATCAAACCAATTAAACTCAAGATTTACCATCAATACTATCATGCTTTAACAAGGTTTAGACACGTCTAATACTAAGGCAACAACCCACAACATGCATCCATTCAACATCATTCAAACACATACATAAACTCTTAAAGAATAAGACTAACATTCCAAGTAAGCAAATAGGCATGAGTTAACATTCATCATGGCAACACAACCATGCAAAAGCAATATATATAAAGGAGTCTACACATGCTCCTATCAACCAACAACAATCCAACAAAACCATACATGTCCCATTGCTCAAACCATTACATGTTTAAATACTAAAATCCATACTTGATGAACTCAAGTCAAAATCACACTTGGAGGCTCCCCACTTGCCCGAGCAACCCACGAACTAAGGATCTGCAATGTTGAACAAAGAGAGCGTAAGCAATGATGCTTAGTGAGGGTAAGCTCTAAAAACAAACCTCAACATTGCAGGGTCCGAGCACGATCTAGCCAAGGTAAGTCACAAACATACCAAAGGTCCACAAGATATATACATGAGCAAAAGACAATAATAAAGCTATGATCATAAACTCAATTTCCATGATACATGTAATCACAACCAAGTATTCCAATAAGAACCATGAACCTCAACACATTGATATACACATCAAACAACATTGGCACCTAGTTAAGACCCGAATACGCGGATAGACATGTTGGAAACTCATATCCAACAACCACATTACCTCGGTGGGATTCCACTCATCACCGATCTCGCGGAGGGGATTCCACTCATCCTCACGCCCCGTCGATGGGATTCCACTCATCACCGACTATATTCAATTACAATTCCGGGCGAACCCGTACTCCTCCTTGGTGACTCAACGCCACCAAGGCCACGCGCGACTTTAGACTCATGTGTACACACTAACATCCTAATGATCGATCATTTGTATCCAAGTTTACTAGTGCCAATATTTACTCACATCACATTGCTCATTTCATAAACCTTGTGCTTAGCACATACTCACCAACAACCATCGTTATGCATGTCTCAAGCATCATAAGTCCAATCTCATTTCACATGTATAAAGCAATATACATAGACATTCATATCGCAATTTATGCAAGACATACACAACCATAAAATGAGTTCAACCAAAGGCTCTAGATCAAGTTTAGGATTAGGCTACCACCCTAATCCTAACTCTAGGCGGGTCTACCAAGCCCAACCTAGTCCATATACTCGAACCAACCAATTTAAAACCGTTTTAAACAATTAACCACTCACCTAAGCTTCCAAGCCCAACGACCAAGCAAGCGACAACCTTCAACTCCCCGGATTTGGTCCCAAAGTCTCTTCCACGTTTCCTCTTGCTTCAAGTCAAACAAAACACTTACATTACTTCCCAATTCAATGCTAATTCAATCATCAATCTACTTTGCAACCCACAACCCATTTCCACAAATTTCCAAACCGCATAACACCTCCAAAACCCAATTTTCGGACTCCCACAACCAAGGACTGAAATACCCAATTCCAAGCACCCAAATGGCTTCCAAAACACCCCAAATCACCCTCCTAACATAGGTAAACCATCAGCCCTTCAATTCCAACATTAAACTTACCAAAAACCCAAATGTTAATACCCCAAAATTTGCCCTAAAGACCCACTACGAAATTTCACCCAAAATTGACCAAATTCATATATGTTGTGTACCATAGCATGATTAACAAAAACCCCAACACAATTTCTTAAGACAAATTGAAAAACCCCATTAAAACCCAATTTTCAACATAAACCCTAATTTCCAAATCTCCATATTTTTGAAATCTAAGACAATGGTTAAATAGAGGGTAAAGAGGAGGTTAAGAAAATGACTTTACCTTTCAAAAAGCCCTTGGATTGAAATTGGAAATGAATGGAATAGTGATTTGCTATTTGAGAGGTTTTGAAATAGAGGAGGGGGAGTTTTACATGGGTTTAGGGAAGAAAGGGGAAAAAGATGACAATATGGAAAAGTTGTCATCCTTTTTCAAATAGTTTGGGTAAATTACATTATGAGTCCTCCTCTTTTTAAATTAAACTTAATTAGGTCACTATTTGAAGTTGAGTTGGCTTAATTAACTATTTATTTAACCCGACTAAAACCCGGTTAACTCCTAGGCCTAAGACGCGGGTGTTACAACTCTCCCCCACTTAAGGAATTTCGTCCCCGAAATTACCTGGTGGAAACAAATATGGAAACTGCTCAACCATATCCGCTTTCCTCTCCCACGTGGCCTCTTCCACACCTCTATGTCTCCACAACACCTTGACCAACTCTATGGTCTTGCCACGCAACACCTTGCTATCAGAAGCAAGTATCTCAACGGGTTCTTCATTATAAGACAAATCCGGATTTAACTCTATCTCCTCAACAGGCATCACATGAGAAGGATCCGATCTATATCTCCTAAGCATAGATACATGAAAGACATCATGAATCTTCTCTAACTCAGAAGGTAACCTCAACCGATAAGCTACAGGCCCAATCCGCTCAACTATCTCATACGGACCAATGAACCTCGGACTCAACTTGCCTTTTCGGCCAAATCTCATTACCTTCTTCCACGGAGATACCTTCAGGAACACTTTCTCACCCACTGAGTACTCAACCTCTTTCCTCTTCAAATCAGCATAGGACTTCTGACGATCGGAAACTGCTTTCAAACGGTCACAAATCAACTTCACCTTTTCTGTAGTTCCCTTAAGCAAGTCTGGCATAGGTAGCAACCTCTGACCTGTCTCAGCCCAACAAATCGGAGTTCTACACCGTTTACCATACAAAGCCTCATAAGGTGCCATCCGAATACTAGACTGATAACTGTTGTTGTAAGCAAACTCAACCAACGGTAAGTGCTTCTCCCAAGAACCCTGAAAATCAATCACACAACAACGAAGCATATCCTCTAGAATCTGTATCACTCGCTCTGACTGCCCATCGGACTGCGGATGATAAGATGTGCTGAAATGCAGACGACTACCCAAAGCACTATGCAAACAACTCCAGATCCTCGAAGTAAATCTAGGATCCCTATCTGAAACTATAGACTTTGGAACTCCATGAAGTCTCACAATCTCACGAATGTACAAGTTTGCCAACTTGTCTAAGGAATCCGTAGTGTTCACTGCTAAGAAGTGAGCACACTTAGTGAACCTATCAACAATCACCCAAACTGAATTCTTCTTCGAAGGAGACAAAGGCAACCCCGATACAAAATCCATGGTGATCCTCTCCCACTTCCATTCCAGAATCTTCAAAGGCTGTAGCAAACCTGAAGGAACCTGATGTTCTGCCTTCACTCTCTGACAAACCATACAACGGCTCACATACTCGGCTACATCTCTCTTCAAACCAACCCAGAAGTAATCATTCTTCAAATCTCGGTACATCTTGGTACTACCCGGATGCATAGAAAAAGGGCTCGAATGTGCTTAACTCAAAATCTGACGTCTCAGCTCAACATCTTCCGGTACAACAATTCTATCTCTAAAGCACAACAAACTCTCACCACTGAAACTATACTCAGTCGGTCTTCCTTCGACTATGTCTTGAACATGAGGAACTAGGCTCGCATCTTGCAACTGCTTCTCTCTAATCAACTGAATCAAAGAAGGCTTCACTTGCAACTCGGTGATCAAACCACCGTCATCGGACACACTCAATCTAGCAAGCATAGCTCTCAGCTCAACGGCCACTTTTCTACTCAAAGCATCGGTTACTACGTTTGCTTTACCCGGATGGTACTCAATGGTCGAATCGTAATCTTTTAACAACTCTAGCCATCTTCTCTGTCTCAAGTTCAACTCTTTCTGTATCATCAAGTACTTCAAGCTCTTGTGATCGGTGTAAACTATACACTTCTCACCATACAAATAGTGACGCCAAATTTTCAATGCAAATACAACTGCGGCTAGCTCTATGTCATGAGTAGGATAGTTCTTCTCATGAATCTTCAACTGTCTAGAAGCATAAGCAACAACTCTCCTATCTTGCATCAAAACACACCCTAAGCCTACGTAGGAAGCATCACTGTAAATCACAAACTCCTTACCTGAAACAGGTTGCACTAACACTGGAGCATTTGTCAAAGCTTCTTTCAACTTCTCAAAGGCCTTTTGTCTTGCATCAGACCATTCAAATTTAACTCCCTTTTGCAACAACTTAGTCAAGGGAGCAGCTACTCTAGAGAAGCCATCCACAAATCTCCTATAGTAACCAGCTAATCCTAGGAAACTCCTAACCTCGGTCACGGACTTAGGTTGTTTCCACTCAACAATAGCCTCAATCTTCGATGGATCAACTCGGATACCTTCGGCCGAAACAACATGGCCAAGAAATACAACCTCTCGAATCCAGAACTCACACTTACTAAGCTTCGCATACAACTGATTGCTCAACAATCTCTGTAAAACAAATCTAAAGTGCTCATCATGCTCTTCTTCTGTCTTTGAGTACACAAGTATATCATCAATGAAGACAACCACAAACCGGTCTAGATAGTCTCTAAAAATTCTGTTCATCATGTCCATGAATGCTGCTGGTGCATTCGTGAGCCCAAATGGCATCACAAGAAACTCATAGTGACCATATCTAGTCCTAAAAGCTGTCTTTGGAACATCACACTCCTTCACCTTCAACTGATAGTATCCGGATCTCAAATCTATCTTCGAGAACACTGAAGCACCCCTCAACTGATCAAACAAATCATCTATACGAGGCAACGGATACTTGTTCTTCACGGTCAACTGATTCAGCTGTCTATAGTCAATACACATGCGCATGCTACCATCTTTCTTTTTCACAAACAACACTGGAGCACCCCACGGAGAACTACTAGGCCTAATGAAACCACGGTCTAATAATTCTTGCAACTGACTCTTCAATTCCTTCAACTCTTTCGGAGCCATACGATATGGAGCTATCGAAACTGGATTAGACCCTGAAACTGTCTCAATCACAAACTTAACATCTCTGTCCGGAGGCAAACCTGGCAACTCTTCAGGAAACACATCTGGAAAGTCACACACTGTTCTGATATCTTTCGGTCTAGCTTCACTCATATCCGGATTCATAACATAAGCTAAATAGGCCCCACATCCAGAGTCCATCAACCTATGAGCCTCTAAAGCTGTCACCACATTAGACAAGAACTTAATGTTCTCGCCCACTACCACTACCTCGTAATCATCAGAGAGCTTCAAGGAAATTCTCTTTGTTTCAAAATCCACACTAGCCCGATGCTCAACCAACCAGTCCATACCCAAAATAATATCAAAACCATAGAAGGGAAGCTCCATCATATCAACTGAGAACACATGACCCTGAATCTTCAGTGGACACCTCCTATACATACGTCTAACCACAACTGTCTCACCAAAAGAACTAGTAACATGCATACCTACATCTAAGATCTCAACAGGAATATCTAACTTATGTGCATGCTTACTCAAAATGTAGGAATGCGTAGAACCCGAATCAACCAAAGAAAGCAAGGACATAGACTGTAACTCGAAATTACCTACTATCACATCGGTGTCGTTCCCGGCCTCTCTCTGAGCATAGACCCTCGCTGGTCCTCCCGCCTCTGGCTGCACAGCCACAACATGTGCAAGGTTCCTCTGAGCATCTACCCTAGGTGCATTAGCCCTCGGCTGGAAGTAGGCACGACCGCGCCCACGGCCTCTCTGAAAATCATTACCCCTCGCAGGAGCCTGAGCAATATTCGGTGCCTGAGCTGCCTGACGCGGACAGTCCCTCCTAAAGTGGTCCCTCGAACCACAGTTCCAACAAGCATGGAAATTACCCCAGCACTCTCCAGTGTGCTGCCTCCCACACTGTGCACACTCGGGCAAGCGCCCTCCTCCTCTATGGCCCTGATGGCCCCTACCATGGTGGCCACCGCCACGCCTCTGATCAAACTGATGTCCGCCACCCCTGTGCCTCTTAGCATCTCTACCATCAAAGTGGTTATGCCTCTTTCCAGAACCAGAACCACCAGCTCGTTTGGCTGAACCCAAACTATGCTCCAAATCCTTGGCCCTCGCGACCAACACATCAAAGTCTGAGTAGTCAGAAGCCAACGTGTACCTCTTAACCTCTTCATTCAATCCGTATTGGAATCGGTTGCAGCGTTCCACTTCAGTAGGAACCAACTCTGGAGCATACTGACTCAAGCGAACAAAGCGGATCTCATAATCAGTCACAGAAGCATCCCCCTGAGTAAGGGCCATAAACTCTCGCTTCTTCTCATCCAAGTACCTCGGTCCCAAGTATCTCTTCCGGAAAGCAGACTCAAAGAACTCCCAATCAATCTCTGTCTCTGGAACCCCGGTAGTGATGGTGACCCACCAGGTGTAGGCATCACCCTGAAGCAGTGAGATCACACAACCCAATCTACGTGCGCCCGCACAACCCATCTGAGCCAAGATACGAACTGTCTTTTCCAACCATAACTCCAACCTCTCCGGAGTAGATCCTCTAAACTCCTTGGCTCCCAAGCTACGGAGCCTCTCCAAAGGTAAACTAGCATCATCACACCTAGGCTGAGCTGCAGCCTGAGCTCCCGCAACTGCGGCCTGGAACGCTCCCGCTATTGCTTGCACAAGCGGAGTCATATCAATTCCAGCTGGACCTTGGCCACCTTGGCCACCCTGAGGTCCATTTCCTCTGACTCCATACTCGCCCCCAACTCCCGGTGGAGGAGGTGGTGGTGGTGGAGGTGGTGGAGGAGCGCCAACTCCCGCGGCCCCCGGTCCCTCTATGTGAGCCCCCGCACCAACTACCGGCTCAACAGGAGCCACAACTCGCGGTTCCTGACGAACCAACCTCGGTCTACCTCTCGGTCTAGACATCGCTCCCACAATTATCAACTACAACCACAATAACAAAACATACAAGCTGGGTTAGCAAGGCAAGGCTTCCAAGTGTTTCAAGTACGTTTCCTCACTTAAAATCATTTTTTTCCAATGTAATAGTAGCAATGGGACCCACACACACATGCTTTAAAATAAAACAATCAGCATACTTGTCACACAAGCAACCATTCTTACAAAACAAGCAAACACCGTGCATTTCAATTTAAAAACTTAAACTTACCTCACTTACCTACCCAAGGTCTCGGTAACCTTAGGCTCTGATACCAACAAGTGTAACCCCCTCGTCCCGGTCTGGTCGGATGACCGGTCCGAGTGGGCCACACGGGGAAACTGAAGCGAAACCCGTTAGGGCTTCCCCTCGGTTAACAACCCAGAAAATTTCTTTTAACTTTAGTCTTACCTAGATACATATTTAATTCCTATGTGAAGCACAACAGCGGAAGATACGAACAACGAAACATTCACCGACCAAACAAAACATAAACAGTCCATTTTACTTCATTACAGCAGGCCGTTTCGAAACGCCCATAGGGTGTTCTGAAACGCCTTGACTTAGTCAACGGGCCAGGGTCAACCATAAGGTGACCATTCCGAAATAGGGGAGACCCGTATCGGAACGACCTTGACGGTCAATATCTCGTGGTCAACGAGATTTGACCGTTTCGAAACTTCAAAGGCCCGTTTCGGAACGGCTTCATCTCGCCAATTTCTCAAAATTCCAGTAGCCAAAATGTTCCGGAACGACCCTCATCCGTTTCGAAACGGCATGCCATTTACAAAGGGGCCGTTTCGGAACACGGGGACCCGTTCCGAAACACCCACTGTCTGCAGACTCGATTTTGCTGTTTTGAGGCACAAAGGTGCCCCAAAACATCACCAAAACACATTATGACATCAAACCAATTAAACTCAAGATTTACCATCAATACTATCATGCTTTAACAAGGTTTAGACACGTCTAATACTAAGGCAACAACCCACAACATGCATCCATTCAACATCATTCAAACACATACATAAACTCTTAAGGCATAAGACTAACATTCCAAGTAAGCAAATAGGCATGAGTTAACATTCATCATGGCAACACAACCATGCAAAAGCAATATATATAAAGGAGTCTACACATGCTCCTATCAACCAACAACAATCCAACAAAACCATACATGTCCCATTGCTCAAACCATTACATGTTTAAATACTAAAATCCATACTTGATGAACTCAAGTCAAAATCACACTTGGAGGCTCCCCACTTGCCCGAGCAACCCACGAACTAAGGATCTGCAATGTTGAACAAAGAGAGCGTAAGCAATGATGCTTAGTGAGGGTAAGCTCTAAAAACAAACCTCAACATTACAGGGTCCGAGCACGATCTAGCCAAGGTAAGTCACAAACATACCAAAGGTCCACAAGATATATACATGAGCAAAAGACAATAATAAAGCTATGATCATAAACTCAATTTCCATGATACATGTAATCACAACCAAGTATTCCAATAAGAACCATGAACCTCAACACATTGATATACACATCAAACAACATTGGCACCTAGTTAAGACCCGAATACGCGGATAGACATGTTGGAAACTCATATCCAACAACCACATTACCTCGGTGGGATTCCACTCATCACCGGTCTCGCGGAGGGGATTCCACTCATCCTCACGCCTCGTCGATGGGATTCCACTCATCACCGACTATATTCAATTACAATTCCGGGCGAACCCGTACTCCTCCTTGGTGACTCAACGCCACCAAGGCCACGCGCGACTTTAGACTCATGTGTACACACTAACATCCTAATGATCGATCATTTGTATCCAACTTTACTAGTGCCAATATTTACTTACATCACATTGCTCATTTCATAAACCTTGTGCTTAGCACATACTCACCAACAACCATCGTTATGCATGTCTCAAGCATCATAAGTCCAATCTCATTTCACATGTATAAAGCAATATACATAGACATTCATATCGCAATTTATGCAAGACATACACAACCATAAAATGAGTTCAACCAAAGGCTCTAGATCAAGTTTAGGATTAGGCTACCACCCTAATCCTAACTCTAGGCGGGTCTACCAAGCCCAACCTAGTCCATATACTCGAACCAACCAATTTAAAACCGTTTTAAACAATTAACCACTCACCTAAGCTTCCAAGCCCAACGACCAAGCAAGCGACAACCTTCAACTCCCCGGATTTGGTCCCAAAGTCTCTTCCACGTTTCCTCTTGCTTCAAGTCAAACAAAACACTTACATTACTTCCCAATTCAATGCTAATTCAATCATCAATCTACTTTGCAACCCACAACCCATTTCCACAAATTTCCAAACCACATACCACCTCCAAAACCCAATTTTCGGACTCCCACAACCAAGGACTGAAATACCCAATTCCAAGCACCCAAATGGCTTCCAAAACACCCCAAATCACCCTCCTAACATAGGTAAACCATCAGCCCTTCAATTCCAACATTAAACTTACCAAAAACCCAAATTTTAATACCCCAAAATTTGCCCTAAAGACCCACTACGAAATTTCACCCAAAATTGACCAAATTCATATATGTTGTGTACCATAGCATGATTAACAAAAACCCCAACACAATTTCTTAAGACAAATTGAAAAACCCCATTAAAACCCAATTTTCAACATAAACCCTAATTTCCAAATCTCCATATTTTTGAAATCTAAGACAATGGTTAAATAGAGGGTAAAGAGGAGGTTAAGAAAATGACTTTACCTTTCAAAAAGCCCTTGGATTGAAGTTGGAAATGAATGGAATAGTGATTTGCTATTTGAGAGGTTTTGAAAGAGAGGAGGGGGAGTTTTACATGGGTTTAGGGAAGAAAGGGGAAAAAGATGACAATATGGAAAAGTTGTCATCCTTTTTCAAATAGTTTGGGTAAATTACATTATGAGTCCTCCTCTTTTTAAATTAAACTTAATTAGGTCACTATTTGAAGTTGAGTTGGCTTAATTAACTATTTATTTAACCCGACTAAAACCCGGTTAACTCCTAGGCCTAAGACGCGGGTGTTACAAGGAAAGCGAAGATGAATAAATGATCTATCTCTTCAACAAATTTGCCCGGTTCAGGAAGAGCAAAATGGAAAATTCCACGCATGAATCGAGGAAGAAGATGAAGGAATCCCACAAGCTCAACAAGAAGGGATCATCTTCAAATCAAGCATATGTGGCCACATGGAGTGATGAAGACTCCACCGATGATGAGGTAGCTCACCTATGCTTGATGGCCCTCAATGAGGGGGAGGTAACTTCTAACTCATCTAGTTCAAATTCATATTCTTTGGATGAGTTACAAGAAGCCTATGATGAATTGATTTTTGAGTTCAAGGCTTCATTTTCGAAAAACAAGAAATTGATTTCAAAGTTAAAAACCGAAAATGATTTGCTTTCTAAAACAAATTTAGAGTTTAAAGTAAAAATTAAAGATTTTGAGCTTAAAGTTTTAGACTTACAAAACTTGCTTCAAACAATGGAAACAGATCCTCAAAAAGAAGTTGACGATCTTAAGAAGGAAAAAGATTTGATTTTCAATGAACTTCAAAAGAAAAATAATTTAGGAAAATCAAACTTTTATGTAAGACAATCTAGTGCCCCTAGATTTGTAAACGATAAAGTTTTTAGAAGTATTTGGGTCCCAAAAGGACTAACTACTTCAACTAAAAAAGATGAAATTGAAAAATGGATTCCTAAGGGGACTAAGTTTTGTGCTACTAACGTCTATGGATCCAAAGCAATTTGGATACCAAAAATTACTTGATTGTCTTATGATAAGTGTGATGGAGATTGATCAACAAGTCCAAAATTAAGGGGGGCTCCATGCACACAAGGAAGAACACTTGAAGAAGGAAGGCTTCACATCCTCCCATGTGTTCAAGTGTGGTAAAAATCTAGTTGTTTTATTTGTTTAATTTGATTTTTTAACTAGATTATGACATATGTTGGACTAACTTTGTTTGATGCTTTGAGTAAGGGGGAGCCCATTTTAAAACCACGTTTTTAATTGTGTCATTTTTTACCTCCTAAGTTATTTTGAGCCCAATGTCATTTTAAAATTCTTTTTGATATAACAAAAAGGGGGATAAACGGTTTTAAAAATTGATTTTTCAAGTTTTTCAAGAGAATAAGGGGGAGCTTTAATCAAATTTAAATTTTAAGTCTCTCATTCAAATTTTAAATTACAATGGGGGAGAGAATCCCAAACAATTTTTCAAGTTGATTTTATTATATCAGAAATGGGGAGATTGTAGAACTAAGTGCTTTGATATAATATTTGAAAAATGTTTTGGACTAAATTGAAAAGAATTTAAAATATGTTTTTAGTAAAATACAACTTGAAAATATGTTTAAGGGTTTTGCAAGGCTTTGGAATGATTTAAAGTAGTCAAAACCAAGCTTTTCAAGTGCCCGTATTGATACGGTCTGGTACCGTACCGATACACCTTAGGGTTTCAACTACAGGAATTTTCCAGTAGCCAAAACCCGTACCGATACGCTTAGCCATATCGATATGGTGTGTTTTGAAATAGCCCAACGGCTAGTCGCGTACTGATACAGTTGGATCCCGTACCGATACGCCTAACTACCCCTAACGGTCATATTTCCCATCTGTCTTTTAAACTGCAGGACCGTACCGATACGCTAGGTAAGCGTATCGATACGCATCAGCTGAAGTACACAATGACTACTTCCTTATCGGGACCGTATCGATACGGTTTGAAGGGTATCGGTACTCCAATCTGCAAAACTGCATTTATGGCGGGAAATAAAGGCTTCAACGACTCTAATCCATCCCCGACGGTCCTCAACGACTACAAACTCAATTAGGAGTATAAAAGGGACCTCCAAGCATTAAGAGATGGTTAATGCTTCAATTGTCAACAACATAATGATCAAGAATTTGTCTCAGGGCTTTGTTGTTCAATTTATTGTATAGACAACACTTGTGAGCCTAATTGTCAAATTTTCTCAAGTGTTTAGGTTTTGGGTGAGAGCTTTAATTATGCAAACATATACCTTCTAGAGGGATTTCTAGTTTGCTAAGTCTTTCTTGTGTAAGAGAGTATTTGATCAAGCTTTGGGTAGAAAGCTTGATCGTTGTAACAGTTTCCTCCTAAGCTGAGAAAAGGGGACGAAATTCTTAGTGAATTTGTTTGGAAATCCTTAGTGGGAAGCTAAGGTAGTGGATGTAGACCTTGGTTAGAAGGTTGAACCACTATAAATCCTTGTGTCAATTGCCTATCTTTCTATTCCCACAAAACACCCAATCATCCAAGTTCTCCACACTTGGCGAGCAAGAACGGTTGAAGGAATCGAGCACCTAAAATCCCAACAAAAAAGAAATGTGATAAATTTGAAATAAATAGTAATAATAATAATGAAGAAGAAAAAAGGAAACAAAATTAAAACAAAATACAATAAATAAAAAAAATTAGCAAAGAAAAATAACGCTCAAGTAAATAGACCCAATCCAGCCCCGATAAACCCTAGATGGGGTTGCCGGCCTTCGTCTCGTTGTTTCCGGCCACGACGACCGCCGTGAAGGGGAGCCGGTTGACTCGTCTCGGCCGGCCGGTTATGTTGCCACCGACCCCACTCCTTGCCGTCGCTGGTAGTTCATCGACTTTTGGGGGGGAAGGTTTTGATCCCTAATTAAATTGGGGCGGGGGGGGGGGGGCAAAATTCCTCGAATTGGAGCCAAATCTGTTGAAATTTGGATAAGATTTCAATGTGGTAAAGTTGGTTGATCAAAAAGATGATTTTTAGGGGGAAGAATTCGGGGATTTTGTCCTCAATTGCATTAAAACCCCACCCCCAAACCCCTATAAAACCCCCTAAATGCTTCATTGTCCAACACACAAAATTGAAGAAAAACCACTTGAAAAGGTTCAAGAAAAATCCGAAAAATTCTCTGAATTTTTCTTGAGTTTGCTGGAAATTTTTGGAGTGGAAGTTCGAGTTTGGAGCAATTTTCCGGAGGTGGTTTGGAGCATTTCTAGAAGCTTGAATTCGATTTCATCGTTCATCGTTTTCTCGGTAAAATTTCTATCTTTTCTTTGTTTATTTTTGTGTTGATTTTATGTTTGTTCTTGGTTGAATTTTTGGTGTTTTTGTTTGTGATGTTTGAGAATTTTTAGGTTGCTTTATCGAAGTCAGAAAATCGTTCGCGATTCCGGTAACTTTTTTCGTTTTAAAATTCCATTTTAATTTTAGTTTGATCTTAAGAAATTTTGCATGCTTAAAAATGTTGTTAGAGGTATTTTGATCTTTAGGAATGAATAAATTAATTTAAAAGATGTTTAGATTTTAAAATGCATGAATAAATTAAATAAATGCGGTTAAATTGAAAAACTTGAAATTAGGGATTTAATTAGAACAAATAATAATGTGAGGTGTAAAATATTAAAGGGGCTTGATTTTGAAAAATATGAAAAGATTTTTGTGAAGTTTGTTTTTAATAATAGGTGGGCAAAAATAATTTTAAGGAAAAACTAATAAAGATATTTCTTAAGGAAAAAAGAAAAGAAATAAGTGTTTTTCAAGAAAAAGAAAATAAAAATGTTTTAAAATAAAGTGAAGGGTCTGGAATAAAAATAAATTTTTGCAAAGAGAAAAACTTAAAAAGAAGTTTCTTAAGTAAGAAATATATTTCATTTTAAAATGGGTTGTTTTAAAAGAATAAATTTAAAAAATGGAAAAAAATGAAAATAATTTTAAAAAAGTGTGAAAAACTCTTTTGAAAAAGAGGAAAAATGTAACCCCCTAAACCCGACCCGAAAGAACTGGGTGGAATATAAGGAGTCAAGCTCAAAGCTTGTCCCTCACGCAAGCAACCTGGTTTAAAACTTTAATTCCAAAATAGACAGTAATAATAATACATAATACATATTGATAAAAATATTCCTGAAAATATTAAATATTCGAAATGTACATGCATGATAAAACGTAGTAACCCCAAATAAAACATTTGAAATCTAAAATTATATACCAACTGATAAAACATATAATATAAATAGATCCAAGTATCATACTGATAATAATAAATAAATAAAGCTGGAAAACGAGGTCCTCCAAGTACCGTAGCCTAGAACCGAGTATCTAAAAATAGAAACTAAGGGGAGTCAACAATAACGCTTAGTGTGTCTCTACAGTGCAAACAGAACTAACAGTCTCATCATATCAACATAGTCAATCAGATATTATTAGAATACAATTTTCCACCATGAATCAGTTCAAACACATAAACAAGTGTGAATGAATATGTAACACAATATGACATGCACCCAACTACATCACCATCCGAAGAGTAAGGTTCCCCAGAACCACTCTCTACCTCGTCACCATCCGAAGTGGAATCCAGCCCATAGGGCAAAACCACTGATCCGAAGTAGACATCATCCCAAAGGATGAAGCTACTGAACTTCCTCGTACAAACTCCCACCCATAATGAGATGACATAAAATCCGAGTTCTGAATCTGAATGCATTGTTTATCAACAAAAATGCATAATCATATAATCTAATATACAGTAATCTGAATCTGAATGTATATAGAAATATTTCATAAAGTAACAGAATGATGAACAAGTCAAACATCAGAGATCAACAGAATATTACAATAATATATCATCAGACCACATCATGTATACATTTCAACAAATCAACACATTTACATACAGAGCACTGTAAACAGACAGCACATAAGAGAACACACCTCAAGTAGCTAACACTCAACGTCGACGGTGACGTCTCCCACGCTCAGCTCTATCTCTAGGTCGGTCAGAGTCAGCTCCTATAACAATTAAATACACCATCAAAGATACTACTACTATGCCAAGACATTGATAATATAAATATCAAATATATATTAATAATTAAACTCACGAGCGGATCTCAATGTCTGAGCAACAGGAGGTCGTCCAGGTGGAGGAGGAGGAAGGATCTAAGTATCCGAGTCAATGTCGTCTGCAAATACGAATAATACCAATTAATTTTTCTGATATTCAAATCTTTAAATACAAGTATAAACGAAATAAAAGTGGTCAAAGCGGTCTTTCAGGTTCGAATTTTGGAAAACGGGCAGCGGAAACAGAATCATGACGTTGAAAAACATAAAATAGCCCTTTTCTGAAAAAGTCAACGGTCAATGGGTCAACAGGTCAACGCTGATGTCATCGATGACGTCAGTCGACTGTTTATAAGACAAACCGGTTCAGTTCAGCCTTTGGAACGATTCTGACTGGTTCAAACCCAGAAATCCCCAATTTCCTACCGATTTGAAATGTAACACCCAGGTTTAGGGGTCGGGTGAAAATAATATTTTAATATTATTTAGGGTTCGGTTCTATAATTAAAATAATCTTTTGGGCCTCGGGTTTCAAAAACAAACTTTTGATGTTGGACTAAAATGGATGAAATACAAAATGGAGGGATTTTAAAGAATAAAGGAAATAGTCATTCATTAATGGCAAACTTGTAAATAATACAAGTTCAAATTTTAAATCCCCTTTTATCAATCATTTCACTATTCACTCTCTTCTCCAACAAAATTAACGTGAAATAGAGCTCACTCATCTCCTCCACTATTCCATCTCATTTCTCCTTCATTTCAACTCGTTTTTGAAAGGTAACATCATTTTTGACTTCACCTCAACCTCCTCTCTTTAAAAGTACAATTAGTTTTTATTTTCATTAAAGTTTTGGAAATGGAGGTTTCAAGGGTTTTGATTAAAAATGATACATTTACTATGTTTAACTTAATATTTCGATTTAATGTTGTTAGTTATGAAGTCTAGGAGCTAAATGGTACCACATATATGAATTTTTCTTGGTTTTGAGCATATTCCCGAAATTGGGTTTAAAGGGGTTTTTTGAAGGGTTTTGGGTGAGTTTTGGGGGTTGTTTTAGTTTGGAATTGATGGGCTAATGTTAGTACTATGGTTGGGGGTTGCTTTGGGATCATTTGGAGGTATAAAAGGTGTTGGAAATGTGAGTTTTGGATGAGGTTATTGGGCTGCACGAGTTTGGTTAAATGTGGGGTTTGTCCATGGCTTGAAATGTTGTGATTTATGTTAGAGTTGTATTCCGGGTTAGTTACTTTGATGCTTGGGCTAATTTGAAGTTGTTTGAATTGTGGTGAGGTTGTTTAGAAGCAAGATCTTGTGTTGGTGAAGCATCGAGGGTGAATCCGGAGGCTTAAAGGTGGTAGCTTGCTTGGTATTTGAGCTTGGAAGTATAGGTGAGTGGTTAATGTTTTCAAAGTATTTTCTAAGTGTTTGGTTCGAGCATGTGGACTAGGTTGGGCTTGGTAGACCCACCTAGAGTTAGGATTAGGGTGGTAGCCTAATCCTAAACTTAAACTTGAGCCATTGGTTGAACTTGTAATGGATGTTTATGCCTCGTATTATTTGTGATATGATTGTTTATGTATAAAGTGTTATGCATATGTGATGAGGCATGAATGTGATGCATTGTGCTATGCATGTGGATGGTTCATGATTGTGATCATGGTGAGTACGTGCTAAGCACGGAATTGGTTGTAAATGATAATGTGAATTGAGTTAAATGTTGGCACTAGTATGCTTGAGTACAAATGATCGATCATTAGGATGTTAATGTGCACACATGAGTCAAATTCGCGCGTGGCCTTGGTGGCGTTGAGTCACCAAGGAGGAGTACGAGTTCGCCCGGAAATTGTTATTTATATATAGTCGATGATGAGTGGAATCCCATCAACGGGGCGTGAGGATGAGTGGAATCCCCTCCGCGAGACTGGTGATGAGTGTAATCCCACCGTGAGGTAAAGTGGTTGTTGTTTGTGAGTTCCAACGTGTTTATCCGCGTATTCAGGTCATAGCTAGGTGCCAATATTATTTGATATGTGAATCAATGTGATGTGGAATGTGATTTCTACTTGGATGTTTATATGTGTTTACATATGTTGTGAAATAAGAGCTTGTAAGCATGGCATATAATTGAATATTGTTCATACATCTTTAACATTTGGCTCTGGAGGATCGAAGGTATAATCATGCATTGACCTTGGTTGAGATCGTGCTTGGACCCTGCATTGTCGAGGTTTGTTTTTAAAGAGCTTACCCTCACTAAGCTTTATTGCTTACACTCTCTTTGTTCGACAATGCAGATCAGTAGCTCGTGGGTTGCTAAGTGCAAGAAGAGGCCTCCAAGTGTGTGTGCTCGTGGTGCTAGCTATCAAGTATGGTTTTTAGTTTATGATGTAATGATCAAGCAATGGGACATGTAATCGTGTTATGATGTTGTTTGTGTATGTTGTTGTTGTTTAAGAGCATGTTAGACTCCTCGTATGTATTCGTTAACTTGGCTTTTGAGATGTATGCCCTTGCTTGTATACCTTGTTTGTAATTGCTTACCTTGAATTGTCTAAGTGTTGACTATGTGAAGTATGCTAATTGTAATGCCATGTATGGTCTTTTGGAATGAGTGCTTTTGTTTATCATGTGTTGTTGTGTATGGTTGCTAGGAAGCATGCCTCTAGACTGTATTTGTATGTTTTGTAGGCCTCGAGTAGTTGTTTCGGACGTTTGGAACCTTTAAGAGTTGTCTAAAACAGATTTTGAGGTTTTGCAGACAACCAGTGTTTCGAAACGGGCTGGGCCGTTTCGGAATGAGTTAGGCTTCAGGGACCCCGTATCAAAACTCGTTTCGATATGGTTTGGCCACTGAGAACCCCTGTTTT
This sequence comes from Hibiscus tridactylites, assembly GCA_958450335.1. Taxonomy (NCBI): domain Eukaryota; kingdom Viridiplantae; phylum Streptophyta; class Magnoliopsida; order Malvales; family Malvaceae; genus Hibiscus; species Hibiscus tridactylites. The sequence goes on from OY288281.1 coordinate 52,916,995, forward strand.
GAAACGGGTATCAGAACACTCTAGCTACTGGAAATATGAGAATTTGCCGAGATAATGAGGTATCGAAATGGGTCTAAGTGTTTCGGATCGGTCAATATCTCGTTGACCACGAGAAGTTGATCGTTGAGGTTGTTTCAGAACGGTTGACTTCCGTTTCGATAAGGCCTCCTAGTGTAGGCTTAGAGCCGTTGACCAAGTCAAGGCGTTTCGATACACCTTGAGGGTGTTTCGAAACGGCCTGCCTAATAATCTAAAATGGACTGTTTTACGCATGTTGTTCGAGTTATCGTTTTATGAATGCTTGTCTTTCTGCTGTCGTGATCACATAGGATCTAAAGGTGCCTCTAGAGAAGATTAAATCAAAAAGAAATTTTTAGGGTTGTCAACCGAGGGGAGACCTTAACGGGTTTTGCTTCGGTTTTCCCCGTGTGGCCCACTCGGACCGGCCAAGCGTCCGGACCGGGACGAGGGGGTTACACTTGTTGGTATCAGAGCCTAAGGTTACCGAGACCTTGGGCAAGTAAGTGAGGTAAGTTCAAGTTTGGTATTGATATGCACGATGTTTGCTTGCCTTGTAAGCATGATTGCTTGTATGACAAGTATGCTGATTGTTTTGTTTAAAAGCATGTTGTCTGAGAGTCTCATTGCTACTATTACATCGGAAAAGAATTTTTAAGTGAGGGAAACGTACTTGAGTACTTGGAAGCCTTGCCTTGCTAACCCAATATTGTATATTTTGTTTGTTGTGGTTGTAGTTATTATTTGTGAGCGATGACTAGGCCGAGAGTGGTTCGTCAGGAACCACGTGTTGCGGCTCCTGTTGAGCCGGTGGTTGGAGTGGAGGCTCATATAGAAGGGCATGCGGCTGTTGGAGTTGGAGCTCCTCCAGCACCTCCACCACCACCTCCTCCGCCTGGAGTTGGAGGCGAGGATGGAGCTGAAGGAGAGGGACCTCAGGGTGGCCAAGGTCCGGCCGGAATTGATATGACTCCGCTAGTGAAAGCTATAGCGGGAGCATTTCAGGCCGTAGTTGCGGGAGCTCAGGCTGCAGCTCAGCCTAGGTGTGACGATGCTAGTCTACCTTTGGAGAGGCTCCGTAGTTTGGGGGCCGAAGAGTTCAGAGGATCTACTCTGGAGAGGTCTGAGTTATGGTTGGAGAAGACAGTTCGCATCTTAGCTCAGATGGGTTGTGTGGGCGCACGTAGATAGGGCTGTGTGATCTCCTTACTTCAGGGTGATGCCTACACCTGGTGGGTCACCATTACTATCGGAGTTCCAGAGACAGAGGTTGATTGCGATTTCTTTGAGTCTGCTTTCAGAAAGAGGTACTTGGGACCGAGGTATCTATATGAGAAGAAGCGAGAGTTTGTGGCTCTTGTTCAGGGAGATTCTACTGTTACTGACTACGAGATCTGCTTTGTTTGTCTGAGTTAGTAAGCTTCAGAGTTGGTGCCTACTGAGAGGGCCCGATGTGATTGTTTTAGATATGGGCTTCATGAGGAAGTTAAGAGGTATACTTTAGCTTCTGATTATTCCGACTTTGATGTCTTGGTTGCTAGAGCCAAGGACATTGAGCATAGCTTGGGGCTGACCAAGCGTTCTGGAGGATCTAGTTTTGGTAAGAGGCACAACAACTTTGACAGTAGAGATGCCAAGAGGCATAGAGGTGGCGGACACCAGTTTGACCATAGACGTGGCGGTAGCCATCATGGTAGGGGCCATCAAGGCCATAGAGGTGGAGGGAGTTTGCCCGAGTGCACACGGTGTGGGAGACAGCACACTGGTGAGTGTTGGTGTAACTTCCATGCTTGTTGAAACTGTGGTTCGAGGTACCACTTTAGGAGATATTGTCTGCATCAGGCGGCACAGGCACCGAACATTGCTCAGGCACCTGCGAGAGCGAATGATTTTCAGAGAGGCCGTGGGTGAGGTCGTGGCTACTTCCAGCCTAGGGCTGATGCACCTAGGGTAGATGCTCAGAGGAACCTTGCTCATGTTGTGGCAGTGCAGCCAGAGGTAGGAGGACCAACGAGAGTTTATGCTTAGAGAGAGGCCGGGAACGACACTGATGTGATAGCAGGTAATTTTGAGTTACAGTCTATGTCTTTGCTTTCTTTGGTTGATTCGGGTTCTACACATTCCTACATTTTGAGTGAGCATGCACGGAAGTTAGATATACCTGTTGAGATCTTAGATGTAGGTATGCATGTGACTAGTTCTTTTGGTGAGACAGTTGTGGTTAGACGTATGTATAGGAGATGTCCACTGAAGATTCAGGGTCATGTGTTCTCTGTTGATATGATGGAACTTCCTTTTTATGGTTTTGATATTATTCTGGGTATGGACTGGTTAGCTGAGCACCGGGCTAGTGTGTATTTTGAGACGCAGAGGATTTCCTTGAAACTTTCTGATGACTACGAGGTAATAGTAGTAGGCGAGAACATTAAGTTCTTGTCTAATGTGGTGTCAGCTTTAGAGGCTCATAGGTTGATGGATTCCGAATAAGGGGCTTACTTAGCTTATGTTATGAATCCGAATATGAGTGAAGCTAGACCGAAGGATATTAGAACAGTGTGTGACTTTCCGGATGTGTTTTCTGAAGAGTTGCCGGGTTTGCCTCCTGATAGGGATGTTGAGTTTGTGATTGAGACTGTTTCAGGGTCTAATCCAGTTTCGATAGCTCCGTATCGTATGGCTCCGAAAGAGTTGAAAGAGTTGAAGAGTCAGTTGCAAGAATTATTAGACCGTGGTTTCATTAGGCCTAGTAGTTCTCCTTGGGGTGCTCCTGTGTTATTTGTGAAAAAGAAAGATGGTAGTATGCGCATGTGTTGACTACAGGCAGTTGAATCAGTTCATTGTGAAGAACAAGTATCTGTTGCCTCGCATAGATGATTTGTTTGATAAGTTGAGAGTTGCTTCAGTGTTCTCGAAGATAGACTTGAGGTCAGGGTACTATCAGTTGAAAGTGAAAGAGTGTGATGTTTCGAAGACAACTTTTAGGACTAGATATGGTCACTATGAGTTTCTTGTGATGCCGTTTGGGCTCACGAATGCGCCTGCAGCATTCATGGATATGATGAACAGAATTTTTAGAGACTATCTAGACCGTTTTGTAGTTGTCTTCATTGATGATATTCTTGTGTACTCGAAGTCGGACGAAGAGCATGATGAGCACTTGAGATTTGTGTTACAGAGATTGTTGAGCATTCAGTTGTATGCGAAGCTTAGCAAATGTGAGTTCTAGATTCGAGAGGTTGTATTTCTTGGCCATGTTGTTTTGGCCGAAGGTATCCGTGTTGATCCATCGAAGATTGAGACTATTGTTGAGTGAAACAACCTAAGTCTGTGACCGAGATTAGGAGTTTCCTAGGATTAGCTGGTTACTATAGGAGATTTGTTGATGGTTTCTCTAGGGTAGCTGCTCCTTTGACTAAATTGTTGCAAAAAGGAGTTAAGTTCGAGTGGTCAGATGCAAGACAGAAGGCCTTTGAGGAATTGAAAGAAGCATTGACAAATGCTCCAGTGTTAGTGCAACCTATTTCAGGTAAAGAATTTGTGATCTACAGTGATGCTTCCTACATAAGTTTAGGATGTGTTTTGATGCAAGAAAGAAGGGTCATTGCTTATGCTTCTAGACAATTGAAGGTTCATGAGAAGAACTATCCTACTCAAGATATAGAGTTAGCCGCAGTTGTATTTCCATTGAAGATTTAGCGTCATTACTTGTATGGTGAGAAGTGTATCGTTTACACCGATCATAAGAGCTTGAAGTACTTGATGACACAGAAGGAGTTGAACTTGAGACAAAGAAGATGGCTTGAGTTGTTAAAAGATTATGATTTGACCATTGAGTACCATCCGGGTAAGGCCAATGTAGTGGCCGATGCTTTGAGTAGAAAAGTTTCCGTTCAGTTGAGAGCTATGTTTGCTAGATTGAGTGTGTTCGATGATGGTGGTTTGATCATCGAGTTGCAAGTGAAGCCTTCCTTGATTCAGTTGATTAGAGAGAAGCAGTTACAAGATGTGACACTAGTTCCTCATGTTCAGGACATAGCCGAAGGAAGACCGACCGAGTATAGTTTCAGTGGTGAGAACTTGTTGTGCTTTAGAGATAGAATTGTTGTACCAGAAGATGTTGAGTTGAGACGTCAGATTCTGAGTGAAGCACATTCGAGTCCTTTTTCTATGCATCCGGGTAGTACCAAGATGTATCGTGACTTGAAGAATGATTACTTCTGGGTTGGTTTGAAGAAAGATGTAGCCGAGTATGTGAGCCGTTGTATGGTTTGTCAGAGAGTGAAGGCAGAACATCAGGTTCCTTCAGGTTTGTTACAGCCTTTGAAGATTCCGGAATGAAAATGGGAGAGGATCACCATGGACTTTGTGTCGGGGTTACCTTTATCTCCTTCGAAGAAGAATTCCGTATGGGTGATTGTTGATAGGTTCACCAAGTGTGCTCACTTCTTAGCAGTGAAAACTACATATTCCTTAGACAAGTTGGCAAACTTGTACATCCGTGAGATTGTGAGACTTCATGGAGTTCCGAAGTCCATTGTTTTAGATAGAGATCCTAGATTTACTTCGAGGTTCTGGGGTTGCTTGCATAGTGCTCTAGGTAGCCATTTGCATTTCAGTACGTCTTATCATCCGCAGTCCGATGGGCAGTCAGAGCGAGTGATACAGATTCTAGAGGATATGCTTCGTTGTTGTGTGATTGACTTCCAGGGTTCTTGGGAGAAGCACTTACCTTTAGTTGAGTTTGCTTACAACAACAGTTATCAGTCTAGTATTCAGATGGCTCCCTATGAGGCTTTGTATGGTAGACGATGTAGGACTCCGATTTGTTGGGCTGAAACCGGTCAGAGATTGTTACCTATGCCAGATTTGCTTAAGGGGACTACCGACAAGCTGAAGTTGATTTGTGACCATTTAAAAGCCGCTTCCGATCGTCATAAGTCTTATGCAGATTTGAAGAGGAAAGAGATTGAGTTCTCCGTGGGTGAGAAAGTGTTTCTGAAAGTATCTCCGTGGAAGAAGGTAATGAGATTTGGCCGGAAGGGCAAGTTGAGTCCGAGGTTCATTGGTCCGTATGAGATAGTTGAGCGGATTGGGCCTGTAGCTTACCGTTTGAGATTGTCTTCTGAGTTGGAGAAGATCCATGATGTTTTTCATATGTCCATGCTTAGGAGATATAGGTCGGATCCTTCTCATGTTATGCCCGTTGAGGAGATAGAGTTAAATCCGGATTTGTCATATAATGAAGAGTTTGTTGAGATACTTGCTTCTGATAGCAAGGTGTTGCGTGGTAAGACCATAAAGTTGGTCAAGGTGTTGTGGAGACATAAAGGTGTGGAAGAGGCCACGTGGGAGAGGAAAGCCGATATTCTTGAGCAGTTTTCGTATTTGTTTCCGTCAGGTAATTTTGGGGACGAAATTCCTTAAGTGGGGGGAGAGTTGTAAAACCCGGGTTTAGGGGTCGGGTGAAAATAATATTTTAATATTATTTGGGGTTCAGTTCTATAATTAAAATAATCTTCTGGGCCTCGGGTTTCAAAAACAAACTTTTGATGTTGGACTAAAATGGATGAAATACAAAATGGAGGGATTTTAAAGAATAAAGGAAATATCCATTCATTAGTGGCAAACTTGTAAATAATACAAGTTCAAATTTTAAATCTCCTTTTATCAAACATTTCACTATTCACTCTCTTCTCCAACAAAATCAACGTGAAATAGAGCTCACTCATCTCCTCCACCATTCCATCTCATTTCTCCTTCATTTCAACTCGTTTTTGAAAGGTAACATCATTTTTGACTTCACCTCAACCTCCTCTCTTCAAAAGTACAATTAGTTTTTATTTTCATTAAAGTTTTGGAAATGGAGATTTCTAGGGTTTTGATTAAAAATGATACATTTACTATGTTTAACTTAATATTTCAATTTAATGTTGTTAGTTATGAAGTCTAGGAGCTAATGGTACCACATATATGAATTTTTCTTGGTTTTGAGCACATTCCCGAAATTGGGTTTCAATGGGGTTTTTGAAGGGTTTTGGGTGAGTTTTGGGGGTTGTTTTAGGGTGGAATTGATGGGCTAATGTTAGTACTATGGTTGGGGGTTGCTTTGGGATCATTTGGGGGTATAAAAGGTGTTGGAAACATGAGTTTTGGATGAGGTTATTGGGCTGCACGAGTTTGGTTAAATGTGGAGTTTGTCCATGGCTTGAAATGTTGTGATTTATGTTAGAGTTGTATTCCGGGTTAGTTACTTTGATGCTTGGGCTAATTTGAAGTTGTTTGAATTGTGGTGAGGTTGTTTAGAAGCAAGAGCTTGTGTTGGTGAAGCATCGAGGGTGAATCTGGAGGCTTAAAGGTGGTAGCTTGCTTGGTATTTGAGCTTGGAAGTATAGGTGAGTGGTTAATGTTTTCAAAGTATTTTCTAAGTGTTTGGTTCGAGCATGTGGACTAGGTTGGGCTTGGTAGACCCACCTAGAGTTAGGATTAGGGTAGTAGCCTAATCCTAAACTTAAACTAGAGCCATTGGTTGAACTTGTAATGGATGTTTATGCCTCGTATTATTTGTGATATGATTGTTTATGTATAAAGTGTTATGCATGTGTGATGAGGCATGGATGTGATGCATTGTGTTATGCATGTGGATGGTTCATGATTGTGATCATGGTGAGTACGTGCTAAGCACGGAATTGGTTGTAAATGATAATGTGAATTGAGTTAAATGTTGGCACTAGTATGCTTGAGTACAAATGATCGATCATTAGGATGTTAGTGTGCACACATGAGTCAAATTCGCGCGTGGCCTTGGTGGCGTTGAGACACCAAGGAGGAGTACGGGTTCGCACGGAAATTGTTATTTATATATAGTCGATGATGAGTGGAATCCCATCGACGGGGCGTGAGGATGAGTGGAATCCCCTCCGCGAGACCAATGATGAATGTAATCCCACCGTGAGGTAAAGTGGTTGTTGGATGTGAGTTCCAACGTGTTTATCCGCGTATTCGGGTCATAGCTAGGTGCCAATATTATTTGATATGTGAATCAATGTGATGTGGAATGTGATTTCTACTTGGATGTTTATATGTGTTTACATATGTTGTGAAATAAGAGCTTGTTGAGCATGACATATAATTGAATATTGTTCATGCATCTTTAACATTTGGCTCTTGAGGATCGAAGGTATAATCATGCATTTACCTTGGTTGAGATCGTGCTTGGACCCTGCATTGTCGAGGTTTGTTTTTAAAGAGCTTACCCTCACTAAGCTTTATTGCTTACGCTCTCTTTGTTCGACAATGCAGATCAGTAGCTCGTGGGTTGCTAAGTGCAAGAAGAGGCCTCCAAGTGTGTGTTCTCGTGGTGCTAGCTATCAAGTATGGTTTTTAGTTTATGATGTAATGGTCAAGCAATGGGACATGTAATCGTGTTATGATGCTTTTGGAGTATGTTGTTGTTGTTTAAGAGCATGTTAGACTCCTCGTATGTATTCGTTAACTTGGCTTTTGAGATGTATGCCCTTGCTTGTAAACCTTGTTTGTAATTGCTTACCTTGAATTGTCTAAGTGTTGACTATGTGAAGTATGCTAATTGTAATGCCATGTATGGTCTTTTGGAATGAGTGCTTTTGTTCATCATGTGTTGTTGTGTATGGTTGCTAGGGAGCATGCCTCTAGACTGTATTTGTATGTTTTGTAGGCCTCGAGTAGTTGTTTCGGACGTTTGGAACCTCTAGGAGTTGTCTAAAACAGATTTTGAGGTTTTGCAGACAGCCAGTGTTTCGAAACGGGCTGGGCCGTTTCGGAATGGGTTAGGCTTCAGGGACCCCGTATCGGAACTCGTTTCGATATGGTTTGGCCACTGAGAACCCCTATTCCGAAATGGGTATCGGAACACTTTGGCTACTGGAAATCTAAGAATTTGCCGAGATAATGGGGTATCGAAACGGGTCTAAGTGTTTCGGAACGATCAATATCTCGTTGACCACGAGAAGTTGACCGTTGAGGGTGTTTCGGAACGGTTGACTTCCGTTCCGATACTGCCTCCTAGTGTAGGCTTAGAGCAGTTGACCAAGTCAAGGCGTTTCGATACACCTTGAGGGTGTTTCGAAACGGCCTGCCTAATAATCTAAAATGGACTATTTTGTGCATGTTGTTCGAGTTATCGTTTTATGTATGCTTGTCTTTCCGCTGTCGTGGTCACATAGGATCTAAAGGTGCCTCTAGAGAAGATTAAATTACAAAGAAATTTTTAGGGTTGTCAACCGAGGGGAAACCTTAACGGGTTTTGCTTCGGTTTTCCCCGTGTGGCCCACTCGGATCGGCCAAGCGTCAGGACCGGGACGAGGGAGTTACATGAAAATTTGGGTTTCCCCTAATCGGATTTCGTCGCCAGAAAACACGCCGGTAACCTCTAAACGTTATTTCCGGCAAAACCAAACACAAAACATGCAATTTTGTACTCACCCAACTCGGAAACACGGTGAATCGACAAAACTGGGCAACGTCGTCGGGGAAAACGAACGGTCTTCAAACCGTTTTTTAACAACGGTGGACGGAAATCAGAGATGGTGGCTATGGTTTTGATCGGAACAACGAGGGGAGGTAAACGGTGGCGTCAGACCATCGAACGGACATCGTTTGACCCTTGAACGGACGGTAAATGGAGCAACGACGGTAGTTTTTCATTTTTGTTCGCACAGAATGCTGAAGGAGAGGGAGGGGAGTGGCAAAAAAAATAGAGGAAATGGCTGAAAGGTTCCATTTATACCTTAAGAAAAGGGTTAATTACAGAGCATGCCATTAAACATTTCTAGGGTTTATGAAACGACACTTAAGTTTTGCAACCATTACAATTTGATCACTGAAATTCTGAAAATTCTCATTTTAATCACTGAAATTTAATTAGGTCCTTAACTTAAAATTTCCCAATTATTAGGGTTTTAACTTAGGGATTTCAATTAAATTAAGGTTTCAAATTAGGCAAAAATTGGGGTGTTACAACTCTCCCCCCGTTAAAAGAAATTTCGGCCTCGAAATTTTACCTGGAGCAACAAGATGCGGATACTGAACTCAGATGATGGTATTGGGCTCCCACGTATCCTCATCATGACTACGACCACGCCACAGAACTTTGACCATCTTAATGGTCTTCCTTCTGAGAACCTTTTTATCATGAGTAAGAATCTCAATAGGCTCCTCCTCAAAACGCAAATCAGAACGAACCTCAATATCCTCAACAGACATAACATGTGATGGATCAGAATGATAACGTCTCAACACTGAAATATGAAAGACATCGTGAATACGCTGAAGCTCTGGTGGTAGCTCTAGCTGATAGGCAACTGGTCTGACTCGACGAATAATCCGATAAGGGTCAATGTAACGAGGACTCAGCTTGCCCTTCCAACCAAACCGAAGTACCTTCCTCCAAGGAGATACTTTCAAGAAAACCTCATCACCCACCTCAAACTCAAGATCACGACGTCTCAAATCGGCATAAGACTTCTGTCTGTCAAAAGCAGCCTTAAGCCGATCCTGAATCAATATGATAGTCTACTCAGCCTCGTACACAATCTTCGGTCCCAACAACCTATGCTCATTCAATTTAGTCCAAACAATAGGTGAACGACACCTACGCCCATACAGAGCCTCATACGGTGCCATCTTGATACTGGACTGATAACTGTTATTATAAGCAAACTCTACAAGCGGCAGGAAATCCTCCCAGCTGCCTCTAAAATCAAGAATACAGCCCCTCAACATATCCTCAAGAATCTGGATCACACGCATACTGACAATCTGTCTGCGGATGATAAGATGTACTGAAGTTCAACCGAGTACCCAAAGTAGAATGAATAGACCCCCAGAATCTTGCAGTGAACCTCGTATCTGTATCAGAAATAATAGATAACGGTATCCCGTGAAGTCGAACGATCTAAGAAATATAAAGCCGAGCTAACTTACTCAAAGAATAGTAAACTCGAACATGAATGAAATATGTGGACTTCGTCAGACGATCAAAATGACCCAGATGGAATCCTTCTTCGATGGAGTCGAAGGAAGTCCACTAACAAAGTCCATAGTCACACGCTCCCACTTCCACTGAGGAATCTCAATATGCTGTAGCAACCCAGACGGACGCTGATGCTCTGCTTTGACTTTTTGACAAGTCAAGCACCTCGATACAAATCCGACGATGTCTCGTTTGAGACCTTTTCACCAGTACCTCTCTCGAAGATTCTTATACAACTTGTCACCACCAGGATGCATAGCATAAGGACTGTCATGGGCCTCACGGAGAATAATCTGTTTTAACCCAAATTTCCTCGGAATACAATACCGCCCACAAAATCATAATACCCCATCCTGATCAATAGAGAAATCCCGAGATGTACCCTCACGCACCTCTCTGATACGATGCATCAAAAACGGATCACTAGGCTGCTCAGCTCGAATATCAGAAATCAATGTAGGAATAACCCAAAGTTCTGCCAATAGACTGCCATCGTCGTACAAACTCATCCGAGCAAACAAAGCTCTCAGATCTGAAATGGTGTTATGACTCAATGCATCATCAACGACATTAGCTTTACCCGGATGATACTCAATCTTGCAATCATAATCCTTGAGAAGCTCTAACAAGTGACGTTGTCTCAGATTAAGCTTTTTCTGAGTGAGGAGGTATTTCAGACTCTTATGGTCTGTATAGATATAACACTTCTCTTTGTACAGATAGTGTCTCCAGATCTTAAGTGCAAAAATAACAGCAGCAAGCTCTAGGTCGTGGGTAGGATAGTTACACTCATGCGGTTTCAACTGTTGAGACGCATAAGCCACTACCTTCCCGTCCTGCATCAGAACACACCCCAATCCGGTGTACGAAGCATCACTAAAAAGTGTATAAGCATTACCAGGCTCAGGTTGAACCAAAACGGGCACTTCCGTCAAAACAGACTTAAGCTTCTCAAAACTAGACTGCTGAGCCTCAGTCCAAACGAAGGAAACATCCTTCCTCAGAAGCTTAGTCAACGGAGCTGCAATAGAAGAGAAACCCTCAACGAATCTTCGATAATAACAAGCTAAAACCAAGAAGCTTCGAACCTCAGGAACATTCTTGGGCTGCTTCCAACTCATAATAGCCTTAACCTTCATCGGATCAACCTGAATACCCTGACCAGAAACTATATGACCCAGAAATATAACCTCAGAAAGCCAGAATTCACACTTACTGAATTTTTCATACAGCTATTTCTCTCTTAAAATATGTAATACAATCCGAAGATATTCCTCATGCTCTGCCTCAGATCTAGAATATACCAGTATATCATCAATAAATACCACAACAAACTGGTCAAGATAGGGTTGAAACATCCTATTCATCATATCCATAAAAGCGGCAGGGGCGTTAGTCAACCCAAAAGGCATCACAAGGAACTCATAATGACCATATCGTGTTCGGAAAGCTGTTTTGAACACATTAGAATCCTTAACCTTGAGTTGGTAATAACCAGATCTCAGGTCTATCTTAGATAATACTGTAGCCCCCCGGAACTGGTCAAACAGATCATCAATATGAGGAAGAGGATATTTGTTCTTGATTGTCTGCTTGTTCAGCTTTCGATAATCTCTACAGAGTCGAAGTGTCCCATCCTTCTTCTTAACAAACAAAACAAGAGATCCCCAAGGAGAAACACTGGGTCGAATGAAACCTCGATCCAACAATTCTTGCAACTGAATCTTCAACTCTTTATGCTCCTTCGGTGCCATCCGATAAGGTGCCATAGACACAGGAGTTGTACCCGGATAAACCTTGATGTCAAACTCAACCTCATCCCGTTTCGGCGGTACCCCATGTAATTCTTCCGTAAAAATGTCTAGAAAGTCTTTCACAACTCGAATCTTATCTAATCCAGAATTAGACTGTCTCGGATCAAGGATATAGGCAAGATAAGCAATAGAACCTTTCCTGATCATTTTCTCATCTTTGAGAGCTGAGACGATGTTACATAAGAACCTTCTGCACTCACCAACCAGAATCACCTCACGATCATCAGGAGTTTTCAGTGTAGCCTTCTTCTTTTCACAGTCCAAAGTAACACGGTGTGTAGACAACCAATCCATACCCAGAATAAGATTGAATTCTCCAAAGGGTAACTCCATCAAATCAGCTGAAAAGATCTCCCCTTGAATCTCAAGAGGAAATTCTTGTATACTTTAGTAACCTCAACTGGATTACCCACTCGACTGTGTACAGTAACAACATTAACAATATCCTCAACAGAAATCTCAAGACCCCCAGACACAGAACTCGCAACATATGAATGAGTCGAACCATTATCTAGTAGAGCAAAATATGGAATAGAATGGATAGAAAATGTACCGACAATAACATCTAGCTCATCACGGTCCTCGCGCCTCCTAGTAGAATAAACTAACCTCGGCTGTCTGGCCCCTGATCCTGATGATCCTCTACTCGGAGCTGGTCTACCTCTACTAGCAGAGCTTGAAGTAACAAATCTGATCTTACCTCTTTCCCTGGCGAGAGTCTGTACCGATGTCTGGGATTGAGTGGTAGTAAAAGCTGAGGGAGGTGGAACCAGACAATCTCTGAAACAATGCTCGAATGAACCACATCTGAAACAAGCTCCAGTCTGCCTCATACACTCGCCCAAATGCCACTTCTTTCAAAAAGGACACTTTGGCACCCCTCGAGTACCAGTCGAACCACCAGCACTGACAGTCAGAACAGAAGAAGTCACTGGTCTAGCTCTCGAATAACTCTGATAGTCTGACTCATCTCTGGCCCTCTTCCTAGACTGATTTTCCGAACTATGCTGAACTGGCACTAACACTTGTCTCTTCCCTCTATCGGATCCATGCAACTCAAGCTGTCTCAACTCCGCCTCATTACGCACAACCGTCCTAGATCGTCGAGTAATGTCTTTGTATTCCTGGTCCATGTGTAAAGCAACACCGGCCTTTATCGTAGGACGCAATCCCTTCAGAAACCAATCACACTTGTCTTTTTCTGTGGTCACTAACCCTGATACGTATTGAATCAATCTCATAGTCATTAACAGTCATATCATTCTGTCTCAGATTCATGAAATCATCTCTGCACTTAGTTATATAATCAGCTCTGACATATCGATCACGGAAATCCTGTCTGAAAAGATCCCAAGTAATAGTACTAGCTGGAGTGACAAGCTCCTCAGCCTCCCACCAATTATGGGCTTCACCCTACAGCAGTAAAACGACAACCCTGAGTTTTCGGTCGGTAGGATAATCCATCTCAAGAAATAATCGTTGAAGCTTCTTCAACCAACACTTTGCATCTGCTGGGTCTGTACCCATCTTTCCATCGAACATAGTCATCCCGACATCAAGAAACTCTGTGGATATGGGCCTATGAACACTCTCAGACTGACGAAGGTATCTCAATAACTCTCTCTGAACAGTCACATCATCTGTGCCCACTATCTCATTATCCCCTGAATCACGATGACCACTACTCTGAGCAGGCTGAACATGTGGGTCTCCTCCACCAGTCTGATGAGCTTCGGTCTGCTGAGCTCCTGTCTGCTGAGCTCCTGTCTACTGAATTCTTGTCTAGTCCACATGCTGTTCCTCCACATTCGCACCCTGGACCTCATCCTGATTTTGTATCGAACCCTCAACAGGTGGAACGTCACTATCGGCAATCACGGTACAACCTCGGCCACGACCTTGACCGACCGCTACTCTAGAACTTCTCCGAGGTGGCATAGTAGTATATCTACAAAAGACAGAATCCTAAGATTAGAATCGGTACTTGAAGACCTTATTCAGAATATGTATAAATATTATTCATAAAAGATCATAACTTTTCTGAAATTCCCGTTTTTTCCCGAAAACATTTGATAATACATGCAAAAATTTGTTTTCAATTTAAAATTAATTTAAATCACCCAGGTTGAGTGTTGAACCTGGCTTTGATACAACTAAATGTAACCCCCTAAACCTGCCCCGGAAGAACTAGGTCGAATATGAGGAGTCAAGCTCAAAGCTTGTCCCTCACGCAAGCAACCTGATTTAAAACTTTAATTCCAAAATAGACAATAATAATAATAATACATAATACATATTGATAAAAATATTCCTGAAAATATTAAATATTCGAAATGTACATGCATGATAAAACGTAGTAACTCCAAATAAAACATCTGAAATCTGAAATTATATACCAACTGATAAAACATATAATATAAATAGGTCCAAGTATCATACTGATAATAATAAGTAAATAAAGTTGGAAAACGATGTCCTCCAAGTACCGTAGCCTAGACCTGAGTATCTGAAAATAGAAACTAAGGGGGAGTCAGCAATAACGCTCAATGTGTCTCTACAGTGCAAACAAAACTAACAGTATCATCATATCAACAGAGTCAATAATATATTATTAGAATACAATTTTCCACCATGAATCAGTTCAAACACATAAACAAGTGCGAATGAATATACAACACAATATGACATGCACCCAACTACATCACCATCCGAAGAGTAAGGTTCCCCAGAATCACTCTCTACCTCATCACCATCCGAAGTGGAATCCAGCCCGTAAGGCGAAACCACTGATCTGAAGTAGACATCATTCCGAAGGATGAAGCTACTAAACTTTCCCGTATAGAATCCCACCCTTAATGAGATGACACAAAATCCGAGTTCTGAATCTGAATGCATTGTTTATCAACAGAAATACATAATCATATAATCTGATATACATTAATCCGAATCTGAATGTATATACAAATATTTCATAACGTAACAGAATGCTGAACAAGTCAAACATCAAAGATCAACAGAATATTACAATAATATATCATCAGACCACATCATGTATACATTTCAACAAATCAACACATTTACATACAGAGCACTGTAAACAGACAGCACAGAAGAGAACACACCTCAAGTAGCTAACACTCAACATCGACAGTGACGTCTTCCACGCTCAGCTCTATCTCTAGGTCGGCCAGAGTCAGCTCCTATAACAATTAAATACACCATCAAAGATACTAATATTATGCCATGACACTGATAATATAAATATCGAATATATATTAATAATTAAACTCGCGAGCGGATCCCGATGTTTGAGCAATATGAGCTCCTATAAAAATTAAACTCATGGTCTTTCGGGTTCGAATTTCAAAAAACAGGCAGCGGAAACGGAATCAGGACGTCGAAAAACATAAAATAGCCCTTTTCTGAAAAAGTCAACGGTCAACGGGTCAACGGTCAACGAGTCACCGAGTCAATGGGTCAACGGGTCAACGCTGACGTCAGCCGGCTGTTTATAAGACGAACCAGTTCGGTTCAGCCAACCTGGTTTAGCCTTTGGACTGGTTCAAACCGGTTCAAACCCAAAAATCCCTAATTTCCTACCGATTTGAAAAAGTAGGGTTTCCCTTAATCGGATTTTGTCGCCGGAAAATACGTTGGTAACCTCTAAACGTTATTTTCGGCCAAACCAAACGCAAAACATGAAATTTCGTACTCACCCAACTCGGAAACACGGTGAATTGACAAAACTAGGCAACGTCGTCGGGGATAATGAACGATCTTCGAACCGTTTCTTAACAACGGTGGATGGAAAACAGAGATGGTGGCTAGGGTTTTGATCGGAACAGCAAGGGGAGTTAAAAGATGGCGTCAGACCGTCGAACGGACGATGTTTGACCCTTGAACGGACAGTAAACAGAGTAACGACGGTAGTTTTTCCCTTTTGTTCGCACAAAACGATGAAAGAGAGGGAGGGGAGCGGCCAAAAAAACAGAGGAAATGGCTGAAAGGTTCCATTTCTACCCTAAGAAAAGGGTTAATTACAGAGCGTGCCATTAAACATTTCTAGGGTTTATGAAACGACACTTAAGTTTTGCAACCATTACAATTTGATCATTGAAATTTCGAAAATTCTCATTTTAATCACTTAAATTTAATTAGGTCCTTAACTTAAAGTTTCTCAATTATTAGGGTTTTTAACTTAGGGATTTCAATTAAATTAGAGTTTCAAATTAGGCAAAAATTAGGGTGTTACAAAAACATAAATTGGTTAAAAAGCATAAAAAGGGAAAAAGGTAAAAAAATATAAAAAACACAAAAAATAAAAAAAACGTAGAAAAGGGTTTTGGCGTAGAAAAAAAATAAAAAGATGTAAAAAAGAAATAAAGACTTTTAAAATGAATAATAAAAAGGGTAAAATTCAAAAGAAATTAAAGTTTGCTTGCTTGTTTTAGAAATAGGTGAGAACTTAGGATTAGAGACGAAAGCTTTGATAGAGACTTGTTTGTTGAAAAATGTTCTTTACAAAAAAATAAAATACATTTAAGCATACTTAAACCTTAACTTAGGAATAAAAGACTTAGACGTATTCAGGGCTTTGAAATAATCAGGCTTAGAATTAAATAAAATGCTCAACACACTTAAATCTCTTTGTTGTTTGAAAAGTGAAAATCTATTCAATGCGGTATCTTATCAAACGGGAATGATGGGTTAGCGCCAGAAATGTTGGCGGTGATTAAAGTTCATCTCTCGGGAGATAAGGCCGTTAAAATAGACTACTATTCATTAAACAGACAAGTAAAGTTGAATCTTTTTGAACTCGCAAATTCCAATTTTGAAAACTATTTTAAAACTAATTAGGTACCAATTTTGGGCGTCGTGGGGGTGCTAACCCTTCCCCACGCGTAACCTACCCCCGAACCCGTTTTTTGATTTTCGCAAACCAAAACCGTTGTTTTATTAAAACCAAAAATATTTTATTAAAATAACCATATTTTTAAAAGTGATCCAATCACACTTTCTCTTTCAAAAAATATTGGTGGCGACTCCGTTGATTTTTTTAAAAAGTGTTTTCCAAAAAAGTCGAAGCCTCCTCCAAAAAGGTGGTTGCGACATCTTGGCGACTCTGTTGGGGACATGTTTTTGTTTTTTAAAATAAATAAAAAAGAGGGCTAGGCCACAAATTGGTTTAAAAAAGTTTTCAAAAAAATGTTTTTTTTGTAAAAAATATGGAATTTGCAAGTTCATGACAGGTTCTATTTATTTGTCCGTTTAAATGAATATAATTCTATTTTACGCATTTAAGACTTAATTCCAAGCTCTATTCCCGAGCTTTGTCTCATTCGTTTAAGTGGGGGGAACACACTTTGCTCATGTAAGAATATTGATTCTTCGAATGACCATCGCAAAGTACATATGTGACTTAATCCCTTTGCTTTCGTAAGAATATTGATTCTTCAAGAAGGCTTCGATGGTGAGTCCTCCTGAGTTGAACTCGATTCATTTGTATCCTATAATGTGTGAGAATCGAGGGCCTTGCTACTCTTAGTAGAGGACATCAAGGACAGCTCGGGTACCTTTTTAGAACCAAACCAAGTTTAAGAATTTAGAGCCTACCCCTAATAGAGCCATGCAGAAAGCCTAGGATGTTGAGTCACAAGAATAATCCGTGGAGACATGTCCCGGAATGTTGGAATGGCTGCCCAAAATTATCATGCAATTAAATTGTTTTGGATCTTTTGGGTTCTATTTGTGTTATATATTAAAGTTTACTAACCTTTTTGTGTTGTGTTTTGTGGCATAAAGATTATTTACCTTTTTGTGTGTGAGCTTTGATTTTGTAGAATATTACCAACCTTTGTGTGTGTGAGTTTTGTTTTGTAGCATATTTATTTGTTACTAACCTTTTTGTGTTGTTTTTGTAGCATGTTTATTACTAACCCTTTTGTGTGTGAATAGTATATTTATGGGTAAACTATACTAATGACCACCGAACTATGGGGTTGGTGTCAATTTGACCACTATATTTTCAATTGTGTTAAATATACCACATAACTATTTAATTGGTTCCAGGGTAGCCACCTGCCGTTAAAAAATGGAAAAAGTTAATGAGACTATTAAAATAATTGGTATAATTACACATTTAGTCCCCTTTTTTATACAACCATTCAATTTAGTCCTAATTTTAATTTAATAAAATAAATTAATTATTCAATTAGGTCGTGACAATTTGAGGGATTTATCTTTTTTATTAGATTTATTTTTAATTCACAATCAGGTGGTGACACGTGTCACCACCAATTCGAGTAAGAAAAATTAAATAGTGGAAGTTGGCCCCAAGAGAAATTGAAACTGGGTTCTTAAGGAAAAAAAAAGCAAAGCCCTTGCCACTAGGCTAAGCATGTTTCTAGTATGTTGAATACCAAATATAATATATGTGGTATATGTGTTATCCGATTGGAGAAAGAAAAATAAAAGCAATGTAATTGGCAATGGTAGGATTTGAACCTGAGAATCTTTAGTAGAAGTGGCAAAGGTTTACCAATAGGCTAAACATGAATTTGTGCTATGAAATACTACCTATAATATATGAGTTATTTGATTGTAATGGTTATAAAAGAGAAATAAATGTGATTTTAGGGGACTCGAACATGACACACTTATGTTGCATAAAAACATATAACCCAATTAAATATAATTTTAAATTTTTGATTTTTAATATAATTATATATAATAATTTAATTAATTTTTAATAAATATTAAAATTATTAATTAAATTTAAAAAATCAATTCAAGGAAAAAAATTAATGATTACTAATTAAGTTAAAAAATTAAAAGGATAACGAACATAATATAATAAAAAATAATTATAAAATTATATTTAATTAGGTTATACATTTTTATGCATCATAAGTGTGTCATGTTCGAGCCCCTAAAATCACATTTATTTCTCTTTTATAACCATCACAATCGAATAACTCATATATTATAGTTAGTATTTTATATCACAAATCCATGTCTGGCCTATTGGTAAACCTTTGCCACTTCCACCAAGGATTCCCAAGTTCAAATCCTAAACTACACTGCTTTTATTTTTCTTTCTCCAATCGGATAACACATATACCACATATATTATATTTGATATTCTATATATTAGAAACATGCTTAGCCCAGTGGTAAGAGTGTTACTTTCTTTCCCTAATGACCCAAGTTTGATTCCTTTTGGGGCCAACTTCCACTATTTCATTTTTCTTACTCCAATTGGTGGTGACACGTCACGTGATTGGGGAAGAAAAATAAATTTTAATAAATCTAATAAAAATAGATAAATCCCTCAAATAAGGTGGTGACACGTAATTAAATGATTGTATAAATAAAAGAGACTAAATGTGTAATTATACCAATTATTTTAACCGTCCCGTTAACTTTGTGGTCAAATCGACACCAACTTCATAGTTTGGTGGTCATTAGTATAGTTTACCCTATATTTATTTATTGTATGCATCATTTCATATTTAGAAAGGATTGATTCTGAAAAAAATGTTCAATTATGAATGAAAAGCTTTTAAAAGGAAGAGAACCAAGCACGTGACAACATTGGCAAATGAAGCTGCAGCCCTTCGTCGGTACGTCAAGCCCGTTGGAGAAGTTGGATCAAGACTCATGTGGCTAGAAATCAAGGAGTTAGGCGTTCAAGCATAAAAATATTTGTAATTCAAGAAAAAAGATGTAATAAAAGCTTTTGAATTTAATAAAGAGTTTCCTTTCATGAGCAGATTTTCATTGGAATTGATGGCCTTTCGACTGCATTCATGCATTTTCACTATTTTGCTTGCTTTGTTGTTTGCTTTTGTGAATTCGTTTGTGCACACATATATTTTCTTCCATGCATTTGTTGTTTTTTGTTGTATTAAATAATGTTTCATTCATTGCATTCATTCATGTATAATAAAAGATTAATTTTGGAAAATTCCATTTAAGTAGTAAAGATACCGTGCAAACACGACTCGAGTCATGAGCGCTGAGGAAAGATTGACAACACTGGAAGAAAATCAGCAGAGCATTTGTGACAAGCTTGAGAAAATGGTAAATAATCTGAAGAAAGAGATTGAGATATCACACCAGAAAACAGTCAGCCAAATCGTAGCCATAATTGAGTTCAAAGACCCAGAAGTGAGAGAAGGTACCAACACTTTCCGGGGATGGCTTTCGTACAAAAGGAAGTGGCTTCACCTAAAGTCAAGATCTCATAATCTTTTGCCCGTACTGACGAGGTTCGCAGCCCCATGATGCCCGACTTTAATGAAGAAACTGACATGGCAAAGGTCGAGAAGAAATTAGAAGACCGCTACAAGAAACTGGTGGAAATGTTTAAAGCTTATCAAGAAGAAGGCATTCATGGTGGTAAGGATGCTAGAGACTTAAGTCTAGTTTCAGACTTGGTGGCACCACCAAAGTTCAAGGCCTCTGACTTCGAGAAGTATAATGGAACTACATGCCCATTGGCACACTTGACAATATACTGCCGTAAAATGTCACCACACTTAGAGTAACGCCCCGGTTTAGGGCCAGGGAGTTATCGATTTTTGATCTAGGACTAGTTTTGGGTTTAAATTAGATTAAAATGATAATTTTTACCAAAATTTCCATCATTTAATACTATGCCATTAATGAAATTGAAAAGGGTTTTATCTCATCTTTTTCTCAAAATCAAAAAGAAAGGCTATCATCTTTTTCAAAAGCAAAAAGCTCAAAACCTTTCAAGAGCAAGCCTTCTTCACCAAATCTTCATTTGTGATGATTTCTTCAAGGTAAATGTCTTAAACTATTGGCTTTTACTAGATTAAGATAGATTTCAACTTAGTTTTCCATTTACCCAATGATTTCTAACTTTACCCTAAAACCCATTATTTCGAAAATGGTGATTTCTTGATGATTTTTCGAATGGGCTTTGATACTTGTGTTTTTGGGTGGTTAAGAATCATATTTTTGTGTTAATAAAGTGTTGAAATGAAGCCTTAAACCAATAAACCCGAAACTAGGGCAGTGGATAATTTTTGAATGTGAAAAAGTGGTGTTTTGGGGGTAAACCGAGAGGTGGAGGTATATGGACCTAGGTTGGGTGTTTTTAGATGTTTTTGGTGTGTTTTGGATGGGTTATTAAAGGGCTTTATTCAAGAACGGATTTGACGATATTTTGATGAATTTCAGCTTTGAATCGTTGAGGGAATGTTATAGAATTGTGAGTTGATGTTTGAAAGTGCATTTATGGAAGATTAGGGGAGTAATACCTTGTTTTTGGTTGGTTAGAAATAGGGGAAACGAGTTCGGGTACTTTGGACGCGATACCGGGTGCTATAGAGGCTTGAGAATGGTGCTTCAGTTTTTGTTGGGCTCTATTAGTGAGTGGTAATGTTTGAAGTTTTTAAATGATTTCAAGGTGGATTCTTGGGGGTTTTGGTGGAGCCTTAAGGGTTAACCTAAACCCAAGTGTTAGTTTTCTAATTCACCTTGCTCGTTAAGTGTTGGTGTGTGCGATTAATTGTGTTGTTGTGTCAAAAGTGGATTGCCTTTACTCTCTGTTTAATGTTGTTGTGTAGTCGTTGTTGGTGTCAAGCCTCACGTGATGGTTGTCGTCGCTACGGTGATGTGTAGTCCCACCGGTAGTGACTAGTAGAAGAGTACGATGATGTGTAGTCCCATCGAAAAATACTAGTTGTTGTGAACGGTGATGTGTAGTCCCACTGGTAAATGGTTGTGCATGTGCAAATCATGTTTGGTCAATGCTTGTGTTTAGTTCATCTCTTACTTATATGATTTTGATTTTCAAAACTAAAGTTCGCTTTAAACTGCATTGTTGTTGTATTATAGCTCCGCTCTCTAAGCTTTAAAATTATGCTATCTTTTTCCAACAATGCAGATCGTTAGAGGCTTCGGGAGGCAAGTAAGCAAGGGAGGAGTTCTAGGAGATCTTGGGTAGCTCAAAGTTTGATTTTATTAGTTGTAATAACACTTAGACAATGGGATTGCTAGGCTTGTTGTTAGGGAGTTGGTGTTCAAACTCCTATGTTTGGCTATGTCTATGTTGCAAGCATGTTTTAAATGTTGATACTATGTTATGTTGATGCTCGTTGTGGCCTTGGATGAATTGATATGCATTTTGACTTGTTAGTATTTTGAAACTAAGTGTCCTTGTGAGCTTTGGACTTGAAATCCATTTTGTTGCTTGAATGTATGTATGATGATGTGATTAGGATGCCTTGCCTCTAGATTGTATGTATGATATGTTGCCATGTTGGTTGTGATGTTTCGAGGCGAGTTTGGGGACGTTTGGGGATGCCAAAACATGTTTTCCGGCCAAACTGTGTGCAGGTGTTTCGAAACACCTGATATGGTTTCGGAACGGTCCAACTCCAGGGGTACCCGTATCGAAACAGGGGTGGTACCGTTTCATACGATTTGCCACTAGAGGCTCCTGTTTCAGAACCATGTAGGGTTGTTTCGGTACGATTTGCCACTGGAGGCTCCCATTCTGGAACAGGGTGGTACCGTTTCAGAACGACCTGGTTTTACTTTTTGAATGGAGCTCGTGTTTCGAAACGGGCAAGCCTGTTTCGAAATGCAGGCAGTTAAAACAATTAAATGACATCTTCGAGGGTTTTCAAATGTTGGTCTTTAGTCTCTATGGCTTGTATGCTTCCTAATTGAGTTGTATATGCCTCTTGTAAATGTTTTGCCTCTTGAGCATGAAAATTGACAAATGAACTATTGATAAGTGTAAGGTATCGTATGCCCTGCTCGGCTCATATCTGTGTCTGCTTTTCCACTATTGTTTTCACACTTAGGATTAAATGTGGTATTTAGACAAGATAAATAAATAAAAAATAGGATTGCCAATCAGAGTGAGGCCTTAGCAGGTTTCGCTTCGGTTTTCCCCGTGTAACTCGTTTAGTCTGTACTGTTGGCTAGGCTGGGACGAGGAGGTTACATTTGGTGGTATCACAGCCTCGGTTACGAGGTATCCCGGGAAGGTAAGTTAGGTAAGTTGGTTTGTTTGGTTGTTTGATATTGCACGGTGTATGAGAGCATGCTTTATTGTTCTTGTTGTTGGTTGAAGTTTAGTCGAGTGTTCCCATTGCTAGGTGTTGTTATCAGAAAATTGTTTTGGTTTAAAGAGCTTGAGAACTTGGGTCCTTTCCCTTGCTAACCTAATGTTTTCTTGTGTGTGACGTGTTTATTGTTTAGATTCTATCTCGTTATTGTAAGACCGAGAAGATGACCTAGAGCGGGTGACCAGGCACCCGGGGATGTGCCTCCTGTTCCTCCTGCTCCTGATGGTAATGGGGTGGGTGAGAAGGTAATGTGCCTCAGGCCGGTGCGAATGCTGGAGGTGATGGTAATAGACCTCAGGCCGGTGCTAATGTTGGGGGTAATGGAGCTCAGGCGGGTCAAGGTCAGGCAGGTGCGGACATGACTCATTTGATTTAGACTATAGCCGGGGCTTTTCAGACAGGTTTGGCCGGTACACATGCTGCAAGACCACCTCAGGGTGCGGGGACTGGTTTACTCTTTGAGAGGCTCCGTAGCTTGGGTGGAGTCGAGTTTCGTGGTTTGACTTCCGGGGGTTCAGAGGCTTGGCTCGAGAGTACTACACACATATTAGACCAGATGGAGTGCTTAGATACTCCTAAGTTGGGTTGTGTTGTCTCCTTGCTTCAGGGAGATGCATATGCTTGGTGGACCACCGTTACTTCAGGTATGGCAGAAGCGGACGTCACTTGGGAATTCTTCAGAACATCTTTTAAAAAGAAGTATCTCAGAGTCCGATATCAGGATGAGAAGAAGAGAGAGTTTATGACCTTGGTTCAGGGTGGTAAGACGGTGTCCGAGTATGAGGTTCAATTTGTGAGGTTGAGCCAGTATGCTCCCGAGCTAGTTCCTAGTGAGAGAGAATGGTGTGAGCATTTTCGTTATGCTTTGACTGGGGATGTGAAGACTTATATGCTTGCCTCTGACTACATCGAGTTTGATGTTTTTGTCTCTAGGGCTAAGGATATTGAGCAGAACTCCGGGAAGAGACATGCGGATTGGGACAGAGATCATGCTAAGAGGCATAGATAGGGATAAGAGGTATCAACTCGATTCGAGACATAAGGGCGATAACCATGGACGGGGCCATCAGGGCCAAGGGGCTGTTATTCACACTCTTGAGTGCACTAGATGCGGGAGACACCATCAGGGCGAGTGTATGGGTACCTTTGGGGTATGTTGGAACTGTGGTTCCCGAGATCATTTGAGGCGTAACTGTCCACACCCGGATAGGGGCGGACTGGCTCCAGCTAGGGGGTTTGAGCATTAGAGAGGCTGTGGGCTCGATCGAGGTAATTTTCAGCCGAGGAACGATGGTCAGAGGAACTTAGATCATGTGGTGGCAGTTCAGCTCGATGGTGGAGGACCAGCTAGGGTGTATGCACAACGAGAGGCTGGGTATGACACGGATGTCATCGCATGTAATTTCTCGTTATAGTCATTGACTTTGCTTTCTTTGATAGATTCGGGTTCGACACATTCGTATATTTTGGGTGAACATGCAAGGTCCCTAGGTCTACCGTATGAGTGGTTAGAGGTAGGTGTAAATGTTACTAGTTCTTTTGGCGAGACCGTGGTAGTTAGGAAAATGTATAGGAGGTGTCCCTAGATGATTCAGGACTATGTGTTTCCGGTTGAAGTGGTGGAGTTACTGTTCTATGGTTTTGATGTGATCTTGGGCATGGATTGGCCTGTAGAACATAGGGCTAGGGTAGACTTTGAGACCAAGAGAGTCTCCTTGAGGCTTACGGATAATTTTGAAGTTGTAGTGGCGGGCGAGAACATTAAGTTCTTGTTCAATGTTGTTTCCGCCTTGGAAGCTTAGAGGTTGATGGATTCGGGTTGTCAAGCTTACTTGGATTATGTGATGAATCTGAATATGAGTGAGGTTAGACCGCAAGAGATCAGAACGATTTGTGATTTTTCGTGTGTTTTTCCAGAAGAGTTTTTGGGTTTGCCTCAAGATAGGGAAGTTGAGTTTGCTATTGAAACGTATTCAGATTCTGAACTCGTGTCTATTGCTCCGTATATAATGGCACCGAAAGAGTTGAAAGAGTTGAAGACACAGCTTCAGGAGTTGTCAGATAGAGATTTCATTAGGCCTAGTATTTCCTTGTGGGGTGCTCCGGTCTTGTTTGTGAAGAAAAAGGACAGAAGTATGAGGATGTGTATAAACTATAGGCAGTTGAACAAGGTAACAGTGAAGATCAAGTACCCTTTGCCTTGAATAGATGACTTGATTGATCAGTTGAGAGGTGCTTCAATGTTTTCGAAGATTTATTTGATATCTGATTACTATCAGTTGAAGGTGAAAGATGTGGACATACCAAAGACCACTTTCCGCACACATTATGGGCACTATGAGTTCTTGGTAATGCCTTTCGGTATGACTAATGCTCCAGCTACATTTATGGATATGATGAACCAAGTGTTCCACGAGTTTTTGGATAGGTTTGTGGTAGTGTTCATAGATGATATCTTAGTGTACTCTAGGACCGAGGAAGAGCATGATGACCATTTGCGGCTAGTGCTTCAGGCTTTGCTTGAAAAATCAGTTGTATGCCAAGTTGAGTAAGTGCAAGTTTTGGATTAGAGAGGTAGTCTTCCTAGGTCACGTGATCTCAACCAATGGGATTTGTGTGGATCCTAAGAAGATAGAAGCTATTGTGAATTATAAGCAACCGAAGTCGGTGACTGAAATCCGTAGTTTCCTAGGTTTGACGGGATACTACCGAAGGTTTGTCGAGGGATTTTCGAAAACTGCGGCACCCTTAACTAAATTGCTTCATAAGAATGTTCCGTGTGAGTGGTCAGATGCAAGACAACAAGCATTTGAGAAGTTGAAGAAAGCTTTGACCGAAGCTCCCATTTTGATTCAGCCTGAACCATGGAAAGAGTTTGTAATTTACAGTGACGCATCATATGTAGGTTTAGGTTGTAGCTTATGCTTCGAGACAGTTGAAGGTTCACGAGAAGAACTACCCCACCCACAATATTGAGTTAGCTAAAATAGTGTTTGCTTTGAAGATTTGGAGACACCATCTTTATGGTGAGAAGTGCACAATTTATACCGACCACAAGAGTTTGAAGTACTTGATGACTTAGAGAGAACTGAACCTTAGACAACGTAGGTGGATAGAGCTCCTTAAGGACTATGACCTTATGATAGAGTACCATCCAGGTAAGGCAAATGTAGTGGCTGATGCTTTGAGTAGAAAAGTGGCAGTTGAGTTGCGAGCTATGTTCGCGAGATTGAGTGTGTCGCGAGATGGTGGTTTGATAGTCGAGTTATAGGTTAAACCCTCACTGGTCCAGTTGATTCAAGAGAAATAGTTGCAAGATGAGTCTTTGAAACCTCACATGCAAGATATAGCCGATGATAGACCTACAAATTTTTGCTTTGGTGAGAACGGGATCCTATGTTTCAAGGATAAGATAGTAGTCCCAGAAGATGACGAGTTAAGGTGCACTATCTTGAATGAAGCACATAACAGTCCTTTTGCTATGCATCCAGGTAGTACGAAGATGTACCATGGGTTAAAAGAAGAGTACTACTGGATCGGGTTGAAGAGAGATGTGGCCAAATTTGTGAGTAAGTGTATGGTTTGTCAGTGAGTCAAGGTCAAGCATCAGTTTCCTTCAGGTTTGCTACAGCCGTAGAAGATTCCAGAATGGAAGTGGGAACATATTGCCATAGATTTTGTGTCGGGTTTACCGTTGACTCCTTCAAAGAAGAATTCAGTGTGGGTGATAGTCGATAGATTCACTAAGTGTGCTCATTTCATACCCGTACATACTACCAACACCTTAGATAAGTTGGTCGATCTGTACATCAGTGAGATAGTGAGATTGCACGGGGTACCGAAATTGATTGTATCAGACCGAGATCCGAGGTTTACAACTAGATTTTGGAGCGTTTGCATCGTGCCTTGGGTACTTGGTTGAACTTCAGTACTTCGTATCACCCGCAGTCAGATGGTTAGTCGAAGAGGGTTATTTAGGTGTTGGAGGACATGTTGAGGTGTTGTATCATCAACTTTCAGGGTTCTTGGGAGAAACATCTACCGTTAGTAGAGTTTGCATACAACAACACTTATCAAGCTAGTATTCAGATGGCACCGTATGAAGCTTTGTATGGTAGGAAGTGTAGAACACCTATCTGTTGGGCCGAGGCTGGACATAAGCTTGTGCCTATGTCTGACCTACTTAAGGGCACTATCGAGAAGGTAAAACTGATATGTGATCGCTTGAAGTTAGCTTTAAACAGACAAAAATCGTATGCCGATTTGAAGAGAAAAGAGAGAGAGTATGCCGTGGACGAAAAAGAGATTTTGAAAGTCTCACCTTGGAAGAAGGTGATGAGGTTTGGCAGGAATGGTAAGTTGAGTCCGTGATTCGTTGGACCTCACGAGGTAGTTGAGAGGATCGGTTCCGTTGCGTATAGATTGAGACTGCCGACAGAATTAGAGAAAATTCACAATGTGTTCCACGTTTCTATGCTTTGGAAGTTTAGATCGGATCCATCTCACGTAATGCCAGTGGAAGAAATTGAGTTGAACCCCAACATGTCGTACGATGAAGAGCCGGTTGAGATTCTTGCTACGGACAAGAAAGTGTTGCGTGGGAGGTCTATCGAGTTAGTCAAGGTTTTTTAGAGACACCGAGGTGTGGAAGAGGCTACTCGAGAGAGGAAGGAAAACATGGAAAGATAGTTTCCATATATTTTTCCGCCAAGTAATTTCGGGGACGAAATTCCTTAAGTGGGGGAGAGTTGTAACGCCCGGGTTTAGGGCCTGATAGTTATCAGTTTTTGATCTAGTACTAGTTCCGAGTTAAAATTAGATTAAAATGCTGATTTTAATCAAAATTTCCATTATTTACAACTATTCCATTAATGAAATTGAAAAGGGTTTTATCTCATCTTTTTCTCAAAATAAAAAAGAAAGACTATCATCTTTTTCAAAAGCAAAAAGCTCAAAACCTTTCAATAGCAAGCCTTCTACACCAAATCTTCATTTGTGGTGGTTTCTTCAAGGTAAATGTCTTAAACGATTGGCTTTTGCTATATTAAGATAGATTTCAACTTAGTTTTCCATTTACCCAATGATTTCTAAGTTTACCCTAAAACCCATTATTTCGAAAATGGTGATTTCTTGATGATTTTTCGAATGGGATTTGATACTTGTGTTTTTGGGTGGTTAATAATCACATTTTGGTGTTAATAAAGTGTTGAAAAGAGGCCTTAAACCAATAAACCCGAAACTAGGGCGTGGGTAATTTTTGAAGGTGAAAAAGTGGTGTTTTGGCTTAGTTTTGGGAGTAAAACGAGGGCTGGAGATATATGGACATAGGTTGGGTGTTTTTATATGATTATGGTGTGTTTTGGATGTTTAATTTGATGGGTTATTGCTGGGCTTTATTCAAGAACGGATCTGGCGATATTTTGATGAATTTCAGCTTTGAATCTTTGAGGGAATGTTATATAATTGTGAATTGATGTTTGAAAGTGCATTTATGAAAGATTATGGGAGTAATACCTTGTTTTTGGTTGGTTAGAAATAGGGGAAACAAGTTCATGTACATTGGGCGCGATACCGGATGCTATGGAGGCTTGAGAACGGTGCTTCAGCTTTCGTTGGGCTCTATCGGTGAGTGATAATGTTTGAAGTTTTTAAATGATTTCAAAGTGGATTCTTGAGGGTTTGGGTGGAGCCTTAAGGGCTAACCTAAACCCAAGTATAAGTTTGCTAATTCACCTTGCTCGTTAAGTGTTGGTGTGTGCGATTATTTGTGTTGTTGTGTGAAATGTGGATTGTCTGTACTCTCCGTTTAATGTTGTTGTGTAGTCATTGTTGATGTCAAGCCTCACGTGATGGTTGTCGTTGCTACGGTGATGTATAGTCCCATCGGTAGTGACTAGTAGAAGAGTACGGTGATGTATAGTCCCATCAGTAGTGACTAGTACTCCCATCGGAAAACTACTAGTTGTTGTGAATGGTGATGTGTAGTTCCATTGGGAAATGGTTGTGCATGTGCAAACCATGTTTGGTCAATACTTGTATTTAGTTCATCTCTTACTTATATGATTTTGATTTTCAAAACTAAAGTTTGCTTTAAACTAAAGCTTTAAGCTTTAAGCTTTAAGCTTTGAATTGTTGTTGTATTTTCAAAACTAACATTTTAAATGTTGATACTATGTTATGTTGATGCTCGTTGTGCCCTTGGATGAATTGCTATGCATTTTGACTTGTTAGTATTTTGAAACTAAGTGTCCTTGTGAGCTTTGGACTTGAAATCCATTTTGTTGCTTGAATGTATGTATGATGATGTGATTAGGATGTCTTGCCTCTAGATTGTATATATGATATGTTGCCATGTGGGTTGCGATGTTTCGGGGCAAGTTTGGGGACGTTTGGGGATGCCAAAACAGGTTTTCGGGCAAAACTGTTTGCAAGCATTTCGAAACGCCTGATATGGTTTCGAAATGATCGAGCTCCAGGGGTACTTGTATCGGAACGGGGGTGGTGCCGTTTCGGTACGATTTGCCACTGAAGGCTCCTATTTCAGAACCATGTAGGGTCGTTTCGGTACAATTTGCCACTAGAGGCTCCCGTTCCGAAACAGGGTGGGACCGTTTCGGAACGACCTGGTTTTACTTTTTGAATGGAGCCCACGTTTCGGAACGGGAAAGCCTGTTTCGAACTGCAGGCAGTTAAAACAGTTAAACTACATCTTCGAGGGTTTTCAAATGTTGCTCTTTAGTCCATATGGCTTGTATGCTTCCTAATTGAGTTGTATATGCCTCTTGTAAATGTTTTGCCTCGTGAGCATGAAAATTGACAAATGAACTATTAATAAGTGTAAGGTATTATCGTATACCCTCCTCGGCTTGTATCTGTGTCTGCTTTTCCGCTGTTGTTTTCACACTTAGGATTAAATGTGGTATTAGACAAGATAAATAAAAAATAGGGTTGCTAATCGTAGTGAGGCCTTCGCGGGTTTTGCTTCGATTTTCCCTGTGTAACCCGTTCGGCCTGGTCTGTTGGCTAGGCCGGGACGAGGGGGATACACTTAGAAAACGAGAAGTTGTTGATCCACTGTTTCCAAGACAGCCTATCTGGGACTGCTATCCGATGCTATGCTCAACTGAGTCGAGTCAACATACACACTTGGAAAGAACTGTCAAAAGATTTCCTCAAACAGTACGAGTATGTAACAGATATGGCCCCAAGCAGGATTATGCTACAGAATATGGAACAAAAGCCCAATGAGAGCTTCTGCCACTGTCAGAAAATGAAGTTACCCTGTTGTCCGTGGAAACTCTAAATGGACCTTTCTATGACTACATGTCAAATCGCGCCACCGAAGGTTTTGCGGACATGGTCATGAATGGAGAGTTAATGTTGGCAGCAATCAGAAGAGGAAGACTCGAGAGAGAAGAAGATGATGAGAACGAGCGTGTTTAGAGTTTCATCGCGAAGTCGTCGGAGGCAAGATTGGCCGGGATTTGTGGTTCAATGGAATAAAACTTAATTCTCTCTAGACAGTTGGGATCATGCTTAGAACCAACCCTCTTGCTTTTGCCCGCGAGTATTAGGCATCTTTTGTAAGGGCTTCTATGTCAGTTCATTTGTTTAAAGATGCATTTTTTCAAATGGCAAACATTTCTCATTTTTGTCCTTTTCCCTTCTTTACATTTTTATCCATTTTTTAAAAGCATACATTTTCTTTGTAGAGTCCCTATTGTTGATTGTATGAATGATTCTTGAATCTAATCCCGAGATAGAGGGGCAAAAAATGTGAGTTAAGGTTTAATACATATATTTGAGTGAATTTTCCTCTCAGACGTTGTTGTTAGGGTCCTTAAATGAAGTCATAACTCTATAACATCTACCAACTGAAGACTGCTTTTCTTCGACGATATTTGTGTGTGAAATGACATTGACATTCCTTCATTTCTCGTCACGAATAAGAAAAATCCATTTGTTGTCCCCCTTTGAGCGTAATATTATTTTTCTTATGATTTAACCCTAACCAAGGATCACTCCCCACACTGGGGGCATAGAAAATGAAAACTTGTTTGAAAGAAACATGTTAGATTAAGTTGAATGTCCTAAACTCTAAATGAAAAGGACATAAAAAGGAAAAACAAGAAAAGAAAGAGAAAAAAAGAAGAAAAGAAGAAAAAGGAAAACATAGAAGAAAAGAAAAAAGAAGAGAAGAGAAAAGAAAAGAAAAATAAATGAAGAAAAAGTTTAAGAGTGAAGGAAAATTTGAAACGAATCCTTCAAATGAGATTGTACCAGAAAAGGAAATGAAGTCTAGGGTGAAAACTCAAAATGGGCAGTCTAGAGTGATCCAAAGAATAAAAGAAGAAGAACAAAGATTTCATCAGAAAAGTTAATCTTTGATTTGATCACCTTTAAAATATGAATTTGAGCCTTTATATCCTTTCTTTGGCAACCCGAGCCTAGCCTACATTACAAGCCTTAAAAGACCATTTGGACTACACATGAATATTTGAGAAAAGGAGTTCGTCTTCAGAACACATTCCTCCTAATTGAGTTAACCTTTCTTCAGGGACCTCGAGCTTCTAATGTCAGATTAGAAAAGTGGGAAATTTAAAAAATTGGAGAGTGTGTGAGTAAAAGAGAGCCACCAAAAGTGGGGCACTATCCGGTTGATGGATTCTTAAATCATTCATGCTTTGAATTTTGGGGCATCTGATTTTGCCCTTTTCTTGTGTTTGCCATGACTATTTTCTTGAGATCCCTATTTTAGCATTTTCTTGCATTTTCTATGACTCTTTTTGAATTATCATTTCTAGCCTTTTCTTGCATCTTAAAAGTAAGCTGACATAGATTCATATAAATCAAAAGATTTCTTGGTATTGATCTCAATTGTAGGAGACCATGAACAAATCACCTCAAAACAAATTGAACCTCAGTTTGAATGGGGGTATTGCCTTGCATGAGAAGAAGCATGTAACCCCCTTAGCCCGGCCTAGACAGTAGACCCGAACTACGAAGACTACACGGGGAAAACCAAAGTCAACCCGAAAGTCAACCTTGATTAACGACCTTTTTTTTCTTTTTAAACTTGTCTAGATGCACATTAAACCTAGGCATACTCTTGAGATAAGCATACTCAAAAATCACAGCAATCGGAAAACAATAAGGGACCCAATAGCACAAAATACGAATTTAGGGACCAATTTGTAAATTCTGGACTAAAACGTAAAGCTTGCAAACTTCAAAACCATTCAAATCAGTGCCCAACGGTCAAGTGTTTCGAAACGGGGTTAGCCCGTTCAGAAACGGGGCTTGGCAGTAGCCAAAGTGTTTCGAAACACCTCTACCCGTTTCGAAACACTCAGGCCAAATCAAGCACCTGTTTCGAAACAGGCAAGGGTGTTTCGAAACACCCTGCCCTGAAACAGCAAATAGGCCAGATTTAACACATTTAAACCCCATCGAACATGCTCCAAATCAATCCTCAACAAAACAATAACTTGCCAAGCATCATAACCACCAACTTGCATTAAAATCTAGATACAAAACCACCCCTAGGTGCACCAACTCTTTCAACACATCCAACACTTAATCATGCTTTTAAAACAAGAAGCATAGCATAACGACTTATGAATAAGAAGATTCAAACGTTGCAAGCGTTAAACCACGTAGTTCAAAACATAAACTGAACTTGTTCAACATACACAATCTTATTAAACATCAACATAAAAGACTCTCCCCCCATTGCCTTTATTATCTATAGCTATTAACCGAGACATACATCTCAAGTGAAGCTCTCCTTGAATCCCTTGCTTCTTGCTGTCCCAACTTCAAATATCTGTATTGATGGACAAAAAGGAGCGTAAGCACATAATGCTTAGTGAGGAATGCTCAAAACCAAAACACCATCAATGCAGCGAGTCATAAAACCTCTTTAAAAAGTAAATACATTTCGACAAACCAAAGCAGTGTTTGAAAACCCCTTTTTAAACAACATGCTTTAAATCATGCATTGCTCAAACATGAAAACCAACCCTTAGCTTAGAAAAGCTAAGTAACTCACTTCAAAGCACATCCTTGCAAAACCATCAATTTAACCTTTACATGCATGAACATCATATGCAAAGTTAAATACAAATTCCTTGGATAACATTCCCACTTCACATTATACTTTTCCCATTCTTGAAAATCATCTCAAAGCAAGAAACCTTTGAAAACCACTTACCCCTTCAATCTATCACATGCATTAAACAAATGCAATACATGAACCCCAAAATCAACATTTGCATTACATGCCTTTTAAAACAAGCCTTCACAAGACTTCAATGCATTAAAGAGATTCCCATGCACATATGCACCATTCTTAATATAAGATAAACACTTGTTTAAGCTAACAAGTAATACATGCATTCTTGGTACATTACACACTTTCCATGCAACCTTGCATCATTTCAAGCATCTCATGCTTCATTACATTCAAGAACATTATATTGGCTTCCAAGTGATAATTCACAAACCATCATAACACAAGACACAATACACAATCGGATACGCGGATTACAAGCGTTGTCCCACACGCTCCACACACACTTCCGAACAACACAAGGTGGAGTTTACCGGTACAATCACAACCCCTCAACACCCGTGATGGAGTTTAACGGTACAATCACAACCCCTCAACATCACTCATCGGAAGTTGTATAACACACTAGCGAGAGCCGGGACACATCACAAGGATTACACATGGAAGCTACCACAACCATTGTAATCACCTTAACCAAGCTCACACACGGGAGCAACCCTCCACCGTTGTGACGCTTAACAAAGTCCACTCACGAGAGCCACCCTCCATCGTGGTGACTTTTAACAAGGTTCACCCACGAGAGCCATCCTCCTTCGTGGTGGCACCAATTTCCTCAATCGCTAGGATTCTTGGATGGAGTTTACGCTACAATTACAACCCCCTCGACATCCAAGGCGACTCAATTCACGGTGCACCCAATCCTATAG
The DNA here is from genome assembly GCA_958450335.1 of Hibiscus tridactylites. NCBI lineage: Eukaryota > Viridiplantae > Streptophyta > Magnoliopsida > Malvales > Malvaceae > Hibiscus > Hibiscus tridactylites. The sequence continues at coordinate 52,950,942 of OY288281.1, forward strand.
CTGGCTAACTATATCCGATTAAAGTAACCAAGAACCACTTACATCACTTGCCAATATAACCATTTTACCACATTAATCCATTGTTTTACAAGCATAACCAAAATGCCAAAACCACCAATTACCATCATCACTTCACTATTTTGAAGCATTAAACAAAGCCATTGTAACGCCCCAGTTTTGGGCTCAGAAGTTTTGGCGTTGACCGGTTCGGTCAAAGTGCTGATCGAATATATAAGAGGGAATTTAGGAAAGCCTAGTTCGGGTTGCATTAAAAATATGGAAAAATATTCTAAAATCATATTTTAATGTATAAAGGTGAACTGTGAAATCAATTTTGGAAAATGAGGTTCGGAAGGTTGACATTTTGGCTAGTGACCAAAATGTAATTTTTTGAAAGTTGCGGGACAGTTTTATAAAGGATTGAAACTTTGAATCTTTAAGGAGCTATTATTCCAAAGAGGATTTCTCCAGATTTTTCCAAGATATTTTAAGTCTAAAATCTGATTTTAAAGATTAAGAATGGGAGGGAAATCATTTTAACTAAATTTCCAACTAACTTTCTATTTTCTCTCAAATTCTCTTTTCTCTCATTTTCTCTCAACCCAAACAAAATTCTCCAGATTTCTTCCTCTGATTTTGACATCTAAATCTCTCATTTCATCTCTCATTTGATTCCTAATCATCTCATCATCAAAACCTCTCAATTTGCAAATTGTTTCATCAAGCATTTTGGCTCTAAAATGGAGAAATTCAAGTTTGGAGGTAAGAACGTCCTTCTCCTCTAAACTATCAGTTCTTTACTGAAATTCCTAAGTTCTCAATCCTTGATTCATGTTTTATTAAAGGCTTTTCAATTGAGATCTTGATTTTTGGCTAAAATGCAAGATTTGGTGATTTTGGTGAAAATTTCGTGTGATCTGTTTAAGCAGGGTTTTGAGGTGTTAAATTGATGTTAAATGAATGCTAAAATGATTAGAAGTTGAGGTTTAATCAATGCAATCCCGGATAGGTTGAATTTCCTAAGTTTGGCTTGAGTTTTTGGTTGTTTTTGGAGTGTTTTTGGTGATCTGTTATACCTGGAGGTATAAGGACGTGGTTGTGATCATTTTGCATGTTATTTGATGTATAAAAATGGTTAGAAGTGATGGATCTTGGCTGGGTTAAGTTTTGGAAGTGTTTGGAGATGATTTCGGTTGTGTTTGGTAGCCAAATTGTTAGATTTGTGATGAGCAGCGAGTTGTGTTGATGTTGCTGGTGTTTTAATGCATAAGGATGCATTAATGTTCTGTTTTTATGTGCTTGAAACAGGGGAGGTTGATCCTTGAGCTTTGAAGGTGTTTTCGGAAGTTTTCGGAAGCTTGGAAAGCTTGTTGGCTAGGCTTGTTTGGTAATCGGTGAGTGAAGTTGGGATTTCAGCTTTTGAAACATGGTTTGAAGGGTTTTGGGAGCTTAGTTTAAGTCTAAACAACTTTGCTAAGCTCAAGAGTAAGTAAAGGGGTTTTTGCCTTTGAATTGTGTGTGATTTGGTTTTAAAATCAAATGTGATTGATGATTGTTGTGCAAGTGTTATTGCATGGTTTAATTCTGTTTTGAAAGCATGTTTTAGCATGGTTAAATGCTGGTTTTGAAAGTCAATTGAAAAGGGTGCTCAAGGTAAGAGATCCTTGGTTTAGTGCAATGAAAATGTGGTTTTGATGCATAGTGTTGCATGTTGTTCATTGGCTTTGTATGATGCTTAAAAACAGTGAGTTGATGATGATTAATGATGATAATTGTACCTTTTGCATATTGTTTATGCATGTGAATCATTGAGCTAATGATGTGGTGGTTTTGCATTATGTGTATGCATGTGAATCATTGAGCTAATGATGTGATGACCTTGCATTGTGTTTATGCATGTGGAACATTGGATATTATGGTAAGATGGTTATGTTGGCAAGAGATGTGAATGGTTCTTGGTTCGTTGATCGGGTATAATTAGCCGGCTATAGGATTGGGTGCACCGTGAATAAAGTCGCCTTGAAGGCGGAGTGGTCAAGTGTGGACCGGTTAGACTCCCCTCAAGTATTCCTAACGAGAAGAGGTTATAGTGGAGGTTGTTGCCCACTCGAGGACCTAAGTTGTTAAGGTCATAATGGAGGTTGTTGCCCATTCGAGGACCTTGGTTAAGTAAAGGTTATAAGGTGGTTAAAAGTCCTTATGTGAGAACCTTGTACTTGTTAAGATCACAATGGCAGTGTTTAAGTCCATGTGTGGATCTTGTGTGTGATGTCCCGTACCTCGTTAGATGATGTCTACAACTACCAATCGGTTATGCAAAGGTTGTATGGTGGTTGAAAGTCCATACGGAAAAGACCTTGTGCATGTCAAGGGTGTATGGCGGATGGAAGTCCATACATGGTAACCTTGAGGAAAAGCTAAGGTTGTATGGTGTTTAAAAGTCCATGCATGGGAACCTTAGGTTGTTAAGGTCAAATGGAGGTTGATGCCCATTTGGAAGACCTTGGATTGGGTAGGGTGTAGGAAGCGTTGGGACACGCTTGTAATCCGCGTATCCGATCGAATCGATAAGTTGGAAAGTGAATGTGGTTGATCTCTTGGAAGCCAATGTAATGTTCTTGATCATGTGAAGCATGGGATTGCTTGAAATGATGCATGGTTGCATGTGAAGCATGGGATTGCTTGAAATGATGCATGGTTGCATGTGAAGCATGGGATTGCTTGAAATGATGCATGGTTGCATGTGAAGCATGGTATTGCTTGAAATGATGCATGGTTGCATGTGAAGCATGGTATTGCTTGAAATGATGCATGGTTGCATGTGGAGCATGAGATGCTTGAATTAATGCATGTTTGCATGAGAAGCATGAGATGTTTGGTAAGATGCATTGTTGCATGAGATGTGTAAATGCTAGTGGAAGCATGTTACTTGTATGTTGAACAAGTGTTGGTTATCATTTGATAAATGATGCATGAGAGCATGGATTACCTATGATGCATTGAAGTCATGTATGACTTGTTGTTAAAGGCATGTGATGATGATGTTATGGTTTTATGTGGCCTTGTTTAAATGCATGAAATGGTTTAATTGAACTATAGTTTTAAATGGTTTCTTGCTTGATGTGGTTTTCAAGTTAAAGAAAGGTATGTTGTGGAAAGGATGTGTTTTCCATGGTTTTGTTTAAGCTTGGCATATGGTGTTTATGCATGTTTTGAGCTTGATGTTGAAAAGAGTTTTCGAACATGGTTTTGGAAAGCAAATCGGGTTGGTTTTAAAGTGTTTTAAAGACCCGCTGCATTGATGGTGTTTTGGTTTTGAGCATTCCTCACTAAGCATTATGTGCTTACGCTCCTTTTTGTCCATCAATGCAGATTCTTGAGGTTTGGGCAGCAAGGAGCAAGGGATTCAAGGTGGACTCCAATGGAGATGTATGTCTCGGTGAATAGCTATAGTTAATAAGGGCAATGGGGTAGAATCTCTCGGATTGATGTTTTGTATTCGTTTATGTTCGGACAAGTATGTTTCAATGTTGTTGTTGTTGCTGAATCATGATTGGTTTAATTGAGGTTGCTTGAAGGATTTGTGCTTAAATGGTTGCTTGAGTAGGAAGCATGCCTATAGATTTGGGGCTTTCCATATGTGTTGGTTATATGTTGAATTGATGAAGCAATTGTGGTCCTTGCATGTTGTTTGACTATGTGGTATGATTTGGTGATGTTTATTTGAGGTTTGAAGCATGTTTGTTGATGTTTTCAAGTCTATTTCAAGAAGGGGTATCGGTACTCGGGCTTGCGTATCGATACGCCTGAGCCAGATATGCTCATTTCTGCCCAGGCGTATCGGTACGGGTGTGCGGGTATCGATACAAATCTGGGAAAAGTTTGAATGTCGTATCGGTACAGGGGATACCGTATCGATACCGTTGCTCGAGTTTGGTTACTGCCTTCCCCGCGTATCGATACGACTTCAGGCGTATCGATACGGGTTCTGTTATTTCGGTTAAAAGTATCTTTAAATGTTTTGTAAAGTTTGCTTTTTGGTCCTGAATCTTGTTTGTGCAATTGTATGAGTTCGGGATGTCCGTTTGAGCTGAATTTTGGCAGGGAAGCATGTAACATGATTAATTTTAAGTTGGTAACTTAAAATATGGTTAAGTCCTTAAAGTTTTCAGAAATTACAATTTGGTCCCTAAAGTTGTAATTTGTTCAGTTGGGTCCCTGTTTGATCTCTGATGTTTGTGATCTTTGAGCATGGTGTTTGTGTGATCACATATAAGGTTAATGTGCATCTAGACAAGATTAAAAAGAAAAAAAAGGGTCGTTAATCAAGGTTGACTTTCGGGTTGACTTTGGTTTTCCCCGTGTAATCTTCGTAGTTCGGGTCAACCGTCTAGGCCGGGCTACGGGGGTTACATTTGGTGGTATCAGAGCTGAGTTGCGAAGGTTGGGGAAAACGGTAAGTTGATGTGATGTGAGTTTGATGTTTACCTTGTTGTATGGTTGAAAGCTGGTTGAAGCATGTGTTGCTGTATATGCTGTTGATGTTTTGAGCATGTTGCTGGTGTATGCAAGCATGATTTGTGGATATGTGTTGATGTTATGAGCTGATGCTATGCATGATGAATGTGTTTTGAGCATGTTATGTTGCTAATGTGCTAGTGCTGTTGGATGTTGTTTGGTGTAAGCATGATCAAGGTATGTTATTGATATGCTTGATGTTGTGATGTTCATGTTGTGTTGGCTGTTATGTCATGTAAAGGGGAGGATTCGGGATACCCATTGCCTTATTAATATAGTTATTGTGTTATTTTGGAGTTGGAGTTTGAATCCTTGCTTAATGCTGGTCTAACTGGTTTTGTTTGTTTGTTGTGATTGTATGTTTGTTGTTGTTAGTGGTATGGCAAAGATGATGAAAGAATGGAGGATGAGTGAAATGGTTGCTGCCTTGGGGCAGTTGTTAAGTCAAAGGATTCACCCTTTTGTAAAGGTGTTTTGTCTCAGTCTTCTGTGACTGAAGTTGAGATGGTAAGGCAAGGGAAGGAAGCTGGTTCCGGGATGGAAAGTTCCTTGTCTGTTGTTCAGGAGGTGTTGGGAACATCTCAGGCTACGGTTGAGGTAGAATCAGTGGATGTGCTGGCTAAATGTGTGGGTTTGCCGAAGCAGCATTTGTTTGATTTGGGTGCTGTGGAGTATCATGGTTCTTCCCCGGAGATGTTTGAGGTCTGGTTGGCCAATGTAGTTCTGATTTTGGATCAGGAAGGTTGTGATTATGCCTGTAAGCTGGGGAGTGTTGTTTCTTTGATGTTGGAGGATGCTTGTTCTTGGTGGACATCTGTGGCTGTGGCGTCACATATCCTTGATATTGATTGGGATTTCTTCGTATCTGCTTTCTATGAAAGGTATCTTGGAAGAGAATTTCCAAGGGTTAAGCATTGTGAAGATAATGCTGTTGGTGAGCAAGCGTTGCTTGAGCACAGAGTGGAAGCTTAGTCATCTGTTTGTGACCGTTGTAAAAGGCAACATGTTGGAAATTGTTGGGGCGCAGGTGTTTGTTGGAATTGTGGTTCCAAGTTGCATGTTAAGCGTGATTGTCCTCATGGAGTGAAGTCAGCTTTGATGTTGGCTAAAGGATCTTTGAAAGGTCGTGGGCATGACCGAGGCGAGGTTCAGAAGTGGCAGAAAAAGCAGAAGGTTGTGAAGAGCTTGGGAAATGAAGTTTGCTGGAAGTGTGGGTCTGCTGGACACATGAAGCGTGATTGCTTGATGTTGGCGCGGAACAGTCAAGGTTTCTTATCGCAAGGAGTTGGTGGTGACCCAGGAGTGTTTGTTGGTGCTGCAAGGGTGCAACCGAAGGATGTTGGTTCCGCAAGGAAGAGAGCTCGTTCGATGAAGCTTCAGGGTGGTGTTATGTTTTCAGGTAACCTTGTTAAGTGATCTTTGCTTTAGTTGCTTAGTTTGGTTTCTGTTGGTTTTTCCTTGCGTGGTAAGTTTGGTCTTGTTGCTAGCATGTTTAGGGTAATGATAGTTGTGGTTTGGTGATATCTTGTGGTTAATGGTTGTTGGTATGATGGAGTTAGATAAGTTAAAGGTGAGTAAGAGGTTGTTCTTAGACAGATTTTGAGGATGTTATTGGAGGGTGTGAACTGGCATTCATGCACAGTTAAATCATTGATATATACTATATTATATAAGTTGGTCCATGCATACATGTGGCATAACATTAGAGGTTTTGCATACATGTACATCAGACATTGATAGGGCATGTAGGTGATCATGCATACGATGTTCACGCTCGCTAATGACTAATCGAATCTGTTAGTGTTGTGGTTGGGTTAAGTGTGATGATGGGTTTGTAGAGGTTGTTTGGTGCTGAGTGGGAGTTAGAAGTGCTGGAGTTTGTTATCTAGTTGTTTGTGATGGTGAGAGTGGAATGGCTTGTTGGTAGAAGGAAAGTGTTTGTTGCTTTGAGAGTTTAGTGGTTTGGTGGTGAAAGGTATCGGTTGTGGTTTGTATCAGTTAAGTGGTTTGTTTAGCTGAAAGGAAGTGGTTGTTCCTTGGTGCTAAGTGTTGTTGTAGCTTGGTGGTTGAGTTTCCGAATGTTGAAGTGGTTTAGCTTTTAAGTTGCTGTGAAGGGTTGTGTTTGTTCTTGGCAATCTTTGAAGAGTTCTGAAGCTGTTGTGTGTGTTTTGGTTCAGTGATGTTCTGGTAGTGCAAGTGTTCTGGTTAAGTATGTAGTGAAAGGGCTGTGAAAGATCGAAGGTTTTCGTTGGTTGTTTGAGTTCTTGTGAGCAGTGGTTGGCTAGTTGTGGTTAAGAAGTTCTGTTTGAAGTCTGTTGATGGTATGTGGAACGGCTGAAGGTTTCAAGTTGAGGTTGTGATGTGATTCTGGTTTTTGGTGCTGGTGAGCTGTTATGGTAATGTTTTTGATGGGTGTAAAGGATTGTCAGCTTCGTTAGAGAGTTTGTGTGAACAGTTGATGTTTAAGGATTTCTGCTTGTTGGGAAAATCTTTGGAAAAGGTTTGGGAATCGCAAGAGTTGTTGAGGTTGAGAGGTTGCCTAGTGGCTGAGTTGGTTTGGTTGTTGTCTTTGTGTGGACAAGTCTTGGGAGTTGTGTGTTACAGTGTTGTTTGCTGTAAGAGCTGAAGTTTTTTCAGGTTGATGTTGGGATTGTGTACAGTTCGGTTATGTGAAAGGTTGAGTCGTGGTTACCTTTGAGAGTTTGGATTTGTGAACAGTGTGTGGTGAAGGTTTGATGTGGAAAGTGGTCAATAGTGTTGGTTGAGGCTTTTGTGTTGCCTTGTGCGTTGCTTTGAGAAGTTTGTTGTTCTCTTTTTGCCGGTTGAAATTTCGAGGACGAAATTTCCTAAGGGGGGGAGAGTTGTAACGCCCCAGTTTTGGGCTCAGAAGTTTTGGCGTTGACCGGTTCGGTCAAAGTGTTGATCGAATATATAAGAGGGAATTTAGGAAAGCCTAGTTCGGGTTGCATTAAAAATATGGAAAAATATTCTAAAATCATATTTTAATGTATAAAGGTGAACTGTGAAATCAATTTTGGAAAATGAGGTTCGGAAGGTTGACATTTTGGCTAGTGACCAAAATGTAATTTTTTGAAAGTTGCGGGACAGTTTTATAAAGGATTGAAACTTTGAATCTTTAAGGAGCTATTATTCCAAAGAGGATTTCTCCAGATTTTTCCAAGATATTTTAAGTCTAAAATCTGATTTTAAAGATTAAGAATGGGAGGGAAATCATTTTAACTAAATTTCCAACTAACTTTCTATTTTCTCTCAAATTCTCTTTTCTCTCATTTTCTCTCAACCCAAACAAAATTCTCCAGATTTCTTCCTCTGATTTTGACATCTAAATCTCTCATTTCATCTCTCATTTGATTCCTAATCATCTCATCATCAAAACCTCTCAATTTGCAAATTGTTTCATCAAGCATTTTGGCTCTAAAATGGAGAAATTCAAGTTTGGAGGTAAGAACGTCCTTCTCCTCTAAACTATCAGTTCTTTACTGAAATTCCTAAGTTCTCAATCCTTGATTCATGTTTTATTAAAGGCTTTTCAATTGAGATCTTGATTTTTGGCTAAAATGCAAGATTTGGTGATTTTGGTGAAAATTTCGTGTGATCTGTTTAAGCAGGGTTTTGAGGTGTTAAATTGATGTTAAATGAATGCTAAAATGATTAGAAGTTGAGGTTTAATCAATGCAATCCCGGATAGGTTGAATTTCCTAAGTTTGGCTTGAGTTTTTGGTTGTTTTTGGAGTGTTTTTGGTGATCTGTTATACCTGGAGGTATAAGGACGTGGTTGTGATCATTTTGCATGTTATTTGATGTATAAAAATGGTTAGAAGTGATGGATCTTGGCTGGGTTAAGTTTTGGAAGTGTTTGGAGATGATTTCGGTTGTGTTTGGTAGCCAAATTGTTAGATTTGTGATGAGCAGCGAGTTGTGTTGATGTTGCTGGTGTTTTAATGCATAAGGATGCATTAATGTTCTGTTTTTATGTGCTTGAAACAGGGGAGGTTGATCCTTGAGCTTTGAAGGTGTTTTCGGAAGTTTTCGGAAGCTTGGAAAGCTTGTTGGCTAGGCTTGTTTGGTAATCGGTGAGTGAAGTTGGGATTTCAGCTTTTGAAACATGGTTTGAAGGGTTTTGGGAGCTTAGTTTAAGTCTAAACAACTTTGCTAAGCTCAAGAGTAAGTAAAGGGGGTTTTGCCTTTGAATTGTGTGTGATTTGGTTTTAAAATCAAATGTGATTGATGATTGTTGTGCAAGTGTTATTGCATGGTTTAATTCTGTTTTGAAAGCATGTTTTAGCATGGTTAAATGCTGGTTTTGAAAGTCAATTGAAAAGGGTGCTCAAGGTAAGAGATCCTTGGTTTAGTGCAATGAAAATGTGGTTTTGATGCATAGTGTTGCATGTTGTTCATTGGCTTTGTATGATGCTTAAAAACAGTGAGTTGATGATGATTAATGATGATAATTGTACCTTTTGCATATTGTTTATGCATGTGAATCATTGAGCTAATGATGTGGTGGTTTTGCATTATGTGTATGCATGTGAATCATTGAGCTAATGATGTGATGACCTTGCATTGTGTTTATGCATGTGGAACATTGGATATTATGGTAAGATGGTTATGTTGGCAAGAGATGTGAATGGTTCTTGGTTCGTTGATCGGGTATAATTAGCCGGCTATAGGATTGGGTGCACCGTGAATAAAGTCGCCTTGAAGGCGGAGTGGTCAAGTGTGGACCGGTTAGACTCCCCTCAAGTATTCCTAACGAGAAGAGGTTATAGTGGAGGTTGTTGCCCACTCGAGGACCTAAGTTGTTAAGGTCATAATGGAGGTTGTTGCCCATTCGAGGACCTTGGTTAAGTAAAGGTTATAAGGTGGTTAAAAGTCCTTATGTGAGAACCTTGTACTTGTTAAGATCACAATGGCAGTGTTTAAGTCCATGTGTGGATCTTGTGTGTGATGTCCCGTACCTCGTTAGATGATGTCTACAACTACCAATCGGTTATGCAAAGGTTGTATGGTGGTTGAAAGTCCATACGGAAAAGACCTTGTGCATGTCAAGGGTGTATGGCGGATGGAAGTCCATACATGGTAACCTTGAGGAAAAGCTAAGGTTGTATGGTGTTTAAAAGTCCATGCATGGGAACCTTAGGTTGTTAAGGTCAAATGGAGGTTGATGCCCATTTGGAAGACCTTGGATTGGGTAGGGTGTAGGAAGCGTTGGGACACGCTTGTAATCCGCGTATCCGATCGAATCGATAAGTTGGAAAGTGAATGTGGTTGATCTCTTGGAAGCCAATGTAATGTTCTTGATCATGTGAAGCATGGGATTGCTTGAAATGATGCATGGTTGCATGTGAAGCATGGGATTGCTTGAAATGATGCATGGTTGCATGTGAAGCATGGGATTGCTTGAAATGATGCATGGTTGCATGTGAAGCATGGTATTGCTTGAAATGATGCATGGTTGCATGTGAAGCATGGTATTGCTTGAAATGATGCATGGTTGCATGTGGAGCATGAGATGCTTGAATTAATGCATGTTTGCATGAGAAGCATGAGATGTTTGGTAAGATGCATTGTTGCATGAGATGTGTAAATGCTAGTGGAAGCATGTTACTTGTATGTTGAACAAGTGTTGGTTATCATTTGATAAATGATGCATGAGAGCATGGATTACCTATGATGCATTGAAGTCATGTATGACTTGTTGTTAAAGGCATGTGATGATGATGTTATGGTTTTATGTGGCCTTGTTTAAATGCATGAAATGGTTTAATTGAACTATAGTTTTAAATGGTTTCTTGCTTGATGTGGTTTTCAAGTTAAAGAAAGGTATGTTGTGGAAAGGATGTGTTTTCCATGGTTTTGTTTAAGCTTGGCATATGGTGTTTATGCATGTTTTGAGCTTGATGTTGAAAAGAGTTTTCGAACATGGTTTTGGAAAGCAAATCGGGTTGGTTTTAAAGTGTTTTAAAGACCCGCTGCATTGATGGTGTTTTGGTTTTGAGCATTCCTCACTAAGCATTATGTGCTTACGCTCCTTTTTGTCCATCAATGCAGATTCTTGAGGTTTGGGCAGCAAGGAGCAAGGGATTCAAGGTGGACTCCAATGGAGATGTATGTCTCGGTGAATAGCTATAGTTAATAAGGGCAATGGGGTAGAATCTCTCGGATTGATGTTTTGTATTCGTTTATGTTCGGACAAATATGTTTCAATGTTGTTGTTGTTGCTGAATCATGATTGGTTTAATTGAGGTTGCTTGAAGGATTTGTGCTTAAATGGTTGCTTGAGTAGGAAGCATGCCTATAGATTTGGGGCTTTCCATATGTGTTGGTTATATGTTGAATTGATGAAGCAATTGTGGTCCTTGCATGTTGTTTGACTATGTGGTATGATTTGGTGATGTTTATTTGAGGTTTGAAGCATGTTTGTTGATGTTTTCAAGTCTATTTCAAGCAGGGGTATCGGTACGGGCTTGCGTATCGATACGCCTGAGCCAGATATGCTCATTTCTGCCCAGGCGTATCGGTACGGGTGTGCGGGTATCGATACAAATCTGGGAAAAGTTTGAATGCCGTATCGGTACAGGGGATACCGTATCGATACCGTTGCTCGAGTTTGGTTACTGCCTTCCCCGCGTATCGATACGACTTCAGGCGTATCGATACGGGTTCTGTTATTTCGGTTAAAAGTATCTTTAAATGTTTTGTAAAGTTTGCTTTTTGGTCCTGAATCTTGTTTGTGCAATTGTATGAGTTCGGGATGTCCGTTTGAGCTGAATTTTGGCAGGGAAGCATGTAACATGATTAATTTTAAGTTGGTAACTTAAAATATGGTTAAGTCCTTAAAGTTTTCAGAAATTACAATTTGGTCCCTAAAGTTGTAATTTGTTCAGTTGGGTCCCTGTTTGATCTCTGATGTTTGTGATCTTTGAGCATGGTGTTTGTGTGATCACATATAAGGTTAATGTGCATCTAGACAAGATTAAAAAGAAAAAAAAAGGGTCGTTAATCAAGGTTGACTTTCGGGTTGACTTTGGTTTTCCCCGTGTAATCTTCGTAGTTCGGGTCAACCGTCTAGGCCGGCCTACGGGGGTTACAGCCATTGAACAACATGCAACACTATGCATCAATTCCACAATTCCAATGTACAAAACCAAGGATCTCTTACCTTAAGCATCCTTCACACATGACTTTCAAAACCAGCATTAAACCATGCTTTCAAAACAGAATTTAAACATGCAAATCACATGCGTTGCATCCAACAATCACAAGTGCTTTAAAAACCAATTCATAACACAAACCAAGAGAGAAATTCCATTTACTTACTCTTGAGCTTAGCTAAGTTGTTTAGACTTAAACTAAGCTCCCAAAAACCTTCAAACATTGGTTTCAAAGCTGAAAACCCAACTTCACTTACCGTTACACAAAACTAAGCTTGCCGACAAGCCTTCCAAGCATCTGAAACCTTCAACGCCACCTCTATTGCTCACGGATCTTTCTCCCCTGTTTCAAGCACATAACAACAGAGGATTAATGCATCATCATGCATTAAAAACACCAGCAACACAACTAAACTCGCTGCTCTTCGCAAATCTAACATTTCAGCTACCAAACACAACCGAAATCACCTCCAAATTCTTCCAAAACTTAACCCAGCCAAGATCCATCACTTCTAACCATTTTTAAACATCAATTAACATCCAAAATAATCCCAAACTCCTCCTTATACCTCCAGAATTAACTAAACACCAAGATCACCCCAAAAACCACCATTTTCACAAGTAAAAAACTTAGGAAAATCAACCTATTCGGGATTGCATTGATTAAACCTCAATTACACATCATTTAGACATCCAAAATACATCAAAAAGACATCTCAAAACAGAGCCCAATCATCCAACACGAATTTCTTCAAAATTAAATCCAAATCTTGCATTTTAAGCCAAAATCAAGATCACAACATTAAAACCTTTAATAAAACTCAATTTAAGGATTGAGAACTTGGGAATTTCAGTAAAGAACTGAGTATTTAGAGGAGAAGGACGTTCATACCTCTAAATGTGGATTTCTCCTTGTTTAGAGCCAAAATCCTTGAAAATTCAATAAGCAAATGATGAGGATTTGGTGTAGAAATGATTAGGAAACATTTAGAAATTGAAATCTCAACTTTAGGTGTGAAAATCAAAGGAAATGTGGCTGTGGAAATGTGTTTGGCTGAGGGAAAATTGAGAGAAAATGAAATGGGAAAATTTTGGTAAAAGTTAGTTATGAAACTAAAATATCTCTTTTCCCTCTTTTCTTTTTATTAATTATCATTAAATGAGTCTTTAAAATTTAAGAAAAATCTGGAGAAATCCTCCCTTGGGTAAATTAGCTCCTTAAAGATTTAAAGTTTCAATCCTTTTAAAACAGTCACGAACTTTTCAAAAATTACATTTTAGTCTCTAACTCAAAATGTCGTATTTCCAAACCTCATTTTGTAAAATTGATTTCACCACCCTCTTATATATATTAAAATAGGATTTTTAGATATTTTTCCATATTTTTAATGCATCCCAAACTAGGCTTTCCTTAAAACCACCTTTTATATTCGAACCGAAAATCCGACCGTTCCGGCTCAAACCCAAAACTTCTAAGCCCAAAATTGGGGTGTTACAACTCTCCCCCTCTTAGGAAATTTCGTCCTCGAAATTTCAACCGGCGAAAAGAGCAAACCAAACTTCTCAAATCAACCCACAAGGCAACACAGGAGACTTAACCACCACTGAACACTCTACACACAAAACTCCACCAAACCCAACACCACCACATACTGCTCACGGATTCCAGAACACTCAGATGTTAACCACATCTTAACCTTTCACACTTCCGGACTGCACATAGCCCCAACAACAACCTGAAGAACCTCCAAACTTTTACAGCATACACCACCTTAACTCATAACTCCCAAAACTCGTACACACGGTGACACCAACCCATCCAGTTCAGCCACCATGTGACCCACAACCTTCACTGCTTCTAAAACCCCTTGCACAACTGCTCAACCCCTTCCAAAGGTTACCACATCAAGCAAAAATTCTTAAGCATCAACTGCTTACTCAAACTTCTCAACGTATTGATAACCTTCCTTCACCTTCGCCACTATCAATACCATAACGACTCACCAAGACTACTCACCCAACATCCGAAAAAAATTCACGTCACAAAACCCCAACCTTGGCTCCGCCAGCCGTTTCACATACCACTAGCTGACTTCAGAAGGGATTTACTTATACACGACTAGCCAACCACTTCTCACAAGAACTCGTCCAGCCAACAATGGCCCTTGAACTTACATTGCCTTTCCATTTCAAGCTTTGACTAGAACACTAGCCTTACCAGGACACCGCCCATTCTTTACATACATATTAAGATTACGAAACTTCTATTCACCCCAGGCCAACCTTTTTCTACAACCCACAACACAACCTCTTCTCAACTCTTCGAAGGTTGCTACGAACCATCACCTACAAAAACAACCCTTCTATTGCAACATCAATGCCAAGTTACCTCAGCACACTGGAAACACATCCTGCAACATTACTTAACACCAAGAAACTACCACTTCTACTAGCTATTCACAACCACTTTGACTGATTCTAACTCCAACCGGTAATCTCCTCACCACCATACCGCTAAACTCTTTAAGTGCCAAAACACTTTCCTTCTGCCAACATGCTATACCGCACTCACTATTACTGACAGCTCGCTTAATACCCTCCATTACTCCAAACATTCTCCTACACCAAAACAACTTTTAAAACTCATCATCCAACCTAATCCTATCATAACACTAACGGACCCAGTTAGCTATCAGCAAGTGTGAACGTTCGTATGCATGGTCACCAATATGCCCTATCAATGCCTGTGTACATGTATGCAAAACTTCTAATGTCATGTCGCATGTATGCATGTACCAACATATATAATATAGCATATAACAAATGATTTTAACTGTGCATGTATGTCGGTTCACACCCACCAATAACATCTTTAGAATCCGCCTAAGAACAACCTCCTATCTCACTTCCAACTTGTCCAACCCTACCATTCTAATAACCCATTAACCATGAAATACCCACTAATACCCTCTTCACACTAAAGTTGTTTTCAAAACAACACCAACTACTACCCCAAACTTGCTAGCTACAAGACCATACCCACTACGCAAGGAAAACCAAACCGAAACCAAACTAAGATAACTAGGGCAAAGGTTACATAACAAGGTTACCTATAAACACCTCACTGCCCCGGAGCTTCAACAGACGAGCTCTCTTCCTCGCAGAACCATCATTCTCTAGCCGCACCGCTGCAGCATCAGCTAACACATTAAGGTCATCACCATCTCCCTGCGGTAAAGAACCATGACTACCCTGAGCCAACTTCAAACAATTCCGTCTCAAATGCCCAACAGACCCACAATTCCAACAAGATTCTTTCCCCAAGTTCCTCACACCTTTCTGCCCTTTCTGCCACCTTCGAACTTTGTCTCAGCCGTGCCCACGACCCTTCTGAGACCCTTTTGCTACCACTGAAGCTGATCTCACCACTAGAGGACATTTTTGCTTCACATGCTCCTTAGAACCACAGTTCCAACAAACTCTCGCGCCCCGACAACCTCCAACATGACACCTTCCACAACGGTCACACTTCGGCAACCGAGCTACCACTCCTTGACCATATCGCACTTGACCTACGTCTGCACCACCACCCAGACTTCGATTCAAGCAAAACCTTCTATCACGTAGCCTCTTACGCTGACCGCTCCCGAGGTCAGTACCCACAACTCTCTTGCTTAAACTTTTCTCACCTTCATAATCTGAAGCCACACCCCCACGCTGCTTAACCCTTGGGAATTTCTTTCCAAGGTACCTTTCATAAAAGGCAGACACAAAGAAGTCCCAATCTATATCGTGGATATGCGATGCCACCGCCACAGATGTCCACCAGGCACAGGCGTCCTCCAACATCAATGAGACAACACTTCCTAGCTTACAAGCGTAGTCACAACCTTCTTGATCCAAAATCAGAATTACACTGGCCAACCAGGCCTCGAACGCCTCAGGTGTCGAACCATGATACTCCACAGCTCCCAAATCATGTAAACGTTGTTTCGACAAACTCGCACGTCCCACAGCCGGCACGTCTACAAGCCTCACTTTCACCACAGCCTGAGATGTTCCCGACACCTCTTGAACTATAGGTGATGAACCCTTCATCACAGAACCAGCTTCTTCCTCCTGCCTTACTACCACAACTCCAGGCACTGAAGACTAAAACAAAACACCTCCACCAAAAGGTGAATTCCACGCCTTAACAACCTGCTCTAAAGCAGCAACCATCTCACCCAACTGTCATTCTCTCATCGATTCCATCATGCTAAAAACAACAAGCAATCATATCAAAACAACAAAACGATCAGGCCAGCTTCAAGCAAGGATTCAAGACTCCAACTCCAACATAACACAATAGCTATAATAATAAGGCAATGGGTATCCCAAATTCTCCCCTTTTACATGACATAACAGTCAATAAAAACATGTATATCACAATATCGAGCATATCAATCAACATACTTCGATCATGCTCTAATCAAACAACATTCACCCGCAACAGCATATCATCAACATATCATACCCATCACACTTTCATTATTCATAAAATCAGCTCACATCACCAGCATATCATCAGTACAAATTCACATTAGCTCTATGAAGATTCACAATCAAAAAGCATGACAAAAACATCAACAATTCGCTCACAGACACACATTTCAACCGACTTTCAACCACACATCAGAATAAACATCAAACACTTATTACAACAATTTACCATTTCCCCAAGCATTCGCAACTCAGCTCTGATACCACCAAATGTAACCCCCTTAGCCCGGCCTAGACAATAGACCCGAACTACGAAGATTACACAGGGAAAACCAAAGTCAACCTGAAAGTCAACCTTGATTAACGACCCTATTTTTTCTTTTTAAACTTGTCTAGATGCACATTAAACCTAGGCATACTCTTAAGATAAGCATACTCAAAAATCACAGCAATCGGAAAACAATAAGGGACCCAATAGCACAAAATACGAATTTAGGGACCAATTTGTAAATTCTAGACTAAAACGTAAAGCTTGCAAACTTCAAAACCATTCAAATCAGTGCCCAACGGTCAAGTGTTTCGAAACGGGGTTAGCCCGTTCAGAAACGGGGCTTGGCAGTAGCCAAAGTGTTTCGAAACACCTCTACCCGTTTCGAAACACTCAGGCCAAATCAAGCACCTGTTTCGAAACAGGCAAGGGTGTTTCGAAACACCCTGCCCTGAAACAGCAAATAGGCCTGATTTAACACATTTAAACCCCATCGAACATGCTCCAAATCAATCCTCAACAAAACAACAACTTGCCAAGCATCATAACCACCAACTTGCATTAAAATCTAGATACAAAGCCACCCCTAGGTGCACCAACTCTTTCAACACATCCAACACTTAATCATGCTTTTAAAACAAGAAGCATAGCATAACGACTTATGAATAAGAAGATTCAAACGTTGCAAGCGTTAAACCACGTAGCTCAAAACATAAACCGAACTTGTTCAACATACACAATCTTATTAAACATCAACATAAAAGATTCTCCCCCCCATTGCCTTTATTATCTATAGCTATTAACCGAGACATACATCTCAAGTGGAGCTCTCCTTGAATCCCTTGCTTCTTGCTGTCCCAACTTCAAATATCTGCATTGATGGACAAAAAGGAGCGTAAGCACATAATGCTTAGTGAGGAATGCTCAAAACCAAAACACCATCAATGCAGCGAGTCATAAAACCTCTTTAAAAAGTAAACACATTTCGATAAACCAAAGCAGTGCTTGAAACCCCTTTTTAAACAACATGCTTTAAATCATGCATTGCTCAAACATGAAAACCAACCCTTAGCTTAGAAAAGCTAAGTAACTCACTTCAAAGCACATCCTTGCAAAACCATCAATTTAACCTTTCCATGCATGAACATCATATGCAAAGTTAAATACAAATTCCTTGGAAAATACTTCCACTTCACATTATACTTTTCCCATTCTTGAAAATCATCTCAAAGCAAGAAGCCTTTGAAAACCACTTACCCCTTCAATCTATCACATGCATTAAACAAATGCAATACATGAACCCCAAAATCAACATTTGCATTACATGCCTTTTAAAACAAGCCTTCACAAGACTTCAATGCATTAAAGAGATTCCCATGCACATATGCACCATTCTTAATATAAGATAAACACTTGTTCAAGCTAACATGTAATACATGCATTCTTGGTACATTACACACTTTCCATGCAACCTTGCATCATTTCAAGCATCTCATGCTTCATTACATTCAAGAACATTATATTGGCTTCCAAGTTATAATTCACAAACCATCATAACACAAGACACAATACACAATCGGATACGCGGATTACAAGCGTTGTCCCACACGCTCCATACACACTTCCGAACAACACAAGGTGGAGTTTACCGGTACAATCACAACCCCTCAACACCCGTGATGGAGTTTAACGGTACAATTACAACCCCTCAACATCAATCATCGGAAGTTGTATAACACACTAGCGAGAGCCGGGACACATCACAAGGCTTACACATGGAAGCTACCACAACCATTGTAATCACCTTAACCAAGCTCACACACGGGAGCAACCCTCCACCGTTGTGACGCTTACCAAAGTCCACTCACGAGAGCCACCCTCCATCGTGGTGACTTTTAACAAGGTTCACCCACGAGAGCCATCCTCCATCGTGGTGACACCAATGTCCTCAATCGCTAGGATTCTTGGATGGAGTTTACGGTACAATTACAACCCCCTCTACATCAAAGGCGACTCAATTCACGGTGCACCCAATCCTATAGTCGGCTAACTATATCCGATTAAAGTAACCAAGAACCACTTACATCACTTGCCAATATAACCATTTTACCACATTAATCCATTGTTTTACAAGCATAACCAAAATGCCAAAACCACCAATTACCATCATCACTTCACTGTTTTGAAGCATTAAACAAAGCCATTGAACAACATGCAACACTATGCATCAATTCAACAATTCCAATGTACAAAACCAAGGATCTCTTACCTTAACCATCCTTCACACATGACTTTCAAAACCAGCATTAAACCATGCTAAAATATGCTTTCAAAACAGAATTTAAACATGCAAATCACATGCGTTGCATCCAACAATCACAAGTGCTTTAAAAACCAATTCATAACACAAACCAAGAGAGAAATTCCATTTACTTACTCTTGAGCTTAGCTAAGTTGTTTAGACTTAAACTAAGCTCCCAAAAACCTTCAAACATTGGTTTCAAAGCTGAAAACCCAACTTCACTCACCGTTACATAAAACTAAGCTTGCCGACAAGCCTTCCAAGCATCCGAAACCTTCAACGCCACCTCTATTGCTCACGGATCTTTCTCCCCTGTTTCAAGCACATAACAACAGAGGATTAATGCATCATCATGCATTAAAAACACCAGCAACACAACTAAACTCGCTGCTCTTCGCAAATCCAACATTTTGGCTACCAAACACAACCGAAATCACCTCCAAATTCTTCCAAAACTTAACCCAGCCAAGATCCATCACTTCTAACCATTTTTAAACATCAATTAACATCCAAAATAATCCCAAACTCGTCCTTATACCTCCAGCATTAACAAAACACCAAGATCACCCAAAAAACCACCATTTTCACAAGTAAAAACTTAGGAAAATCAACCTATTCGGGATTGCATTGATTAAACCTCAATTACACATCATTTAGACATCCAAAATACATCAAAAAGACATCTCAAAACAGAACTCAATCATCCAATACGAATTTCTTCAAAATTAAATCCAAATCTTGCATTTTAAGCCAAAATCAAGATCACAACATTAAAACCTTTAATAAAACTCAATTTAAGGATTGAGAACTTAGGAATTTCAGTAAAGAACTGAGTATTTAGAGGAGAAGGACGTTCATACCTCTAAATGTGGATTTCTCCTTGTTTAGAGCCAAAATCCTTGAAAATTCAATAAGCAAGTGATAAGGATTTGGTGTAGAAATGATTAGGAAACATTTAGGGATTGAAATCTCAACTTTATGTGTGAAAATCAAAGGAAATGTGGTTGTGGAAATGTGTTTGGCTGAGGGAAAATTGAGAGAAAATGAAATGGGAAAATTTTGGTAAAAGTTAGTTATGAAACTAAAATATCTCTTTTCCCTCTTTTCTTTTTATTAATTATCATTAAATGAGTCTTTAAAATTTAAGAAAAATCTGGAGAAATCCTCCCTTGGGTAAATTAGCTCCTTAAAGATTCAAAGTTTCAATCCTTTTAAAACAGTCACGAACTTTTCAAAAATTACATTTTAGTCACTAACTCAAAATGTCGTATTTCCAAACCTCATTTTGTAAAATTGATTTCACCACCCTCTTATATATATTAAAATAGGATTTTTAGATATTTTTCCATATTTTTAATGCATCCCGAACTAGGCTTTCCTTAAAACCACCTTTTATATTCGAACCGAAAATCCGACCGGTCCGGCTCAAACCCAAAACTTCAAAGCCCAAAATTGGGGTGTTACAAAGCACATGCGATGAAGAGTTTGAAGTGGGCCGAAGAAGCTCAAAAGCATGAAAAGAAAAAGAATTGCACTTGATATGCAAATGATGCTGTCAGATTGGGGCAGTCTACATTGGCTAATGATTTTAGACCCTCAGTATTAATAGGCGAAGAGATTAAAGCGCCAAGATCATTCGAAGATGTTCAAGGTGGAAATAAGCTTTCACATGCAAGCAATTCGAGATGTCCTGCAGGGGCAAGAATTCGAGAATTCACAAGAAGCATTGAAGATGCTTGATAAGGGGCATATGAAGACTTGAAGCTTTCAAAACCACAAATGGAAGCCTTTCACTCAGCATTGATGTATCAACTACAATGATGGTATACCTTGGGACATTTGCCTACGAAGATTGAATGTTTTCGACAAAGCAAAGAGATATGAAGAATGAGAATGGCGAAGCAATGACAATTGAAGAAGTTTGTCCTTCCAACCAAGAGTACAAGATCATTAGATTAAGTGAGCAAAGATTGGATGTTTTCCCATGAGTCGGAAAATATACAGAGAAAAAGTACAAATGCTTATATGGATTTAAACAAGTAAACATGTGGAAAAATCAATTTTGAGAAAAAGAATTAAAAAAAGAAATGAAACATGCATTCATGTTTTAGGCATCCCTAGGGGCATGCACATCATAACTGCATTAAGTATTGCATTTTTTAGGTACACGAAGGACCTTTCAGCAAAAGAACTCACCTACTCGTTCGGGCATTTAGAGAATTGAACCCGCTTATTCATCCGAGCATGAGGAGGATGAAACACTCTTTAGAACCCGCTTAGTCATCCAAGAATAAGGAGGATGAAATGTTTTTTAGAAGATTCGTTTATCCGTTCAGGCGTAAAGAAAATGAAGTTTGCTTATTCATCGAAGCACAAGAAGGATGAAATTTTTAGAAGTTCGCTTATTCATCCAAGCACAAGAAGGATGAAATTTTTAGAAGACCCGCTTATTCATCCAAGCATAAGGAGGATGAAGTTTTTTTTTTCCAGAAGGTTCGCCTAGCCAGGTGTAAGGAAAATGGAACTTACTTATTCATCCAAGCATAAGGAGGATGAAATTTTTTAGAGGTTTGCTTATTCATCCAAGCGTAAAGGGGATGAAATTTTTTCAGAAGATTCGCTTATCCGTTCAGGCGTAAGGAGAATGGAGTCTGCTTATTCATCCAAGCATAAGGAGGATGAAATTTTTTCAGAAGATTCACCTATTCGTTCAGGAGGAAAGAGAATGCTTGCTTATTCATCCAAGCATGAGGAGGATGAAATCTTTTGGAGTTTACTTATTCAACCAAGCATAAGGAGTATGAAATCTTTTGAAGTCTGTTTATTTATTCTTCTAAGTATAAAGAGGATGAAACCTTTTGAGGTTTTGCTTATTCATCCAAGCATAAGTGTTGAGTGTGTAAAAGTTCTATTATTTACACCCGATTTAACCCATATTTCTGCTGCATTCAAGCATCATTGCATTGCATTTAGGTTAGTTTTCAATAAAACATCACAATTCTAAAAAAGGCACGGATTCTACTAAAAGATGGCATATTTTGCAGGTAGCTGCCATGGTTGACGATGAAGACAGGCGCAGGGCAGATAAGCAGGAAAGCTGAACTGGACAAGCAGCCAAAGAAGACGAACCTGTCATGGACCTGTCGTGACAGCATGGTGACAGCAGACTTATGAGGAGGAAAAGCAAAGTGGACCTCGATAGATAGAGAAAAATCTGCTCGTCTGTCGTGTCAAAGCCACGTATTTTTCCAAGCCCCGGATCAAAAGATATGTCAAGCCAAAGCCCAAGGAGAGGAAATTCCTAAAAGCAAGGATGCGGCTTGAAAGTAGGAGTCTTTAGAGATTTAGTCTTTATTAGAATCTTACTTTTAATTAAAGTTGTAATCCTTGTTACCTTAGATAACTTGAGCCCAAAGCTTATATAAGGGCATAGATTTAACCTAGGGCATAACGGATGACCCCATAACTGAAACCAAAAACCCCTGCCGTTTACCTGTCACCGACATGTTCTAAATTCCCCCTAGGGCTACGGGTTGTTTTGTAAAGTAATTGCAAGGATTGTTTTGTTTTAGGATTTTCCAAGTTCAATAAAATAAACTTCAAGTTCTTTTATCTTGGTTTTAATATCTTGCAAGAGCATCGGGAGAGCATTGTGAGGTTATCCATTTACTTAGCATCGGGAGAGTTAAGTATACGAAAGAGATAAGAGCGCGTTCTCTAGTTTATAGTTGAACCATCTCGTGCCTAGGGATAGGGCGAGGTTAAGTGGCTAAGGAAGAATTCATACACATCGGTGTTCATCCTTCGATTCACGCCGGGAGGTATCATCAAAGACGTGATCGCCGACAGACTTGTGCCTAGGGATAGGGCAAGGCAGATCTGGGATTCTTGCCAAGCTTGAAGTACGGAGTTAGTGTTCGCTGCCGCGACACCTAACGGACAGCCGCCACGACAGGTGCTGTCGGCGACGGGCGCGACGACAGAACTGAAGATCCTAAGCAATCCAATACCTGCACTACTGAGCAATTCAATACCAGCCCATTCTCTCTATCTTGATAACTCAATTCTTTTATTTGCGTTTTACTTTATTATTTTCGTGACAATCTCTTAAAACTATTTCCTTTACTTCGTGCAGTGATATTAGGTGAAGCTATTAGCCCAATCCCTATGGAGACGATATCCGATACTTCGTATCACTTTACTACTTGCGTCGTGTACACTTGCACTACAATTGCGATAGACTATTTTACACGCAACAAGTTTTGGGCGCCGTTGCCGGGGATTGGCAACATAACTACACCTTTCTTTCCTTGCACTTTTTGTTTTTATTTTTGTTTTTTGTTTTTATTTAAATTTTCTTTAATTTTTCTCTTGTGTTTTAAACTCTTGCTTTTCACGAGGTTTTCTTGTTTATGCACAGATCGAAAAGAGGCGAAGATCCTGAGTATAAATTAGGTCCGGAAATCGAACGTTCCTTCAATCTCAAGAAACAACTTCGCCGACTTTTAGACAGAAACGAATACCTTGAGGAACAGCTAGAGCAGATGGCCCGTAATCCGCCCGCTGGTGGAATTATACCGCCTGTCGGTGACCCGCCCGCGGCAGATGGACGACGGTCATGTCGTGACTACATGCTAAACGATCATGTAGAACTGGAGACCACGCTGCCGGATATTGATGTTGACAACTTCGAACTTAAACCTGTCATGTTTAGTATGATCAACAACGCCGGACAGTTCAGTGGTTCTGCGACAGAAGATGCTAGGGAGCATCTCAAAACGTTCCAGGAGATCTGTGGTTCGTTTAGACTGCCAGGAGTTAGTCCGGAGATACTGAGGCTTCGGTTATTTCCTCATTCATTGAGGGACAGAGCTAAAACTTGGTGGAATAAACTAACACCGGGTTCAATTATGACCTGGGCAGATTTAACTCGTGAATTTTTATCTCGTTTTAATCCTTCACATTTAGCTGAGCGATTACGTAACGAAATTGCTACTTTTCAACAGGAAGATGACGAGCCAATGCACGAGGCCTGGGACAGATTTACAACTCTTCTTCGAAACTGCCCAATGCATGGATTTCCTGTCTGGAATCAGGTAACTAAGTTCTATAATGCTGCTAACTTACAAACTCGCATTCGGATTGATTCTGCAGCAAATGGATTATTATTGGATAAAGATCCAGACGAAGCCTTGCAAGTTTTGAAACATCTAGCTAAGAATGAGGAGTAGTTTCCGACCACGAGAAGAGGGGGTAAACGGGTACTTGCTGTCAAGGACTATGAGGCCGACATCACTATGAAATCGCAGGTAGCATTCCTTACTAAAGCAATGAAAAAGTTATTGAATGATGATAAATTACAAGGATTTGCCGTCGAGGAAGTTTCTGCTACTTGTGAGGGAAATCATAGTAGGGATGAGTGCCCAATAAATATAGAAGAGGGAAAATATGTTGGAAATTACAAGCCGAACTATAATTCCAACAACTACAACCCTAATTGGAGGAAAGATCCCAAATTTTCCTGGAGTAACCCTAACAACGCCCTGAATCCGCAAGCACATAATCAGAATCAGGGAGGTCCTAGATTGTTGACGCGACAGCATCTGCCGCAGCACCTGCCACCGCAGCAGCAACAACAGCCACCACCTGCCACGAGTAGTATATTGGAGCAGACTCTGGCCACCTTTATGTCTCAGACTGGTACGTATATGGAGAATATTAATCAGTTTGTCAAGAAGACGGAAACCTTTATGGATAAAACCGAGATGAGAATGACAAATCATGAGGCTACCTTGAAATCTCTAGAGACACAAATGGGTCAGGTGTCGCAACATATTAAGCCGAGGCAGAATGGAGGATTCCCTAGCAATACTGAAAATGCTAGACCGCCCCCACATGAGCAATGTAAGGCGATTACTACTAGGAGTGGGAAGAAGCTACCAGGGCCAGAAAAAGCTGAAACAGAAAAGGATCCAGCCTTAGATAAACCTGCCGAGGAAGCTACCCCGACAGGTGATAAACAGACTGCTGTCGATGAGCCTGTCACGACAGTAGAAGCGACAGAGGAGAAGAAAGATGAATACCGTCCTCAGATTCGCATGCAGTGGGAAGGACGTATTGCTGATTACCGTCCCCCACCACCCTTCCCTCAACGGATACAACAAGCTAAGCATGAATCTCAACTTAAAAAGATTTATGATATTTTTAAACAGGTTCATATTAATATTCCGTTGTTAGATGCTGTTAGGGAGATGCCCGGTTATGCTAAATTTCTCAAGGATGTTATGTCAAAAAAATCAAAACTTGGGGAATTTGAAACGGTAAAGATGACAGAAGGTTGCATGAGTATTCTTCATAGGCAGCCGCCCCAGAAAAAGAAGGATCCGGGGAGCTTCATCATACCTTGCGTAATCGGTGACAGATTTGTGGGTAAGGCATTATGTGATCTTGGTGCTAGTGTTAATCTAATGCCCAAATCTGTTTTTCAGAAACTAGGTATTGGCAAGGCGCGGCCCACGACAGTTACCCTACAGCTAGTCGACCGCTCTTACGTTCACCCCGAGGGAAAAATTGAAGATATTTTGGCAAGAGTGGATAAGCTTATATTTCCTGCTGACTTTCTTATCTTAGATTGTGAGGCAGATGAAAATGCACCAGTCATCCTTGGGCGACCCTTCTTAGCCACGGGAAGATCATTGATTGATGTGGAGAAAGGAGAACTCACCATGCGCGTGAATGATCAAGAAATTAAGTTGAATGTTCTCCAAGCAATGAAACATGCTGACGTAGACGAGGAGTGTAAGGCCATCATTGAGGTGACCTTTGATCAACCCTGCATCAGGTCGGGCTGCCGTGATATAGAATTTGGTCACTACCACGACAGCCACTTACAGGCCTGTCATGACAGCAACGATGACAGCACCGACGACAGCGACTCCTATGAATCCGATACATCTGATACTGAAGGTCATGAGGAGGTAGACTGATTAGACCATCGTCCAGGTAAGTTATTCGAACCCTTGAATTACACTTCGGATAACCATTTAATCCAAAAGCCATCTACTGTTGAACCACCTGTCTTAGAACTTAAGCCCCTGCCAGGGCAGCTTAAATATGCTTATCTGGGTTGTGATGACACACTGCCCGTAATCATCTCTTCTAAGCTGCCGCAGGAACAGGAACGACAGCTGATCGACATGTTAAGGCAGCACAAAAAGGCGATTGGATGGACGATAGCAGATATACAGGGCATTAGTCCGGCAATATGCATGCACAAAATCCTCCTAGAGGAAGATCATAAGCCGACTATTGATGCCCAAAGGCGGTTAAACCATGCGATGAAGGAGGTAGTGCGTAAAGAGATAATCAAATGGTTAGATGCTGGTATTATTTACGCCATCTCCGACAGCAAATGGGTAAGCCCGGTGCAATGTGTTCCCAAGAAAGGAGGCATGACCGTGATAACCAACGAAAACAATGAGTTAATCCCAACCAGGACTGTGACCGGTTGGAGGGTTTGTATGGACTATCGGAAGCTTAACAAAGCTACCCGAAAAGACCACTTTCCTTTACCCTTTATTGATCAAATGCTTGATAGATTAGCGGGTAAACCTTACTATTGTTTTCTTGATGGTTACTCAGGTTATAACCAAATTGCTATTGCACCAGAGGATCAAGAAAAGACGACTTTCACATGCCCTTACGGAACATACGCATTTAGGAGGATGCCGTTCGGCCTCTGTAACGCACCTGCCACCTTCCAAAGATGCATGATGGCTATATTCTCTGATATGGTAGAGGACTTCCCAGAGATTTTCATGGATGATTTTTCCGTCTTTAGAGACGATTTTGAGAGCTGCCTCGGCAACCTTCAAAAGGTACTTGAAAGATGTGAAAAAGCTAACCTTGTTCTGAAGTGGGAAAAATGCCACTTTATTGTGGATGAGGGGATAGTCCTTGGCCATAAGATTAGCTGCCGTGGGATAGAAGTCGACAGGGCCAAAATAGAGGTAATTGAGAAGCTGCCGCCGCCGACTACAGTCAAGGGCATTAGGAGTTTTTTAGGGCATGCTGGTTTTTATAGGAGATTTATCGCAAATTTCTCGAAAATCACAAAGCCCCTATGTCATCTATTAGAGCAGAACCGACCCTTTGACTTTAATGAAGAATGTACTGAAGCATTTAAGGTTCTGAAGGAAAAGCTAGTGACAGCCCCCATAGTACAGCCACCAGACTGGACACAGCCGTTTGAGATCATGTGTGATGCTAGTGACTATGCTGTCGGGGCAGCACTTGGGCAGCGCAGAGATAAGCTGTTTCACGTCATATATTATGCCAGCAAGAC
Organism: Hibiscus tridactylites; assembly: GCA_958450335.1. Lineage (NCBI taxonomy): Eukaryota > Viridiplantae > Streptophyta > Magnoliopsida > Malvales > Malvaceae > Hibiscus > Hibiscus tridactylites. The sequence goes on from OY288281.1 coordinate 52,978,031, forward strand.
ATTGAATGACGCCCAAGTAAACTACACCACCACAGAAAAGGATCTGTTAGCTGTGGTGTTCTCCATCGACAAGTTTCGTTCTTACATACTTGGGACGAAAGTAATAGTGCACACCGACCATTCTGCCCTTAAGTACTTGTTCGCAAAGAAGGATGCCAAGCCTAGATTGATACGGTGGATTTTGCTATTACAAGAGTTCGACCTTGAAATCAAAGACAAAAAGGGGACAGAAAATCAGGTGGCAGACCACTTGTCGAGATTGGAGAAGGGACAGAGTCTACCGTTCGATGAAACACACATACTGGAGACCTTCCCAGATGAGCAGCTCTTTGCTGCCGCAATCGCTGTCGCGACAGCCATGGCGGCAGGTAAGTCTTCTGACCTTCCCTGGTATGCTGATTTCGTTAATTTTATAGTTAGCGGAATATTACCTTCTGATCTTAATTATCAAGCTAGGAAGAGGTTCCAAAATGATGTTAAGCATTATTATTGGGACGAACCTCTTCTTTTCAAAATGTGCGCAGATCAGGTTATTAGGAGGTGTGTACCACAAGAAGAGCAAGAAGACATTCTCCATCACTGCCATACTTCACAATATGGAGGTCACTTAGGAGGCAATAAGACTGCTGCCAAGGTGCTGCAGTCAGGGTTCAACTGGCCGACACTATATAAAGATGCACAGGAATTTTACAAGAACTGTGACAGGTGCCAGCGGACAGGCAACATCTCGAGGAGAAACGAGATGCCACTGCAGAACATTCTAGAAGTCGAGATCTTCGACGTTTGGGGGATCGATTTTATGGGACCTTTTCCATCTTCGTGTGGAAATCTTTACATTCTCCTAGCAGTGGATTATGTCTCCAAGTGGGTAGAAGCAATTGCAACTCAAAAGAATGATGCCAAAACGGTCCAAAAGTTTTTGCACAAAAACATTTTTTCTAGATTTGGCATCCCTAAGGCGATTATCAGTGATGAGGGGAGACATTTTGATAATAGGGTAATTGCTGCCGCCTTGAAGAAATATGGTGTCAAGCACAGGATCGCGACAGCATACCACCCACAGACCAATGGACAGGCTGAAATATCCAATAGGGAAGTGAAGAACATTCTTGAAAAGATGGTCAAACCAACTAGGAAAGATTGGTCTTTACTTCTGAATGATGCATTATGGGCATACAAGACAGCTTTCAAGACTCCATTGGGCATGTCTCCATACCGACTGATTTATGGGAAAACCTGTCACTTGCCTGTCGAGATCGAGCACAAAGCATATTGGGCAATCAAGGCAGTGAACATGGATTTGGACAAGGCCGTCCAGAAAAGGTTATTAGATCTGAATGAAATTGAAGAATTACGGACAATGGCCTACGACAACGCAAGGATCTACAAGGAAAAGACTAAGAAGTGGCACGACAAGAAACTGCTGCCACGACAGTTCTGCCCAGGGCAGCTTGTGTTGTTGTTTAATTCCAGACTTAAACTCTTCCCAGGAAAGCTAAAGTCTAGATGGTCTGGCCCATTCCAAGTAATACAAGTTTTCCCCATGGTGCCATTACAATTCAATCATGAAAGGACGGGCACCAATTCAAAGTCAATGGACAACGCCTCAAGCATTATCAGGGGACTGAAGCCCCAGGAATACATGAAGTGGTTACTTTAGGAGATGCCCCACAAGGCATCCCTAATTTAACCTAATTTTTATTTTTATTTATTTTATTATTTATTATTATTTATTAGGAAATTCGGTTTAATTTTTTTTCAAATAATGTTTTGTTTTTCTAATTTCAGTTTTTAGGAAATAAAGGAGTCAAGAAGAAAAGGAGAAGTGACCCAAGCCCACCGCCCATCCATCAGCCCAATAAAGCCCATTTATGGAAACCTGTCGTTTCGGCTGCCGCCGCGGACGGATATGACAGGCTGTCAACAAACTGACACGGCAGACGCAGAAGCGTGCGGTAGACGCGTAACAGACGAATAAATGCGTGTCAGACGCGTCAGACACGCTAAATCCAATCTGCCGCTCCGTTCTTCACGCCTGCCGTTGCGGCATTAAATGGGCAGCTACTCGACCGCTATATAAACCCCTTCCCTTTTTCATCACTTCTGATTTTTCTCTCTTGTTTTCCTCCTCTAGTTTTATTTGTTTTCTCTCTTTCACAGCCTTTGCAACCAAAATGTCATCGAGATAGACCCGTCGTACCGCTGCTGCCGCTTCTTCTTCTGCAGCAGCGTCACCCTTCGCCAACAAAGAATTATGGGAGGAGCGTGGATTCATCTACAACAGAAATGCCCCCCATATGGGACTCCGGTCGTTCATCATAAAGGCCATCACGGCACAGCTATGGGAAGATTTTGCCGAACAGCCGGCAGAGCTAAATGATACCTTGGTCCGGGAGTTTTACGAGGCCATAGACAGCAAAACGACAACATCTGTCACCGTCCGAGGTGTGGAAGTACCCTTCACTGCCAACAGCATCAACCATATGTTCGGCCTCTTCTTTGGCCTCGATGATGATGCTCACCAACAATTTCTCGACACCCTTGACGCTGCTGCCTATGATGCTATCATGGTGGAGCTGACAGAGGCTGGTACATCATGGAAAACCAGCAAGAAGAACCCCCACTCCGTCAATAGGGGGCAGCTCCTCCCCGAGGCAAAACTTTGGAACGCTTTCATCAAAAAGCGGATCCTGCCCTCTTCCCACCACACGACAGTCAACCGACAGCGGCTAGCCCTTATCCACTCCATTATGCACGACAGGCCCATCAATGTGGGCAGATATATGAGGGACAGCATCCTCGATTGTGCCTTCCGCTCCGACTCTCGCTTGTGCCTGCCGTTAACCATTACTTCCCTCTGCCGATGTGCTGCTGTTCCCAAAGAACCCTCCGACAAAATGAAGATGGGCAGTGGCTGGACTGACAACAACATCTCCAGCCTCATGGAGGTCATAGTCGTATCACCCATCAACGCCTTCGACCCAAATGCCCCTCCTGCTGACTCCGATGAAGAACCTGCCACCGACCCTGCCCCAGAAGCTGCCGCCGACACCGCTCCGACAGACCAGTCTGCCCACATCCTTGCTGCAATCCTACGGGTAGAGGAGTGGCAACTGGGTTTGATGAATTTTATCCGCGACTTCTCAAATGCAACGGTAAATTTCATTACTAATACTTTACATTATTCGGATGTCATCTTCCCCACCTTCCCCGCCCATTATTTCCATATCCCCTCCCCCACACCCACACCACCTGTCTCTCCCCATATGCATTCTACCGCTTCCACACCAACCCCTGCCCCAACGACAGAAGGCAGCCCACCGGCAGACACCTCCCCTCGAGGAACCAAGAGACCTGCCATTGATGACAGCCCTCTTATCCGGAGGAATTTGAAGAGGGACTTTACGCGAGTCAAGCGAATTAAGCACGTGGCACACAAGAAAAGGCTGCCCAAAGCCATCACCACCAGCAGCTCTTGGGACAGTGGTAGCAGTTCCGACGTCCGGCTAGTGGAGCAACCTGCCCCTCAACCTGCCGATGAACCTGCCCCTCAACCTTCCGATGAACCTGCTGATCAACCTGCTCCTGCTCCTGAACCTGCCCAGCCCCCCACCCCACAGCGCAGACGCCGCCATCAGATCCGCGTCAGCAACAGCAGTGAAGGCAACGACTAAAATTTAAGTTTTTATTTACCTCCTATTGCTGCCTGCCTTTATATTTTGTGATGTACTTTTTTTCTTTCTTTTATTTTTCATGTCATTTTGCATTGAGGGCAATGCAACCTTCGAGTTTGGGGGTGGCAACCCTCCATCATTAATGGAGTCTTAAGTACATCTTTTTATTAATTGTTGTGTCTTATTATTTATCTATTTTTCAAGTTCTTTAAAAAAAAGGAAGAAAATTCAGAAAATTTAAACTGTTGGCTTAAAACTGTGAAGTTAACTTACCTGTCATGACGGCTCTGTCGTGGCAGCATCTTTAGGACAGGTTAAGGAAAAGTTTAGAGCCTTTCTATAGTTCTGAAAAACTTAAACACTTTTGTGACTGTTATATTGCTTAGATTTCTTTTAGCCAAACTAGAATAGGAAGCTTAGAACTTGGATAGCCCCTAGAGGTGCCTAACACTGGCTCTAGGAAAAGAAGTTTAGCAAAAGAAAATCAAAAACCTAGAGGTGCCCGAAACCGGCTCTAGGAAGCTAACTAGAGGTGCCCGAAACTGGCTCTAGAAAAACTAGCTTGAAAATAGAAGAAAAAGAAGCATGAAAATGTGCCTTCTAAAAAAATAAACTTTGGCATAAAAATTCGAGTTAAGAAGTTGAATATTCTAGTGAAACTAAGGGAGTCTTAGCATATAACTGTTCACAAGCATGCACACACTGCACGAGAGCTATAGGGAGATTCCGGACAGATCCTAATCTTTTCCGACAGGTTGCTGCCGCCATAGAGAATAAGCGACGGGTAAGGGACAGTTCACTGTTTGAAGGCCAACACAAAAATTTTCAGTTTTCTTTTAAGTCTTCATTACTTGAGGGCAAGCAAAAACTTGAGTTTGGGGGTGTGTTGAGTGTGTAAAAGTTCTATTATTTACACTCGTTTTAACCCATATTTCTGCTGCATTCAAGCATCATTGCATTGCATTTAGGTTAGTTTTCAATAAAACATCACAATTATATAAAAGGCACGGATTCTACTAAAAGATGGCATATTTTGCAGGTAGCTGCCATGGTTGACGATGAAGACAGGCGCAGGGCAGATAAGCAGGAAAGCTGAACTGGACAAGCAGCCGAAGAAGACGAACCTGTCATGGACCTGTCGTGACAGCATGGTGACAACAGACTTATGAGGAGGAAAAGCAAAGTGGACCTCGATAGATAGAGAAAAATCTGCTCGTCTGTCGTGTCAAAGCCACATATTTTTCCAAGCCCCGGATCAAAAGATATGTCAAGCCAAAGCCCAAGGAGAGGAAATTCCTAAAAGCAAGGATGCGGCTTGAAAGTAGGAGTCTTTAGAGATTTAGTCTTTATTAGAATCTTACTTTTAATTGTAATCCTTGTTACCTTAGATAACTTGAGCCCAAAGCTTATATAAGGGCATAGATTTAACCTAGGGCATAACGGATGACCCCATAACCGAAACCAAAAACCCCTGCCGTTTACCTGTCACCGACATGTTCTAAATTCCCCCTAGGGCTACAGGTTGTTTTGTAAAGTAATTGCAAGGATTGTTTTGTTTTAGGATTTTCCAAGTTCAATAAAATAAACTTCAAGTTCTTTTATCTTGGTTTTAATATCTTGCAAGAGCATCGGGAGAGCATTGTGAGGTTATCCATTTACTTAGCATCGGGAGAGTTCAGTATACGAAAGAGATAAGAGCGCGTTCTCTAGTTTATAGTTGAACCATCTCGTGCCTAGGGATAGGGCGAGGTTAAGTGGCTAAGGAAGAATTCATACACATCGGTGTTCATCCTTCGATTCACGCCGGGAGGTATCATCAAAGACGTGATCGCCGACAGACTTGTGCCTAGGGATAGGGCAAGGCAGATCTGGGATTCTTGCCAAGCTTGAAGTACGGAGTTAGTGTTCGCTGCCGCGGCAGCTAACGGACAGCCGCCGCGACAGGTGCTGTCGGCGACGGGCACGACGACAGAACTGGAGATCCTAAGCAATCCAATACCTGCACTACTGAGCAATTCAATACCAGCCCATTCTCTCTATCTTGATAACTCAATTCTTTTATTTGCGTTTTACTTTATTATTTTCGTGACAATCTCTTAAAACTATTTCCTTTACTTCGTGCAGTGATATTAGGTGAAGCTATTAGCCCAATCCCTGTGGAGACGATATCCGATACTTCGTATCACTTTACTACTTGCGTCGTGTACACTTGCACTACAATTGCGATAGACTATTTTACACGCAACAATAAGGAGGATGAAGTTTTTCAGAAGAATTTGCTTGTTTGAGTATCCGGGAGAATAGAACCCAACTCAATAATTCGGGCATTTGGGAGAATAGAACCCAGCTCAACTATTCGAGCGTAAGGAGAATAGAACTGGCTTATTTTTTTGAGCTTGGAACGCAGCTCAACTATTCAGGCATTTGGGAGAATAGAACCCAGCTTAGCTATTCGAGCGTAAGGAGAATAGAATCGACCTATCCATTCAGGCGTTTGGAGATTGGAATCCGCTCATCTATTCGGGTAAAAGGAGAATATAACAAGCCTATCCATTCAAGCGTTTGGAGATTGGAATTCGCTCATCTATTCAGGCAAAAGGAGAATAGAACAAGTCTATCCGTTCGGGCATTTGGAGAATAGAGCCAATTTGGTAAGTCGGTGAAAATTAGGGCCTTTTGGTCTTTGCTTTATCTCTGTTGCACAGAGATAAGCAAAGAGGGGCAGCTGTTGTCACTAAATTTTCACCTCAATTTTAAATAATCCGAAAAAAATAAAAAAATCTCTTTTCCATCTAAATAATAAAAAGCCCACCCTTTTTAAATTAAAAAAATAAAAATCCATCTTTCAAAACTCATTCTTAAAGCCCATTTCAAAAGAAAAGAGAGAGCCCATTTTGAAGCCAACTTTTAAAGAAATAAACTAAGTTAAAACAAAAAATAAAAAAATAAAAAAACAGCAAAGAAAAACAGCCAAAAACAACAACAAAAAAGGCCCACGCGCCTAGCGCGTGCGCCACACGCGCTCGAGTCAACAGCTTAAATCCAGCCCCGATAAACCCTAGGCGGGGCTGATGGCCTTCGTCCCGTTGTTTCCGACCACGGCGGCCGCTGTGAGGGGAGCCGGTCGACTCGTCTCGGCCGACAGGTTCTGTTGCTGCCGACCCCACTCCTTGCCGTCGCCGGTAGCTCACCGATTTGGGGGGGGGAGGTTTCGAACCCTAATTATAATGGGGGCAAAATTCCCCGAATTGGAGCCTAATCTGTTGAAATTTGGATAAGATTTTAATGTGATAAAGTTGGTTGATCAAAAAGATGATTTTTAGGGGGAAGAATTCGGGGATTTTGTCCTCAATTGCATTAAAACCCCACCCCTAAAACCCTATAAAACCACCCAAATGCTTCATTGTTCAACACACAAAATTGAAGAAAACCCACTTGAAAAGGTTCAAGAAAAATCCGAAAAATTCTCTGAATGTTTCTTGAGTTTTCTGGAAATTTTTGCAATGGAAGTTCGATTTTGGAGCAATTTTCCGGAGGTGGTTTGGAGCATTTCTAGAAGCTTGAATTCGAGTTCATCGTTCGTCGTTTTCTCGGTAAAATTTCTATCTTTTCTTTGTTTATTTTTATGTTGATTTTATGTTTGTTCTTGGTTGAAATTTTGGTGTTTTTGTTTGTGATGTTTGTGAATTTTTAGGTTGCTTTATCAAAGTCGAAAAATCGTTTGCGATTCCGGTAACTTTTTTCATTTTAAAATTCTGTTTTAATTTTAGTTTGATCTTAAGAAATTTTGCATGCTTAAAAAATGTTGTTAGAGGTATTTTGACCTTTAGGAATGAATAAATTAATTTAAAAGGTCTTTAGATTTTAAAATGCATGAATAAATTAAATAAATGTGGTTAAATTGAAAAACTTGAAATTAGGGATTTAATTAGAAGAAATAATAATGTGAGGTGTAAAATAATAAATGGGCTTGATTTTGAAAAATATAAAAATATTTTTGTGAAGTTTGTTTTTAATAATAGGTGGGCAAAAATGATTTTAAGGAAAAAAGTAATAAAGATGTTTTCTTAAGGAAAGAAGAAAAAAGAAATAAGTTTTTTTTTCAAGAAAAAGAAAATAAATAGATTTTTAAATAAAGTTATAGGTCTAGAATAAAAATAAATTTTTGAAAAGAGAAAAACTTATAAAGAAGTTTCTTAGGTAAGAAATAAAGTTTATTTTAAAATAGGTTGTTTTAAAAGAAAAAATTTTAAAAATGGAAAAAATAAAAATAATTAAAAAAGAGTGAAAATTCTTTTAAAAAAGAGGAAAACATAAATTGGTTAAAAAGCATAAAAAAGGAAAAGGTAAAGAATATAAAAAAACACAAAAAAGTAAAAAACTTAAAATGGGGTTTTGGCTTAGAAAAAATAAAAAGATGTAAAAAAGAAATGAAGGCTTTTAAAATGAATAATAACAAAGGCAAAATTCAAAAGAAATAAAAGTTTGCTTGCTTGTTTTAGAAATAGGTGAGAACTGAGGATTAGGGACTAAAGCTTAGATAGAGACTTGTTTGTTGAAAAATGTTCTTCACAAAAAAATAAAATACACTTAAGCGTACTTAAAACTTAACTTAGGAATAAAAGACTTAGACGTTTTTAGGGCTTTTAAATAATCGAGCTTAGAATTAAATAAAATGCTCAACACACTTAAATCTCTTTGTTGTTTGAAAAGTGAAAACCTAATCAATGCGGTGTCTTATGAAACGTTAATGACAGGTTAGCGTCAGAAATGTTGGCGTTTATTAAAGTTCATCTTCCTGGCGATAAGACCGTTAAAATAGACTAATATTCATTAAACGGGCAAGTACGGTCGAACCTTTTTGAACTCGCAAATTCCAATTTTGAAAACTATTTTAAAACCAATTAGGTACCAATTTTGGGCGTCGTGGGGGTGCTAACCCTTCCCCCACATGTAACCGACCCCGAACTTGTTTTCTAATTTTCGCAGACTAAAAATGTTTTATGAAAATAACCATATTTTTAAAAGTGATCCAATCATACTTTTTCTTTCAAAAAAGATAGGTGGCGACTCCGTTTATTTTTTTAAAAAAAGTGTTTTCCAAAAAAGTCAAAGCCTCCTCCAAAAAGACGGTTGCGACAATGTCGCTGACTGCCGAAAACAATTCCATGTCCCATAGTACCTTTTAAATACCTAAAAATCCACTTGACTGCTTCCCAATGTGATCTTCATGGTTTATACATGTATTTACAGACTTGACCAACAACATGAGCTAAATTAGGACGAGTACATAACATCGCATATATTATGCAGCTGACATCACTAGCATAAGGGACCTTTTCCATCTCTTCTATTTTCCTTGTCTGTCTTCGGGCACTGTTTTGTAGAAAGCTTAAAGTGATTTGCCAATGGAGTGCTCACGGGCTTTTCTTTGCTCATCTCAAACCTGTCTAGCACTTTCTTAATATAGCCTTGCTAAGATAACTACAATTTCCATGAGCCTTTATCTCTGTGAATCTCCATTCCAAGAATTTTCTTTGTAGCTCCTAAGTCTTTCATATCAAATTCCTGACTTAATAAAGCTTTCAAACCGACAACATCATGCATATACTTTGCAGCCAGCAACATATCATCAACATACATTAGCAGAAAAATAAAAGAACCACCATCAAGGCTTTTAACATAGACACAACAATCATACTCACATCACTTGTAGCCAATATGAATCACGTAAGAGTCGAATCGCTTGTACCATTGTCGTAGAGACTACTTTAACTCGTACAAGAATTTCTTTAACCTGCAAACCAGATGTTCATCTCCGGATTGAATGAACCCTTCTGGCTATTGCATATAAATCTGCTCCTCTAGATCACCATGCAAAAGATCAATTTTAACATCCGTCTGCTCTAAATGCAAATTCGAACTAGCTACAAGTGCAATAACTACCCTGATTGAAGTATGTCTAACCACAGAATAAATGATTTCATCATAATCAACTCTTTTTTGCTGTGAAAAACCTTTTTCTACCAATCGAGCCTTGAACTACATAAGCAGGATAAATGAATTGCTCATCAAAAATTGCATCTCTACTAATCACTGGTTTCCTTGCAACTGGGTCCCAAAACTTGTATCCTTTGACACCTTTCATGTAGCCTAGAAAGATGCACTTCTTCGATTTTGCATCAAGTTTTGATCTCTCATCACCAGGTACATGCACATAAGCAAGACAACCAAAAATATGTAAGTGTGAAAAATCAACTAAATTGCCCGTCCATACCTCTTCTGCAACTTTTCTACCCAAAGATGCCCGTGGTGACCTGGTGATGAGATAGCATTACATACTATCAGCCTCTGCCCAGAAGTTTTTAGGAAGCCATGTATTCACTCTCAAGCACCAAGCCCGATCAGCTAATGACATGTTCATCCTTTCAGCAACACCATTTTGTTGTGGCGTCTTTCGCACTGAAAAATGTCTCTGAATCCTATGCTCCTCACAAAAATTCAGAAACTACGAATCTGTGTACTCTGTGCCATTATCAGACCTTAAATACTTGATCTTTCTACCCGTTTGGTTCTCTACCTCAGCTTTCCGCACCTTGAATTCTGAAAAGACTTCAAATTTTTGTTTCAAGAAATACACCCAAACTTTCTTAGAAAAATCGTCAATAAAAGTAACATAATACACAGATCCACCCAATGATGATTCTCTGGTAGGCCCCAATACATCAAAATGCACATAATCAAGAATCCCTTCAGTTTTGTGCTTTCCAGTCGTGAAACTGACTTTAGTCTGTTTACCAAGAACACAAATTCACAAAAATCGAGCTTGAAACTTTTGACACCACGCAACAAATTTCTTTTATGCAATTCAACCATTCCACGTTCACTAAGATGACCAAGACGCATATGCCATAATTTTATATTATCATCATATGACTCAACAGAATGAGCTCCACCTACAACTGTACTCTCTAACAGTTTATAGATATTCCCTGCAGTTATCTTTCCTTTCATCACAGTCAATGCACCTTTAACAATCCTAATGGTTTCTCTATCCTCATCAGCTTTAGGAATTAAACAATTCTTATGCGAAGTGCCCAAAGAAATTAGATTTTTTTCCAAATCCGGTATATGCCTAACATCACATAATGCTCTAACAGTACCATCATACATCTTAATTCCGACTTCGCCAATACCGAAAATATTACAACATCTATCATCACCTAAATAGACATAACCAAAATTAACGGACATATAGGTAGAAAACCACTCTCTGTTAGGCGTTATATGATAAGAGCATCCTGAATCAAGAATCCAAGCATCCATGAATTGAGTTGTTGAAATAGAAAGCATATCACAATCACTACAATCTGAATTCTCATTCTGTACCACATTCACGGTCTTGGATGATGCATCATGTTTATCATCTTACTCCTTTTTCCACTTTGGACAATCTCGCTTCATGTGTCCTGGCTCCTTGCACTTGTAGCAACGAAATGTCTTCTTGCCTATAAACTTTAATCTAGAATTCCATCTTCCAGAACCCTTCTTATCTTACTTCCTTCCACGGTCGTGATTACTTTTAACATATAAACAATCAGCATGAGAGCTTTTGCCTGTATTCTGGCTTCGCTAGTTGTGGGCCAACAAGGTTGCAGTAATCTCCTCAACTTTGATTGTTTCTTTCTCATATGTAAGAGAATTCACCATGTGTTCATAAGAAGAAGGCAACAAACACAAAAGAATCATTGCTTTGTCATCATCTTCAATCTTCACATCAAGTTGAGTTAAAATCGGTGATTATTTGATTGAAGATATTCATGTGCTGCGCCAAATCCTGACCTTCCTGCATCTTCAGCCCATACAACCTCTACTTTAGATACAATTTATTTGTTAGAGACTTGGACATAAATTGACTTTCCAACTTGCTCCATATCTCTCCTAGAGACGTCAAATCCATAACGTGATACATAATCTCATCTACCAAACATAATTGTATGGTTCCAGTCGCTCGTTGCTGCAGTTCTTCCCAATCGTCGTCCTCCAACGATGCTGGTTTTACAGATCGTAAAACCTTTAAAATCCCTTGTTGCGCTAATTGTAACCCCCTTAGCCCGGCCTAGACGATTAACCCGAACTACGAAGATAACACGGGGAAAACCAAAGTCAAATCGAAAGTCAACCTTGATTAACGACCCTTTTATTCTTTTTTTTAACTTGTCTAGATGCACATTAATCCTAAGCGTACCCTTGAGAAGAGGATACTTGAAAAGCACATCGATCGTAAAACATTAAGGGACTCAATTGCACAACATACAAAAGTTAGGGACCAAAATGTAAATTCTGGAAATTAGAGCGTCTTAGCTGAAATTTAAGTTACCAACATTAAATTAATCATATTACATGCTTCCCTGTCAAATTTCAGCTTAAACGGACATCTCGAACTCACGCAATTGCATATACAACTTTTAGGACTAAAACGTAGAGCTTGCAAATCTTAAACCATTCAAATCAGTGCCCAACGGCCATCTGTTTCGGAACGGGGGTTGACCGTTCCGAAACACGGGTTCGTTTCGAGGCTAGTTTCGAAACAGGGCCTGCCAGTGGCCAAAGTGTTTCGAAACACCTCTAGCCGTTAAGAAACGTTCAGGCCAATTCATGCACCCGTTTCGAAACAGCCAAGGGTGTTTCGATACACCCTGCCTAGAAACAGCAGAAAATTCAGGTTTTACACATCCAAACACCAACAAACATACTTTAAACCATTCCTCAACATATCAACAACATGCCAAGCATCATAACTACTAAATTGCATTATAAACCAGATACAAATCAAACCATAGGTGCACCAACTCATTCAACACATCCAACACTTGGTCATGCTTTTAAAACAAGAAGCATAGCATAACAACTTATGAAGAAGAAGATTCAAATGCTGCAAAGCGATAATCAACAAGATTCAAACCACATACCGAACATAGTCAACATACACAATCTCATTACATATCAATATTAAAGACTCCCCCCATTGCCTTTATTATCTATAGCTATAAGCCAAAACATACTTCTCAAGTGGAGCTCTTCTTGAATCCCTTGCTTCTTGCTGCCCCAACTTCAATTATCTGCATTGGTGGACACAAAGGAGCGTAAACACATAATGCTTAGTGAGGAATGCTAAAAACCAAAACACCATCAATGCAGCGAATCATAAAACCCTCTTAAAAAGTAGATACAACTCAATAAACCAAAGCATTGTTTGAAAACCTCTTTTGAAACAACATGCTTTAAATCATGCATTGCTCAACATGAAAACCAATCCCTTAACTTTGAAAGGCTAAACAACTCACCCCAAACCACAAACTTGCAACCATTAATATTTAAGCCTTTCCATGCATGAACACCACATGCAAAGTTAAATTAAAATTCCTTGGAACACACTCCCACTTCACAACATATTTCCCTCATGCTTAATGATCATTTCAAAGCCAAATACCTTTTCAAAACCATTAGTTTCTTCTAACCATCTCATGCATTCAACAAAATGCAAAACGCATGAACTACAAAAGCTACATTTGCATTACATGACTTTTCCAACAAGCCTTCACAAGACTTCAATGCACTAAAGAGAATCTAAGCACACATGCACCACTCACAATAGAAGATATACACTTGCGTCATTTCAAGCATCTCTCGCTTCATTTCATTCATATACATTATATTGGCTTTCAAGCGATAAATCATAAACCATCACAACTTAAGGCACAATCGGATACGCGGATTACAAGCATTGTCCCACACGCTTCATACACACTACCGAACACACAAGGTGGAGTTTACCGGTACAATCACAACCCCTCAACACCCGTGATGGAGCTTAACGGTACAATCCCAACCCCTCAACATCACTCATCGGTAGTTGTATAACATCACTAACGAGAACACGGGACACTCAACACAGGATCCACACATGGACTTTTAAGCACCATTGTGACCTTAACGAGATCCACACACGGACTTTTAACCACCATTGTGACCTTACCAAAATCCTCACACGGACTTTTAACCACCGTTGTGAGTTCATCAAGATCCACACACGAACTTTTAACCACCGTTGTGATCTTACCTCTCTCGTTAGGATACTTGGATGGAGTTTGCGATACAATTGCAACCCCTCAACATCCAAGGCGACTTTATTCACGGTGCACCCAATCCTATAGCCGGCTAACTATATCCGATTAAAGTAACCAAAAACCACATACATCACTTGCCAATATAACCATTTTACCACTTAAATCCACTGTTTTTACAAGCATAACTATAATGACATTTCCACAAGCACCACATGCTTAAAATCATATGCAGTCAACACACGCAAGCCAAAGATCACTTACCTAATACATCTTTATCATAATGACATTAATAAACCAACATTAAACCATGTCTAAACATGCTTAAAACCAGTAATTAAAACACTATCACCCCATGTGCATTTAAAACCAAATCATAGCACAAACCAAGAGAGAAATTCCATTTACTTACTCTTGAGCTTAGCTAAGTTGTTTAGACATAAACTGAGCTCCCAAAACCTTGTCCAAAATGTTTCAAAGCTGGAAACCTCTTTTCCACTCACCGATACAAAAAACTATGCTAGTCGACAAGCCTTCCAATCATCCAAAACCTACAACGCCACCTCTATTGCTTCCGGATCATTCTCCCCTGTTTTAAACACATAAAAACAGAGGATTAATGCATTATCATGCATTAAAAACGCCAGCAACACACCTAAACTCGTTGCTCTACATAAATCTAACATTTCGGCTACCAAACACAACCAAAATCACCTCCAAACTCCTCCAAAACATAGCCCAACCAAGATCCATCACTTCTAACCATTTCTAAACATCAATTAGCATCCAAAATGAACCCAAACTCGTCCTTATACCTCCAGCATTAACAGAACACCAAGATCACCCCAAAAACCACCATTTTCATAAGCAAAAACTTAGGAAACATAACCTATTCGGGATTGCATTGATCAAACCTCATTTACACATCATTAGACATCCAAAATACATTTAATAATCAACTCAAAACATAGCCCAAACAAACACCATGAAATTCTTCAAGATTTCTTCCAAATCTTGAGTTTTAAGCCAAAATCAAGATCACAACATTAAAACCTTTTATAAAACTTAATTTAAGGATTGAGAACTTGGGAATTTCAGTAAAGAACTGAGTATTTAGAGGAGAAGAACATCATTACCTCTAAATGTAGATTTCTCTTTGATTAAAGCCAAAATCCTTGAAAATTCAATAAGCAATTGAAGAGGATTTGATGTTGGAAGGATTAGGAATCAAATGATGATTGAAACCTCATAATTTGGTGTGAAAATCAATAGAAATGTTGTTGTAGAAATGTGTTTGGCTGAGAGAATTTTAAGAGAAAATGAGATGAGAAAGTTTTCAAGAAAGTTAGTTATGAAAAGCTAAAATATCATTTTCCACTTTTCCTTTAATTAATTAAACATTAAATGAATCATTAAAAACTAAGAAAAATCTGGAGAAATAAATCTTGGGTAAATTAGCTCCTTAAAGATTCAAAGTTTCAATCCTTACAAAACAGCCACCACTGAACTTTTCAAAAATTACATTTTAGTCACTACTTCAAAATGTCACACTTCCAAACCTTATTTTGTAAAATTGATTTCACCACTCTCTTATATATATTAAAAGATGATTTTTTAGATATTTTTCCATATTTTTAAAGCAACCCGAACTAGGCTTTCCTTAAAACAACCCTTTTATATTCGAACCGAAAATCAGACCGGACCGTTTTAGTCCCTAAACTTCTAAGCCCAAAATTGGGGTGTTACAACTCTCCCCCTCTTAGGAAATTTCATCCTCGAAATTTCAACCTGCGAAAAGAGCACGATACCAAACTTCACATAGCAACACACAATGTAACACATGAGTCTTAACCACCACTGAACATCTTCCACCCAAAACACCACAAAAATCAACTCCTCCTCAAATCAAACTTACACTAAAACCAAACCCAACACCACTACATACTGTTCAAAACTTCCAAAACATTCAGATGTTAACCTCAGCTTAACCTTTCACACTTTCGAACTGCGCATAGCCCCAGCAACCCGAAGAACCCTCAAATCTTTACAACATACCCCACCTTATATCATAACTCCCAAAACTCGCACACACGATGACACCAACCCATCTAGTTTCAGCCACCATGTGACCCACAACCTTCACTGCTTCTAAAACTCATTGCAAAACTGCTCAACTTCTTCCAAAGAATACCACAACAAGCAAAAATTTCTTAAACATCAACTGCTTACTCAAACTTCTCAACGAATTGACGACATTCCTTCACATCCGCCACTAACTCCCATAACGACTCACCAAAACTATTCACACAACATACGAAAACCACGCCACAAAACTCTAACCTTGACTCCGCCAGCTGTTCCACGTACCCCTAGCTGACTTTAGCAAAGATTTACTTATACACGATAAGCAAACCACTTCCCACAAGAACCCGGCCAACCAACAATGGCCCTTGAACTTACATTTCCCTTCCACTTCAAGCTTTGACCATAACACCAACCTTACCTGGATACCGCCCACTCTATACAACATATTAAGATCACAAAACCCCTACTCATTCCATGGCAAACCTTTCCTACAACCCTCAACACAACCTCTTCTCAACTCCTCGAAGGTTGCCACGAACCACCACCCACATAAACATCCCTCCTATTGTAACATCAACGCCAAGACACCTCGGCACTCATCCACTAACCTACAACATCACTTTACAGAAAGAAACTACCACATCTTTCAGCTATTCACAACCACTTTGACCGATTCAAACTTCAACAGGTAACCTCCTCACCACCGCACCGCTAAACTCTTTAAGCACCAAAACACTTTCCTGCTACCAATCATGCTAGATCGCACTCACTACTACTGACAACTCGCTTACCACCCTCCATTACTTCTAACATTCTCCTAGCACCGTAACAACTCTTAAAACCCATCATCCAACCTAATCCTACCACCGCACTAACGGACCCAACTAGCTATTAGCAAGTGTGAACGTTCGTATGCATGGTCACCAATATGCCCTATCAATGCCTGTGTACATGTATGCAAGACCTCAAATGTCATGTCGCATGTATGCATGTACCAATGTATATATATAATATAGTATATAACAATGATTTTAACTGTGCATGAATGTCGATTCACACCCACCAATAACATCCTCAGAATCCGCCTAAGAACAACCTCTTACCTCACTTCTAACTTGTCCAGCTCTACCTTTCTAACAAACCGCTAACCACAAAATACCCACTGATGCCCTCTTCAAACTAAAGTTGTGTTCAAAACAACACCGGCTACTACCCCAAACTTGCTAGCTACAAGACCATACCCACTACGCAAGGGAAACCAAACCGAAACCAAACAAAGATAACTAGGGCAAAGATTACTTAACAAGATTACCTGTAATCACCTCACTGCCCCGGAGCTTCAACAGACAAACTCTCTTCCTCGCAGAATCATCATTCTCTAGCCGCACCGCCGCTGCATCAACCAACACTTTAAGGTCATCATCGTCTCCCTGCGGTAAAGAACCCTGACTTCCCCGAGCTAACTCCAAACAATTTCGTCTCAAATGTCCAACAGACCCGCAATTCCAACAAGATCCATCCCCCAAGCTCCTCACACCTTCTTGCCTTTCTTGCCATCTCCGAACTCCGTCTCGGTCGCGCCCATGACACTTCTGAGACCCTTTTGCACCCACTGAAGCTGATCTCACCACTTGAGGACAATTTCGCTTCACATGCTTCTTAGAACCACAGTTCCAACAAACTCCCACACCCCAACAACCTCCAACATGACACCTTCCACAACGGTCACACATCGGCAACCGAGCTACCACTCCTTGATCATGTAGCACTTGGCCCACATCTGTACTACCACCCCGACTTCGATTCAAGCAAACCCTTCCTTCACACAGCCTCTTACGCTGACCGCTCCCGAGGTCAGTACCCACAACTCTTTTGCTTAAACTTTTCTCACCTTCATAACTTGAAGCTACACCCCCACGTTGCTTAACCCTTAAGAACTTTTCTCCAAGGTATCTTCCATTAAAGGCAGACACAAAGAACTCCCAATCTATATCGTGGATATGCGTTGCCACCGCCACAAATGTCCACCAGACACAAGCATCCTCCAAAATCAACGAGACAACACTTCCCAGCTTACAGGCATAGTCACACCCTTCCTGATCCAAAATCAGAATTATATTGGCTAACCAGGCCTCAAATGCCTCAAGTGTCGAACCATGATACTCCACAGCTCCCAAATCATATAAACGTTGTTTTGACATACTCGCGTGTCCCTCAGTCGGCACGTCTACAGGCCTCACTTTCACCACGGCCTGAGATGTTCCCGACACCTCTTGAACCATAGGTGATGAACCCTTCATCAAAGAACCAGCTTCCTCCTTCTGCCTTACTACTTCAACTCCAGGCACTGTAGACTGAAACGAAACACCTCCACCAAAAGGTAAATTCCATGCCTTAACAACCTGCTCTAAAGCAGCAACCATCTAACCCAACTACCATTCGCTCATCGATTCCATCGTGCTATTAATAACAAAGCAATCATAACAAAACAAACAAAACGATCATGCCAGCCTCAAGCAAGGATTCAAGACTCCAACTCCAATATAACACAATAGCTATAATAATAAGGCAATGGGCATCTCGAATTCTCCCCTTTTATACGACATATCAATCAACAAAAACATGGATATCACAACATCGAGCATATCAGTCAGCAAACTTCAATCATACTCTCATCAAGCAACATTCACCCGCAATAACATAATATCAACATAACATCCCCATCACATTTTCATCATTCATAAAAATCAACACACAACACCAGCATATCACCAATACAAGTTCACATTAGCTCATAGAGGATTCATAACCGAAAAGCATGATAAAAACATTAACAATTCGCTCCAAGACACATTATTCAACAAACCTTCAACCACACATTAGAACAAACATCAAACACTTATTATTGCAACATACCACAAACTTACCATCGCCCCAAATATTTGCAACTTAGCTCTGATACCACCAAATGTAACCCCCTTAGCCCGGCCTAGACGATTGACCCGAACTACGAAGATTACACGGGGAAAACCAAAGTCAACCCGAAAGTCAACCTTGATTAACGACCCTTTTTTTCTTTTTTTAACTTGTCTAGATGCACATTAACCCTAAGTGAACCCTTGAGAAGAGCATACTTGAAAAGCACAGCGATCGGAAAACATTAAGGGACTCAATTGCACAACATACAAAAGTTAGGGACCAAAATGTAAATTCTGGAAATTAGAGCGTCTTAGCTGAAATTTAAGTTACCAACATTAAATTAATCATATTACATGCTTCCCTGACAAATTTCAGCTTAAACGGACATCTCGAACTCACGCAATTGCAGATACAACTTTTAGGACTAAAACGTAGAGCTTGCAAATCTTAAACCATTCAAATCAGTGCCCAACGGTCATCTGTTTCGGAACGGGGGTTGACCGTTCCGAAACACGGGTTCGTTTCGGGGCTAGTTTCGAAACAGGGCCTGCCAGTGGCCAAAGTGTTTCGAAACACCTCTAGCCGTTTCGAAACGTTCAGGCCAATTCATGCACCCGTTTCGAAACAGCCAAGGGTGTTTCGATACACCATGCCCAGAAACAACAGAAAATTCAGGTTTTACACATCCAAACACCAACAAACATACATTAAACCATTCCTCAACATATCAACAACATGCCAAGCATCATAACTACTAATTTGCATTATAAACCAGATACAAATCAATCCATAGGTGCACCAACTCATTCAACACATCCAACACTTGATCATGCTTTTAAAACAAGAAGCATAGCATAACAACTTATGAAGAAGAATATTCAAATGTTGCAAAGCGATAATCAACAAGATTCAAACCACATACCGAACATAGTCAACATACAAAATCTCATTACACGTCAATATTAAAGACTCTCCCCCCATTGCCTTTATTATCTATAGCTATAAGCCAAAACATACTTCTCAAGTGGAGCTCTTCTTGAATCCCTTGCTTCTTGCTGCCCCAACTTCAATTATCTGCATTGATGGACACAAAGGAGCGTAAGCACATAATGCTTAGTGAGGAATGCTTAAAACAAAAACACCATCAATGCAGCGAATCATAAAACCCTCTTAAAAAGTAGATACAACTCAATAAACCAAAGCATTGTTTGAAAACCTCTTTTGAAACAACATGCTTTAAATCATGCATTGCTCAACATGAAAACCAATCCCTTAACTTTGAAAGGCTAAACAACTCACCCCAAACCACAAACTTGCAACCATTAATATTTAAGCCTTTCCATGCATGAACACCACATGCAAAGTTAAATTCAAATTCCTTGGAACACACTCCCACTTCACAACATACTTCCTTCATGCTTAATGATCATTTCAAATCAAAATACCTTTTGAAAACCATTAGTTTCTTCTAACCATCTCATGCATTCAACAAATGCAAAACGCATGAAGTACAAAAGCTACATTTGCATTACATGACTTTTCCAACAAGCCTTCACAAGACTTCAATGCACTAAAGAGAATCTAAGCACACGTGCACCAATCACAATAGAAGATATACACTTGCATCATTTCAAGCATCTCTCGCTTCATTTCATTCATATACATTATATTGGCTTTCAAGCGATAAATCATAAACCATCAAAACATAAGACACAATCGGATACGTGGATTACAAGTGTTGTCCCACACGCTTCATACACACTACCGAACACACAAGGTGGAGTTTACCGGTACAATCACAACCCCTCAACACCCGTGATAGAGCTTAACGGTACAATCCCAACCCCTCAACATCACTCATCGGTAGTTGTATAACATCACTAACGAGAACACTGGACACTCAACACAAGATCCACACATGGACTTTTAACCACCATTGTGACCTTAACGAGATCCACACACGGACTTTTAACCACCGTTGTGACCTTACCAAAATCCTCACACGGACTTTTAACCACCGTTGTGAGTTCATCAAGATCCACACACGGACTTTTAACCACCGTTGTGATCTTACCTCTCTCGTTAGGATACTTGGATGGAGTTTACAGTACAATTGCAACCCCTCAACATCCAAGGCGACTTTATTCACGGTGCACCCAATCCTATAGCCGACTAACTATATCCGATTAAAGTAACCAAAAACCACATACATCACTTGCCAATATAACCATTTTACCACTTAAATCCATTGTTTTTATAAGCATAACTACAACGCCATTTCCACAAGCACCACATGCTTAAAATCATATGCATTCAACACACGCAAGCCAAAGATCACTTACCTAATACATCTTTATCATAATGACATTAATAAACCAACATTAAATCATGTCTAAACATGCTTAAAAACAGTAATTAAAACACTATCACCCCAAGTGCATTTAAAACCAAATCATAGCACAAACCAAGAGAGAAATTCCATTTACTTACTCTTGAGCTTAGCTAAGTTGTTTAGACTTAAACTAAGCTCCCAAAACCTTTTCCAAAATGTTTCAATGCTGGAAAACTCTTTTCCACTCACCGATACACAAAACTATGCTAGTCGACAAGCATTCCAAGCATCCGAAACCTACAACGCCACCTCTATTGCTTCCGGATCATTCTCCCCTGTTTTAAACACATAACAACAGAGGATTAATGCATTATCATGCATTAAAAACACCAGCAACATACCTAAACTCGCTGCTCTACATAAATCCAACATTTCGGCTACCAAACACAACCGAAATCACCTCCAAACTCTTCCAAAACATAACCCAGCCAAGATCCATCACTTCTAACCATTTCTAAACATCAATTAACATCCAAAATGAACCCAAACTCGTCCTTATACCTCCAGCATTAACAGAACACCAAGATCACCCCAAAAAACCACCATTTTCATAAGCAAAAACTTAGGAAACATAACCTATTCGGCATTGCATTGATCAAACCTCATTTACACATCATTAGACATCCAAAATACATTTAATAATCAACTCAAAACAGAGCCCAAACAAACACCACGAAATTCTTCAAGATTTCTTCCAAATCTTGAGTTTTAAGCCAAAATCAAGATCACAACATTAAAACCTTTTATAAAACTTAATTTGAGGATTAAGAACTTGGTAATTTCAGTAAAGAACTGAGTATTTAGAGGAGAAGAACATCCTTACCTCTAAATGTAGATTTCTCCTTGATTAAAGCCAAAATCCTTAAAAATTCAATAAGCAATTGAAGAGGATTTGATGTAGGAAGGATTAGGAATCAAATGATGATTGAAACCTCATCATTTGGTGTGAAAATAAATAGAAATGTTGCTGTAGAAATGTGTTTGGCTGAGAGAATTTTGAGAGAAAATGAGATGAGAAAGTTTTCAAGAAAGTTAGTTATGAAAAGCTAAAATATTATTTTCCACTTTTCCTTTAATTAATTAAACATTAAATGAATCATTAAAAACTAAGAAAAATCTGGAGAAATCAATCTTGGGTAAATTAGCTCCTTAAAGATTCAAAGTTTCAATCCATACAAAACAGTCACCACTGAACTTTTCAAAAATTACATTTTAGTCACTACTTCAAAATGTCACAATTCCAAACCTTATTTTGTAAAATTGATTTCACCACTCTCTTATATATATTAAAAGATGATTTTTAGATATTTTTCCATATTTTTAAAGCATCCCGAACTAGGCTTTCCTTAAAACCACCCTTTTATATTCGAACCGAAAATCAGACCGGACCGCTTCATACCCTAAACTTCTAAGCCCAAAATTGGGGTGTTACACTAATAGATCCTTTACTCTCGTCTGCCACAATTCGAAGTTACCTTCACCATTGAACTTGACAAATTTGAATTTCACACCGGACATAGCCATCGCAACTAGGCTCTTGATACTAGTTGTTGTGCACACGACAAACGAAAAAGAAAATCAAACAAGTAAGAACATAAGAGATTTAACGAGGTTCAGCAGTGTGCTTATGTCCTCGGGGAGCAAAGAGCGATTGTTTTCTTTTATTCAATCGATGTTCCTTAGGTTACAAATAACACATCTATTTATGGACCTGAATACATGGTCACTAAGAAACCTTATTCAACAAGATCTCCTACTTAAAATATATTTCTAATCATATAAGTAACCCTACCCGGTACAATTACAAAGATACCTCGTACTGTACCGCGGGGCCTTCGCCCCCGCACCCCTAATTTGCTTAATCCGAGCCCACCAAAAACTCGAGTACTCCGTTCATGGACAGATGCTCGCGCTCCGTTTGCTCACTCCAACATCTGTCTTTTACAATATATGAGCCATACTAACACTTTGAAACCAAAAATCTCGAGTCATCAGCGCACATCCTTGTCACTCTTTTGGATGCAACACATCATTGAAATCCCCTCCTAAGAACCATGGTATGGGACGCTCCTTTATTTAGTTCCTGCCCTAGTTTCCTTTGTTTCTTTACAATGCATGGGGTGTAAATCGCCAACAGCCCACAACACCACTCATCCACAATCCACCTCCCTTCAACCATAACAAATCGACAGCCCTTCCACACTACGAATATACAAAAGAGAGTTGTATCCCAAATCACCAACACCCCACCAGATCTACCCAATGATGGAATATATGCAACATCAAAGTTGTTTGAATGCCATAGTCGATCAACAATAGACTCATTCATCATCTCCAATTTTTTTTCCAAGTAAAAAACGCCAACTCACATCGATGTTGTCGTACTAATGATTGTACCTCTTGTCTTTTCGATGTTGGGACTAAGCCTCTAGTGTTCCACGACAACACTCACATCGCTCGATGCTATTGTCTCGGTTCCCTTGCCTCTATGAGATGGGTAATATCCTTTACTATGTCTTCCTTGTTTTCCACTATTTCCGCTCTGATCAATCTCCTGAAATGCAACGTTTCCCTTGCTTCTCGCAGGATCACTCACTTCCTATTTAGAAACTCATAATCAGACAAAGAGTCGTTTTCCACTACTGTTTCGTTTTGGTTCTTCTTTGGCCTACCTCTGCCCGTTTTCCAAGTTTATGTTCAGCTTCTTGTCATTCACCATGTGGCAAAAAGATAAGAACAATCTCCGAAACTTGCCGCACACGTTTAAGTTCCTCTTTATAATCAATAGCGACTACTTTTCCTGCCCTAGGTATTTCAGATCTCAGCCCATCTACAATAATCCCAAACCTATAGTCAACAAGAGGTAACTCTTGTTGTTGTGCTACTACACCAGTTTGGGAATCATGACTTACGTCTGTCATGACATCGATGTGTGTGTGGTTCAACACCAATCTCTCTACCATACCAATTTCCACATCAGCGATCCCTCCAGTCAACATGGTGCGCGATTCCAATACCCTAAAATCTTCCATTCTATTATCTTCCCACATACGCTCGATGTGGTCCGAGCTTGGATATTGTCTTGAAAGTGACTCCGGGACAATTGTGCCATTCGTCGAATTTTCAATAGCCCTTTAAGTATTCTCACTAATAAACTCATCTTGTTTCCCAGCGCTCGCTAATGCTTCATCTGCATCAGTTTCGCCATTGGATTTATCCTCATAACCACAATTGCAGTCACATTTCAGCCCTAGCGATTCTTCCATCTCAACTACACGAATTTGAAACATATTATCACCGACTTGCAAGTTAATTTTCTCATCAATATGTGACACCTAATCTATCTCAATCTAGATTCTACTCCTCTTGAAAGTCGACGGTGATAAGGTTTCAATAACAATATGCACTAACTCACCCCAAATTGCCATAATGTTTTTAAAGGTTGCCTCCGACCATGCGTGAATAAGAATTCCGCTTGCCGATAGCCAGAGTCTACGATTTGGAATGCCCATTATGGGTGTCTACTCCATTACATTTTCTAACCAATGATTAAAACGATGCTCCTCTAGAAATTTCTTCCTTGTCTCATTGTCCTCGAACATTAGTAGCACAAGAGACCCTGCCACTCGCATTACCGAGAAACCCACCAGATTTGCTCTATTAAATTCTTGCCTCAAATCCTTAATGTTCTAGGTCTGTTTACATAAACCTAAGGCACACGTTTGAAGTATATCCCATTTGTCCCCATCCATCATGCCGACAACCGACTTAGGATCCTGCTAGTCACACATAACCAATCGTGCATCGATCGAAAACTCTGTATGCACTGCAGAATTGTGTTGGGTTGTATTCCCCTTCCCTTTGAATGTGATTGGTCCCTTTTCTTCTCCAGAATGAATCCCTTTGATCACGTTGCGCCATCGCTACCCGTATTCGATATCCATACAATCAGATGCCATCAAATCGCTCGATCACTCTATTCGCATCCGCTTTGGATTTCATCCGCACAAATCCAAATCTTAGTCCATCATTTGCTCTTTGTGTTGGCACAAACACGTTCACGACAACCCGGTGTCAATCGAATACTTGCCATATCCCTTTCCAATGAAAATTGAATGGTAGATTGGCCACAAAGAGAGTCCAGCATCGTCGGCTTTGAGAGCTTCTTTGAGACGCCATTTTTGTGCGTGTTCGAAAATAGTTGAATTCGACAACCACTTCTTTCAATCAATATGAGGAACACTTGGTGAGCAAAAAGAAACCAGATTAACAAAGAAAAGAGAACCTTAAACCACTTCCAAACAAATACAATAGTTGTTGTCAAGTATTGAATTTGGCTTGGAAAGGGGAATTGATGTGAAGCTTCTGGTGTTGTTTTGTGCATGCTAGGAGCTGCTTGAAAAAGATTCAAATTTCATTTTCCCCTAGTTCAATTCAATATGGGTGAAGATTCGATCGAGTGAAAAAATTTGAGTTATTCGAGTTGATGCTTCATATTTTATGGCTCAAACTTTATTTGAAATATTTCGAATTCGAGTCGAGTTGTCGAGATTCTGTGCAAATTTATTGTAATTATTTATAACGTCATAATACAAATTTATTCCTATATCAATGACCTTATTTAATCGGTATACATAGGGTAAAGTGCACAAATGGTAACTAAATTTTGTTCAAAAATTAAATTTGGTAACCAAACTTTTAAAAGTTACAAAACGACAATCAAACTTACTATTTTGTTACAAAACGGTAACTCCGCCCGTTAGTTGTCCTTAAAGGGAATGATTTGGCAGTTAATAAAATTGGCATAATAAAAATTTAACCCTCAATTTTTACACATTGTTATAATTTAGTCCTAATTCTAAAAAATTAACACTTGATATTTCAAAATTACTTCAATTCGATCCTTCTTCATCACGATTATCCCCTTCATCCCTTTTTCTTCCTTTCTTCAATGGCCTGGTTTCTCTTCTATCCAACAAAGTATAATTTTTTCTTTACTTTTTAGTTGAATTTAAGTTGTTTTTTCTTCGTGGTTAATTATTTCAATGTATTGTCCTTCTTTAATTAATTTTTCCCCATATGCATTAGTGTTTAGATTTTGAGATGAAGGCTTTTTGGATTGTGCAGAGAAAGGGATATTGATTACAGAGTTGGAATAAAGGGTTGGTCCAATTGGTTGGTCCTGGTTTGAAGGATTTGATGGATGGTAAATGGTGTGGAAAATGATGCTCTGTCCAGCAAATAATTTTGTAACTTTTAAAAGTTCATTTTAGTCCTTTAATTATAATTTTTTATAATTAGGATTATTGTCCAAATAAGATTATTATTCTACGGTGGAATTTTTAGTTTCAGTAAGTGAGTTAGTTTAGGGGTTTGTGGTTTTAGTTTACCAGTTTAGATTGTAGGGTATATAATTTAAGGTTTATGGTTGAAATTAGAGTTTAGTGTTTAGGGTTTAGGCATGGATGGACCTAGAGGGGGCAGTCACCCCCTCCTAAAAATTTGAAAATCTATTTTCGCCCCTCCTAAAATTTTATAAGTTCGCCCCCCTTAGAGCTTTATAGGTTTGTCCCCTCTAACATAAAATTCTACGTCTGACCATGAGTTTAGAGTTTATTATTGAGGGGCTTAGGGTTATGGATTTCAATTCTAAATTTTAGCATTGGATTAAGCATGTTTGTGTAAAAAACTTTACATTGTCTGTGTATATAATAATTGTCCAAATATGATTATTATCCCAGACATTGGTGGTGGAAACTTTGGTCTCCACAAGCGAGCTAGTTTAAGGGTTTAGGGTTTTAGTTTGGGGTTTAGAGGTTAGGGATTTAGATTGTAGGGTATAAAATTTAAGGTTCATGGTTGGAATTTAGACTTTATTGTTTGGGGTTTAATGTTTAGTGTTTAGAGGCTTAGGATTAGTGATTTCAATTTTGAATTTTAGCATTGGATTATGCATGCTTGTGTAAAAAAACTTTACACTGCATGTGCATAAAATCATTGTCCAAACAAATATTATCTAAGATTCTAATATATATATATATATATATAATGTTAGGTTTAAAGTAGGAGCTTTGAAGGATAAATTATTGATGGGATATAACATAGTTAAGGAATTGATGAGAAGAAAAACATTACAAAAAACTACAGTTAAATGACTAAAATGAATAAAATAAAATGTAACATGACTAAATTGAAAAAATAATTTTTTTTGTTAAACATGTGGATTGAAAGTTACATAGATATTATATAGTGGTAGTGAATCATGTAATTTAAATTTGATCAAAATAGACTTAAAACGAAGGATGAATTGAACAAATGAGAAAATAATACAAAGTTAAGGCCTAAATTGCAAAAATAGAAAATATATGTTCAAAAATATGAATTAAAGCTAATAGGTATTCTATAGTGGTTTAGGAGCATGCGGTTCAAATTTGGTTAAAATGACTTAAAACGAAGGAGGGCTTCAATAAATGATAAAATCATTCAAAGTTGAGGGGCTAAATTGCAAAAATAGGAAACATATTTTAAAAAATATGAATTGGAGCTAAATAGATATTCTGTAGTGATTTAGCAGCAAGTGGTTCAAATTTGGTCAAAAATAGTCTTAAAAAAGGAAAGAGAAATTGAAGAAATGAGGAAATCATACAAAGTTGAGGCTCTGCTTTCAAAAAAATCAGTTTTTCAATCATTCGAGTTGGCAAAATGAGCTTGACTCGAACTCAAAATGTAACACTCGGGTTTGGGGGTCGGGAGAAATAAATAAATAAAATAATATCCTGGTTTTGTTTTGCAAAATTAAATTTAAAGTGTTGGACCAAATTTATGATATTTAAGCCCAATAGTCATTTTAATGGCATTTTTGTAAATAGTTGGGCTTCCAAATTAAAAACCCTCATTTTTAATTAAAACACAAAATTTTCATCTTCCTCCCTCCTCATCTTCCCATTTTCACGACAATGGGAGAAATTTTCTCCAAGTTCTATCCCACCTTCTTTCTCCTTCATTTTGGCTCGAATTTGAAATGTAATTACATTTCCGACTTGCTCTCATCTTCCTCTCTTTAAAAGTACAACTAGATTTCATTTTTGTTCAAGTTTTAGAATTTGGGTTTTTGGAAGATTTGAATAAAAATAATATCTTTATTGTTTTTAACTAAAGGTTTTGATGTAATAAGGTTAGATATGATGTTTGTGAACCAAATGGTCCAACATATATAATTTTTAGAGTGTTTTATAAGAATTCCCGAATTTGGGTTTTGGTGGGGTTTTAGGAGGGTTTTGGGATGAGTTTTGGGTATGGTTTGTGGTGGAATTTGAGGGTTGATGTTAGGGTAATAGTTGGGTCTGTTTTGGAAGCATTTGAGTGTGCAAAGAAGGTTGAAATCATGAGTTTTGGTTGGGGTTTGAGGGCTGCCCGAGTTTGGTGTTTTTGGGGGTTGTTCTTGGCTTGGAATCTTGTGTTTATTGCTTGAATAGTGTTCCAGTTTGCTACATTAATTGGTGAATTGATTTGAAGTTGTTTTGATTGTGTTGAGGTGATTAGAAGCGAGATTTTGTGTTGGTAAAGCCCCGGAAACAAATCCAGAAACTTGAAGACCTTGGTTGCTTGGTAGTGGAGCTTGGAGGTGAAGGTGAGTGGTTAAATATTTTTAAATGGTTTTCAAGTGTTGGTTCAAGCATGTGGACTATGTTGAGATTGGTAGTCCCACCTAGAGTTGGGATTAGAGTGGTAGCCTAATCCCAAGCTTTAGTTAGAGACCTTGGTTGATCTTTAAAGTGTTGATTTATGCCTCATGTTTAATCGTGTTTATGGTGGTTATGTATATGTTGTTATACATGTATGTTGAGGCATGGCTTAATGCATTGTTATATGCATGATGATGATAAATATGATGGAGATATACATGTGTATGAAATATGATGTGATATTTCGGTTAATGTTATACATGTGGTGTTGACATGTGAAATGATGTTATGAGGTGGTTGCATGATCCGAGGATCATGGTGAGTACATGCTAGGCATGGAAATGTGGTTTGTGCATGACGGCAAGTCATGGTGAGTACGTGCTAAGCACGGACGAAGTTGTTATGAAATGATATTGTGAAAGATTAATGAAATGTGTAGTATTGGCACTAGTATGGTTGGGTACAAATGATCGATCATTAGGATGTTTAGTGTGCACACGTGAGTCAAAATGCACGGGTGGTCATGATGGTGGTAGTCATCTTGATGGAGTATGGGTTCACTCGGAAATCTTCTTATATATATATATATATATATATATATATATATAATATATATATATTAGACGGTGATGAGTGGAATCCCATCGACGGGCGTGAGGATGAGTGGAATCCCCTCCGCCTGAAACGAGGCGTGAGGATGAGTGGAATCCCCTCCGCGTGAACGGTGATAAGTGTAATCCCACCTCCAGGTAATGGTTGTGTTGTTGGATATGAGTTCCAACGGTTATCCGCGTGTTCGAGTCATAGTTAGGTACCAATACGGAATGTGAACTAAGTTGCTTATATGTTGAATATATTTATGTTTCCATATGTGGTGGTTATGGACTTCTTGAGCATGACATGGTTTGGATAATATGTTCATGCATCATCTTTTATTTTGGCTCTTGAGGATTGGAGGTAGGACCATGCATTCTATTTTGATTCTTGCTCGTGCTTGGACCCTGCATTGTCGAAGGTTTGTTTTATGAGCTTACCCTCACTAAGCTTTTATGCTTACGCTCCTTTTTGTTCGACAGTGCAGATCAGTAGCTTGTGGGTGGCAAGGGCAAGGAAAGGTCTCCAAGTGTTGCTTTTGGTTAGCTTAAGTATGAACTTTAAATTGTAGATTGTAATAGTCAAGCAATGGGATAGGTGTTGTTGATTTGAGCTTTGATGTATGTTGATTTGGTTTGGCTCTTGGTTTCCTTGTTTGAATTGCAAATCCTGTTTATGTTGCATACCTTGAATACCTATATGTTTTGTTTCTAAGGCATGAGCCTTTAGGTGCTAAGTATGTCTCTTTTGAGTAAATGCATGAATCTTTTGGATGAATGATCCCCGATTGTTTTGAATGTCATGAATGTTGATATATTGGTTTTATGAGGTTGTATGTATGTTGTTTGTGGCTAGGGGAGTCGTAAATCGTATCTAGAGTCGGGTCTTAGATCGTTTTGCTGAAATTTGGAGACTTGCAGTGCAGGGTCCGTATCGATACGGTATTGCCCTTCAGGACTCAGTTTTTGCTTGGTGTATCGATACGCGGGGGTGTACCGATACGCCCAAAGCTCACTGGAAATCTGAGATGTTGGTGAGACTTTGGCGTATCGATACGGGCTCTAGGCGAATCGGTACGGGTTCATCTCGTTGACCACGAGATGTTGACCGAGAAGGGTGTATCGATACGCTCAAGGGCTGTATCGATAAGGTCTTCCTATGTTGACCGTAGAATGTTGACCTTGGTCAAGGCGTATTGATACCCTTGACAGGTGTGTCGATACGTCCTGCTTAAAAAGGAAAAATGGGCTGTTTAACATGTTGTGTTGGGTTCGGTTGTGTTTCTTTCTCGATGTTTTCCGCTGTTGTGATCACTTAGGAAATAATATGCCTTTAGACAAGATTAAATTAAAAGAAATTTTCTAGGGTTGCTAACTGAGGTGGGACCTTAACAGGTTTCACATCGATTTTCCCCGTGTAGCCTACTCGGACCAGTCAGTCGACCAGACCGGGACGAGGTGGTTACATTTATTGGTATCAGAGCCTAAGGTTTCCGAGACCTTGGGCAGGTAAGTGAGGTAAGTTTAGTTTTTGTATTGTATTTGCACGGTGTTTGCTTGCCATGAAAGCACGTTTGCTTATTTATCAAGTATGCTTGGTGTATGTTGTTTGATCGTGCGTGTATGTTGATTGAAGCATGATGAGTAGAGTCCTATTGCTTCTATTACATCGAAAAAAGAGATTTTTAAGTGAGGGAATCATACTTGAGCCACTTGGACCCTTTCCTTTGCTAACCCAGTTTGTATGTTAATTTGTTGTTGATATTGATTTATTGCTTTTTGGTAAGTTTGAGGCCAAGGTGTGGGCCTTGTATCGGTAAGTAGAAGTGGTGGTTTATGGAAATGTGGATGATGTTGAAGGAGTTCATCGCTATAGTTAGGGAAGTATGGTTGTACCGGAGTTGAGGTACAATTGGTTTGTCTAAGTCAGTGTGTATGTGGGTTGATTCTTGTTGGTGAGGGACGATGTGATCGATTCTGGTATAGTTGGTAAAAAGAAGTGAAGACATGTGAGTGAGGTTCAGAGTGGTATCGATGTTATAGTAGACAAGCCCTTGGTACAATCTTGAGTTTGTCCCTTCTGATTGATTCTGAGTCTGTACTTCTGTATATTGTCAGCAAGTATGCAAAGTTTGAATATGCCCAGTGACTTGTTAGAGGTAGGTATGAGTACCTTAGTTCTTTTGGCGAGATCAAGGTAAGGGTCTCGTGTGAGTAATCCGAAATTCAGAAATATTAGTTAGTGATCGTTGGGGTTCGGCCTATGGTTTTAATACAAGACAGTCGGTCAGTATCCGTGAGTGAGAGTCAATTTGTGTGATTGGGCCAGTGTACGTCTGAGTTGTCTTCCAGTAAGAGGGAGAGATGAAGTCGTTTCTGATATAGTAGAGCCGAGAAGGAAGTCTTGAGCTTTAACTCTAGAATGTTTGGTAGTGGAGTGTGTTGAGTCGTCGGGGCCGATGTTATAGAACAAGTTCAAGCATGATTGTTTGTGTGTGGTCAGAACTGAATTTTGAAGTTTCGAGACGCTCTAAGAACAATTTTGAAGAGTTAGGTTATATTGAAGGACCAACCTGAAAAGAAGAGAACCGAAAACTACCAGCTGTGTACCTGTGAAGTTGCAATTTCTGCGGATTCGTCCTTTTCTGGGAGCATACAAAGAAATTTGATATACCTGTTGAGACCTTAGACGTAGGGACGCACGTGACTAGTCCTTTGTGGTGAGATAGTGGTGGTCAGAAAAATGTATAGAAGATGTTTGTTGATGGTTCAGGGTTACGCGATTCTAGTAGATGTGAAGTAATTGTCTTTTTACGATTTTGATGTAACATTTGGCATGGTTTGGCTTGTAGAACACAGAGCTAGAGTATATTTTGAGACAAAGAGAGAGTTGCCTTGAAACTGCATATTTCTGTGAGACTGTAGTGGTAGGTGAGGATGTGAACTTCTTATCGAATGTTGACCCAGCTTTAGAGGTCAAAGATTGATTGAGTTTAGTTGATAGGCTTGCCTAGCAAATGTGATGGATTTGACTTTTGAATGAAGATTAGACTGCAGAATATTAGAATAGTTTGTGTTTTTCCTAAAAGTGTTTGGAAGAATTGCTCGGTTTGTCTCTTGATAGGGGAGAAGAGTTTGTTATTGATACCGTCTACGAGCTTGCTCCTGCTTTGACTGCTCTGTTTCTTATGGTTCCCGAAGGAATTGAGAGTGTTGAAGAATCAACTTCGAGATTTGTTAGACCTTAGATTCATTAGGCCTAGTACATCATCTTAGAGTATGACAATGCCAATTGTGAAGAAGAGAGAAGACAATACGAGAATGTGTTCAGATTACAGACAATTGAAAGAATTGACAGTGAGTAGTTAGCATCCATCTCAAAGCATCAGTGATTTGTTCATCAGTTGGGGTGTGCTTCAGTCTTTACGAAGATTAATTTGAGATCCGATTACTACCAGTTGAAAGTGAGAGAGGTTGATGTACCGAAGATAGCCTTCGGGGCAAGATGTGATCACTTTGAGTTCTGAGTTAAACTGTTTTGTTTGACTAGTGTGTCAGCTACTTTTATAGAGATGTCGAGTAGAATACTTCATGAGCTTCTTGATCGGTTTGTAGTAGTTCTCATAGATGAGATATGGGTATATTCATGTACCGAAGAAAATCATGACAAGCTTTGGAGTTAGTGTTGTAGATCCTATTAGAGAATCAGTTGTATGCCAAGTTGAGCAAACGTGAACTCCGAGTCAAGAAGGATGTTCTCCTAGGACTTGTAGATTAACAGAGTGTATTAGAGTAAATCCCAAGTAGGCAGAAGAAGATGTGAGTTGGAAGAAATTGAAGACTATGACAGGTATCTATAGTTCCTAGGTCTAGCATTGTTATTATCAGAGGTTTGTAAATAGTCTTTCGAAGATAGCTGCTCCTTTGGCAGATTGCTACAGAAGAATGTTCAGTTGTGTGGTCAGATGCGAGACAATGAGCCCTTGAGAATTCGAAAGAAACTTTGCTGAAAGCTTCGACCTTGATCCAGCCATTGTCAGAGAAAGAATTTGTGAACTATTGTGATGCGTTACATGTAGGGTTAGGTTGTGTGCTTATGCAAGATAGAAGATTGTGGCTTATTCATCGAGATAGTTGAAAGACCTTGAAAAGAATTATCCGACACTAGACATAGAGTTAATTATAGTTAAATTTGCTTCGAAGACTTAGAGACGAAGCTTGTATAGTAAGAATACACAATGTGTACACTTATCATCAGAACTTGAAATATTTGACGACTTAGGAAGGGTTGAAACTTGAACAACATGAGTTGTTAGGACTGCTTGAAGACTGTAATCTCGAGATTGAGTACCATCCGAAGAAAGTCGACGTAGTAACCGATGTTCTGAGTTATATTTGTTGTTAGATTAGTAGCCGAGTGGCAAGATGTATTTGCCGAATTTAGTTTACCAAATGATAGTATTCTTGTGGCCGAGTTTCATGTTAAACCTACATTGAGTCAGAATGCTTGAAGAGAAACAGTTGCAAGACAGGTTCTTGGCACCTCACGTGCAAGACATGGCAGAAGGAAGACCTTCAGAATACAGTTTCAAAGATGATAGAGTTTTGCATTTCAGAGACAGAATAGTTGTATCGATTGACATAGTGTTTTGAGACGTATTGTTTTGGCAGAAGCACACGGTAGTTCATTGTATTGCATCAGAGAAGTATGAAGACGTATTGTGGGTTGAAGATGAGTACTTCTGGATTGAGCTGATGGATGATATGGTTTAGTATGTGAGTAAGTGTGTAATTTACCAGCATGTCAAGGCCGAGCATCAATTTTATTCTAGTTTGTTACATCCGTAGAAGATTCTTAATGAAAGTGGGTAATAGATTTGAGGGACCTTGTGTCTGATTCGCCTTTGATTTCCTCCGTGGGAGCTTAGCCGAGTAAACAATGATAGTTGCATCGAGTGTGCTCATTTTATACATGTTCACGTTACTTGTACCTTGTGTAAGATGGTGGAGTCGTACCTTAGCAAGAGTGTGAGTTGTATAGTGTCTTGTATTTGATAGTGGCCAGTAGAGATTCGAGATTTCAACTGGATTTTTGAAGACGTCTGCGTAATGTTTGGTTACATGTTGAAGTCAGATGGTTAGTCAGAAAAAGTTATGGGTCAAGTTTTCAAACGGCGCCGTATGAGAGTGTGAAATGGCCTAGTTCTGTTGTTTATTTGTTGTGGTTACCACCAGAGTTAGAAAGGGGTTCGTGATGTGTACCGTGTATCCGTGATTCGGAAGTGTGAGTCAGATTTGTCCCATGCTATGTTGTTGAAGAGATTGAGTTGAGTTTAAAATTGACATGTAGTGGAGAACCAGTTGAGATCTTAGCATCAGACAACTAATGTTGTGTGGTAAGTCTACTGAGTTGGTGAGTATGTTGTGGTGAGAAAGAAAGTGTGGAGGAGCATGTTCCAATGACTCTTCCTATTCGATAAATTTCGGGGATGAAATTTCCTTAAGTGGGGGAGAGTTGTAACCCCTGGGTTTGGGGGTCGGGAGAAATAAATAAATAAAATAATATCCCGGTTTTGTTTTGTAAAATTAAATTCAAAGTGTTGGACCAAATTTATGATATTTAAGCCCAATAGTCATTTTAATGGCATTTTTGTAAATAGTTGGGCTTCCAAATTAAAAACCCCCATTTTTAATTAAAACACAAAATTTTCATCTTCCTCCCTCATCATCTCTCCATTTTCACGACAATGGGAGAGTTTTTCTCCAAGTTCTATCCCACCTTCTTTCTCCTTCATTTTAGCTCGAATTTGAAAGGTAATTACATTTCTGACTTGCTCTCATCTTCCTCTCTTTAAAAGTACAACTAGATTTCATTTTTGTTCAAGTTTTAGAATTTGGGTTTCTGGAAGATTTGAATAAAAATAATATCTTTATTGTTTTTCACTAAAGTTTTTGATGTAATAAGGTTAGATATGATGTTTGTGAACCAAATGGTCCAACATATATAATTTTTAGAGTGTTTTATAAGAATTCCCGAATTTGGGTTTTGGTGGGGTTTTAGGAGGGTTTTGGGATGAGTTTTAGGTATGGTTTGTGTTGGAATTTGAGTGTTGATGTTAGGGTAATAGTTGGGGGCTGTTTTGGAAGCATTTGAGTGTGCTAAAAAGGTTGAAATCATGAGTTTTGGTTGGGGTTTGAGGGCTGCCCGAGTTTGGTGTTTTTGGGAGTTGTTCTTGGCTTGGAATCTTGTGTTTATTGCTTGAATAGTGTTCCAGATTGCTACATTAATTGGTGAATTGATTTGAGGTTGTTTTGATTGTGTTGAGGTGATTAGAAGCGAGATTTTGTGTTGGTAAAGCCTCGGGAAGAAATCCGAAAACTTGAAGACCTTGGTTGCTTGGTACTGGAGCTTGGAGGTGAAGGTGAGTGGTTAAATATTTTTAAATGGTTTTCAAGTGTTGGTTCAAGCATGTGGACTAGGTTGGGATTGGTAGACCCACCTAGAGTTGGGATTAGAGTGGTAGCCTAATCCCAAGCTTTAGTTAGAGACCTTGGTTGATCTTTAAAGTGTTGATTTATGCCTCATGTTTAATCGTGTTTATGGTGGTTATGTATATGTTGTTATACATGTATGTTGAGGCATGGTTTAATGCATTGTTATATGCATGATGATGATAAATATGATGGAGATATACATGTGTATGAAATATGATGTGATATTTGTGTTAATGTTATACATGTGGTGTTGACATGTGAAATGATGTTATGAGGTGGTTGTATGATCCGAGGATCATGGTGAGTACATGCTAGGCATGGAAATGTGGTTTGTGCATGACAGTAAGTCATGGTGAGTACGTGCTAAGCACGGAAGTTGTTATGAAATGATATTGTCAAAGATTAATGAAATGTATAGTATTGGTTCTAGTATGCTTGGGTACAAATGATCGATCATTAGGATGTTTAGTGTGCACACGTGAGTCAAAATGTGCGCGTGGACTTGATTATGGTAATCATCAAAATGGAGTACGGGTTCGCTCGGAAATCTTCTTATATATATATTAGACGGTTGTGTGTGGAATCCCATCGACGGGCATGAGGATGAGTGGAATCCCCTCCGCGTGAAACGAGGCGTGAGGATGAGTGGAATCCCCTCCGCGTGAATGGTGATGAGTGTAATCCCACCGTCAGGTAATGGTTGTGTTGTTGGATGTGAGTTCCAACGGTTATCCGCGTATTCGAGTCATAGCTAGTTGCCAATACGGAATGTGAACTAAGTTGCTTATATGTTGAATATATTTATGTTTCCATATGTGGTGGTTATGGACTTGTTGAGCATGACATGGTTTGGATAATATGTTCATGCATCATCTTTTATTTTGGCTCTTGAGGATTGGAGGTAGGACCATGCATTCTATTTTGATTCTTGCTCGTGCTTGGACCCTGCATTGTCGAAGGTTTGTTTTATGAGCTTACCCTCACTAAGCTTTTATGCTTACGCTCCTTTTTGTTCGACAGTGCATATCAGTAGCTTGTGGGTGGCAAGGGCAAGGAAAGGTCTCCAAGTGTTGCTTTTGGTTAGCTCAAGTATGAACTTTAAATTGTAGACTGTAGTAGTCAAGCAATGAGATAGGTGTTGTTGATTTGAGCTTTGATGTATGTTGATTTGGTTTGGCTCTTGGTTGCCTTGTTTGAATTGCAAATCCTGTTTATGTTGCATACATTGAATGCCTATATTTTTTGTTTCTAAGGCATGAGCCTTTAGGTGCTAAGTATGTCTCTTTTGAGTAAATGCATGAATCTTTTGGATGAATGATCCCTGATCGTTTTGAATGTCATGAATGTTGATATCTTGGTTGTATGAGGTTGTATGTATGTTGTTTGTGGCTAGGGGAATCATAAATCGTATCTAGAGTCGGGTCTTAGATCGTTTTGCTGAAATTTGGAGACTTGCAGTGCATGGCGTATCGATACGCCTAAGGGCCGTATCGATACGATCTTGCCCTTCAGGACTCAGTTTTGGCTTGGTGTATCGGTACGCGAGGGTGTACCGATACGCCCAAAGCTCAATGGAAATCTGAGATGTTGATGAGACTTTGGCATATCGATACGGGCTCTAGGCATATCGGTACGGGTTCATATCGTTGACGACGAGATGTTGACCGAGAAGGGCGTATCGATACGCTCAAGGGCTGTATCGATACGGTCTTCCTGTGTTGACCGTAGAATGTTGACCTTGGTCAAGGCGTATCGATACCCTTGACAGGTGTATCGATACGGCCTGCTTAAAAAAGAAAAATGGGTTGTTTAACATGTTGTGTTGGGTTCGGTTGTGTTTCTTTCTCGATGTTTTCCGCTGTCGTGATCACTTAGGAAATAATATGCCTTTAGACTAGATTAAATTAAAAGAAATTTTCTATGGTTGCTAACCGAGGTGGGACCTTAACGGGTTTCACATCGGTTTTCCCCGTGTAGCCTACTCGGACCGGTCAGTCGACCAGACCGGGACGAGGGGGTTACACAAAATTAACTTGGGTTGACTCAAATATCTCAAAATAAAAAATAATATATTTTTTCGATTCGAAATTTATTTACCCTATACTTAGTATAAATAAAGTGTATTGCATGTAAATAATATAACATGGCTTGTAAATTTATATTATATGATTTTTGTATTTGGGTATGTATAAATAAGATTGTAATTGGCCCCAAAAAAAATATTGTTAGCAAACCTTATCAAGAGAGTTTATGGGTTGAGAAGAAGGGATAAACAAAAACAAGCTCGATTGTGAAAGTTAACAGGGAAAAAATACTTTAAAAAATGGAGAAGTGGGGTTTCAATCCCCATACCTCTCGCAAGCTAAGCGAGCGCTCTACCATCTGAGCTACATCCCCAATTATAATTATAATTCGAAGTTGAGGGGCTAAATTGCAAAAATAGGAAACATATTTTTAAAAATATGAATTGAAGCTAAATAGATATTTTGTAGTGATTTAGCAGCAAATGGTTCAAATTTGGTCAAAATAGTCCTAAAAAAGAAAGAGAAATTGAAGAAATGAGAAAATCATACAAAGTTGAGGCTCTGCTTTTAAAAAAATCAGTTTTTCAATCATTCGAGTTGGCAAAATGAGCTTGACTCGAACTCTTAATTAACTTGAGTTGACTCGAATAACTAAAAATAAAAAATAATCTATTTTTTCATTCGAAATTTATTTACCCTATACTTTGTATAAAATAAAGTGTTTTGCATGTAAATAATATAACATGGCTTGTAAATTTATATTATATGATTTTTGTATTTGGGTATGTATAAATAAGATTGTAATTGGCCCAAAAAAAAGATTGTTAGCAAACCTTATCAAAAGAGTTTATGGGTTGAGAAGAAGGGATAAACAAAAACAGGCTCGATTGTGAAAGTTAACAGGGAAAAAATACTTTAAAAAATGGAGAAGTGGGGTATCAATCCCCATACCTCTCACATGCTAAGCGAGCGCTCTACCATCTGAGCTACATCCCCAATTATAATTGTAATTCAAAGTTGAGAGGCTAAATTGCAAAATAGGAAACATATTTTAAAAAAATATGAATTGGAGCTAAATAGGTATTCTGTAGTGATTTAGCAGCAAGTGGTTCAAATTTGGTCAAAAATAGTCTTCAAAAACGAAAGAGAAATTGAAGAAATGAGGAAATCATACAAAGTTGAGGCTCTGCTTTCAAAAAAATCTGTTTTTCAATCATTCGAGTTGGCAAAATGAGCTTGACTCAACTCGAAATTAACTTGAGTTGACTCGAATAACTCAAAATAAAAAATAATTTATTTTTTCGATTCGAAATTTATTTACCCTATACTTAGTATAGAATAAAGTGTTTTGCATGTAAATAATATAACATGGCTTGTAAATTTATATTATATGATTTTTGTATTTGGGTATGTATAAATAAGATTGTAATTGGCCCAAAAAAATTATTAGCAAACCTTATCAAAAGAGTTTATGGGCTGAGAAGAAGGGATAAACAAAAACAGGCTCGATTGTGAAAGTTAACAGGGAAAGTTAACAGGGAAAATATACTTTAAAAAATGGAGAAGTGGGGTATCAATCCCCATACCTCTCACATGCTAAGCGAGCGCTCTACCATCTGAGCTACATCCCCAATTATAATTGTAATTCAAAGTTGAGATGCTAAATTGCAAAATAGGAAACATATTTTAAAAAAAAAATACGAATTGGAGCTAAATAGGTATTCTGTAGTGATTTAGCAGCAAGTGGTTCAAATTTGGTCAAAAATAGTCTTAAAAAACGAAAGAGAAATTGAAGAAATGAGGAAATCATACAAAGTTGAGGTTCTGCTTTAAAAAAAATCTGTTTTCAATAATTCGAGTTGGCAAAATGAGCTTGACACAACTCGAAATTAACTTGAGTTGACTCGAATAACTCAAAATAAAAAATAATTTATTTTTTCGATTCGAAATTTATTTACCCTATACTTAGTATAGAATAAAGTGTTTTGCATGTAAATAATATAACATGGCTTGTAAATTTATATTATCTGATTTTTGTATTTGGGTATGTATAAATAAGATTGTAATTGGCCCAAAAAAATTGTTAGCAAACCTTATCAAAAGTGTTTATGGGCTGAGAAGAAGGGATAAACAAAAACAGGCTCGATTGTGAAAGTTAACAGGGAAAAAATACTTTAAAAAATGGAGAAGTGGGGTATCAATCCCCATACCTCTCGCATTCTAAGCGAGCGCTATACCATCTGAGCTACATCTCCAATTATAATTGTAATTCAAAGTTGAAGGGCTAAATTGGCAAAATAGGAAACATATTTTAAAAAATATGAATTGGAGCTAAATAGATATTCTGTAGTGATTTAGCAGCAAGTGGTTCAAATTTGGTCAAAAATAGTCTTAAAAACGAAAGAGAAATTGAAGAAATGAGGGAATCATACAAAGTTAAGGCTCTGCTTTCAAAAAAATCAGTTTTTCAATCATTCGAGTTGGCAAAATGAGCTTGACTCAAACTCAGAATTAACTTGAGTTGACTCGAATAACTCAAAATAAAAAAAATCTATTTTTCGATTCGAAATTTATTTACCTTATACTTCCTATACTTAGTATAAAATAAAGTGTTTTGCATGTAAATAATATAACATGGTTGTAAATTTCTATTATATGATTTTTCTATTTGGGTATGTATAAATAAGATTGCAATTGGCCCAAAGAAAAGATTGTTAGCGAACCTTATCAAAAGAGTTTATGAGCTGAGAGGAAGGGAAAAACAAAAACAAGCTTGATTGTGAAAGTTAACTGGGAAAAAATACTTTAAAAAATGGAGAAGTGGGGTATCGATCCCCATACTTGTCGCATGCTAAGCAAGCACTCTACCATCTGAACTACATTCCCAATTATAAATTTAATTCAAAGTTGAGGGGTTAAATTGCAAAAATAAGAAACATATTTTAAAAAAAATGAATTGGAGCTAAATAGGTATTCTGTAGTGATTTAGCATCAAGTGGTTCAAATTTGGTCAAAAATAGTCTTAAAAAACGAAAGAGAAATTGAAGAAATGAGGAAATCATACAAAGTTGAGGCTCTGCTTTCAAAAAATCAGTTTTTCAATCATTCGAGTTGGCAAAATGAGCTTGACTCGAACTCAAAATTAACTTGAGTTGACTCGAATAACTTAAAATAAAAAATAATCTATTTTTTCGATTCAAAATTTATTTACCCTATACTTAGTATAAAATAAAGTGTTTTGCATGTAAATAATATAACATGGCTTGTAAATTTATATTATATGATTTTTGTATTTGGGTATGTATAAATAAGATTGCAATTGGCCCAAAAAAAATATTGTTAGCAAACCTTATTAAAAGAGTTTATGGGTTGAGAAGAAGGGATAAACAAAAACAAGCTCGATTGTGAAAGTTTACAGAGAAAAATACTTTAAAAAATGGCGAAGTGGGGTATCAATCCCCATACCTCCCGCATGCTAAGCAAGCACTCTTCCATCTGAGCTACATCCCCGATTATAACTATAAATCATAAACATAAATTAATTAATTGACCGATGAAATCAAATCTGTGCAACCTGATTCAGAGGGCAGCTTCTCATTTTATGCCAAGATTAAACGAGCAAAGAACTTCCTTTTATAGTTTGACGATTAAATACTTCCATCTACACTAATAAGTTTGCTGGACCATTTTTCAACCGTATTAAAACATAAAATAATCTTGTTCGAGGAGACACGGTGCAAAGTTCATAGGTTGATGTATCATGTATGTATACTGCAACAGTTATAATTGAAGCTTTTCTTGGTGTGTGTTAATTGAGTTACTGCTGTTATGCGGTTTTTTATTAATAAAATTACTGATTGAGCAAAAAACAAAACTAGCAAGCCCCTACAACCCAAAGATTTCAAAAACCTAAAATATTATGCTGCTTGAGAATTTAATGTTACAAATTCTTTTTGTATGAAACTTGGGTATACTCGTTTAAGAGTTTAAGTAAAGACTTTGTCCTTTTCTAGAATTGAAAGCTGTATTAATAATAGAATGAGGTGTACAGAACCTTTTTTTATGCTCAATTTTTTCCCTCTATTCTCTATTTCTTCTACCTCTCTTTCTCTACAACTCTTTCTTTATCCGTCATTTCTTGAGCAGGATACCATTTTACAGGAACATTTCTGACATTTTGTGTGTTGTTCTCATCTTGTTGATGTGGTTATGGTGCTTTTTCTGATACGGGTGTTGATGCATTATACCAGTGTAAATGTGTGTTAACTGTAGTTAAGAATTTATATCGGTGTAAATGTGTTATATATATATATACACACTCGATCATTCAGTAAAGTTAACACAGTTTTCTTGTTTACAAGAACTCAATATAGTTTCAGTCCATAATAGGTTTTGCTTGTGTATGATGCTTCTTTGTAACTGAAGAAGGCCCATACTGGTTGGTGTTTTCTATCATAGATAAGATTAGATAATCTAATTTAATCTTTGTCTTTGATATACACAAGGTAAAATTAGATTGAATAAGATTAGATTTGATTAGATAATGTAATTTTTATCTCTAATATTTTCTTTGCTTATGTGTATGTTGGTGTTTGTGTCCTTGGTAAGGTGTGTACTTTGTGGAGTATCATAATTGTAACGGACTTGTTCTGTGTTTAATCAACAACTGATTAGTGGTTTAGATATTCTTAAT
The DNA here is from genome assembly GCA_958450335.1 of Hibiscus tridactylites. Lineage (NCBI taxonomy): Eukaryota > Viridiplantae > Streptophyta > Magnoliopsida > Malvales > Malvaceae > Hibiscus > Hibiscus tridactylites. Next base: position 53,020,718 of record OY288281.1, read on the forward strand.
AAAATGTCTTTGCTGAAGAAAATGAAATCCTCCTTTTTTTTCATCCATTATTTAATGTTGTCGTATTTCCAATGATTCGAATCCAAAACTTGTGTAAAAAATGATGTGTGGTCGATATATGTGTTTTTCGTATAATCATTTGTATTTGAATCATTGGTCGAATAATTTGAAGCAACGCTTTTATCTTAGTGTGTTTCATTCACAATATCAATATTTGAATCTTGAACGTTGTATAAGGAACCTAGCACCTTATTCCGCCAAAATAATTAATTGTTGGTGGTAAAATCGCTACCTTTTATTATTATTTAAGCTAGTCTTTATTTAACTTAGATGTTCCTAAACTATCACCCTAAACTTTCACCTTCATTCTAAATTGGTCCTTAAACTTTTAAATATTCTAATTACATCCCCAAACTATTGCTCTCATTCTAAATTAGTATAACACCCCTTACCCGGTCCGAAAGAAAATTGGGTCGGAGATGTCACCAAAATAAAAATCAAAGAGTCGAAGAATCAATTCATAACAAATCAGCTTAAAACATACATAATACCAAAGCAAATCAACACTTATAAGAGATCATAAGATTTTTAGTCATGATTAGTGATTAGAGATCGATTTGCACGATCATCAAAGTTCGGTGACTAAGTATAAATAATTCAAAATTCATTGATTTTAATTGAAATCATTTTTTTAACTTCTCATTTTTTACCAAATCATGCCTTATCATAACATATCAAACCGATTACAGACTTAAGAGCCTTCATCTACATTTAAAGACCAAAGAATGAAGTTTCAAGATATTAGGGACCTGTTTGTAAATTTCTAAAATTTTCAAGGACCAAAGAAATGTTCACTTTATTAATAGATGTTATTCTTAATATCATGTTCATCTCATTTAACCCCCTCGACCCGGCCTAGCCACCAAACCGTATCGAGTAGGTCACACAAGACTAACCGAAGAAAGATCTGAAGATTTCCCTCCAATTAGCAACCCTAAACGCATTGATTATTATCTTTTCTAGATGCTCAAATTAACCTTATGTTTAAGTACACTCAGTGGAAGAAAGAATGACAAAACGAGCACCGATTCAATAAAAGAGCAACCAGGGACCCAAATGCAAAACTAGCATAATATAGGCACCTATGATGTAATTAAGGTGACCTATTTGCAATTAAACCCATTTCAAGCTTTCATGACGGAATGCAACACAAAGCATGCAAAAAATCATCCACAATGAAAACACCACAAACTAGGACCAAAACGCAAGAAAAATAACTTTAAAGATGTCTCCAACTAACTTCCAACGACCCTTGTTTCGGAACGCTTAAGGTCGTATCGGAACAATGCTTCACAATGAGCAAACGTTCCGAAACGGCTTGGACCCATTTCGGCCCTACTTAGCTCGTTTCGATACGCGTTCCGGAACGCCAAGGCCAAAATGAGGGTTGTTCCGAAACGTTCGTGCCCGTTTCGAAACACCCTGCTGCAAAAACAACAAAACTGCAACACAAGCATCTCCAAGGTTGTTTTCCTCGGTTCCAATCATCACACACATCAAGGAAACAACAAGAACAACATACATTCACCAAAATCCGCCATCACACATGATACGAAACAAGAGAAACTAAAGCATGCTCAACATATAATTAAAAGGAAATACTTTAAGATCCAACAAATATATAAACAAGGTATAAACATGACAACAAGGGCAACCAACATGCTCTTAACTCAAGGAGTTTACAAACACTCCTAACAACAAAAACAAGGTTCACCCTCATTGCCAATTCGCCACACACACTATTATCTAAACAAGGCCATACTTGAGCTAGAAGCGGACACTTGGATCACTTCCCTTGCACCGTTGCTTTCCAAAAGATCTACGGATCTGCATTGTTGGAAAATATAGCATAAGCTATAAAGCTTAATGAGCGGAGCTCAAAGCCAAACTACAACAATGCAGTTTTGAAAACAACCTTCATTTTGGAAACCAAAACCATTTCTTGAAAACCACTTTCACAAATCATTTCCTTTCAAAAACTAACTTGAAACAAGTTTAAGTAATAGCAATAACACATGCTAAAGGCATAACATGCATCCAACATGCAAGATCCATATGTAAACCACATATGCAAACCAAGCCTACCGACTCTATAATACTCCACATGCTTCAAGCACAAAATACATAATCGTGTGAGTTTACCAAGCTCATACGAAACCATAAGCGAATGAGTATACCAGCATCATTGACACGTGGCTCGGATAAGCGGACACCTTGATGGCACAACCCCCATCAAGTCACATGGTGAAACAACCCTCACCACAATCTCAGTTCGGCCGGGATGCTACTACTCGCATTGCCCATTGGTGATAGCATAACCACTACCACTCGCATCACAATAGCACAACCCCTATTGTGAAACTGAAGAATTTCTCACACGTGAATTTTATAATTATAGTGCACTTCACATCCTATTGATCGATCAATCTATCCGATATAACCTATGTGTCAATATACTCATCGCAACATCGCAAACCATAGATTTCACCAGGGATAATCACCTCCCCAAACATATCCCAAAAGCCATAATCACAAGCTCAAGCATAGCATGAACTCAACAACATTCTAATAAATCGCATGTCATTCTCATGGGACAAAAACATCATGCATTTAATGTATAAAAACAGTAGAACCATCGTTTAGAAAGACATGCTCACGATCAAACAAGATCAAAATGTAAAATGGCGAAAAAGCCGAAACAACACAAAACTTACTCTTGAGCTTGGATTGGCCTAACGGCTCAACCCAACCTTTAAAATACATCTTCAACCTTGTTAAAACATTAAAATCATTTCCACTCACCAGCGATTACAAAAATCAAGCTGAAACTCCCTTTCTAGCTTTCCGGTTTGCCTACAAAAGCATTCAACAATTCTGAATCTTCAAACCCGTCCTCTAACCAACCCAAAACAGAGAATTAGAGATAATTGCACCACTCTAACTTGCTAGAAAACAGAGATTCAACAATCCAATCAAAACACCTATCGAAATATTTCTGATACAAGTTGTAAACATCGAAAAAACCCTATTCATACAATCTCCAGCAAAACCCAGCACAAGATATCATCAAAACACATGGATAAACATCTAAAAAAATCAACTCAACATCAGATTAGCACCAGCTATCAATTTACCTCAAAACTCACTCAAAAACCCACTTTTTCCATTTCAAACTTCAACACCAAACCCAATTTCGGGATTCCTATCATTCTCCCAACACCCCAATTCAAAAACCACATCACAAGAAAGATAAAATCATCATCAAACTCAGAAATGACAGATCCTATTCATGATCTTACCCAAAAGCCCATTTTAGCACATTTTAGCCAATTTTCATTAAGAGTAATTCAAGAAAACATACCTTTAGCATTTAAAAGAATCAAAGCATGGTAATATCAATAAATAACCTTACATTAGAGGAGAAATTCGTTGCTCACCCCCAATGCTAGCTATTTTCCCTTGTTTGGCAAAATTTCTTAAGAAAAACAATGAAATAAGCTTGGGTTTTAGAAAACCAAAGTAGGAAAATCATTTGACAATATCAGATAGGTAAGAAATAACTTTTACCTTAAGAAAATCAAGCTCAAAGGTTGTTTGGCTGAAGAGAGAAGATGAGGAAGCTTAAAAAGGGGTTTTAACGTAAAATGAGGAAATGGGGAAAACTCTTTTAATTTTAATTATAAAACCTATTTTAAAATATTTGAATAGTCAAAATTAAGGGGATAATAACCATATTGGCCCAGCCAACTTAGCTCCTTAAAGATTCAATGTTTTGACTCTTTTACAAAACGGTCACTAAAAAAGATTTTTCAAACATTACATTTTGGTCACCAAACCAAAATGTCACGGTTCGGAAAACGTTTTTCCAAAATTGTTTTTACCAAAACCTTAAACGTATTTATTAAGGATTTTAGAGATTTATTTCCTATTTTCCCAACATCTGAGGACCACTTTCCCTGAACTCACTCACAACTCCCAACACTTGTTTTCTGGACCTCGAAACCTCACTAGATCTTCTAGACCCTAAACCGGGATGTTACATCCCAAAACTTGAATCTAAAAAAAACTATGACTGCATCCGAGTTCTATTGAAAAAAGTTATGAAATAGAGACCAAAACGTAAAATTTCAAAATTTTAGGGATGGTTTCGAAACCGTTGGGAAAGGTTTCAAATTTTTTTCGATAGATTCAAAATTTTGATATTCTGGACTGAAAGATTTTGATACCTATTAGTATGGCTTTGAAACCTTTACCATGTTTCACCAAAATATGATATTTTTGGTCATTTCTATCCCATAATAGTCACAAATATCATAAAGCAACTCCAAATACATCCCGACGTTCAATAAAAACGTGTCTTAAACATTTGAAACATGTTGATACTGATTTATACTCATCAAAACTAATGCACACATCAAATTACCACATCACTAACATATATCTCGAAAGTCTAAGATTTATTCCAATGTACATACTTAATTTAAATACCTATCAAACATATATATTTTACTTCATAATTTACCATTCAATTTACTTTTTAAGGACCATAATAAAGCATAACATACTTTGCAAAATATCACACAAAACAAGCTTAATATAACTTGGCATCATACAATAAGTATGGTTAATCCATTTCATGTTGGTCCATCAATCTTCATTCATTTTTAAAACTCATTTTTATAATTGAATTAGAAAAAGAATCATACTCAAGTATCTAATTCATAATATATTGTGATATACTGAGTCCATTATTGACCACCTAATCATATTATCATTGTAACCCCCTCGACCAGGCCTAGCCGTCAGACCGCATCGAATGGGTTACATGGGGTAAATCGAAGCGAAACCCGTTAAGGCTCCACTCCGATTAGCAACCCTAGAAAACTTCTTTTACAGTTATCTTTTCTAGATGCATTAGTTATATCCTATGTGAGAGGACACGCAACGGAAAACACACATGGATACAAAATAAGCAAAACAGACAATTAAGATAACTATTTTCAGATTTTACAATAGGTTGTATCGATACGGTAAAGGACCGTATCGATACGCCTGTACTCGGTCAACACCCCAAGTCAAACCAAGGGAAACTATATCGATACCCACAAGGCTGTTATCGATACGCCCTCAATGGTCAACTTCCCTTGGTCAACTATGAATACCGTGCCAATACACCCGTGACCCGTACCGATACGCCAAAATCTCGTCAATTTCTCAGATTTCCAAAGAGCATTTTGGGTATCGATACGCCCCCGCGTACTTGTATGCCTTGCCTGCAACAAGGGACCGTATCGATACCGCCCTTGAGCTTATCGATACGCCTTGTACAACAAAACAAGTTTTTGCTGCAAAAACGCAAGGGACCCAACACTAGAGGCATATAGCAAGCATTTAAGCAACATACAAGCACACATATGATTCAAGGCATCCATGGATAAACATATAAAGCAATTTAAACACTTAACGATGCAACAACCAACAAGACAAGATTCTTAAAGGTAACAAGCATACATAGCATTCACCAACATAGCCAAAAGCTAAACCAAAGCATAAACCATCAAGGCATAAGGCAATACAAGCCCAAAACAACTAAGTAAACTTGTCTAAAGCAAGAGACATGCCAACAACACCTCAAAACATAAAGGTCTTATCCCGTTGCTTAATACTAATTATTGAAGTCTAAACTCATACTTGAGCAAACCAAACTCCCTTGGATTCTCCCTTGTTCCCTGAGCTGTTCCGAAGGTCTAAAGGCCTGCATTGTTGGAAAGGAGAGCGTAAGCGTTTAAGCTTAGTGAGCGGTGCTCAAAACGGTAGCTACAACAATGCAGTTTTAAAACATTTGTTTGCTTGACAACCAAAACCATTTCCAAATCACTTCCACATGCTTGAACACATAACGACATGCATTTACCTTCACGTGCATTTACCGAATGCAACCACAAGCCATAGGCTTACCACATGCTCATTCCCATAACGCAAGCAAAGTAATCAACAATGCATAAACATAAGAGAAGGAATCAACAACATGCTTAAGATGAGAATTAAAGCATCATGGGTATATTGACATTCATTGTTTTTACACGGATATGCGGATAGTTTCTTAAACCCACTAGACACTTCCGGTGGAATCTCACATCACCGTACTCACCGTCTAGTAAAAACATAATTTTCATTGGAATCTCACATCACTGTACTCCTCCTTAGTGGAATCTAACATCACTAAGGCCACGCGCGACTTTCACCTCGAGTGCACTCTAATCCTATTGATCGATCAATTATATCTGGTAACAACTCAACACGTGTCTATATACTATTCACAACCACAAACATTACCGATGCTCGAACCACTTACCATGTCCAAACTTCCATGCAAAACATGTACTCACAATGCAAATATAAACACAAGTCCCACATCTCAACATGTGCAACAGAGCAATTCAACACATAACAATATAACATGTTCATCATGCATCGAGGAAACATAAAACACGATTTAATTGCTTAAAACCATTAAAACTTACTCTTAAGCTTGGATTGGCGTTTCAAGCTCAATCCAAACTCCCAAAACATTCCCTTAACCACGTTAAGGCTTTTAAAATCGATCCACTCACCAGCCAACACTCAAACGATGTCCAAGATGTCGAATCAAGCCTCCGAACTACCCGGATTTCTGTCCACAAAGCCTGAATCTGATTCCTCTGTTTTGAGCAACCCAGATCTAAACATTAGAAGACTAATACACTTACAAACACAGCAAGAACCTAGAACTCAACAATCTTGCAACAACACATATCAATTCAAGCCCCCAAATTTCACCCGAAACATATCAATTCAGTCCCAAACTACTTGCAGCCAAACCCAATGAATTTACCATAAAAAATCTATCTTTTAACATCCCTAAACATCAACCCAAAGCTATCAAACCTTCAGCTGTCATCTAGACCCAAAACCCATCCAAAAACTCAAGATTTTCAACCCCCAAAATTACCCACAATACCCATTTCAGGTTTCCTATAACAACTCATAGTTTTTATGTTATTTTAGCAATAAAACAAAGTTAAAACACTCTCAAACTCAGCCATAGTCAACCCAAACAAAAACCTATAAACTTCCTTTCATTTCAAACCAAACTTTAAAAATCAAAACATGTTTAAACCATAGGTTTTGCAAAAATCTCAACATTTATGACTCAAGGAAGATGAAACCAAGTTAATGAGCCATTTACCTTGAAGAAATCACTTGGATTGAGAGCTTGGGGCAATGGAATAGTGAAATGGGGTTTAGGGGAGGTTTTGAACGTGAAAAGCAATTTGGAGAAGATGATGGCTTTCAAAAACCCTTTTTAGAATTACAAAATCTCCTTTTTGCCTTTTTCTCATTTAAAACACTTTTAGGTGTGTTAAAAATAGTTTTTCTCCAAATTAAATTTAACCCGACTCAGCTTGACTAATCTGATTATCTCCCGACCCTAAACTCGGGACTTTACAATAATATCAAACAAAGTCATATTCATCATAATGCAACTAACATGCTTAGTTCATATGCCACCAACTAGGAGTTTGACAAGAACACTTACTCAATAGTTAAAGATTGACTTGCAACCCCTAAATACATCCCAAACATTTACAAAGGTTTTATACCTGAAATGTATAAAAAGAAACAAGTAAGCTTATAAGGCTTAGTGAGACAGTTCAAACATAAATATATTTGTTATATAATGCTTTATATTTACAAAAGAGTTATAATCAAGGTGTGGCAACAAGGCATGCATAATTATCATAACCATGATAATTTCTCAAATCATAACCAAATGCATATGCATACTTATATTCATACTCATATCAAAATCTTTAGTCATAATCATAATATCTCAACAATATCATTATTCGAGTTCATATGCATGTTCATACCTAGTTTCATAAAATTTAACATAAACTTTCATTTTTTGCTTATTCAAAGTTCATTCTTATAAGTTCATAGTCATTATCAAAAGTATTCTTTTGTTTTCCCTTGAATCACAATTACACATAAGGGTACGCGAATTCCCAACCACATTTCATAATTTCATATTTCGTAGCTTCCCATATCATTGTTTCATTACTTACCATTGTAACATAATTCATAATCCATATCCACTTATTAACATAGTTCATTTAACATAAATCACATAAAAACTAAAGCATTCATATTTACAAAAGTAAAGTTCTAAAGTTAAGCTTACAAGGCTCATCATCTTGTCGTACCAAGTCATCCATAATGCTGTAATTGAGCTTTCAAACAATCACACAACATGTCATATATAATAAAACATAATTAACAAGTGATATGCACTGATAGTTTGATTTGTGTTGAAAACAAGGCTTAAGTGGCAAATAAGTGCCCAATATATACCCTATTTTCCAGATAGGTGCCTAAAGTATTTTTCAATGTTACTCAAATAGGTGCCTAACGTTTTCAATGTTACTCAAATAGGTGCCCGTCGTGATTGTCCGTTAAAAAATCATGTTAGCCAATAAAAACATGATATGTGGTGGCACTAAACATTATTTTTTTTAAATAAATCAAAAATTTTAAAATATCCTAAAATTTTCAAATAATCCCAAAATAGTCACCAAATCCCTAAACCCCCAAATCCAGCCACTACCACTGGCGTTGGGCGCGTTTTTGACGATAGACTAAAGTGCCCTCCCTTTGCCGAACGACCCACACACCGTTCATCGTCCGTTATGCCACCGTTCATCGTGAACTATTCGAATGAATAATTCGACAATTTCGGCTTTCGCACAGTATCGGTCGATCTCTGGCGAATATGTGGTGGGGTAAATGGTCTTGATGGTCTGGTGACGGATGTGGTGGGTGGTGGTGTGGCAATCGGAGGTGAAATCAGGTCATATCGGGATTTGGGTGTTAGGGATGTCAAGTTAGGGTTATTTTGTGAAATAAAGAAAATATTTTATTTTTATTAATTTTTAAATATAATTTCGAAATTTTAAGAAGCTGACACATTTCACTTAACGGTGAAAATTAGTGCACGTTGACGACGGACACCTATTTGAGTAACGTTGAAAACGTTAGGCACCTATTTGGCCCGAAAAATACTTTAGGCATATCTGGAAAAAATATAGTTTGGGCATTTTTCTGCCACTTAAGCCTGAAAATAATTGTGGTGAACTTATGAGAGATAATGGCGAAGAGGGACTAAATTGAAGTGATTTTGAAATATTAAGGGTTGTTTTTTAGAATTAGGACTAAATTATAACAATGTGTAACAATTGAGGGTTAAATTTTTACTATGTCAATTTTATTAATCACTACATCATCCCCTTTAATGGCAACTAACGACAGAGTTACCGTTTTGTAACAAAATAAAAAAAAATAATTATCATTTTGTAACTTTGAAAGTTTGGTTACCAAATTAATTTTTTTGAAAAAGTTCAGTTATTATTTGTGTACTTTACACACACACACACACACACACACACACACACACACACACATATATATATATATATATATAGGGTTAGGATCAACTTACACAATGTAAAACTCTTTAAGTTTTACACATTTTTTGGGTCGTTGGATGGGGAAAATGGATGGCTGTGATTAACTCCTTAATTTTTTTCTCAAGTGATAATCTTCACATATTCTACTATTAATCTCATCCATCTGTTTCACTCATCCAACGATCCAAAAAACGTGTAAAACTTAGATAATTTTACACCGTGTAACTGGATTCTATCCCCATATATATATATATATGATCCATTTATATTATGTAAAGCTCAATTACTCTTACAACTTGTCTCTCTGTGTGTGTGTGAGGGGGGGGGGGGGTAGGATCCATTTACATTGTGTAAAACTCAATTACTTTTATAACTTTTTTGGACCCTTCGATGTTGGTGATAAATGACTAAGATTATTTCCTTATTTTTTCCAAGTGATAATCTTCACATCTTCTACTATTAATCTCATTCATCCACGCGCACGCACACGCGCACGCACGCGCGCGTGCACACACACATACATAGGGATAAGATCCAGTTACACAATGTAAAAAATTTTATGTTTTACACGCTTTTCGATCGTTGGATGGATGAAACGGATTACTGGGATTAATAGTAGAAAATGTGAAGATTATCGCTTGAAAAAAAGTAAGAAGTTAATACCGGACATCCATTTTCTCCATCCAACGATCCAAAAACGTGTAAAACTTAAAAACTTCTACTTTGTGCAAGTGGATCCTGACATATATGTATGTGTGTGTGTACGTGCACGCGCACACCATTGGACACCACTAACACAAGACATCGATCCACACCATTAAAAAATTTTGTGACTTTTAAATTATTATTAAAAATCTCAAGGATTGAACATGTAATTAAAATTATTTTACAACAAAATTAAAATTTTGATTTAATGAACCATTCATATTTTTTATAGTATTTTTAATTAAAATTTTAGAATCAAATCCTCCTTCATCCATAAACTCTAACATCAACCCTAAACTTTTTGTTCTAGTGTTCACCACCATTTCCCTACAATTTCATGGGATTTTGGTGATCAATACCATTCCTATTCCTTAAACAGATAAAACCAAATGTTTTTGGGGCTAGATTTTGTAGTTTTAAATTTTGTGCTTGCTGTATGTAATCACAGGGAAAAAGACTGAAAATAGCTCGAAAGAGATCCAACACAAATGTTCAGCCAAAGATAGGGGAGACCTGCTTCCTGTCAAGCCTTAAAACCCTAATAAACCAAACGACACCGTTTCCTCTCTAGCGCTAATACTCAATGCACTGTTTCATTAATTCTCATTACAACTCTAATTTAAAACAGACAACGACTTAACAGGAATTTAAATGCCTAACGGCTATTTCTGGGAAGAGCTATTGCAAGTGTCTCCTCTTCGAAAACATCCTTGTCCTCAAGGATGGAAGTTGGGAAATCGAAGTTGCAGTTGATGAAGGGATTCCCAGGTAGCATCCTCCGGAAAGACATTGGTCCATTCCACTAGAACCTCAGTGATGGCTCGGCCTCCCTTCTTCCCAATCCTTCTGTCAATGATTCTCAGGGGCTCCTTACTAATTTCTCCATCAGGATTGATAACTGGCAAATCAGACTGAAAATTTGCACTTCCAATATGTTTTTTCAGCTGGGAAACATGGAAAATAGGGTGAACCTTCGAGTCTCTGGGCAGTTGTAGCTTGTATGAAACCATCCCAACCTTACCAATAATGGGTAAAGGCCCAAACGATTTGGGTGCTAATTTCTGACATGTTCTTTGCTTGATGGTCTACTGTCTATATGGTTGTAATTTCAAGTACACCAAATCACCAACCTGATACTCACACTCTGTCCTCTTCTTATCTGATTGCTGATTCATCCTTGCTTGAGCCCTCTGCAGATAGAACTTCAACATTCTCAATGCAACATCCCTATGTTGCAAGCTTCGGTTTACTGAGGCTACATGAGACTCTTCTGCTGTATAAGGCAAATGGTCCATATGTGGTTGACCATATAGGGCTTGATATGGGGTAGTTTGAATAGCAGAATGGAATGAGGTATTATACCACCACTTTGATAGATGCAACCAGTTCCTTCATTCCTTAGGCTTCTCCCCAGTCATGCACCTCAAATAAGCTTCTAAGCATTGGTTCACTTTTTCAGTTTGCCCATAAGTTTGGGGATGGTACGCTGTGGATGGGTTGATCTTCATTCCTAGTTTCCCAAACAACTCCTGCCAGAATAAACTCATGAAAATTTTATCCCTATCACAAACTATGTTCCCAAACAATTCATGGAGTTTGAAAATGTTTTCTATAAATACTTGGGCTACGTCCTTAGCAGTGAATGGGTAAGACAGGGCAATAAAATGTCCATATTTTGTCAGACGGTCTATCACCACCAAGATCACATCCTTCCTTCTTGATGCAGACAGTCCCTCAATAAATTCCATGCTAATCGAGGACCATGCTGACTCAGGGATTGTCAATGGTTGTAGAAGGCCTTTGGGATGCATCAAGTCAGCCTTATTTCTTTGGCAAATGGAACACTCTCTAACCATCCCCTTTACTTCTTTCCTCATCCCTTTCTAGTACACTAGTGCATATATTTTCCTAATGGTAGAATGTGCTCCAGAATGACCTCCTGTGGGGCTTGAGTGAAAGAACTCCAGCAATTCTTTCCTTAGCTTAATGTCCTTGCCTACAACCAACTTCCCTTTTCTCCTTAGTTGTCTCCCATCCCATGAGTATTTAGAATGTCTCCCAGTCCCATCTTTGATCTCTTTAATGATCTTTTTGAGTTTGTCATCTGCCTCTCATGATTTTATTACCCTTTTAAAGAAATCAGTAGAAATACTGCTAACAGCCATGTTCTGAAACTGAGCCACCACTGGTCTCCTAGAAAGTGCATCTGCAACTATGTTGTTGATTCCCTTCTTATAACACACCTCAAAATCATACCCCATCATCTTAATAACCCATTTCTGTTGTGCTGGTGTCACTGCTTGATTCTCAGTGAGGAACCTCAAGCTTTGATGATCTGTTTTAATCTTAAAGTGCCTGTGAATGAGGTAATTAGACCATTTCTTCACTGCCACCAAGGCATCCAACATCTCCTTTTCATATACTGACAGGGCCTAATGCCTCACTCCAAGCCCCTTGCTGAAGAAAGCTAAAGACTTCCCATTCTGAGTCAACACAGCTCAAATGCCCAATTCTGATGCATCAGTCTCTACAGTAAACTCCTTCCCCCAATCTGGCAAAGTTAATGTAGGTGCTGAACAAATAGCTCCCTTAAGCCTCTTAAATGCTACTTCTTCTTTCTGAGACCATTTCCACCCTCCTTTCTTCAATAGATTAGTAAGAGGCCTAGCAATCCATCCATATTGCTTAATGAACCTCCTATAGTACCCTGAGAGCCCCAGAAACCCTCTTAACTTTTTAATTGAGGTGGGTGCTGGCCACTCCAAAATGCATTGTACTTTACTCTTGTCCATGGAAATTACTCCATTAGAGATTACATAACCTAAGTAGTCCATCTCAGTGGCCCCGAAACAACATTTATTCTGTTTAGCAAACAAGCTATGTTCCCTTAGAATCTTCAACACCTCCTCCAGATCCTTCAAATAGGATGACCAGTCCTCAAAATAAACTAAGATATCGTCGAAGAATACCAGTACTGACCTCCTAAGCAACCCTTTGTAAACCTTGTTCCTAAGCCCCTGGAAGGTTGCAGGGGCATTAGTGAGTCCAAATGGCATCACAAGGAACTCATAATGCCCCTCATGAGTTCTGAATGTGGTTTTGTGAATTTCAGGGCCCCACATCCTGATCTGATAGTACCCAGACCTCAAATCCAATTTAGAGAAGACCCTAGCCTTTCCTAACTCATCCAACAACTCCTCAATAACTGGTATAGGGAACTTGTCTTTAATTGTGATTTGATTCAGTCTTATGTAATCAATACACATCCTCCATGAATCATCTTTTTTTTTCTGACCATCATAATGGGAGATGAGAAAACACTTGTACTGTCCCTAATCACCCCTGCTTGCAACATTTCTGCCACCATCTTCTCGATTACATCCTTTTGGACACTAGGATATCTATAGGGTTTTACTTTGATCACAACATTTTCACCCAACAAGGGAATTTTGTGGTCTTGGGCTCTCTCTGGAGGTAAGGTTTTAGGTTCCTCAAAAACATCTAAATACTTACTCAACAATTGTTGCATCTTCTGATCTCCATTCCCAGCTGACCCTTTCATTTCCAATTGTGCATTTAGAACCATTAAGGAAATGGTGCAGGGACTGTTGGTGCTTCTTATCATTTTTGCACAAGCTTTGGCTCCCATCCATTGAAGATATTTAGGACTGCATCCCTTCAGCTCCACCCTTCTCCCATCTTGCATAAACTCCATCTTCAATGCACCAAAATCCCATTTGATGGTGCCTAATTGGGAAAACCATTGTACTCCTAACACTACATCACAGTTCTTCAGCGTGACTACCAAAAAATCAGTCTTGAAGCTATGCCCTTGTGTCTCCCACTCCACTTTCACACATTCCCCTAAAGTGTCCATAGAGTTGCCATTAGCCACAGCTACTTTCAATTGTTTCCTCCTATTGATCAACAGTCCCAACTTCTTGACCATAGCCACACTGATGAAATTATGCGTGCTACCTGTGTCCATCAGAGCAACACAATCCACATTATCCACCTTGATTTGCAGCTTCATAGTTTCCCACTGAGCAGCACCCCACATGGCCTGTAGTGATAGAATAGGTGAGTTTGAAACAGGGCCCTCAATGGCAACCAAGTCTCCATGGTCTTCACAATCGAGAAATTCTTCTTGGTCACCTCCCTCTTCGATCCCTTCCACCATAATTTGATACAACTGGGATTTTTGACATTTGTGACCCGGTGTGTATTTTGCAGCGCACCAAAAACATAGCCCCTTCCGACGTCTTTCCTCGATCTCTGCTGCAGACAAGGCCTTTCCTGTCCCTCTCGACATGCTATTACCAAGGCCCTTAGGGTGTACTGGACTCAGCACCTTCGGGGTCGTGTTCCTGGATGCCACTGATGGAGCAGACGAGTTCACCCCACTGACATATCCTTTAAACCTAAAAATGGTTGGCCTAGGAGGTATCGAAATAGCAGATGGAACCGTCCTGCTAAAATTTGAGTAGGATCTCCGCGAACCAGGGAAAAACATGTTCTCCAAATACTTGGCCATTTGGAAAGCCTCAGACAAGGATGCAGGGTGCAATAACTAAACATACTGGCTAATCTCTACCCTCAAGTGTGCTTTAAATAAACTCAACACATAATCGCCTGGGAGATTTACCTAATTCAACAAGTCTATGAAATCCTCATAGTACCTTTCCACAGAATCTGTTTGCCTCAGCCCCACCAGCTCGGACAAAGGGTCTTCAAACCCTCCTGGAGCGAATCTCTCCTTCATCCTCAACAAGTACTGACTCCATGACAGTTGGTTCATCTCCGTATTGTTATTGGTTGCGAAATGATGCCACTGTAGAGCCTTCCCCTCCAAATGAAGCATCACTGCTCTCACTTTCACATTATCAGGGGTGCGTTCAGCTTCGAAATATTGCTCCACTTTGACAAGCCATCCCCTAAAATCTGTGCCGTCGAACCTAGGGCACATCAACTTGTATGCCAAATTCCCGGTGTAACTCTGGTCGTCATTTTGCTCTTTCGGTGTCTCTGCGTCTATTACCGTCACTTCCGGTCCAATATTGTTCGATGTCGCTCCTATAGGATTTGTTGTTACTTGATTCGAAGAGCTTGGGCCCGTCCCTGGTGCCCCCGGATTGGTCGGAGCCGTGTTCACTAAACCCAATACCTTCCTGATAGAATCATCGAGAAGCTTCTTGAAGTCAACCATCAGCTGGACCTTAAACTCAGCTAGCCTTGTCTCCTCCTTCTCGTCTAACTTCGAAATTTCCGATTGAAGCCGTTCCGATTCCAATTGCCAAGTGGCTGCCTGACTCGATTGTTGTCGTGTCTCCACCATAGCTCGGACCGATTGAAGCTTTGATACCCTTGTAATCACAGTGAAATGGAAAACCCAAATATTGCAAGAACGAAATCAAAATGAGAAATAAACAAAAAGGGGAAAAAGACTGAAAATATCTCAAAAGAGATCCAACACAAATGTTCAGCCAAAGATAGGGGAGACCTGCTTCTTGGCAAACCCTTATAATCCAAACGACACTATTTCCTCTCTAGCGCTAATACTCAACGCACCGTTTCATTAATTCTAATTACAACACCAATTTAAAACAGACAACGACTTAACGGGAATTTAAATGCCTAACGGCTACTTCTGGGAAGAGCTATTGCACTGTACTTGTTAAATTACCTTGTGTGATTCTACCAGTTTGTGTTCGGAGCTAGATTTTGTTCGATTATACATGTTTCTGAGACTTTAAACTTCCTTACTTTTTAATAAATCTATTTCTAATTAGCGAAAAAATTCTTGATTTTCGAGAAATCCTCAAATGATTTACAATAGTTTGGAAGAAAGCAGGGTAGTGGCGATGAAGACCGGAACAAAGTGTTTAGGGTTGAAAGGTTAGGGTTTGTTGATGATTAAGGATTTGATTCTAATATTTTAATTAAAAAATAATATACTATTATGAATATTTATTTATGGTGGATATCCAAGTATTAAATGAGACTTTATTGTACTTTATTATTAGAGTTTAATGTCCATTGATATTAAGGTTTTCCCCTTGTGCCTATAAATATAGTATTGGAGAAAACATTGTACACAACCCTACATTGGGGATGTAACCCTTATACCAGCCTATGCATGAAGTCTAATTTCGGGAGATCACATTCTATACCAAAAACTTCTGGTAAAAATATTTACAAAATAAAGTCTCAAAATATATAATAATTATAAACCATAAACATGTTATCAGTATTCAACCTAAAACCATATTAGAATTTATTTACAAAATATGCCACATCGAGCATTATAGTAAAGTATATTATATTAGAATATAGGCTCATGTCACTGAATAAAGAAAGTCTATAAGATAGAAACAATACAACAAAAGAGTTATACGAAATGTGTCGATCTTCCAAGTGCCAAGTCCGGAAAGCCTATCCAAAAGTATTTGAAAGAGGGAAAAGTTTGAGGTGTGAGCTAGGGAGCTCAGTGTGTTCCAATAAGTGCATATAAACATTTAAATATTTCAGATATGCATAAATTATTTCAATAAGTCATGATATAAGGGCAACCAAAATTTTCATTTAAAACATAACTATCCTCCAACCGAACATCGATATGTAATTCCCTAAAAACTGCATCCTGAAGGACTTATCCTAGGCTCGTGGGCGTAGGAGCATACCTAAGAGGCTGCCTTAGGCCCAGGCAGACTTACCCTAGGCCCATTGGGCATAGGAGATTAACATAAGAATTTACCAGCTGGATCAAGGTTGTACCTGTAGAGACTTCAAATCATACCAAAAGTATACCCCAAGTAAAATAGTTTATAACAGAAAGTAATATCATCAGACATCAGGTGGCAGACATGTATTTATTTCATTAATACAGGTATAATTTATCTCAAACTCAAATCAGACATAGATCATACTTTCAAACATATAAAGTAGACATGCTTTCAAAATAAAAAAGTAACCATGTTCAAACTAGGGACTGTTTCATAATATATATATATATATATATATATATATATATATATATATATATATATATATATATATATAGCACAAAACTGTTATATAGCAAAAAAGTAACACACCTTAAAAAGCTGGTCGGAAGGGTCTACTATCTATTTGCCTCAGTATGCTTTGCATCGATGCTAGATCCTAGATCACAACAGAACATTGTTACTACAAGAGAAATAAATTCTAACTGAATAATTTCACTAGGTTTCAAAGATTATACAAGTAACAATTGGTGCATGCTGGGGAGCGAATCAGGAGGAGCTGGGCTGAGTAGTTGAACAGTCGGGAGAGTCTCGAGTACTTTTAATTACACAAGAGTCTGTATCAGTCTTTTATACAATATAAAGACCCTTAAATCAATAGCTTAATACATTTGCATGTTGGGATTAAAGTCAAATTCGGAGGATTTCGGGTTAGAATTTCGCAAAACAAACTTCAAAACGGACTCATGACTTTGAAAATCCCAAAATATTAGTTTTTGGAAAAAATTAACTTTTTGGTCAAACTCAATAGTCAATGGTCAAAGTCTACTGTCAACGGTCAGAGTAAACTTAGTTAATTAGGATGGGTTGACTCAGACAAGT
The DNA here is from genome assembly GCA_958450335.1 of Hibiscus tridactylites. Lineage (NCBI taxonomy): Eukaryota > Viridiplantae > Streptophyta > Magnoliopsida > Malvales > Malvaceae > Hibiscus > Hibiscus tridactylites. The sequence goes on from OY288281.1 coordinate 53,038,593, forward strand.
TGACTCATACGGGCTTACTCGGACGGGTAGACTCGGTCAAACGGGTCAGGCCATAGGTTATCGAGCCTAAGCATGTTGGTTCAATTTCACTAGACTAATTTAGGGTTTGGCCAGACCAGGTCTAGCATCGGTCTTCCGGTTCAGACCGACTAGCACCACATACGGTGGTCGAAAAACACCCATAAGCGGCGCGTGCTCGCCACGCACGAGTCAGATTGATTGGAAATTCATCAAAATGTAGAAAACAATAAGATTGGCTTGAGTAAAAATGATTCTCGAGGCTAAAGATGGCTGAAACCCAAACTCAGAAACAATACTTCTCTTCATCGTAGCTTCTAGTAGCTCTCCACGGTAGCCGGTGAGAGATCTCAGCGATTGGAGGGTCGGGCCTTGGTCACGAGATGACAACGAACACCTGGCAGTGCAGTGCACGACCGATGTACAACAACAGAAACGTCAAAAACAGAGGCGACGCTTGGGTTGTTCTCAGAATTTTCAAACTGCTGCCCACGACGAACGGCGACGCTAAAGCGCAAGTGGCAGCCAGGAAGGAGACCAGCGTGAGGCGACGATCACGTCGACACTGGCAGTGAGAGCTACGATAGGATGGTGGGGCAGATTGGAGCTAGAGAAAGTGGTGGGTTAGGTGAGAGCGTTTGATATTCTAGAAAGATACAATATTTTTTTTAGATTCCAAATGGCATTCATGGGGGTAGTTCAGAAGTTGACTTTTATTTATTATTGGTTCAGACCTATTAGACAATGGTTAAAATAAAATAAGAGCAAACTAAATGAAGAGTATCCTTAGCTCAAATGGTTAAGTCAAGGGAATACATAGCTAAGGGTCATGGATTCAAACCCCTTAATTGCCATTCCTTCTTTTTCTTCTCTTTTTTCACCTTTACTTCTTTTATTTTAATTAAAATCAGAGTGTTACAACTCTCCCCCTAAAATAAAATTTCATCCTCGAAATTTACCTGAGTCAAACAGATGTTGGAATTGCTCCCTCTATGATTCTTCAGTCTCCCAAGTAGCTTCCGCAGGGCTACGATTACTCCACTAAACTTTAATTCATTGGGATACGTCTATTCCTTAAAACCCTCTCATCGTAATCTAAAATCTGTATCTCCTCCTCTTTATAGGATAAGTCTGGCCTCAACTCCACATCATGGACTTGAATAATGTGACTCGGATTCGGGTCATGGATTCAAACCCCTTAATTGCCATTCCTTCTTTTTCTTCTCTTTTTTCACCTTTACTTCTTTTATTTTAGTTAAAATCAGAGTGTTACAACTCTCCCCCTAAAATAAAATTTCATCCTCGAAATTTACCTGAGTCAAACAGATGTTGGAATTGCTTCCTCTATGATTCTTCAGTCTCCCAAGTAGCTTCCGCATGGCTACGATTACTCCACTAAACTTTAATTCATTGGGATACGTCTATTCCTTAAAACCCTCTCATCGTAATCTAAAATCTGTATCTCCTCCTCTTTATAGGATAAGTCTGGCCTCAACTCCACATCATGGACTTGAATAATGTGACTCGGATTCGGGTGGTATTGCCTCAACATAGACACATGAAAAACATTATGAATACGACTAAGGTGATGACACAACTCAAGTTGATAGGAAACTTGGTCCCACACTCTTCAGAATACGATACGACTCAATGAATTTCGAACTCATCTTGCTTTTACGTGCAAACCTCATAACTTTCTTCCACGGGGATACCTTTAGAAGGACCTGTTCACCGATGACATAAGACTTATGATTGGCAATGCCTCCCTTAGACGATAATAGATCAATTTGACAGTCTCCGCAATCTTTCGGACTAACTCTGGACCTAAAGTCTTCCTATCATAAAACTCAGTCCAACATATAGGAGTATGATATTTACGACTACACAGAGCCTTATACGGTGCCATGCAGATACTATCCTGGTAGCTATTATTATAAGCAAACTCTGCCAAAGTCAAGAAGTCTTCCCAACTACCACGAAAATCAATCACACATCCCCGTAACATATTTTCCAAAATCTGAATCACCCTCTTTGACTGACCATCAATTTACGGATGAAAGGATGTACTAAAATTCAGACGTGTACCCAAGGCCTCCTACAAAGCCTGCTAGAATCAGGAAGTAAACCTCGAATCTCGATCAAAGATGGTAGACAAGGGCTCACCATGCAGTCTGAAAATCTCAGAGATATACAATCTAGCCAACTTATCCATAGAATAATTAACTCGAACAATAATGGAGTGAGGTGACTTGGTGAGTCGGTCAACAATCACCCATAAATAATCCTTTTTAGAAGGAGTCAGAGGTAGACCGGTTACAAAATCAATCGTAATATGGTCTCATTTCCACTCGGGAATCTTAATGGGCTGCAACAGACCAGACAGATGCTGATGTTCTGCCTTAACCTGCTGGCAAGTCATACATTGCGACATATAATCAGAGATATCTTTCTTCAAGCCAACCTAACGGTACATCTGCCTCAAGTCCTGATACATCTTATCCTAACCTTGATACATAGTATAAGGACTGTTGTGAGCTTCGCTAATAATAGCTCGCTTCAAGTCGGCATCATCAGGCCACCAATAAATACCCTTGAAGCACAAAACTCCATCCTAATCAAAAGCATAAACAAATATGGATCACTGCTCAACCTATTGTATGACAAGAAGTAAAGAACTGTCTATGAGTTGATTGGCCTTAATCTCATCGGCCAAAGTTGGCTTAGCCTGAAACTCTGCTAGTACATTTCCATTATCGAATATACTAATCCTGGAAAATAAAGACCTCACAGCTAATATGATCTTACGGCTCAAAGCATCGGCAACAACGTTGGCTTTCCCCGGGTGATACTCAATCACGCAGTCGTAATCTTTAAGAAGCTCAAGCCAACAAAGCTATCTCAGATTAAGTTATTTCTGTGTAAGAAGATACTTCAGGCTCTTATGATCGATAAAGATATAACACTTTTCTCTGTAGAAATAATGTCTCCAAATCTTCAGGGGAAAAACCACATTGGCCAGCTCTAGGTAATGGATAGGATAATTACACTCATGCGACCTCAATTGACGTGATGTATAAGAGACTACCTTCCCACTCTACATCAGTACACAACCAAGTTCGAAGTGCGAAGCATCGCTATAGACTGAGAAATCCTTTCCATGCTCGGGTTGTGTTAGAAACGGAGCTTGAGTCAAAGTTGTCTTCAGTTTCTCCAAGCTCGCTTGATGAGCATCAGCCCAGACAAAAAGGAACATTCTTTCTCAACAGCTTTGTCAAAAGGGCAGCAATGATGGAGAAACCCTCGACAAAGCGTCGGTCATGCCCAGCTAAGCCCAAGAAACTATGAATATCATAGACATTCTTGGGTTGCATACAACTAGTAATGCCCTTGGACTTACTTGGATAAACTTGAATACCTTTTGCAGACACAACATGACCAAGAAAAGTCACTTCCCTGAGCAAAATTCACACTCGCTAAACTTAGCATATAGACGGTGGTCCCTCTGGGTCTGCAAAACAATCCTTAGATGCTCAACATTATCTGCCTCTGTCTGAGAATATACCAAGATATCATCAATAACCACCACAACAAACTGGTCTATATAGGGCCAGAACACACGGTTCATCATATCCATAAAGGTAGCTGGTGCATTAGTTAGACCAAATGGCATCACTTGGAACTCGTAATGACCGTATCTGGTACGTATGGTAGTCTTAGCAACATCATAAACTTTTATCTTCAATTGATAGTACCTAGATCGAAAATCAATCTTTGAGAAAATTGTGGCTCCCCGATATTAATAAAAAAAATCATCAATCATGTGTAACTGATATTTATTCTTCGTGGTCAACTTGTTCAACTTCTCATAATCAATGCATAACCGGACTGAACCATCCTTCTTCTTAATAAAGAAAACTAGAGCTCCCCAAGGTGAAGAGCTAGGTTGAATAAAACCTTGATTAAGCAGCTCTTACAACTAAACTTTCAACTCCTTAAGCTCAGGTAAGGAGCCATGGACACAGGTGTAGAACCTGGATAAGTCTCAATCTCAAACTCGACATCTCTATTCGGAGGTAACCCAGGAAACTCCTCAGGAAAGACATCAGGAAACTCATTAACGGTGGGAATTTCCTCAATCTTAGATAGAGAACCTTTTGTATTCATGAAGAAAACAATGAAGGTCTCATATCCCTTCTGGATCATCCTGTTAGTAGTTAGAGCAGACACCACATTGGACAGATAACCTTGACGCTCACCAACTAATACTACCGATTGACTATCAGAAGTCTTCACGATGGCCCTTTTTTCACTCACAAACTAGACTAACATGATGTTTAGACAACCAATCCATACCCAGAATCATATTGAACTCCTCTAACGGTAGTTCCATAAGGCAAACTAGAAAGATTTCCCCTTGAACCTTAAGAAGGCAAGGCCTAAACACTTTATCCACAGTCACTGACCAATCCACTAGGCTCATAACTGTAACAACACTATCTGTGGATTCAATCGGAATTTGAAGGTCTCAAGATACAGATCTCGAAATATAGGAGTGGGTGGAACCGTTATCGAGCAATGTAAAGTATGGAACATAATAAATGGTAAATGTACCTGCAATGACATATGGCTCATCTCTGTCATCCTCTTGTCCGGTAGCATACACAAGAGTTGGCTGTCTAGCCTCATATAAAATCGGTCCCTCACTCTGATGTGATCGGGCTCTACTATTAGTCTTGGTAGCAGATCTAGAAGGTTTACTCTGATTACGACCCCCAGCCGGAGTTTGAATAGAAGTCCGTGAACGTGCAAGAGTCTGAGAGGATGCCCGATACGCATAAGGTGGATCTGGGAAACTCTTCAAGAAATGCTCTTTAGATCCACAACAGAAAAAAGTATACATCATCTTCCTACACTATCCTCGATGCCATTTACCATAATGCTCACAAAATGGCATCTGTGAGAAACTTGATGACCTGCCTCGACTAGCTAAAGAGGGTGGAGGGACTGCAGGCCTAGAACTAGTATTACACCTTTGAGAAGCGGTAGTACGAGCCTTATTACAAGTACGTGTATAAGACTTAATGGTAGAAGGCCTCATAGATCAATCTCGATGAACTCTACCACCCTCTGTGGCCAGTAACTCAACCTCCTCTAAATCTTTCACACCTCTCCACCACCTTATCAAAATCTTCATCAAGATGGCAAATAACCTATACACACATCTCATATCTGAGACCAAGTGCAAACTTACGAAACTTTTCCTTCTCAGTAGGTACCAAACTAGATCCAAATCTCAACAAGTTCAAGAACTCCGTCTCATACTCTGATATAGTTATAACCTTTTGTGTCAAATTCCTGAACCGCTCTCGCATCTCCCTCAGGTAACGCTCTTCGATGAAACGGCTCCTAAAGCGCTCCTTGAAGAAGTTTCAGGTCAAACGAGTGGCAAGGACGCTGCTCACTACAGACTCCCACCAAGTGTGGGCATTCCTATAAAGCATAGAAACAACTCCCAAATATCTCTTGGGTGGCTCAAGACCCAATGAATCCATGCTTCTCTCAAGATCATAAAGCCACTCATCTGCCTCAGTCGAGGCTCATTCAATAAGGGCTTCGAATGTCCTAGCCCCATTAGTGATCAAGGTTTGAGAAATTGGGATTTCATGTATGACACCAGCAGCTCTAACCACACCCTAGACCAACTGTAAGAACTACCTGCTGAGAGTCTCATCGGTCAATATCGTCGATGGCTTAGTACTGGACGCAGGTGCTCCTCTAACCGGAGTCATCGTATCTATATCAGAGGCAAGCGGTGGATCTATCGGAGCTGTAGGGCCTCTAGGGGTAGGAGGATATGTAGTGGCTGGGGGATCTACAAGGGCTATAGTTTGCTAGCCATATCATCAATTGGGTTGGAGAATCTGTCGGCTCGACCTCGCCCGCGGGCAGGTGAACAACCCTCTCTGGTGCTCATAACAAAAGCTCTCAGGCTATCTATACAAAGGTAAAACCTAGGGTTAGAACTGGCACTGGAGTACTATACACATTTAAACATATAAAAATTGGTGACATGGCCTTTTAGAAAAATATTTCTAAAATGTTTTATAAAAATATTTTATTTAAGACCATTTCATAGTTCGAGGTTTATAAAACTAAAAGCTCCGATACCAACTAAATGTAACCCCCTATATCAACTTATGCATTAAGTCTAATTTCGAGAGATCACATTCCATACAAAAATTTTCCGGCGAAAATATTTACAAAGTAAAGTCTCAAAACAGATAATAATTATAAACCATCAACATATTACCAGATATTCAACATAAAACCTTATCAGAATTTGGTTACAAAATATACCACATCGGGCATTATAGTAAAGTATATTATATCAAAATATAGGCTCATGTCACTAAATAAAGAGGGTCTGGAAGATAGAAACATTACAACAAAAGAGTTATACGGAATGTGTCGATCCTCTAAGTGACAAGTCTGAGAAGTTTATCCAAAAGTATCTGAAAGGGAGAAAAGTTTGAGGTGTGAGCTAGGGAGCTCAGTGTGTTTCAATAAGTGCAGATAAAACATTTAAATATTTCAGATATGTATAAATTATTTCAATAATTCATGATATAAGGGCAACCAACGTTTTCATTTAAAACCTAGCTACCCTCCAACCGAACACTGATATGTAGTTCCCCAAAAACTGCATCTTGAAGGACTTACCCTAGGCTCGTGGGCGTAGAAGCCTACCTAAGAGGATGCCTTAGGTCCAAAAAGACTTACCTTAGGCCCATTGAGCATAGGAGCTTAATAGAAGGATTTACCAGCTGGATCGGGTTGTACCTGCAGAGACTTCGAATCATACCAAAAGTATACCCCAAGTAAAACAGTTTATAACAGAAAGTAATATCATTAGACATCAGGTTGCAGACATGTATTTATTTCAGTAATACAAAAATCATTTATCTCAAACTCAAATTAGACATAGGGCATGCTTTCAAACAGATAAAGTAGACATACTTTCAAAACAGAAAAGTAATCATTTTCAAACTAGGGAATATTCCATTATATATATATATATTCAAAGAAAACATTTTACTTTTTGGTCAAAGGAAATAGTCAATAGTTAAAGTTAACTGTCAACAATCAAAGTCAACTGAGTTGACTCATATGGGTTGACCCGGGCGAGTTGACTCGGTGAAACGAGTCGAGTTAGACGGGTTTGGATTGGGTCAGAAAAAACGGGTTGGGTCAACTATCGGGTCAAACAGTTTGAGTCTGGGCCATAGGTTATCGGGCCTAAATAGGTCGGTTCGGTTTCACTAGTCCGATTCAGGTTGTGGCCAAACCAGGTCCATCATTGGTCGGCCGGTTCAGACCAACGAGTACAACATACGTTGGTCAGAAAACACCCAGAGGCAGTGTGTGCTCACCACGCGCATATCAGATTGATCCAAAATTCACCAAAATACAGAAAACAACAAGATTGGCTTGAGTAAAATTGATTCTCGAGGCTTACCGAGGTTGAAGTCAGCTGAAATCGTTCAAAACACAAACCGAGAAATAATACTTCCTTTCGTCGTAGCTTCCAGAAGCTCTCCACGACAGCAGCTGAGAGATCTCGGCAAGTGGAGGGTCGGGCCTTGGTCGCGGGATAACGGAGAACACCGTGACGGTGGCAGTGGCAGTGCAGTGCACAACCAACGTATGGCGATGGAAACGCCAAAAACAAAGGTTTCACTTTGATTGTTCTTAGAATTTTCAAACCATTTCCCAATACGAATGGTGGTGCTAACGCGCGACTAGCGTCCAGGGACGAGATTGGTGTGAGGCAGCGATCACATCGACAGCGACAGAGAGAGCTATGGCATATTGGTGGGGTAGATTAGAGCTGGAGACGGTGGTGGGTTAGGTGAGAGCGTTTGATATTCTAGAAAGATTTGATATTTTTTGTTTTGATTCGAAATTTCATTTATGAAGGTAGCTGAGAGGCTGGCTTTTATTTATTATTGGTTCATATCTATCAGACAATGGTTAAAATTAAATCAGAGCAGATTAAAACCAAGAGTAGCCATGGCTCAAATTGTTAAGTTAGGGGAATACACATCCAAGGGTCACGACTTCAAACCCCTTGGCTATCATTTCTTTTTTTTTTCTTCTCTTTTTTGTCACCCTTACTTCTTTTATTTTCATTAAAATTAGAGTGTTACAGAGAATATAATACAAGTTCCTCTCTTTGTCTCTCATCTTTCTCTTGTTCTTGTTATTCTTTCCATTTCGGATATGGAAGCAAACCATGAGAGGTCCTCATTGTTCGGATCCTAAAGACGTTACCGAAAAGAATTCAATTCTAGGGTGAACCAAAGATAAGTTTTTCCCTCAATTGTTTTACTTATTGATTGCCTTTTTCTTTATATTTTAACTTGGTTTTTAATTTTTGAAAAGCATGGAAGCATGCTTGATTGTATTTGAGCATTGGGCAGAGATAAGTTTGTGACTTCTCACAAATCAAAAGAAGAATTCAAAGAGATGGGGAGGTCGTGTTTGGTTGTATTTAATCAATATTGTGCACGATTTCGCTCAAGGAATTGATCTCTCAATCGATACAAATCCATGTCAAGGGGATCATGGGGGAGAAGATGATTATCAATCTCCACGTTATCTGCATGGTGACAAGGAATACAAAACAAAGCAAAGGTCCCCAAGTCCTTGGAGAATGGCCGCCATAATCCACATTATGAGAGAGATGTGTGCAGCATGTCTAACAGTCCAAGGCATGTCAATTGCAATCCTTCAGGTTTTACATGACATGTTTAAATGGCTTGAAAAGAGACAAGACATAAAGAGATTATGAGAAGTTGTCTTGGTCATTTGCTATGGCCCTATTGTCATCGAGAGGAAAATCAATATCGGTAAACTCTACTTTTATTTTTATGCTTTAAACTACGGTTTTAAAGTGCGATAAATCATGGTGATTTTGAATATACAAGAAAATGGATTTTATTTAATGAATTTTAATAGTATGATTGTTATAAAAGTTTATATTTGCTCAAAAGCAATAATTCTTCTGTTTCAGAAAACTCAACTATAGACTTCTCCCAAGTTTAGATTACAAAAATTCATCTTGATAAGAATTTTATGGGAGACATTCCATGAAGTGAATGCAAACATAATGTTTATTCCATGCTTTTAATGAATTTATTTCATTCCTTGAAGTGAATGCAAACAAGATAATTAACTATATGGTTAGTGAATAAAACTCAACTATTTGAATGTCTCAAATTAAATTGAAATTTTGTTGTTAGAGTATCACTGATGAAAATATGTTAATAAAAACATACTCCACTTTTCATGTAAATAACGTTGTCCTGCAAACACAATATCGTGAAAATCGGTTTTAATAAATATTTTGAGTTAATATTTTGTCTTCTTGTGGCTGAGCAAAACAATGAGTTACGAATATAAAATCATGAATATCGTCATATTGGCTTTGCTCCATTCCCTAAAGTGAAAGTGACATTTTATATCAGAAAGAATAAAAGCCACGCTAGCCGTTGTAGTCATGATTGATTCCATGAACATAGACATGGACAATATGGTCATTTTAAGAATGCTTATACCCATAAGAAGTGCGGTTATAAGGATGTCAAGCGTAATAATGATCATTCTAAGGAAATGAAATATTTTTTATTACCAACGCAATGGTAAAAACCATTAGTCTCGACTTGTTGTACACTGAAAAAAATCAACAATCATTGAATAATAAAAGAAAGAAAATAGAAGCAAATTTTGTTTGCGAAAATGACGAAGATGATATTGGTTCAACTCATTTGGACGTTGTTAATTTCCTTGCAAACCTTGAAGGGAATAAATCATCTTCTAATTATTCTCATAACCTTGAAAGAATTATTTAAATTTTAATTTATTTTGCTTTATGTTAATTTACTTTACAGAATAATTATTTATGTTTTATATTTATATTTATATATGTATATGTATATATATTGTGATATTTATTTATTTTGTTTAACTTGATTATTTATCAAATACAATTTATGGTGCAGATTTATGCTTAGCATAAGCATGAGAAATATTTTCACATTTAAATACAAGGGAAAATGTGAATATTATATCTAAAAGTACTAAAACTATTGATGCTCCAAAAGAGCAATACGTTCTTGAGAGAAAGCACATTATGAAAGGTTCTAATTGTGAATATTTTAATAATTACCGCTAATGGTAATAACATCGTCATCATCATACGTGAAAATTTTAAGAGAGCAATAAGAGTTCTCAAAATAATCCTTTGAGAATCATAAATAACATATGTTATCAATTGACATATGAAATAAGTCAATGTGTATATAAGTTCTGGTAGCCAAAAAATTAGTTGAAAACGTTAAAAAGCTATATATTGCTACCAAAATAATAATTTTCATTGAAAGCTCCAGAAGAGCTAAATATATTTCTACTCAAAGGAACAATTTTTGGTGGAAATGTATTATCAGATTCCAAAGAACTTATATTTCAAAATTTGTACTAGACATGTAAAAGTGAGATTGAATCACATGTTATGGTAAACTAGAAGTTTACAAATTCAAATATATATATATATATATATATATATATATATATATATAGTTGGCATGATCGGTTACACCATCCTGATTAATAATGATGTGAAAAATTATTGAGATTTCCATGCACATATATTAAAAGAACATGAAGTTCTTGTGTTGCTTGTTCTCAAAAAAATTGATTAAGATCCCACTTACCAAAAGAACTTAAAGTTCTTGTACTAAAGTTGAGACTCTGTGTCTTCTACATCTGAATGAAAATGGGCTCATTTATCCAAAATGTAGAAATTTTTACATGATTTTAGTAGATGCATTTACATATGTATTATCAACTTACAACCAAAAGTTTGTGAGATTGATTATAAAAGATTCAGATTATGCAATTAAGACTATACGTCTTGCTAAAGCTAGTGTGTTTATATTTTAGGCTATATCAGTTGAAATAACTATACGAAGCCTATTGATTATGAAAAAAAAACAGTTTAGTGAAATTTTGATTAGATGTCTCCTCTTTAATAGCTAAACTATGAGAATAAAACATTTATTATCTATATAGTATTTCACATATAGCAACAGTTATACGCATCAAGCCAATGAGTTATAATAAAACTCCCCATTGTGGTTGGTTTTTGTTAGAAGCCATATGTTTCCCATTTTAGAATTTTTGAATGTGTGATATATAGTTGAATTGCTCTAGCATAACACACAAAATGGGTATATAAAAAAGGTTGAGAATATATATTGAGTATGAATCTCCTTTTATGTTTAAATTCTTAAAAGTTTATTGGAGAATCATTTATGACATGATTTTCTCAACATCAGGGGAGAGAATAATAAGCTAGGTGAAGAAAAATGAATTATCATTCTTTAGATCCTCGTATATGAATCGAATGTTCATAAGATAATTCATGTTATTACATGTCAACTGTCAAACATATTTACTGATCTAATGGGAGTAACCAAGTCTCATATACCAACTAAAAATGCTTCAAATTTGAATTGAAATCCCAAAAGGATAACATGTTAGAGCGAATAGATGTAAATCATGCTTGAAGCATGATTGCTGAAATTGGTTCCAATGATCAAAATTCTCGTAAACGAAAAGTAGTATGAGATGGTCATATAATGGATGTGGGTGCTTCTCAAGAGACCCAGGACATAACTAATTATAAAACTCTAGAAGAGTTTCACGTACCTAAAATAAAGATTGAAATGAGATCTCGACAAGTTATGTCAATACAAGAAAAGAATGGAACCGAAATAGATAAGTTTTCGACAACGATTTTAAAAACAATATTTCTATATAAGTAAAGAAACAAAATGAGGAACATGTATAGAAATCTATCCAGAAGTATAGTTATTGAAATGGACATTGTAGAAAGACACTTTGAACATCCAAAGAGAAGTTTTTGGACTAACAGTCCAAACACCTAAAGATATAATGCAAGTGTGGCCTAGATAAGTAGTCGTAAATATGACTTGAATTATGATTTATGAAGAATTTTAATTGGTTCATTGTGGATGCAATTACTTTGGTAGTTATGAAATATTTTATATTCGTCTAATTATTTTATGGATCCCTAATTGTCCTTGAAGGATTTTATAAAGGAGTTTGAATCAAGATTCATTATGATAATTAGAATATTATTAACTCTTGAGGAGCTTCAAATTGGAAACTCATGAAAAGCTTTCAAAAGCATTGGATTATTTAACGAGGCAAAAGAAGTCTTATCTCAACCTGATCATCGACCACGTAAATATGAATTTTTTCCATGAATGCACACATGCTGAAAAAATCTTAAAAAATCCGATATGGATAAAACATATCTATTGAGTACCCCAATAATTCTAAGATTGTTGGACGAGAAAAAATATGATTTTATATTCTGTTGGTCTAGAAGAATCATATCTTAGTCGGTCTAGAAGTACCATCTAAATGTCACAAAGACCATTACCTTTAGATCTTTCAAAACTTGATGTCTCTTCAAATCATGCAGAAATGATTGGTTCGCACGAGGCAAAGCCGAAAATGTGTTTGGCTAAACATATCCAGAAGATATGTGAATTGTTTTCACAAGATAAGATGCAAGTTATCTTGTGTAAAGATTATGAAAAATTTATATCTCAATCGAAAGGGAATACATCAAATGTGACAAAATATAACATATTTCTCCTAAGTTTTATCCTTCACGATCTTAAGAAGAATATTATTTGACGAATCCTTTTATGCATTAATTCGGAAGATTTATTCACTATTGCATAGTCTACTTCAACATTTGAAGATTGTATTCAATATTAAAGTATAAGATTCAATGATCTAATGTGATGTTTTCATGAGGAGTAAATACGCATTGCACTCTTTTTCCCTTAACTGGAATTTTGTCTCAATGAGTTTTTCTGTTGAGGTTTTTAATGAGGCAACATGTTATGCGTATCAAAGATGAGTGCCTTGTTTTCTTTCACTAAGAATTTTTTCCCACTGAGTTTTTATCTTAGTAAGGTTTTAACGAGCCACACTATCTTCATGGATATCCAAGGGGGAGTATTATGAATATTTATAGTGGATATCCATGTATTAAATGAGACTTTAATGTACTTTATTATTAGGGTTTAATGCTCATTGATATTAATCCCCCTCACACACACACACATTCTTTTTCACATGTGTGAGTAAGATTTGTAATGTTATTTAATAAAACAAATATATATATAATATTATTTTTAAAGAATGTACTTTTGAGGATAAAATATAAAAGGGTCAAGGAATTGATCAAAAGAAAAAAATACAAAAAATTACAGTTAACGACTAAAGTGAATAAAATAAAAAGTAAAAAGAGTAAATTGCCAAAAGAAATTTTTTGTTAAACATGTGAATTAAAGTTACATAGATATTATATTAGTGGTAGTGGAGCATGTAGTTTAAATTTGGTAAAAAAAAGACTTAAAGCGAAGGAGGAATTGAATAAATGAGAAAATCATACAAAGTTGAAGGGCGAAATTGCGAAAATAGGAAATATATATTCAAAAATATGAATTAAATCTAAATAGGTATTCTATAGTGGTTTAGAAGCATGTGGTTCAAATTTGGTCAAAATGACTTAAAACAAAAGAAGAATTGAATGAATGAGAAAATCATACAAAGTTGAGGGGCTAAATTGTAAAAATAGGAAACATATTTGTAACCCCCTCGTCCCGGTCTGGTCGGATGACCGATCCGAGTGGGCCACACGGGGAAAACCGAAGCGAAACCCATTAAGGCTTCCCCTCGGTTAGCGACCCAGAAAATTTCCTTTTTATTTATCTTGTCTAATGGCATAATTAAATCTTATGTAGGACACAGCAGCGGAAAATACAAACAATGTAACATACACCGACCAACCAAAACATTAAACAGCTCATTTTAGTCTTTTACAGCAGGCCGTTTCGAAACGCCCTTAGGGTGTTCCGAAACGCCTTGACTTAGTCAACAGGCCAGGGTCAACCATAGGGTGACCGTTTCGAAACAGGGGTGACCCATATCGAAACGCCCTTGACGTCAATATCTCGTGGTCAACGAGATTTGACCGTTTCGAAACATCAAAGGCCCGTTTCGGAACGCCTTTATCTCGTCAATTTCTCAAAATTCCAGTAGCAAAAATGTTCCGAAATGACCCCCATCCGTTTCGAAACGGCAGGCCATTTGCAAAGGAGCCGTATCGGAACAGGGTGACCCGTTCCGAAACGCCCCCTGTCTGCAGACTCGTTTTGGTTGTTTTAAGGCACATGGGTGCCCCAAAACACCCTACAACGTCACAACAACAATTTTAAAGGCAAAACAACATACAAGCATGCTTGAGCAACATCATATCAAGACTAAACACCAAGGCACAACATCACAAGCCACACATCCATACATGTCATTATAGATATTAAGCTTTAACATATCCAACACTTAGGCAATTCTAGATGGCAAGATACTAGCATGGTTTCAAGCAAGGCATGCATCCCAAAAGCCCAATTAACAAACACATACGGGGAGTCTAACATGCTCCTAAACAACAACAACAACAATACATTCTAAAGGCATCATAACACGACACCTATCCTATTGCTTCACTATTACGATCTTTAAATTTAACTATCATACTTGAGCTAACCGTAAGCAACACTTGGAGTCCTTTCCTTGCCTTTGCCACCCACAAGCTATTTATCTGCATTGTCGAACAAAAGAGAGCGTAAGCATAAAAGCTTAGTGAGGGTAAGCTCATAAAACAAACCTTCGACAATGCAGGGTCCAAGCACGAGCTACAACCAAGATAAAATGCATGACCTTACCTGTTATCCACACGAGCCATAAATATAGATGATGCATGATCATATATTCAATTTCATGTCATACTCAACAGGTTTAAAACCACAACATATGAAATCACATATATTAAACCATGTTAGCAACACATCCCAAATCACATTGGCTCACAATTAACCACATATTGGCAACATAAACTACAATCCGTATTGGCACCTAGCTATGACTCGAATACGCGGATAACCGTTGGAACTCACATCCAACAACTCTACCATTACCTGACGGTGGGATTACACTCATCACCGTTCACGCGGAGGGGATTCCACTCATCCTCACGCCTCATTTCACGCGGAGGGGATTCCACTCATCCTCACGCCCGTCGATGGGATTCCACTCATCACCGACACATAGATATATAAGAAGATTTCCGGGCGAGCCCGTACTCCATCTTGATGACTACCATCATCAAGACCACGTGCGCATTTTGACTCACGTGTGCACACTAAACATCCTAATGATCGATCATTTGTACCCAAGCATACTAGTGCCAATACTACACATTTCAATAATCTTTCACAATATCATTTCATAATAACTTATGTGCTTAGCACGTACTCACCATGACTCACCGTCATGCACAAACCACATTTTCATGCCTAACATGTACTCACCATGATCCTCAGATCATACAATCACCTCATAATTTAATTTCACACGTCAACACCACATGTACATCATTGACAATCATATCACATCATATTTTACACATGTGTATAACCATATCATATCTATCATCAACATGCATATAACAATGCACCAAACGTGCCTCAACATACATGTATACAACATATACATAATCAACACCATCACAATTTAACACGAGGCATATACAACCATTAAAGAGTGCAACCAAAGTCTCTAATCAAAGTTTGGGATTAGGCTACCACTCTAATCCCAACTCTAGGTGGGTTTACCAAGCTCATCCTAGGTTCACATGCTTGAACCAAATGCTCAAAACCATTTTAAAAAATATTTAACCACTCACCTTACTTCCTTAAGCAATCCAAGCAAAGCCGAATCAAGTCTCCACAACTTCCGAAATCGTGCCCGAACCTCCCAAGGCCAAATCCGATGTCTCTAATCAATCAAAGGCAATGTATTAACCTCTTAATCAACCACAATTTACTGTTACACATCAGCTCTCAATTCTCTAACATTTTCTCAACAATTCAAAGCCGAAACCTTCCCAAATAATCCCATTTTCGTACTCCAGCAAAACCCAGCCATTACCTCCCAATTTTAACACTTAAAACACTTCAAAACATGTCCAAAACACCCTCATAATGTTGTACAGCCATCAGCCCTTCATTTCCCCACACAAACACTTCAAAAACTCTTAATTTCCACTCCTAAAAACCACCTATAGCAGTAGCTACGGGAATCCCATCAAACTAACATTTTAACCTCTCAAAAATCATCACAAAACATCTAAAAACACCCACCCAATGTTGCTATAACATTAACCCAACAATTTCTCACAAAACCATTCCAAAAACAAAAAATTTTGACACTTTAAATACACCCCTAAAGCCCATTTCGGAAATTCATCAAAATCCAACCAAATTAACATATAATGTGCATTTTAACATGATTAAGCAAAGACCCAACTCAATTTATCAAAACCAAATGAAAAACCCCCTTAAAAATCCAAACTTGATATAAACCCTAATTTTCAAAAGTTCATGGTTTTAAAATCAATGACCATGGATAGATAGGAAATAGAAAGGAGAGTTCGAATATGTGGTTACCTTTCAAAAACCCCTTGAATCGAAGTCGAAATCGAATGAAACATATGCTTGAAAATTGAGAGAATTTGGGGAATGAGGGGTATTTCACGTGGGGGGGGGGAATAAGGGAAAAGAGGAAGAAGATGACAATTTGAAAGTTGTCATCTTTTTTTTAAAAGCCTTTTGGGCAAATTACAACATAAGCCCTTCCCTTTTTATTAAAGTTCAATTACACCACATTTTAGGTTGAATTTATTTTAATTTAATTTTATTGACTCGAACTATAAACCCGGATAACTCCTAACCCCAAAACACGGGCGTTACAACTCTCCCCCACTTAAGGAAATTTCGTCCCCGAAATTCATCGATCACGGAGGGCCACTGAAACATGCACCTCCACACATTCCTCTCTCACCACAACATACTAACCAACTCGAAAGACTTACCACACAACCATAGATCTCTGATGCTAAGATCTCGACTGATCCTTCGTTGCACGCAATTTCAAACTCAACTCAATCTCTTCAATAAACATAGCACGGAACAGATCTGACTCACACTTTCGAATCACAGATACACATGACACATCACAACCCTTTTCTAACTCTGATGGTGGTTGCAACAAACAGACAACAGAACTAGCCTGATTCATAATCTCATACAACACTGTTTGAACACTTGACTCATAACTTCCTCTAACTGACCATCTGACTTCAACAGGTAACCAAACACTATACAAACGTCTTCAAAATAATCTAGCAGAAATTTCGGATCTTTATTACCCACTTCCATTAAGAACCTTCCACGGATGTAACAACTAGAAGTAAACTGTCGTATGCTTCGGCCAACATAATACATCTCAAAACGCTATGCCAATCAGTACAACAATTCTGTCTCTAACAATACAAACTCTACCATCTCTGAACTATATTCTGAAGGTCTTCGTTCTGCCATGTCTTGCACGTGAGGTGCCAAGAATCTGTCTTGCGACTGTCTCTCTTCAAGCATTCTGACTCAATGTAGGTTTAACATGAAACTCGGCCACAAAATTACTATCATTTGGTAAACTGAATCTGGCAAACACAGCTCGCAACCCTACTATTAATCTAACAACAAATATAACTCGGAACATCGGTCACTACGTAGGCTCTCTTCAAATAGTACTCAATCTTGCGATCACAGTCTTCAAGCAATTCTAACTACTCATGTTGTTCAAGTTCCAACCATTCCTAAGTCTTCAAATATTTCAAGTTCTGATGATATGTACATACAAACTGTGCATTTCTTACTACACAAGCTTTGTCTCCAAGTCTTCGAATCAATTACAACTGTAGTTAACTCTATGTCTCATATTGAATAACTCTTCTCACGGTCTTCCAACTATCTTGATGAACAAGCCACAATCTTCTGTCTTGCATAAACACACAACCTAACTCTACATGTAACACAACACTATGGTTCACAAATTCTTTCTCTGACATGGGCTGGATCCAAGTCGAAGCTTTCATTAAAGTTTCTTTCGGTTTCTCAAGGGCTCATTGTCTCGCATCTAACCTCACAAACTGAACATTCTCCTGTAGCAATCTATCAATGGAGCGACTATCTTCAAAAGACTATTTACAATTCTCTGAAAGTAACAATGCTAGACCTAGGAACTATAGATATCTGCCACAGTCTTCAATTTCTTCCAACTCACGTCTTCTTTTGCCTATTTGGGATTTACACTAACACACTCGGCTGAACTACATGTCCTAGGAGAACATCTTCATTACCTCGAAGTTCACGTTGCACAACTTGGTATACAATTAATTCTCTAATAGAATCTACCACACTAGCTTCAAAGCTCGTCATGATCTTCTTCGGTACTTGAATATACTCATGTGTCAACTATGAGAACTACTACAACTGATCAAGGAACTCGGGAATTATTCTGTTCAACATCTCTATGAAGGTAACTAATACACTAGTCAAACAAAACGGCATAACTCAGAGCTCAAGGTGATCACATCCTGCCCCTAAAGCTGTCTTCGGTACTCCAACTTCTCCCACTTCCAACTGGTAGTAATCGAATCTCACATTAATCTTCGAAGGACTGAAGCGTACACTAACTGATCAACAAATCATTGACACTCGGAAATGAATACTAATTATTCACTATCACTTGTTTCAACTGTATGTAATCTGAACACATTCTCGTACTGTCACTCTTTCTTCTTCACAATTTACACTGTAGAACTCTGCGATGATGCACTAGGCCTAATGAATCTAAGGTCTAACGAGTCTCGAAGTTAATTCTTCAACATTCTCAATTCTTCCGGAATTCATAAGTTACAGAACAAACAAAACAGAAGCAACCTCGAAAACGGTCTTAATAACAAACTCTTCTCCTCTAACAAGAGATAAGCTGACAATTCTTCCAAACACTTCTAGGAAAAGAAAACACAAACTATCCTAACATTCTGTGGTCTAATCTTCATTCAAAAATCAAATCCATCACAATTGCTAAGCAAGCATGTCAACTAAACTCAATCAATCTTTGACCTCTAAAGCTGGATCAACATTCAACAAGAAGTTCACCTCTTCACCCACTACTACAGTCGCACAGAAATCTGCAACTTCAAGGCAACTCTCTCTTTGTCTCAACGTATACACTAACTCTGTGTTCTTCAAGCCAACTCTTTTCAAAAGGTACATCAAAACCGTAAGAAGACAATCACTTCACATCTACTAGAAACTAGTAACTCTGAACCACCAACAAACATCTTCTGTACATCTTTCTGACCACTACTATCTCCCAAAAAGGTCTAGTCACATGCGTCCCTACGTCTAAAATCTCAACAGAGATACATCAAAATCCTTTGCACGCTCACACAAACGGACGATTCTGCAAAAATTGCAACTTCACAAGTACACAGCTGTTAGTCTTCGGCCCTCTTGTCTTCAGGCTGGTCCTTCAACAAAATCTAACTCTTCTAAATCATTCTTAGAGCATTGCGAAACCTCAAAACTTAATTCTGATTACACACAAACTATTATGCTGGAACCAGTTCTATATCACCAGTCCCGACGACTCAAACATCCCATTACCAAACAATCTGAAGTTAAGGTTCAAGACTTCTTTCTCGGCTCTACTATATCGAAAGCGACTTCATCTCTCCCTCTTGCTAGAAGACAACTCAGACGTACACTGGCCCCATCACACAAATCGATTTCCACTCACGGATACTGACTGACTGTCTTGTATGAAAACCATAGGCTGAATCCTAACGATCACCAACTAGCATTTCTGAACTTCAGCTTACTCACACGAGACCCTTACCCTGACCTCGCTCAAAGAACTAAGGTGCTCATACCTACCTCTAACACCTCATCGGGCACATTCAAACTTGCATGCTTGTTAACAACATACGGAAGTACGGACTCAGAACCAATCGGAAGAGACAAAATCAAAACTGTACCAAGGGCTTATCTACTATAACATCGATATCACTTTGACTCCCACTCAAAGGTCTTTGCTCCTTTTTACCAACTAATACCAGAATCGGTCCCATCGTCTCTCACCAACAAGAATCAAATCAGATACACGCGGACTCGAGCAAAAAAATTGTACCTCAACTCCGATACAACCATGCTCCTCTAACTACAGCAAAGAACTTCCTCCACATCATCCACATTTTTAAAAACCACAACTTCCACTCACTGATTCACGGCCCACACACTGGCCCCAAACTTACTAAAAGCAATAAATCAATCAACAATTTAACATACAAGTTGGGTTAGCAAAGGAAAGGTCAAAGTGACTCAAGTATGATTTCCCTCACTTAAAATCCTTTTTCCGATGTAATAGAAGCAATGGGACTCTACTCAACATGTTTCAAACAAATTAGCACACATACATGCTCAACCAAGCATATAACAAGGCATACTTGCTAAACAAGCAAACATATGCGTACGATCAAACAACATACATTCTCAATCAAACAATCACACATCACAGCATACGCGGGTAACGAGCAACATGCTTTTAAACAAACAATCAACATACTTGTCATACAAAAAATTACAATTAACGACTAAAGTGAATAAAATAAAAAGTAAAAAGAGTAAATTGCCAAAATGACTTAAAACGAAAGAAGAATTGAATGAATGAGAAAATCATACAAAGTTGAGGGGCTAAATTGTAAAAATAGGAAACATATTTGTAACCCCCTCGTCCCGGTCTGGTCGGATGACCAGTCCGAGTGGGCCACACGGGGAAAACCGAAGCGAAACCCGTTAAGGCTTCCCCTCGGTTAGCGACCCAGAAAATTTCCTTTTTATTTATCTTGTCTAATGACATAATTAAATCTTATGTAGGACACAGCAGCGGAAAATACAAACAATGTAACATACACCGACCAACCAAAACATTAAACAGCTCATTTTAGTCTTTTACAGCAGGCCGTTTCGAAACGCCCTTAGAGTGTTCCGAAACGCCTTGACTTAGTCAACAGGCCAGGGTCAACCATAGGGTGACCGTTTCGAAACAGGGGTGACCCGTATCGAAACGCCCTTGACGTCAATATCTCGTGGTCAACAAGATTTGACCGTTTCGAAACATCAAAGGCCCGTTTCGGAACGCCTTTATCTCGTCAATTTCTCAAAATTCCGGTAGCAAAAATGTTCTGAAACGACCCCCATCCGTTTCGAAATGGCAGGCCATTTGCAAAGGAGTCGTATCGGAATAGGGTGACCCGTTCCGAAACGCCCCCTATCTGCAGACTCGTTTTGGCTGTTTTAAGGCACATGGGTGCCCCAAAACACCACCAAAACACCCTACAACGTCACAACAACAATTTTAAAGGCAAAACAACATACAAGCATGCTTGAGCAACATCATATCAAGACTAAACACCAAGGCACAACATCACAAGCCACACATCCATACATGTCATTATAGATATTAAGCTTTAACGTATCCAACACTTAGGCAATTCTAGATGGCAAGATACTAGCATGGTTTCAAGCAAGGCATGCATCCCAAAAGCCCAATTAACAAACACATACGGGGAGTCTAACATGCTCCTAAACAACAACAACAACAATACATTCTAAAGGCATCATAACACGACACGTATCCCATTGCTTCACTATTACGATCTTTAAATTTAACTATCATACTTGAGCTAACCGTAAGCAACACTTGGAGTCCTTTCCTTGCCTTTGCCACCCACAAGCTATTTATCTGCATTGTCGAACAAAAGAGAGTGTAAGCATAAAAGCTTAGTGAGGGTAAGCTCATAAAACAAACCTTCGACAATGTAGGATCCAAGCACGAGCTACAACCAAGATAAAATGCATGACCTTACCTCTTATCCACACGAGCCATAAATATAGATGATGCATGATCATATATTCAATTTCATGTCATGCTCAACAGGTTTAAAACCACAACATATGAAATCACATATATTAAACCATGTTAGCAACACATCCCAAATCACATTGGCTCACAATTAACCACATATTGGCAACATAAACTACAATCCGTATTGGCACCTAGCTATGACTCGAATACGCGGATAACCGTTGGAACTCACATCCAACAACTCTACCATTACCTGACGGTGGGATTACACTCATCACCGTTCACGCGGAGGGGATTCCCCTCATCCTCACGCCTCATTTCATGCGGAGGGGATTCCACTCATCCTCACGCCCGTCGATGGGATTCCACTCATCACCGACACATAGATATATAAGAAGATTTCCGGGCGAGCCCGTACTCCATCTTGATGACTACCATCATCAAGACCACGCGCGCATTTTGACTCACGTGTGCACACTAAACATCCTAATGATCGATCATTTGTACCCAAGCATACTAGTGCCAATACTACACATTTCAATAATCTTTCACAATATCATTTCATAATAACTTACGTGCTTAGCACGTACTCACCATGACTCACCGTCATGCACAAACCACATTTCCATGCCTAACATGTACACACCCTGATCCTCAGATCATACAATCACCTCATAATTTAATTTCACACGTCAACACCACATGTACATCATTGACAATCATATCACATCATATTTTACACATGTGTATAACCATATCATATCTATCATCAACATGCATATAACAATGCACCAAACGTGCCTCAACATACATGTATACAACATATACATAATCAACACCATCACAATTTAACACGAGGCATATACAACCATTAAAGAGTGCAACCAAAGTCTCTAATCAAAGTTTGGGATTAGGCTACCACTCTAATCCCAACTCTAGGTGGGTTTACCAAGCCCATCCTAGGTTCACATGCTTGAACCAAATGCTCAAAACCATTTTAAAAAATATTTAACCACTCACCTTACTTCTTTAAGCAATCCAAGCAAAGCGGACTCAAGTCTCCACAACTTCCGAAATCGTGCCCGAACCTCCCAAGGCCAAATCCGATGTCTCTAATCAATCAAAGGCAATGTATTAACCTCTTAATCAACCACAATTTACTGTTACACATCAGCTCTCAATTCTCTAACATTTTCTCAACAATTCAAAGCCGAAACCTTCCCAAATAATCCCATTTTCGTACTCCAGCAAAACCCAGCCATTACCTCCCAATTTTAACACTTAAAACACTCCAAAATATGTCCAAAACACCCTCATAATGTTGTACAGCCATCAGCCCTTCATTTCCCCACACAAACACTTCAAAAACTCTTAATTTCCACTCCTAAAAACCACCTACAGCAGTAGCTACGGGAATCCCATCAAACTAACATTTTAACCTCTCAAAAATCATCACAAAACATCTAAAAACACCCACCCAATGTTGCTATAACATTAACCCAACAATTTCTCACAAAACCATTCTAAAAACACAAATTTTTGACACTTTAAATACACCCCTAAAGCCCATTTCGGAAATTCATCAAAATCCAACCAAATTAACATATAATGTGCATTTTAACATGATTAAGCAAAGCCCCAACTCAATTTATCAAAACCAAATGAAAAACCCCCTTAAAAATCCAAACTTGATATAAACCCTAATTTTCAAAAGTTCATGGTTTTAAAATCAATGACCATGGATAGATAGGAAATAGAAAGGAGAGTTCGAATATGTGGTTACCTTTGAAAAACCCCTTGAATCGAAGTTGAAATCGAATGAAACATATGCTTGAAAATTGAGAGAGTTTGGGGAATGAGGGGTATTTCACGTGGGGGGGGGGGAATAAGGGAAAAGAGGAAGAAGATGACAATTTGAAAGTTGTCATCTTTTTTTTAAAGCCTTTTGGGCAAATTACAACATAAGCCCTTCCCTTTTTATTAAAGTTCAATTACACCACATTTTAGGTTGAATTTATTTTAATTTAATTTTATTGACTCGAACTATAAACCCGGATAACTCCTAACCCCAAAACACGGGCGTTACAACTCTCCCCCACTTAAGGAAATTTCGTCCCCGAAATTCATCGATCACGGAGGGCCACTGAAACATGCACCTCCACACATTCCTCTCTCACCACAACATACTAACCAACTCGAAAGACTTACCACACAACCATAGATCTCTGATGCTAAGATCTCGACTGATCCTTCGTTGCACGCAATTTCAAACTCAACTCAATCTCTTCAACAAACATAGCACGGAACAGATCTGACTCACACTTTCGAATCACAAATACACATGACACATCATAACCCTTTTCTAACTCTGATGGTGACTGCAACAAACAGACAACAGAACTAGCCCGATTCATAATCTCATACAACACTGTTTGAACACTTGACTCATAACTTCCTCTAACTGACCATCTGACTTCAATAGGTAACCAAACACTATACAAACGTCTTCAAAATAATCTAGCAGAAATTTCGGATCTCTATTACCCACTTCCATTAAGAACCTTCCACGGATGTAACAACTAGAAGTAAACTGGTACTCGGTCTTGACACGCTGGCAATTTACACACTTACCCTCATACTGAACCACATTATTTATCAACTCAATCCAGAAGTACTCATCTTCGACCCACAATACGTATTCATACTACTCGGATGCAATACAAATGAACTACTGTATGCTTCGGCCAACATAATACATCTCAAAACACTATGCCAATCAGTACAACAATTCTATCTCTAACAATACAAACTCTACCATCTCTGAACTATATTCTGAAGGTCTTCGTTCTGCCATGTCTTGCACGTGAGGTGCCAAGAATCTGTCTTGCAACTGTCTCTCTTCAAGCATTCTGACTCAATGTAGGTTTAACATGAAACTCGGCCACAAAATTACTATCATTTGGTAAACTGAATCTGGCAAACACAGCTCGCAACCCTACTATTAATCTAACAACAAATATAACTCGGAACATCGGTCACTACGTAGGCTCTCTTCAAATAGTACTCAATCTTGCGATCACAGTCTTCAAGCAATTCTAACTACTCATGTTGTTCAAGTTCCAACCATTCCTAAGTCTTCAAATATTTCAAGTTCTGATGATATGTACATACACACTGTGCATTTCTTACTACACAAGCTTTGTCTCCAAGTCTTTGAAGCAATTACAATTGTGGTTAACTCTATGTCTCATATTGAATAACTCTTCTCATGGTCTTCCAACTATCTTGATGAACAAGCCACAATCTTCTGTCTTGCATAAACACACAACCTAACTCTACATGTAACACATCACTATGGTTCACAAATTCTTTCTCTGACATGGACTGGATCCAAGTCGAAGCTTTCATTAAAGTTTCTTTCGGTTTCTCAAGGGCTCATTGTCTCGCATCTAACCTCACAAACTGAACATTCTCCTGTAGCAATCTATCAATGGAGCGACTATCTTCAAAAGACTATTTACAATTCTCTGAAAGTAACAATGCTAGACCTAGGAACTAAAGATATCTGCCACAATCTTCAATTTCTTCCAACTCACGTCTTCTTTTGCCTACTTGGGATTTACTCTAACACACTCGGCTGAACTACATGTCCTAGGAGAACATCTTCATTACCTCGAAGTTCACGTTGCACAACTTGGTATACAATCAATTCTCTAATAGAATCTACCACACTAGCTTCAAATCTCGTCATGATCTTCTTCGGTACTTGAATATACACATGTGTCAACTATGAGAACTACTACAACTGATCAAGGAACTCGGGAATTATTCTGTTCAACATCTCTATGAAGGTAACTAATACACTAGTCAAACAAAACGGTATAACTCAGAGCTCAAGGTGATCACATCCTGCCCCTAAAGCTGTCTTCGGTACTCCAACTTCTCCCACTTCCAACTGGTAGTAATCGAATCTCACATTAATCTTCGAAGGACTGAAGCGTACACTAACTGATCAACAAATCACTGACACTCGGAAACGAAGACTAATTATTCACTGTCACTTGTTTCAACTGTATGTAATCTGAACACATTCTCGTACTGTCACTCTTTCTTCTTCACAATTTACACTGTAGAACTCTGCGATGATGCACTAGGCCTAATGAATCTAAGGTCTAACGAGTCTCGAAGTTAATTCTTCAACATTCTCAATTCTTTCGGAATTCATAAGTTACAGAAGAAACAAAACAGAAGCAACCTCGAAAACGGTCTTAATAACAAACTCTTCTCCTCTAACAAGAGATAAGCCGACAATTCTTCCAAACACTTCTAGGAAAAGAAAACACAAACTATCCTAACATTCTGTGGTCTAATCTTCATTCAAAAATCAAATCCATCACAATTGCTAAGTAAGCCTGTCAACTAAACTCAATCAATCTTTGACCTCTAAAGCTGGATCAACATTCAACAAGAAGTTCACCTCTTCACCCACTACTACAGTCGCACAGAAATCTGCAACTTCAAGGCAACTCTCTCTTTGTCTCAACGTATACACTAACTCTGTGTTCTTCAAGCCAACTCTTTTCAAAAGGTACATCAAAACCGTAAGAAGACAATCACTTCACATCTACTAGAAACTAGTAACTCTGAACCATCAACAAACATCTTCTGTACATCTTTCTGACCACTACTATCTCCCAAAAAGGTCTAGTCACATGCGTCCCTACGTCTAAAATCTCAACAGAGATACATCAAAATCCTTTGCACGCTCACACAAACGGACGATTCTGCAAAAATTGCAACTTCACAAGTACACAGCTGTTAGTCTTTGGCCCTCTTGTCTTCAGGTTGGTCCTTCAACAAAATCTAACTCTTCTAAATCATTCTTAGAGCATTGCGAAACCTCAAAACTTAATTCTGATTACACACAAACTATTATGCTGGAACCAGTTCTATATCACCAGTCCCGACGACTCAAACATCCCATTACCAAACAATCTGAAGTTAAGGTTCAAGACTTCTTTCTCGGCTCTACTATATCGAAAGCGACTTCATCTCTCCCTCTTGCTAGAAGACAACTCAGACGTACACTGGCCCCATCACACA
This sequence comes from Hibiscus tridactylites, assembly GCA_958450335.1. NCBI lineage: Eukaryota > Viridiplantae > Streptophyta > Magnoliopsida > Malvales > Malvaceae > Hibiscus > Hibiscus tridactylites. The sequence continues at coordinate 53,065,710 of OY288281.1, forward strand.
AATCGATTTCCACTCACGGATACTGACTGACTGTCTTGTATGAAAACCATAGGTTGAATCCTAACGATCACCAACTAGCATTTCTGAACTTCAGCTTACTCACACGAGACCCTTACCCTGACCTCGCTCAAAGAACTAAGGTGCTCATACCTACCTCTAACACCTCATCGGGCACATTCAAACTTGCATGCTTGTTAACAACATACGAAAGTACGGACTCAGAACCAATCGGAAGAGACAAAATCAAAACTGTACCAAGGGCTTATCTACTATAACATCGATATCACTTTGACTCCCACTCAAAGGTCTTTGCTCCTTTTTACCAACTAATACCAGAATCGGTCCCATCGTCTCTCACCAACAAGAATCAACTCACATACACGCGGACTCGAGCAAAAAAATTGTACCTCAACTCCGATACAACCATGCTCCTCTAACTACAGCAAAGAACTTCCTCCACATCATCCACATTTTTAAAAACCACAACTTCCACTCACCGATTCACGGCCCACACACTGGCCCCAAACTTACTAAAAGCAATAAATCAATCAACAATTTAACATACAAGTTGGGTTAGCAAAGGAAAGGTCCAAGTGGCTCAAGTATGATTTCCCTCACTTAAAATCCTTTTTCCGATGTAATAGAAGCAATGGGACTCTACTCAACATGTTTCAAACAAATTAGCACACATACATGCTCAACCAAGCATATAACAAGGCATACTTGCTAAACAAGCAAACATATGCGTACGATCAAACAACATACATTCTCAATCAAACAATCACACATCACAGCATACACGGGTAACGAGCAACATGCTTTTAAACAAACAATCAACATACTTGTCATACAAAAAATTACAGTTAACGACTAAAGTGAATAAAATAAAAAGTAAAAAGAGTAAATTGCCAAAATGACTTAAAACGAAAGAAGAATTGAATGAATGAGAAAATCATACAAAGTTGAGGGGCTAAATTGTAAAAATAGGAAACATATTTGTAACCCCCTCGTCCCGGTCTGGTCAGATGACCGATCCGAGTGGGCCACACGGGGAAAACCGAAGCGAAACCCGTTAAGGCTTCCCCTCGGTTAGCGACCCAGAAAATTTCCTTTTTATTTATCTTGTCTAATGGCATAATTAAATCTTATGTAGGACACAGCAGCGGAAAATACAAACAATGTAACATAAACCGACCAACCAAAACATTAAACAGCTCATTTTAGTCTTTTACAGCAGGCCGTTTCGAAACGCCCTTAGGGTGTTCCGAAACGCCTTGACTTAGTCAACATGCCAGGGTCAACCATAGGGTGACCGTTTCGAAACAGGGGTGACCCGTATTGAAACGCCCTTGACGTCAATATCTCGTGGTCAACGAGATTTGACCGTTTCGAAACATCAAAGGCCCGTTTCGGAACGCCTTTATCTCGTCAATTTCTCAAAATTCCAGTAGCAAAAATGTTCCGAAACGACCCTCATCCGTTTCGAAACGGCAGGCCATTTGCAAAGGAGCCGTATCGGAACAGGGTGACCCGTTCCGAAACGCCCCCTGTCTGCAGACTCGTTTTGGTTGTTTTAAGGCACAAGGGTGCCCCAAAACACCCTACAACGTCACAACAACAATTTTAAAGGCAAAACAACATACAAGCATGCTTGAGCAACATCATATCAAGACTAAACACCAAGGCACAACATCACAAGCCACACATCCATACATGTCATTATAGATATTAAGCTTTAACATATCCAACACTTAGGCAATTCTAGATGGCAAGATACTAGCATGGTTTCAAGCAAGGCATGCATCCCAAAAGCCCAATTAACAAACACATACGGGGAGTCTAACATGCTCCTAAACAACAACAAAACAATACATTCTAAAGGCATCATAACACGACACCTATCCCATTGCTTCACTATTACGATCGTTAAATTTAACTATCATACTTGAGCTAACCGTAAGCAAAACTTGGAGTCCTTTCCTTTCCTTTGCCACCCACAAGCTATTTATCTGCATTGTCGAACAAAAGAGAGCGTAAGCATAAAAGCTTAGTGAGGGTAAGCTCATAAAACAAACCTTCGACAATGCAGGGTCCAAGCACGAGCTACAACCAAGATAAAATGCATGACCTTACCTCTGATCCACACGAGCCATAAATATAGATTATGCATGATCATATATTCAATTTCATGTCTTGCTCAACAGGTTTAAAACCACAACATATGAAATCACATATATTAAACCATGTTAGCAACACATCCCAAATCACATTGGCTCACAATTAACCACATATTGGCAACATAAACTACAATCCGTATTGGCACCTAGCTATGACTCGAATACGCGGATAACCGTTGGAACTCACATCCAACAACTCTACCATTACCTGACGGTGGGATTACACTCATCACCGTTCACTCGGAGGGGATTCCACTCATCCTCACGCCTCATTTCACGCGGAGGGGATTCCACTCATCCTCACGCCCGTCGATGGAATTCCACTCATCACCGACACATAGATATATAAGAAGATTTCCAGGCGAGCCCGTACTCCATCTTGATGACTACCATCATCAAGACCACGCGCGCATTTTGACTCACGTGTGCACACTAAACATCCTAATGATCGATCATTTGTACCCAAGCATACTAGTGCCAATACTACACATTTCAATAATCTTTCACAATATCATTTCATAATAACTTACGTGCTTAGCACGTACTCACCATGACTCACCGTCATGCACAAACCACATTTCCATGCCTAACATGTACTCACCATGATCCTCAGATCATACAATCACCTCATAATTTAATTTCACACGTCAACACCACATGTACATCATTGACAATCATATCACATCATATTTTACACATGTGTATAACCATATCATATCTATCATCAACATGCATATAACAATGCACCAAACGTGCCTCAACATACATGTATACAACATATACATAATCAACACCATCACAATTTAACACAAGGCATATACAACCATTAAAGAGTGCAACCAAAGTCTCTAATCAAAGTTTGGGATTAGGCTACCACTCTAATCCCAACTCTAGGTGGGTTTACCAAGCCCATCCTAAGTTCACATGCTTGAACCAAATGCTCAAAACCATTTTAAAAAATATTTAACCACTCACCTTACTTCCTTAAGCAATCCAAGCAAAGCGGACTCAAGTCTCCACAACTTCCGAAATCGTGCCCGAACCTCCCAAGGCCAAATCCGATGTCTCTAATCAATCAAAGGCAATGTATTAACCTCTTAATCAACCACAATTTACTGTTACACATCAGCTCTCAATTCTCTAACATTTTCTCAACAATTCAAAGCCGAAACCTTCCCAAATAATCCCATTTTCGTACTCCAGCAAAACCCAGCCATTACCTCCCAATTTTAACACATAAAACACTCCAAAACATGTCCAAAACACCCTCATAATGTTGTACAACCATCAGCCCTTCATTTCCCCACACAAACACTTCAAAAACTCTTAATTTCCACTCCTAAAAACCACCTACAGCAGTAGCTACGGGAATCCCATCAAACTAACATTTTAACCTCTCAAAAATCATCACAAAACATCTAAAAACACCCACCCAATGTTGCTATAACATTAACCCAACAATTTCTCACAAAACCATTCCAAAAACACAAATTTTTGACACTTTAAATACACCCCTAAAGCCCATTTCGGAAATTCATCAAAATCCAACCAAATTAACATATAATGTGCATTTTAACATGATTAAGCAAAGCCCCAACTCAATTTATCAAAACCAAATGAAAAACCCCCTTAAAAATTCAAACTTGATATAAACCCTAATTATCAAAAGTTCATGGTTTTAAAATCAATGACCATGGATAGATAGGAAATAGAAAGGAGAGTTCGAATATGTGGTTACCTTTCAAAAACCCCTTGAATCGAAGTTGAAATCGAATGAAACATATGCTTGAAAATTGAGAGAGTTTGGGGAATGAGGGGTATTTCACGTGGGGGGGGGAATAAGGGAAAAGAGGAAGAAGATAACAATTTGAATGTTGTCATCTTTTTTTTAAAAGCCTTTTGGGCAAATTACAATATAAGCCCTTCCCTTTTTATTAAAGTTCAATTACACCACATTTTAGGTTGAATTTATTTTACTTTAATTTTATTGACTCGAACTATAAACCCGGATAACTCCTAACCCCAAAACACGGACGTTACAATATTTTCAAAAATATGAATTGGAGCTAAATAGGTATTATGTAGTGATTTAGCAGCATGTGGTTCAAATTTGATCAAAAATAGTCTTAAAAACAAAGGAGAAATTGAAGAAATGAGGAAATCATACAAAGTTGAGGGTCTAAGTTCAAAATTTTGATTTTTCGATTATTCGAGTCGGAAAAACTGAGTTTGACTCGAACTTAAAATTAACTCGAGTTGACTCAAATAATTTAAAATTAAAAAATCAAAATTTTTCGAATAGAGAGGAGTCGAATTTTATTTAGCCTGATACTTAGTATAAACTAAAGTGCATGTAAATACTACAATAACATGTATTTGTAGCATTGGCCAAAAGAACAAAATAATATTGTAGCAAATCTTAACAAAATTATATATCAGATCCCGAGGAGTTTATGGGCTGAGAAGACGGGATAAAAAAAAGGTAAACTACACTAGTGACCACCAAACTATAGGGTTGGTGTCGATTTGACCACTATATTTTTAATTTTGTCAAATATACTACTTAACTATTTAAATGGTTCCAATTAAGCCACCCGCCGTTAAAAAAATGAAAAAGTTGACGGAATTGTTAAAAAAATTGGTATAATTACACATTTGGTCGTATATATTTACACAATATATCAATTTAGTCCTAATTTTAATCTAATAAAATAAATTAATTATTCAATAAGACGGTGGCATGTGTCACCACCTGATTGGAGGTGGAAAAATGCTAACATGGAGATTGCTTCCAGGGGGAATTGAACGGCATGTGCTTGCCCTACTTTTTTGTGCAATGAGATACAATCTTTGATATATATTTAAATGGTATTATTACCCAGAAAAATGGAAGAAGGGAAAATGATGTTGGGTGGATTCAAACTTCGAACATTAAAGTGGAAAGCACACATGCTTACCACTAAGCCAACCTCATTTCTATATAATAAACCCCAACATTTAATATATGTGTATAAACATCTACCTTATTAAATAAACTTAATAATTAAATTAAAGTTCACAATATTTTATATATTTTTTAATTATAGTTCGTGAACTATTTAAAATTATATTAAATTCATTTTGAATTATTTTCGTGGGTTTGGATTCGCTAAATAAATTTAATATAATTTTAATTTTTAATATAATTATATATAATTATTTAATTATTTTTTAAATATTAAAATTATTAAATTAATTTTAAAAATATTGATTTTTAACTTAATTAATATTTTTAAAATAATTTTAATAATTTTAATTTAAAAAAAACTAAATAAATTATTATATATAATTATATTAAAAATTAAATATATTAAATTGATTTTCAAAAATATTAATTAAGTTAAAAATCAATTTAATAATTTTAATATTTTAAAAAAAATTAATAAAACTATTATATATAATTATGTTAAAAAATTAAAATTATATTAAATTTATTTAGAGAGTTCAAACCCACGAACATAATTCAAAATTAATTTCATATAGTTTTAAATATTTTATTTTAAATAGTGCACAAACTATAATTTAAAAAATATATAAAATATTGTTAACTTTAATTTAATTATTAGGTTTATTTAATTAGGTTAGATGTTTATACACATGTAACCCCCTAGATCCACCTATGCGTTAATACGGATCCTAGGAAGTCACATTAGGGTCACCGGAGCGACCCATGTTAAAATTTCAAATAAACAAATTGCTAAACCATTTAAAATCATAAATAAAGTTTTGAATTAAAATGCAATTTCATAAAACATACAGACAATGAAACAAAACTATAATATAAGTTATTAATACAAGTTTCAGACGATACAAATCAAAACGTGACATACATGCCCTCAAATTATACAGATATCATACTCCACAAGCAAGCCGAAGAAACTTCTATACCGGCGTTAATAGATGCAACATGGTTGATCTTTTAACATGTGATGGTAAAAACAACGTGAGCTTCGGAAAGCTCAGTAATAAAAACTACCAGGAGATGCTAAAAGCACAAGTAAGTATATGGCAAGCTTTACATTGTCATGAAGAACTGGGCAACAATAAGCTCATATTACTATTCAATATTTCAGTGAAGCATTATATTAGAAGGTAATATAGTTGTTCTTTATTCTATCACCCGAGCCTTAGGAGGTGAATCAAAAGCCAAAGAATCGGAAGAGGTTCAGATTCCAAAAGGTTAATCAACGAGTTTAGAGTGGTTCAATAAGCGTGAAATGTAGTTTTACTGAGATTTCAACTTTGATACATTAATTTGGAAGGGTATGTTTCAGAAGTGGTCAGAAAGTTTTATTAATTTACTTATCTACCCTCCAACCGTACGCCAATATACAAAAACCCAGAATAGTGTCCAGAAAGGCTTACCTTAGGCCCGTCGGGGGTAGGAGCTTACAGAAAGGCTTAACTTAAGCTCATTGGGTGTAGGTGCTTACAGAAAGGCTTACCCTAGGCCCATTGGGCGTAACTGCTTAGGTCCTGAAGGGCTTACCAGCGTTAAGCCTACAGATCTTCTTTTATATACCAGATAATATAGCCTAGATGAAATTTAGTTTATATTCAAAAGACAGTAATATCAAAAAATAGATATCATATATATTTTTATAACAGAAGACATATATCATATTTACTTTTGTATCAAATGACGAAAATCAAATATATTTTTATATCAGAAGACATAGATCAAAATTATTTTTGTATCAAAAGACGGATATCATATATATATATATGTATCAGAAGACAAAAGCCAAGAGTTGATCTTTCATTACGGGTAAAAGATTCATACTTTTAATTCAGAGCATATAGTCTTAGTTTAAGGCAGGGTGTACTCAACGTCATAGGGTACACACTTTATGGTTCGGTATATTTCTCATAGACACTTGATAATTATCGAAAAGGGAGCATAGAATGTCAGACAATTTTGGATTGATTTCCGAACGAGGTCCCTAGGCAAGGGAGCTCAGTACTAAAAGCTCAAACCAGCATTCAGAAGTTGACACATCGAGAACATTGAGATTTCAAATGTATCAAGAGTGATCCAATCGTTTAATCCTACAAGGGCATTTTGGTCATTTCGACCTTTAGAGGTTATTTGGAAATTAGACTATTGGGTAAAAGTTTTGACGTACGGGGTTCAGAAGTTCTAGTTACTTAACAGGTTTCCGAGTCCCTTTGAACTAATTGTAAACCATCGCCCAAGGTTTATTATTTAACCGGATTAGTATACGGCAAGTACTCACTTCTCAGAACTGACTATAGAGTATACCTAAAATAGATCACCTTCACCAAACGGCCACTGAACTTATTACAAGAAATCGAGCATATATTTGAGCGGTATTTTCCAAGTATTCAAACATGCACATTGTACCTAAACTCGTTCCAAAACATTAAATGTGCCTTAGGAGAACATATCTCTCTCGTAATTAACTATGTATTTTCTCCAAATGAATTGCACGTACATTCACATGGTATTCTTCCACTATCAACATAGTATTTGAATCAACCAAATGACACGAGTCGTATTTTATTACTTTTGGAGCCATTACATTTGTTTGACTTTATTGGGATTTCTAATACAATGACTTACAAGTATTCTCTGTCATTCTAGTATTCTAGGGTATTTTAGACATTACGATGTTTGAAATATATTTCAATTATTCAGAGTTTCTCTGTTCTTCCATCTATTCATTCGTTTCAGACCTCGAGGATATATCTCATATGGCGGCCGATTGGCAATTAATGCCCAAAAAGAATATCAATCTTTAGGGTCATTCTAACCCATTTCAGCCTTCTTAGTATATTCAATCCTTTTTAGTCATTTCAATCGATTCAATCTTTTTCGCTCCTTTGCTGAATTCATACATCCTAATATTTTTTTTCGTAAATTTATCTTCGTCGAATTATTCAAAATTCCAGAAACTCGAGTACTTTGTAGTCGCAAATATTTAAGTCTTGTTACTATAACATAACAGGAAATCAGAGGTTTTCAAATGCATCTGATGTCTTACAGATCAAGCATAGCTTCTTGGTTGCATTTATAAATAGAGTTATTTTTGTCATTCGTTAATGAATTTTGACATTTCTTTTTAATCAAGAGGATAATCAGACTTAAAGATTAACCGACCCATTAATCGCGCACTGAACTCGGAGGTCCTTTCGGTTCATCAAACCTCCTATTCGAATATTTGTCTTGGCCATTATTATTTTTATTGCATAAATGATCAACATAGGCGGAAATAATCACAAGCTCAAACATGGTCGTGCAAACATTAACGAATACCAACATGTTAAAAAAGCATTCAAAAGGTAGTAATTTATTACCTTGGCTCTGAGCCACATCGGTCAATCCTTGAACGACATTCGAACACCTTAAACTTGGATTTGACATCCCTCAACACTTCGTACTATAGGAACTATGAGTACTTTCAATTACACAAATCCCAAGATCAGGCCTTATTCACAAAGCTTTTAACCAATTAATTAAATACATAAGCACTCTCGAATTGAAGGTCAGATTCGGAGGCCTTCGGGTCAAAATTTCACAAAATTGGCTTCAAAAACGGACTCAAGACGTCGAAAATATAAAATAAGGTTTTTCGTAAAAAAAATGACTTTTGGGTCAAAGTCAACGATGACGTCAACAATCAAAGTCAACGCTGATGTCATGCTAATGTCACTAGTTAACTGGTTCGACTCGGCTGAGTCAACTCGGGCGAGCTGACTCACTGAGACAAATTCGAGCGAGTTGACTCACTAGTCAACGGGTCGGGTCAGACCCGGGCAGACCGGTCGGGTCGGACTCATACAGAGTAAGACACCAAACTGGGCTTGGTTTTATTGGGCTCAGACCGGGTTTGGTCAATGGGTTTAGATCGGTTTAATTTATACCGGTTCAGACCGGTTCACTTACCCAAGGACAAACTAGTCGTCAGACGGTCGCTGAAGGCACCATTTGCGTCGATTCTACCGAAAAAACATAGCTCCTCAGTCAAACATTCCAACACAACCCAGACTTCAACGAAACAAATCAAAAAGAGGCTGGATTTTACCTTATATGCACTCAAGATCGCCGGAGGTCGCGTAACTCCAATGAGGGACTTGCCGGCGTTGAAACGGCAAGCAGTCATAGGGGTTTTGATCGCCCTTTGATGCTGGTCACACCTGGACCAACGTCGTTCATCAACGACGACGTCCTTGGCTAGAAAAGATAGAAATAGACCACAATTTGGCGAAGCTTCAAACTCAATGGGACGAAGATCGGGGAGGCATATCAGTAAGTGACGGGGTGGGTCTTGGCTGTAGGATGACGGCGAACACACGTGTGGTGGCAGTGAGCAACATAGACAATAGATGGTGACAGAATCGCTGATAATAGAGGCGTTGCTTGGGTTCTCGTCAAACTCTTCAGGTGGCTTTCATGGCGAAAGGCGACTCAGACGCGCGAGTGGCTAAGGGGTTTGGTTCGAGTTGAGGTGGCAAATACGGTGGTGCAGGTCGTGGTGTCCACGACGGCGTGGTGAGTGAGATCGAAGAGGCCGAACGGTGGTAGCTGGGAGAACGGTCTGAGAGAATTCTAGAATCTCTCTCTCTCTCTCTCTGGATTTTCCATATTCAAAAAGGGCCGGTGAGGAGTCCAACTTGACTAATATTGGTTCATACCATAGACAAAGGTTAAAAATAAATCGGTGAGGAGATAGATCAAAAAGACCTTGGCTCAGATGGATAAGGTTCGTGTTTACCAACCATAGGTCATGTGTTCAAAACCCCATGGCAACACGTCTCCCCTTTTTTATTTTCTCTCAATTTATCACATTTCTATTATTATATTTATACCTTTGTGGGTTTTACAACTCCTCCCCCCCCCCCCCCCTTAAAAGAAAATTTCGTCCTAGAAACTCAACAAAGTTAGAGAAATACAAAAAACTTCTCTTACATCCACCCTCATACTGAAACTTATCTATCAAAATATCATTGTTTCTCGGGACAACCATACTGCCATAGATCAATCGGGTAATTTCCTCAATCACTTGGGTTGTCTTCGCTCCCAAAGTAATATTATCAACATCTCAGATCAACTAATCAAAATATAGTATTTGAATCCATATCGAATTTTATGTATTTCAAAGCAACCCTTGTCTCATAAATTTTATTATAGACGGTCTCAACCAAGGATAAGAAATCTTCTAAACTATCACAGAAGTCAGTTATAAACCATTAACTATCTACTTTAGAATCTGAATTACTCAACTAGGTTAACGGACAATTCATGAGTGACAAACTGCACCTAAAATGTAGACGAGTATTCAAGGCCTCCAAGAGGGTCTTCAAAAATTACAATGCAATATCGAATTGCAGTCAAAGGTAATACACAACGACACATAATGTCACATTTTCAACGAAAAGTCTTTCGTCAAGCCGGTCGAACATAACCGATAATTGAAACGGATATCACTTATATTCATCATAGTATTCAGGCAATTGTTTCCTTTGTGTAGAATAAAGCCACCATAGAACTTACACTTTCACTAATCTCACGAACATGTTTCCTTTAAATTCATAATACTTTTATCAAGTTTCCATCAAAATATTATCAAACACTATCATCTTAACCGAACTACTCACATGAGATCTTATATCGACCACCTCAAATAATCAAACACTTATTATTAAATTGGATTAAATCTTCAATTTTCACATACATGAACCATCTCAGATTCTTTATCCAGATTCAAATTCATCAAGCAAAATCGAATCACGGACAAATGTCAGACATTCCTTGTCAATATAAATTGAGGTATGTAGGTCAGAATACTTAGATTTATTTATTACAGGGAAGAGAAAGATTCGACATTAGAGTTCCTGCTCGGAGAAGTACGATTATAATCTAGGGGCATGCACAGACGAGAAACCCTACGACAGACGATCAGTCGATCTACCTAGAATGACGCAACTCTAAGCTCTGATACAACTAAATGTAACCCCTAGACCCGCCCATGCGTTAATACGGATCCTAGGAAGTCACATTAGGGTCAACAGAGCGACCTATGTTAAAATTTCAAATAAACAAATTGCTAAACCATTTAAAATGATAAATCAAGTTTTGAATTATAATGCAATTTCATAAAACATTCAGACAATGAAACAAAACTATAATGCAAGTTATTAAAACAAGTTTTAAACTCAGATACAAATCAAAATGTGACATACATGCCCTCTAATTATATAGATACCATACTCTACAAGCAAGCCGAAGAAACTCCCATACCAACATTGATAGATGTAACATGGTCGATCTTTTAACCCGTGATGGTAAAAACAATGTGAGCTTCGGAAAGCTCATTAATAAAAACTATCAGGAGATACTAAAAGCACAAGTAAGTATATGACAAGCTTTACATTGTCATGAAGAAATGGGCAACGATAAGCTCAGATTACTATTTGATATTTCAGTGAAGCATTATATTTGAAGGTAATATAGTTGTTCTTTATTCGATCACCCGAGCCTTGGGAGGTGAAGCAAAAGCTGAAGATTCGGAAGAGGTTTAGATTCCAAAAGTTGAATCAGGGAGTTTAGAGTGGTTCATTAAGCGTGAAATGTAGTTTTACTAAGATTTCAACTTTGATACATTAATTTGGAAGGGTATGTTTTAGAAGAGGTCAGAAAGTTTTATTAATTTACTTATCTACCCTCCAACCGTACGCCAATATACAAAAACCCAGAATAGTATCCAAAAAAGCTTACCCTAGCCCCGTCAGGGGTAGGAGCTTACAGAAAGGCTTACCCTAAGCTCATTGGGTGCAAGAGCTTACAGAAAGGCTTACCCTAGGCCCATTGGGCGGAAGAGCTTAGGTCCTAAAGGGCTTACCAGCGCTAAGCCTACAGATCGTCTTTTATATACCGGATAATATAACCCAGATGAAATTTAGTTTATATTCAAAAGACAGTAATATCAAAAAATAGATATCAGATATATATTTATAACAGAAGACATATATCAAATTTACTTTTGTATCAAATGACGAAAATCAAATATATTTTTATATCAGAAGACATATATCAGATTTATTTTTGTATTAGAACACAGATATCAGATATATTTATGTATCAGAAGACAAAAGCCAAGAGTTGAGCTTTCATTCCGGGTAAAAGATTCATACTTTTAATTCAGAGCAGATAGTCTTAGTTTAAGGCAGGGTGTACTCAACGTCATAGGGTACACACTTTATGGTTCAGTATATTTCTCAGAGACACTTGATAATTATCAGAAAGGGAGCATAGAACGTCAGACAATTTTGGATTCATTTCCGAACGCGGTCCCTAGGCAAGGGAGCTCGGTACTAAAAGCTCAAACCAGCGTTCAGAAGTTGACACATCGAGAACATTGAGATTTCAAATGTATCAAGAGTGACCCAATCGTTTAAGCCTATGAGGCCATTTTTGTCATTTCGACCTTTAGGGGTTATTTGGAAATTAGACTATTGGGTAAAAGTTTTGACGTACGGGGTTCAGAAGTTCTAGTTACTTAACAGGTTTCCGAGTCCCTTTGAACTAATTGTAAACCATCGCACAAGGTTTATTATTTAACCGGATTAGTATACCGCAAGTACTCACTTTTTAGAACTGACTATAGAGTATAACAAAAATAGATCACCTTCACCAAACGGCCACTGAACTTATTACCAGAAATCAAGCATGTATTTGAGCGGTATTTTCCAAGTATTCAAACATGCACATTGTACCTAAACTCGTTCCAAAACATTAAATGTGCCTTAGGAGAACAAATCTCTCTCGCAATTAACTATGTATTTTCTCCAAATGAATTTCACGTACATTCACATGGTATTCTTCCACTATCAACATAGTATTTGAATCAACCAAATGACACGAGTCGTATTTTATTACTTTTGGAGCCATTACATTTGTTTGACTTTTTTGGGATTTCGAATCCAATGACTTACAAGTATTCTCTGTCATTCTAGTATTCTAGGGTATTTCGGACATTACGATGTTTGAAATATATTTCAATTATTTAGAGTTTCTCTTTTCTTCCATCTATTCATTCGTTTCAGACCTCGAGGATATATCTCATGTTGCGGCCGATTGGCAATTAATGCCCAAAGAGAATATCAATCTTTAGGGTCATTCTGACCCATTTCAGCCTTCTCAGTATATTCAATCCTTTTTAGTCATTTCAATCGATTCAATCTTTTTCGTTCCTTTGCTGAATTCATACATCCTAATATTTTTTTTCGTAAATTTATCTTCGTCGAGTTATTCAAAATTCCAGAAACTCAAGTACTTTATAGTCGCAAATATTTAAGTATTGTTACTATAACATTACAGGAAATCAGAGGTTTTCAAATGCATCTGATGTCTTACAGATCAAGCATAGTTTCTTGGTTGCATTTATAAATAGAGTTATTTTTGTCATTCGTTAATGAATTTTGACATTTCTTTTTAATCAAGAGGATAATCAGACTTAAAGATTAACCGACTCATTAATCGCGCACTGAACTCGGAGGTCCTTTCGGTTTATCAAACCTCTTATTCAAATATTTGTCTTGGCCATTATTATTTTTATCGCATAAATGATCAACATAGGCGGAAATAATCACAAGCTCAAACATGGTCGTGCAAACATTAACCGAATACCAACATGTTAAAAAAGCATGCAAAAGGTAGTAATGTATTACCTTGGCTCTGAGCCACATCGGTCAATCCTTGAACGGCATTCGAACACCCTTAAACTCGGATTTGACATCCCTCAACACTTCGTATTTTAGGAACTATGAGTACTTTTAATTACACAAATCCCAAGATCATGCCTTATTCACAAAGCTCTTAACCAATTAATTAAATACATAAGCACTCTCGAATTGAAGGTCATATTTGGAGGCCTTCGAGTCAAAATTTCACAAAATTGGCTTAAAAACGGACTCAGGACGTCGAAAATATAAAATAAGGTTTTTCGTAAAAAAATGACTTTTGGGTCAAAGTCAACGCTGACGTCAACAATCAAAGTCAACGCTGATGTTATGCTAATGTCACTAGTCAACTGGTTTGACTCGGCTTAGTCAACTCGGGCGAACTGACTCACTGAGACAAATTCGGGCGAGTTGACTCACTAGTCAACGGGTCGGGTCAGACTCGGGCAGACCGGTCGGGTCGGACTCATACCGGGTCAGACACCAAACTGGGCTTGGTTTTATTGGGCTCAGACCGGATTTTGTCAATGGGTTTAGACCGGTTTAATTTATACCGGTTCAGACCGGTTCACTTACCCAAGGACAAACTAGTCGTCAGACGGTCGCCGAAGGCACCATTTGCGTCGATTCTACCGAAAAAACATAGCTCCTCAGTCAAACATTCCAACACAACCCAGACTTCAACGAAACAAATCAAAAAGAGGCTGGATTCTACCTTACATGCACTCAAGATCGCCGGAGGTCGCGTAACTCCGATGAGGGACTTGCCGGCGTTGAAACGGAAAGCGATCAGAGGGGTTTTGATCGCCCTTTGATGATGGTCACACCTGGACCAACGTCGTTCATCAACGACGACGTCCTTGGCCAGAAAAGATAGAAATAGACCACAATTTGGCGAAGCTTCAAACTCAATGGGACGAAGATCGGGGAGGCAGATCAGCAAGTGATTGGGTGGGTCTTGGTTGTAGGACGACGGTGAACACACATGTGGTGGCAGTGAGCAACACAGACAATAGATGGTGACTGAATCGCTGATAACAGAGGCATTGTTTGGGTTCTCATCGAACTCTTCAAGTGGCTTTCATGGCAAAAGGCAACTCAGACGCGCGAGTGGCTAAGGAGTTTGGTTTGAGTTGAGGTGGCAAATACGGTGGTGCAGGCCGTGGTGTCCAAGACGGCGTGGTGAGTGAGATCGAAGAGGCCGAATGGTGGTGGCTGGGAGAACGGTCTGAGAGAATTCTAGAATCTCTCTCTCTCTCTCTCTGGATTTTCCATATTCAAAAAGGGCAGGTGAGGAGTCAAGCTTGACTAATATTGGTTCATACCATAGACAAAGGTTAAAAATAAATCGGTGAGGAGATAGATCAAAAAGACCTTGGCTCATATGGATAAGGTTTGTGTTTACCAACCATAGGCCATGTGTTCAAAACCCCATGGCAACACGTCTCCCCTCTTTTATTTTCTCTCAATTTATCACATTTCTATTATTATATTTATACCTTTGTGGGTGTTACAACTCCTCCCCCCCCCCCTTTAAAAGAAAATTTCGTCCTAGAAATTCAACAAAGTTAGAGAAATACAAAAAACTGCTCTTACATCCACCCTCATACTGAAACTTATCT
The DNA here is from genome assembly GCA_958450335.1 of Hibiscus tridactylites. Classification (NCBI taxonomy): domain Eukaryota; kingdom Viridiplantae; phylum Streptophyta; class Magnoliopsida; order Malvales; family Malvaceae; genus Hibiscus; species Hibiscus tridactylites. The sequence continues at coordinate 53,081,251 of OY288281.1, forward strand.
ATCAAATATCATTGTTTCTCGGGACAACCATACTGTCATAGATCAATCGGGTAATTTCCTCAATCACTTGGGTTGTCTTCGCTCCCAAAGTAATATTATCAACATATCAGATCAACTAATCAAAATATAGTATTTGAATCCATATCGAATTTTATGTATTTCAAAGCAACCCTTATCTCATAAATTTTATTATAGACGGTCTCAACCAAGGATAAGAAATCTTCCAAACTATCACAGAAGTCAGTTATAAACCATTAACTATCTACTTTAGAATCTGAATTACTCAACTAGGTTAACGGACAATTCATGAGTGACAAACTGCACCTAAAATATAGACGAGTATTCAAGGCCTCCAAGAGGGTCTTCAAAAATTACAATGCAACATCGAATTGCAGTCAAAGGTGATACACAACGACACATAATGTCACATTTTCAACGAAAAGTCTTTCGTCAAGCCGGTCGAACATAACCGATAATTGAAACGGATATCACTTACATTCATCATAGTATTCAGGCAATTGTTTCCTTTGTGTAGAATAAAGCCACCATAGAACTTACACTTTCACTAATCTCACGAACATGTTTCCTTTAAATTCATAATACTTTTATCAAGTTTCCATCAAAATATTATCAAACACTATCATTTTAACCGAACTACTCACATGAGATCTTATATCGACCACCTCAAATAATCAAACACTTATTATTAAATTGGATCAAATCTTCAATTTTCACATACATGAACCATCTCAGATTCTTTATCTAGATTCAAATTCATCAAGCAAAATCGAATCACAGACAAATGTCAGACATTCCTTGCCAATATAAATTGAGGTATGTAGGTCAGAATACTTAGATTTATTTATTACAGGGAAGAGAAAGATTCGACATTAGAGTTCCTGCTCGGAGAAGTACGGTTATAATCTAGGGGCATGCATAGACGAGAAACCCTACGACAGACGATCAGTCGATCTACCTAGAATGACACAACTCTAAGCTCTGATACAACTAAATGTAACCCCTAGACCCGCCCATTCGTTAATACGGATCCTAGGAAGTCACATTAGGGTCAACAGAGCGACCTATGTTAAAATTTCAAATAAACAAATTGCTAAACCATTTAAAATGATAAATCAAGTTTTGAATTATAATGCAATTTCATAAAACATTAAGACAATGAAACAAAACTATAATGCAAGTTATTAATACAAGTTTTAAACTCAGATACAAATCAAAATGTGACATACATGCCCTCTAATTATATATATACCATACTCTACAAGCAAGCCGAAGAAACTCCCATACCAACATTGATAGATGCAACATGGTCGATCTTTTAACCCGTGATGGTAAAAACAATGTGAGCTTCGGAAAGCTCATTAATAAAAACTACCAGGAGATACTAAAAGCACAAGTAAGTATATGGCAAGCTTTACATTGTCATGAAGAACTGAGCAACGATAAGCTCAGATTACTATTCGATATTTCATTGAAGCATTATATTTGAAGGTAATATAGTTGTTCTTTATTCGGTCACCCGAGCCTTGGGAGGTGAAGCAAAAGCCGAAGATTCGGAAGAGGTTTAGATTCCAAAAGTTGAATCAAGGAGTTTAGAGTGGTTCATTAAGCGTGAAATGTAGTTTTACTAAGATTTCAACTTTGATACATTAATTTGGAAGGGTATGTTTCAGAAGAGGTCAGAAAGTTTTATTAATTTACTTATCTACCCTCCAACTGTACGCCAATATACAAAAACCCAGAATAATATCCAAAAAGGCTTACCCTAGGCCCGTCGGGGGTAAGAGCTTATAGAAAGGCTTACCCTAAGCCCATTGGGTGCAAGAGCTTACAGAAAGGCTTACCCTAGGCCCATTGGGCGGAAGAGCTTAGGTCCTAAAGGGCTTACCAGCCCTAAGCCTACAGATCTTCTTTTATATACCGGATAATATACCCTAGATGAAATTTAGTTTATATTCAAAATACAGTAATATCATAAAATAGATATCAGATATATATTTATAACAAAAGACATATATCAGATTTACTTTTGTATCAAAGGACGAATATCATATATATTTTTATATCATAAGACATATATCAGATTTATTTTTGTATCAGAAGATGGATATCAGATATATTTATGTATCAGAAGACAGAAGCCAAGAGTTGAGCTTTCATTACGGGTAACAGATTCATACTTTTAATTCAGAGTAGATAGTTTCAGTTTAAGGTAGGGTGTATTCATGATCATAGGGTACACACTTTATGGTTTAGTATATTTCTCAAAGACGCTTGATAATTATCAGCTCAAACCAGCATTCGGAAGTTGACACATCGAGAACATTGAGATTTTAGATGTATCGAGAGTGATTCAATCGTTTAAGCCTACGAGGACATTTTGGTTATTTCGACCTTTAGGGGTTATTTGGAAATTAGACTATTGGGTAAAGTTGTGACGTACGGGGTTCAGAAGTTCTGGTTACTTAACAGGTTTCTGAGTCCCTTTGAACTAATCGTAAACCATCGCACAAGGTTTACTATTTAATCGGATCAGTACACCGCAAGTACTCACTTCTCATAACTGACTATAGAGTATAACAAAAATAGCTCGCCTTCACCAAACGACCACTGAACATATTATCAGAAATCGAGCATATATTCGAGCGGTATTTTCCAAGTATTCAAACATGCACATTGTACCTGAACTCATTCCAAAACATTGAATGTTCCTTAGGAGAACAGATCTCTCTCGCTATTAACTATGTATTTTCTCCAAATGAATTGCACGTACATTCACATGGTATTCTTCCACTATCATCATAGTATTTGAATTGACCAAATGACAAGAGTCGTATTTTATCACTTTTGGAGCCATTACATTTGTTTGACTTTATTGGGATTTCTAATTCAATGACTTACAAGTATTCTCCGCCATTCTAGTATTCGAGGGTATTTCAGACATTACGATGTTCGAAAAATATTTCAATTATTCAGAGTTTCTCTATTCTTCCATCTATTCATTCGTTTTAGGCCTCGAGGATATATCTCATATGTCGGCCGATTGGCAATTAATGCTCGAAGAGAATATCAATCTTTAGGGTCATTCTGACCCATTTCAGCCTTATTAGTATATTCAATCCTTTTTAGTCATTTCAATCGATTCAATCTTTTTCGTTCCTTCGCTCAATTCATACATCCAAATATTTTTTTTCGTGAATTTATCTTCGGCAAATTATTCAAAATTCCAGAAACTCAAGTAATTTACAGTCGCGAATATTTAAGTCTTGTTACTATAACATTTCAGGAAATTAGAGGTTTTCAAATGCATCGAATGTCTTATAGATGAAGCATAGCTTCCTGGTTGCTTTTATAAATAGGGGTATTTTTTTCATTCGTTAATGAATTTTGACATTTCTTTTTAATCAAGAGGATAATCAAACTTAAAGATTAATCGACTCATTAATCGTGCACTGAACTCAGAAGTCCTTTCGAATTATCAAACCTCTTATTCGAATATTTGTCTTGGCAATTATTATTTTTATCGCATAAATGATCAACATAGGCGAAAATAATCACATGCTCAAACATATTCGTGCAAACATTAACCGGATACCAACATGTTACAAAAGCATGCAAAAGGTAGTAATGTATTACCTTGGCTCTGAGCCACATCGTTCGATCCTTGAACGACATTCGAACACCCTTAAACTCGGATTTGACATCCCTCGACACTTCGTATTTTAGGAACTATGAGTACTTTCAATTACACAAATCCCAAGATCAGGCCTTATTCACAAATCTCTTAACCAATTAATTAAATACATACGCACTCTCAAGTTGAAGGTCAGATTCGGAGGCCTTCAGGTTAAAATTTCACAAAATGGGCTTCAAAAACGGACTCAAGGTGTCAAAACATAAAATAAGGCTTTTCGTAAAAAAAATGACTTTTGGGTCTAAGTCAACGCTAACGTCTGCAGTCAACGATGATGTCAACATTCAAAGTCAACACTGATGTCACTGGTCAACTGGTTTGACTCGGCTGAGTCAACTCGGGCGAGCTGACTCACTAAGACAAATTCGGGCGAGTTGACTCACTTAGTCAACTCGACAAATGGGTCGGGTTAGACTCGAGAAAGACGGGTCGGGTCGGACTCATACGGACCGGGTCACACACCAAACTGGGCTTGGTTTTATTGGGCTCAGACCAGGTTTGGTCAATGGGTTTAGACCAGTTTAAGTTATACCGATTCGGACCAGTTCACTTACCCAAGGGCAAACTAGTCGTCGGACGGTCGCCAGTAGGACTATTTGCGACTATTCTACCGAAAAAACATAGCTCCTTAGTCAAACATTCCAATACAACCCAGACTTCAACGAAACTAATAAAAAATAGGCCGGATTTTACCTTACATGCACTTAAGATCGCTAGAGGTCGCGTAACTCCGATGAGGGACTTGCCGGCGTTGAAACGACAAGCGGTCAAAGGGGTTTTGATCGCCTTTCGATGTTGGTCACGCCTGGACCAACGCCGTTCACCAACAACGACGTCTTTGGCCAGAAAAGACAGAAATAGACCATAGTTTGGCGAAGCTTCAAACTCAATTGGACGACGATCGGGGAGGTAGATCGGTGAGTGACGGGGTGGGTCTTAGCTGTAGGATGACGGCAAACACAAGTGTGGTGGCAATGAGCAGCACAAAAAACAGACGGTGATAGAATCGCCTATAACAGAGGCGTCACTTGGGTTCTCGTTGAGCTCTTCAGGTGGATTTCATGGCGAAAGGCGACTGAGACGCATGAGTGGCCGGCGAGGTTTTGTTCGAGGTGAGGTGGCAAATATGGTGGTGCGGGCCGTGGTGTCCATGACGGCACGGTGAGTGAGATTGGAGAGGCCGAAGGATGGTGGCTGGGAGAATGGTCTAAGAGAATTCTAGAATCTCTCTCTCTCTCTCTCTCTGGATTTTCCATATTCAAAAAGGGCAGGTGAGGAGTCAGACTTGACTAATATTGGTTCATACCATAGACAAGGGTTAAAATTAAATCAATGAGGACAAATATCAAAAATACCTTGGCTCAGATGGCTAAGGTTTGTGTTTACCAACCATAGGCCATGAGTTTAAAACCTCACGGCAACACGTCTCCCTTTTTTCTCCTTTTATCGCATTTCTATTATTATATTTATACCTTTTGTGGGTGTTACAACTCTTCCCCCCTTAAAAGAAATTTTGTCCTCAAAATTCAACAGAGTTAGAGAAATACAAAAAACTACTCTTACATCCGCCCTCATACTGAAACTTATCTATCAAAATATCCTTGTTTCTCGGGACTCCCATACTACCATAGATCAATCGGGTAATGTCCTCAATCATATGGGTTGTCTTCGCACCCAAAGTATTATTATCAACATCTCAGATCAACTAATCAAAATATAGTATTTGAATCCATATCAAATTTATGTAGTGCCAGACAACCCTTGTCTCATAAATTTTATTATAGACGATCTGAGCCAAGGATAAGAAATCTTCCTAACTGTTGAGTGTGTAAAAGTTCTATTATTTACCGCTTATTTAACCCATATTTCTGTTGCATTCAAGCATAATTCATTTCATTTAGGCTAAATTTCAGTTAGACATCACAAATATATTAAATGGCACAATTTCTACTGAAATTGGTTGTTTTTGCAGGTTGCTGTTGTAGCAGATAGAGAGGCAGGCGCTGGGCAGTGATGCAGAAAAGCCGGAACTGAATGAGCAGTCAAGGAGGACGATGCTGCCATGGTCGCCGCCGTGACAGCAAAGGACGGCCGCAGTTTTGAGGAGAAGAAGCAAAGTGGACCTCGACAAAAAGAGAAAATTAAGCCCATCTGTCGTGGAATAACATTATATTTTTCCAAGCCCTAGATCAGAATGAAGGTGAAGCCCAAAGTTCAAGGAAGAAAATTCCAAGCAAGAAGGAAGGACGAATTAAAGCTATATTCTCTGAAGATTTAGTCTTTATTAGAGTTGTACTTTAATTTAAACTTGTATTCTTGCCATATTAGAAAACTTGAACCCAAAGCCTATATAAAGGCATGTAATTCGACCTAGGAGAGGACATCACCTATCTCTAGCCTTCTTCCCAAAACCCTAGTCGTTTTCACCTTCTCAACATGTTCTAAATTCCCCCTAGGGCCACGGGTTGATTTGTAAAGTAGTTGCAAGGGTTGCTTTTGTTTTAGGAATTTTCTATTCAATAAAATAAACTTCAAGTTCTCTTATTCTGGTTATTCACATCTTGCAAGAGTATCAGGAGAGCATTGCGAGGTTATATATTTACTTAATATCGGGAGAGTTAAGTATACGAAAGGAATAAGTGTGGGTTCTCTAGTTTATAGTTGAACTATCTTGGACCTAGGGATAGGACGAGGTTAAGTGGCTAAAGAAGAATTCAACAACATCGGTGTTCATCCTTCGATTCACGCCGGGAGGTATCATCAAAGACGTGTTCATCAACAGACTTGGACCTAGGGATAGCCAAGGCACAGCAGGGATTCTTGCCAAGCTTGAAGTACAGAGTGGTGTGATCGCTTCCGCGACAAACAACGGATCGTTGCCGCGACGGGTGATGTCGCGACAGGGACGACGACAGAGCAAATTTTCCTAAACTTAGCAATACCTATACTACTGAGCAATTCAATACCAGCCCATTCTCTTTATCTTGATTTCTTTAATTTTATTTTCCAGTATTCTTTATTATTCTTGTGACAAACATCTTAAACTATTCTTTTTACTCTCGTTCAGTAATTCAAGGTGAAGCTATTAGCGTAGTCCTCGTGGAGACGATATCCGATACTTCCGTATCACTTTACTACTTGCGTCGTGTACACTTGCACTACATTGCGATAGACACTTTTACACGCAACAAGTTTTTGGCGCCGTTGCCGGGGACTGGCAACATAACTTTACCCTACCTTTTACTGCATTCGTTTTATTTTTCTGTTTTATTTTGGATTGTTCAACATGTGCTTTTCACAGGGTTTCTTGTTTATGCGCAGATCGAGACGAGGAAAGGAACCTGAGTATCCATTAGATCCTAAAATAGAACATTCGTGCAATCTTAGGAACCAACTTCGCCGCGTACTAGCCAGAAACAAATACCTTGAAGAACAGTTAGAGGCAATGAATAACCAAAGGAATCCCCAGGATAATGACAATCCTGTCGGAGATGGAGGGATCGTTCCACCTGTCGTCGACCCTCATGTCGCTGCCGCACGCCGGTCATGCCGAGACTACATGCTGAACGATCATGTAGAACTAGAAACCACCCTGCCAGATGTAGATGTTGACAACTTTGAGCTGAAACCTGTTATGTTCAGCATGATTAACAATGCTGGCCAATTTCGTGGTGCTGCTACAGAGGATGCTAGGGAGCATCTGAAAATGTTCCAGGAAATCTGTGGTTCGTTTAGACTACCAGGAGTTAATCCGGAGATACTGAGGCTTTGGTTATTTCCTCATTCATTGAAGGACAGGGCAAAGACTTGGTGGAATAAACTTACGTCGGGTTCAATTTGAACTTGGGCAGATTTAACTCGTGAATTCTTATCTCATTTTAATCCTTCACACTTATCTGAGCGATTACGTAACGAAATTGCTACTTTTCAACGGGAAGACGACAAGCCAATACACGAGGCCTAGGACAGATTTACCACTCTTCTAAAGAACTGCCCGATGCATGGATTCCCCGTTTGGAACCAGGTAACAAAGTTTTATAATGCTGCCAATTTACAAACTCGTATTAGAATTGATTCAGCAGCAAACAGATTACTGCTGGACAAAGACCCAGATGAGGCAATGGCAGTATTGAAAAATCTGGCGAAGAATGAGGAGCAGTTTCCGACAGCAAGAAGAGGGGGTAAACGGGTCCTAGCTGTTAAGGATTATGAGGCCGACAGCTCATTGAAATCACAGGTGGCATATCTCACTAAGGCAATGAAAAAGCTCTTGAACGAAGATTCACAACCTGTATACGCTCTTGAAGGAAATCATAGTTCTGAGGAATGTCCAATACAGTTAGAAGAGGGGAAGTATGTTGGGAACTACAATAAGCAGAATTATAATTCCAACAATTACAATCCCAACTGGAGAAAGGATCCCAAGTTCTCTTGGAGTAATCCTAATAATGCTATGAATCCTCAAGCACAGAATCATCAGAACCAGGGAGGACCTAGATTGCTGACTCGGCAGCAACCGCAGCAGCAGCAACAACAACAACCACCTGCCACAAACAGTATACTGGAACAGACTCTGGCTACATTTATGTCTCAAACAGGAACTTACATTGAGAACATGAATCATTTTGTCAAGAAAACAGAAACATTCATGGATAAAACATAGATGCGGATGACCAATCATGAAGCTACTCTGAAATCGTTGGAGACACAGATGGGTCAGGTTTCCCAGCATATCAAACCAAGGCATAATGGAGGATTTCCTAGCGATACTGATAACGCTAGACAGCCCACACATGAGCAGTGCAAAGCCATCACTACTAGGAGTGGGAAGAAACTACCAGGGCCAGAGAAGGAAGCTGAAACAGTTAAGAAACCAGCCCAGGAGTCACCTGTCGAGGAAGCTGCCCCGACAGTTAACAAACAGCCTGCTGCCGAAGAGCCTGTAACGATAGCAGAAGGGACAAAGGAGAAAGATGATGAACCTAAACCTCCTCAGATCCGTATGCAGTGGGAAGGACGCATTTCTGATTATCGTCCCCCACCTCCTTTTCCTCAACGGTTACAGAAATTAAAACAGGAATCAAAGCTTAAGAAGATTTATGATATTTTTAAGCAGGTTCATATTAACATTCCGCTGTTAGATGCCGTTAGGGAGATGCCCGGTTATGCCAAATTTCTCAAGGATGCCATGTCAAAGAAATTCAGACTTGGGGAATTTGAAACAGTTAAGATGACAAAAGGATGCATGAGTATTCTGCACAAGCATCCACCCCAAAGAAGAAGGATCTTGGGAGTTTCATCATACCATGTGTAATCGGAGACAAATATGTGGGTAAGGCACTTTGTGATCTTGGTGCTAGTATAAATTTAATGCCCAAATCTGTTTTTCAGAAATTAGGTATTGGAAAAGCTCGGCCCACAACAGTAATTCTGCAATTGGCAGACCGCTCTTACGTTCATCCAGATGGAAAAATTGAAGATATTCTGGTAAGGGTGGATAAGTTTATTTTTCCTGCTGACTTTCTTGTCTTAGATTGTAAAGCAGATGAAAACGCACCAATCATCCTGGGGCGACCCTTTTTAGCCACGGGAAGATCACTGATTGATGTGGAGAAAGGAGAATTCACCATGAGAGTAAACGATCAAGAAATAAAGTTGAATATTCTCCAAGCAATGAAGCATGCTGATGCAGAAGAAGAATGCAAGGCTATCACTGAAGTTACCCTTGACCAACCCTGCATCAGGTAGGGCTGCCACGACATAAAAATTGGTCACTGCCTCGGCATCCACTTAGAAGACTGTCACAACAGCACCGATGACAACAACTCCTCAGAATCTGATACACCTGATACTGAAGATCCAGAGGAGGTAAACTTGATAGGCAATCATCCAGTTAAGTTATTCGAACCTTTAAATTACACCTCGGATAACCATGCAATTCAAAAGCAGTCAACTGTTGAGACCCCTATTCTAGATCTTAAGCCCTTGCCAGGGCAGCTAAAATATGCTTTTCTTGGTTTAAATGATACGTTGCCCGTATTCATCTCTTCCAAGTTGATGCAGGAACAGCAGTTAATAGGGATGCTGTAGTAGCACAAAAAGGATATTGGATGGACGATAGCTGATATTCAAGGCATTAGTCTGGCATTATGTATGCATAAAATTCTTCTAGAGGATGATCATAAGCCGACTATTAATGCACAAAGGCGTCTGAACCATGCTATGAAAGAGGTGGTGCGAAAAGAGATAATCAAATGGCTAGATGCTGGAATAATCTACGCCATCTCGGATAGCAAACGGGTGAGCCCGGTGCAGTGCGTTCCAAAGAAAGGAGGAATGACCGTGGTGACCAACGAAAACAATGAGCTAATCCCAACCAGGACTGTGATCGGTTGGAGGGTTTGTATGGACTACCGGAAGCTTAACAAAGCTACCCGGAAGGACCACTTTCCTTTACCTTTATTGATCAAATGCTTGATAGATTAGCTGGTAAACCTTACTATTATTTTCTTGATGGTTATTCAGGTTACAACCAAATAGCTATCGCACCGGAAGATCAAGAAAAGACGACGTTCACATGCCCTTACGAAACATATGCTTTTAGGCGAATGCCTTTTGGACTCTGTAATGCACCAGCCACTTTTCAGAGGTACATGATGGCAATATTATCTGATATGGTAGAGGATTTCCTAGAGATCTTTATGGATGATTTTTCAGTCTTTGGAGATAACTTTGAAAGTTGCCTAGGCAACCTACAGAAGGTGCTCAAAATATGTGAAAAAAGCAAACTTGGTTTTGAAATGGGAAAAAATGTCACTTCATGGTGGATGAATGGATAGTCCTTGGCCATAAGATTAGCTGTCGTGGCATAGAATTTGACAGAACTAAGATAGAAGTGATTGAAAAGCTGCCGCCACCCACCACAGTCAAGGGAATCAGAATTTTCTTAGGACATGCTGGTTTTTATCGGAGGTTCATTGCGAACTTTTCAAAAATCACCAAGCCCCTATGCCATCTTCTAGAGTAGAACCGACCCTTCGACTTTAACACTGAATGTACTGAGGCATTCAAGGTTCTGAAAGAAAAGCTGGTAACAGCCCCAATAGTACAGCCACCAGATTGGACACTGCCATTTGAGATCATGTGTGATGCTAGTGACTATGATGTCGGGGCAGCACTTGGGCAGCGGAAAGACAAACTTTTTCATGTCATATACTATGCCAGCAAAACACTGAACAACGCCCAAGTGAACTACATCACCACAGAGAAGGAATTATTAGTTGTGGTATTCTCCATTGACAAGTTTCGTTCTTATATACTTGGAACGAAGGTCATAGTGCACACAGACCACTCTGCACTGAAGTATCTGTTCACGAAAAAAGATGCAAAGCCTCGACTGATACGTTGGATCCTGCTATTGCAAGAATTCGACCTTGAAATCAAGGACAAAAGGGGGACAGAGAATCAAGTGACAGATCACTTGTCAAGGTTGGAGAAGGGAAAGAGTCTACCGACAGATGAGACAAACATATTGGAGACCTTTCCTGATGAGCAGCTGTTTGCTGCCACAGACACTGCCGCGACAGCCATGGCGGCAGGTAAGTCTTCTGAACTCCCCTGGTATGCTGATTTCGTTAATTTTTTAGTTAGCGGAATAATTCCTCCTGACCTTAATTATCAAGCCAGGAAGAGGTTCCAAAATGATGTTAAGCATTATTATTGGGAAGAACCTCTTCTTTTCAAAATCTGTGCAGATCATGTCATAAGGAGATGCGTACCACAGGATGAACAAGAAGATATACTTCATCACTATCATGCTTCACAGTATGGAGAACACTTAGGAGGCAACAAAACTGCTGCCAAGGTTTTGCAGTCCGGATTCTATTGGCCATCACTGTATAAAGATGCTCAAATCTTCCACAAGAGTTGTGACAAGTGTCAACGGACGGGAAACATCTCAAGGAGACACGAGATGCCGCTGCAGAACATTCTTGAAGTCGAAATCTTCGACGTTTGGGGGATCGATTTTATGGGACCATTCCCATCTTCATGTGGGAATTTGTACATCCTCCTGGCAGTAGATTATGTGTCCAAGTGGGTTGAAGCTATCGCCACTCAAAAGAATGATGCCAGACGGTTCAAAGGTTTCTATATAAAAACATTTTTTCCAGATTCGGCATCCCTAAGGCGATCATCAGTGATGAAGGGAGGCATTTTGACAATAGGGTTATAGATGCTGCCTTGAAAAGCATAGTGTCAAGCATCGGATTGCAACAGCATATCACCCTCAGACCAATGGACAGGCTGAAATATCCAACAGGGAAGTCAAGAACATTCTTGAAAAGATGGTTAAGCCAACTCGGAAAGATTGGTCTTTACACCTTAATGATGCGTTATGGGCATACAGGACAGCATTCAAAACTCCATTGAGAATGTCTCCTTATCGACTGATTTACGGGAAAACATGCCATTTACCTATCGAGATAGAACACAGAGCATACTGGGCAATCAAGGCAGTTAATATGGACTTGGAAAAAGCAGGGCCGAAAAGGCTACTGGATCTGAACGAAATTGAAGAAATTCGAACAATGGCCTATGACAACGCAAGAATCTACAAGGATAAAACCAAGAAGTGGCATGACAAGAAGTTGCTGCCACGACAGTTCTGCCCAGGGCAGCTTGTGTTGCTTTTTAACTCTAGGTTGAAACTCTTCCCAGGGAAGCTGAAATCTAGATGGTCTGGCCCATTCCAAGTGGTGCAGGTTTTTCCCCATGGTGCCATCACGATCAGATCTTTAAAAGACGGGCACCAATTCAAAGTCAATGGACAGCGATTGAAGCATTATCAGGGGACTGAAGCCCCAAGAATGTAGGAAGTGGTTACCTTAGGAGATGCCCCACCTGGCATCCCTAATTTAACCTAAATTTTATTTTTAATTATTTTTATTATTTATTATTTATATATTAGGAAATTAGATTAATTTTATTTTTAAGAAATAATGTTTTATTTTTATTGTTTGTTAGGAAATAAAGGAGGCAAGAAGAAAAGGAGAAGTGAATCCAGCCCAACATCCTTTCATCAGCCCAAAAAGCCCAAATTTTGGAGCCTGTCGTTACAGCTGCCGCGACAGACACGGAAAATACAGGCTGTCAACACGTTGTCGCGACAGACACGGAAACGCGTAATAGACGCGCAGCAGACACGGAAACGCATGACAGACGCGTCAGAAATCGCGTAACAGCTGGCCCCGTTATTTGCGCATGCCGTTACAGCTCCAGCGGGTAGAAAATTCTTCTCTATATAAACCTCGTTTCACTATTCATTTTTCACTCACTTCTACTCTTCTTACTTGCTTTCTCTAGAAAATTTTCTTTTTTTTCATTTTTATTCTCACAACCATTGCAACCATGTCTTCCAGAAACACCCGCAGGAGTGCTGCCTCAGGCTCCACCCCGATAGCATCAACCCCACGATCTTTCCAGATCCGAGACATGTGGGAGGAAAGGGGATTTATGTACACTTCCAAGGAGGGGAAATTGGGCCTGCATCCATTCATTGCCAGAAAAATCAAGGCCCTACAGTGGCAGATCTTTGCAAAACAACCAGAGGAGATGAACATATCTCTGGTTCGAGATTTCTATACTGCCATCAACAGCAGAACCGCGACAGCAGTTACCGTGAGAGGAGAGAGGTACCCTTCGAAGCAGAATACATCAACACCTTGTATGTATTTTACGTGGGGAGCAACGAGGATGGTCACCAGCAATTTCTGAACACCCTAGACCCTGCTGCCTACGATGCTGTCATGGCAGAGCTCACGGATGAAGGTACTCAGTGGAACACAAATCGTAAGAACCCGAGGACGGTGAAGAGAACCCAATTCCTCCCGGAAGCTAAACTGTGGAACGCTTTCATCAAAAAGAGAATCATGCCATCCTCGCACAACACCACTGTCGATCAACCCGGGTTAGCCCTCATTCATTCTATTTTGCATGAGAGGCCTATTAATGTGGGCAGCTTCATCCGGGAAAGCATTTTGGAGTGTGCACACCGGCCGACAGGACCGCTCTACCTCCCCTATCTCATCACAACCCTTTGTCGCGGCCACCATGTACCTGAAGCTGCCACCAATCTCAGAGTCCAAGGGAAGGGATGGACCGACAAAAATATACTCAACTTGATGGAACTGACTGCTGCCACCCCGCTGTCATCTTTTGACCCCACTGCCACGGCAGCAGAATCGACAGACACTGAACCTGCTGCCACGGAAGCCAGGCGGCCCACAACAGTAGAAGCTCCTACCGACTCCTCCTCCTAAATCCTTGATGCCATACAGAAGATGGAGGAATGACAGCTCGGCCTTATGAGCTTTATCAGGGATTTTACCACTGCTACGGTACAATTCATTCAAACTTCTTTAAATTTCCCTAGTGCTGTATTTCCTGCCTTCCCTTCCCATTATTTTGCTGCACCCACCCCTGCCCATACCCCTACACCTGCTGCCACACCCAAGACACCGTCTGCGGCATCCACACCAACCCCTGCCACGACAGCTGCAGGCAGCAACCGCACAGTTGATACCTCTGCCCGTGGAACCAAGAGAAGAATGCCCTCGGAAGAACTTGATGCATTCATTGTCGGTTTCTCCTCTTCCTCAATTTGGGAGGAAAGCGACAACGAACCCTCTGTTAAGAGGAATATATCCAAAGAGTTCACACCGATAAAACGGCAGAAGCGAATGGCAGACCAAAATAAGCCAGATAGCGGCAGCAGTAGTGACGACAGCAGCAGTGATGACAGCAGCAGTAGCTCGGAGGTACAGGTAGTGGAAAAATCCCCTCACATCTCTCCTACCAGAATTCAACCTCCGAGGGAGGCCAAAACGAAGAACACATCTGCCTCCCCCATTCGCCAGCTAGTAAAGAAGGCCCCTCCTTCCCGCCGACAAATCCGCCTCAGCAGCAGCAGCGATGACAGTGCATAAAATTTAAGTTTCTTATCTTATTTTGCTGTCTGCCTCTATATATTTTGTGATGTACTATCCTTATATTTTATTTTGTCATTTGCATTGAGGGCAATGCAACCCTTGAGTTTGGGGGTGGCATCCCTCCATTAATGGAGTCTTATTTAGTTTTAAAATTGTGTCTTTTACTTGGTTTATTTTTGCTCGAAAAAAAAATGATGAAAATTGAAAATTTTGGCTTAAGTCTTTGAACTGAACTTACCTGCCGTGATAGCTCTGTCGTGGCAGTGCCTTTAGGATAGTTTTAGGAGCAGTTTAGAGCCTTACTATAGTTCTGAAACTTAAACACCATTTGTGACTGTTATACTGCCTAGAACTCTACTAGTTAACTAGAATAGGAAGCTTAGCACATGAATAGCCCCTAGAGGTGCCTAACACTGGCTCTAGGAAAGAAGTTTAGCAAAATAGACTTAATAGCCCTAGAGGTGCCCAAAACTGGCTCTATGAAGTTAGCTAGAGGTGCCCGAAACCGGCTCTAGTGAAACTTAAGCTTAAAAAATAATAAAATCGAGTAAAAAAATCAAAGGAGCATAAGAAATGCCTTCAAAAAGATAAACTTTGGCATAAAAATTCAAGTTAGAGGCTGAATTATTCTAGTGAAACTAAGGGAGTCTTGGCATATAATTGTTCACAAGCATGCACACACTGCACGAGGACTATAGCAAGATTCTGGGCAAATCCTAAACTATCCGACAAGGTGCTGCTGTCAACAGAGAATGAATGGAGGGTAAGGGAAAGTTCACTGTTTTAAGCCAAAACAAAAATATTCTTTTTTCTTTTAGGTCTTAGTTGCTTGAGGGCAAGCAAAAACTTGAGTTTGGGGGTGTGTTGAGTGTGTAAAAGTTCTATCATTTACCCCCTATTTAACCCATATTTCTGTTGCATTCAAGCATAATTCATTTCATTTAGGCTAAATTACAGTTAGACATCACAAATATATTAAATGGCACAGTTTCTACTGAAATTGGTTTTTTTTGCAGGTTGCTGCTGTAGCAGATGGAGAGGCAGGCTCTGGGTAGTGATGCAGAAAAGCCGGAACTTGATGAGCAGTCAAGGAGGACGATGCTGCCATGGTCGCCGCCGTGACAGCAAAGGACGACAGCAGTTTTGAGGAGAAGAAGCAAAGTGGACCTCGACAGAAAGAGAAAATTAAGCCCGTCTGTCGTGGAATACCACTATATTTTTCCAAGCCCTAGATCAAAATGAAGGTCAAGCCCAAAGTTCAAGGAAGAAAAATCCAAGCAAGAAGGAAGGACGAATTAAAGCTATATTCTCTGAAGATTTAGTCTTTATTAGAGTTGTACTTTAATTTAAACTTGTATTCTTGCCATATTAGAAAACTTGAACCCAAAGCCTATATAAAGGCATGTAATTCGACCTAGAAGAGGACATCACCTATCTCTAGCCTTCTTCCCAAAACCCTAGCCGTTTTCACCTTCTCAACATGTTCTAAATTCCCCCTTGGGCCACGGGTTGATTTGTAAAGTAGTTGCAAGGGTTGCTTTTGTTTTAGGAATTTTCTATTCAATAAAATAAACTTCAAGTTCTCTTAGTCTGGCTATTCACATCTTGCAAGAGTATCGGAAGTGCATTGCGAGGTTATATATTTACTTAATATCGGGAGAGTTAAGTATACGAAAGGAATAAGTGTGGGTTCTCTAGTTTATAGTTGAATTATCTCGGACCTAGGGATAGGACGAGGTTAAGTGGCTAAAGAAGAATTCAACAACATCGGTGTTCATCCTTCGATTCACGCCGGGAGGTATCATCAAAGACGTGTTCATCAACAGACTTGGACCTAGGGATAGGCCAAGGCACAGCAGGGATTCTTGCCAAGCTTGAAGTACAGAGTTGTGTGATCGCTTCCGCGACAAACAACGGATCGTTGCCGCGACGGGTGCTGCCGCGACAGGGACGACGACAGAGCAGATTTTCCTAAACTTAGCAATACCTATACTACTGAGCAATTCAATACCAGCTCATTCTCTTTATCTTGATTTCTTTAATTTTATTTTCCAGTATTCTTTATTATTCTTGTGACAAACATCTTAAACTATTCTTTTTACTCTCGTGCAGTAATTCAAGGTGAAGCTGTTAGCCCAGTCCCTATGGAGACGATATCCGATACTTCCGTATCACTTTACTACTTGCGTCGTGTACACTTGCACTACATTGCGATAGACACTTTTACACGCAACACTAACTATCACAGAAGTCAGTTATAAACCATTAGGTATCTACTTTAGAATATGAATTACTCAACTAGGTTAACGAACAATTCACGAGTGACAATCTAGACAAGTACTCAAGGCCTCTAAGAGGGTCTTCCAAAATTACAATGCAACATTGAATTTCAGTCAAGGCTGATACACAACGATACATCATGCCATATTTTCAACGAAAATTATTTCTTCAAGCCGGTCGAACATAACCAAGATTTGAAACGGATATCATTTACATTCATCATAGTATTCAGGCAAATTGTTTCCTTTGTGTATAATAAAAGCACCATAGAACTTACACTTTCACCAATCTCACGAACACGTTTCCTTTAAATTCATAACACTTTTATCAAGTTTCCATCAAAATATTATCAAACACTATCATTTTAACCGAACTACCTCACATGAGATCTTATATCGACCACTTTAAATAATCAAACACTTATTATTAAATTGGATCAAATCTTCAATTTTCACATGCATGAACCATCTCAGAATCTTTATCCAGATTCAAAATCATCAAGCAAAATCGAATCACAGACAAATGTCAGACATTCCTTGCCAATATAAATTGAGGTGTATAGGTCAGAATACTTAGATTTATTTATTAGTGGGAAGAGAAAGATTTAACATCAGAGTTCTGGCTCAGAGGAGTACGATTATAATCTTGGGGCATGCACAGAAGAGACACCTTACGACAGACGATCGGCCCATCTACCGAGAATGGTGCAACTCAAAGCTCTAATACCACTAAATGTAACCCCCTAGACCCACCTATGGGTTAATACGAATCCTAAGAAGTCACATTAGGGTCACCGGAGCGACCCATGTTAAAATTTCAAATAAATAAATTGCTAAACCATTTAAAATCATAAATCAAGTTTTGAATTAAAATGTAATTTCATAAAACATTCAAACAATGAAACAAAACTATAATACAAGTTATTAATGCAAGTTATTAATACAAGTTTTAGACTCAGATACAAATCAAAACGTGACATACATGCCCTCTAATTATACAAATATCATACTCCACAAGTAAGCCGAAGAAACTCACATGTCGACGTTGATAGATGCAACATGGTCGATATTTTAACTTGTGATGGTAAAAACAACGTGAGCTTCGAAAAGCTCAGTAATAAAAACTATCAGAAGATGCCAAAAGCACAATCAAGTATATGGCAAGCTTTACATTGTCATGAAGAACTGGGCAACGATAAGCTCAGATTACTATTCGATATTTTAGTGAAGCATTATATTGGAAGGTAATATAGTTGTTCTTTATTCGATCACCCGAGCCTTAGGAGGTGAATCAAAAGCCGAATATTCGGAAGAGGTTCAAATTCCAAAAGGTTAATCAAGGAGTTTAGAGTGGCTCAATAAGCATGAAATGTAGTATTACTAAGATTTCAACTTTGATACATTAATTTGGAAGGGTATGTTTCAGAACTGGTCATAAAGTTTTATTAATTTACTTATCTACCCTCCAACCGTACGCCAATATACAAAAACCCAGAATAGTATCCAGAAAGGCTTACCCTAGGCCCGTCGGGGGTAGGAGCTTACAGAAAGGCTTACCCTAAGCCCATTGGGTGTAGGAGCTTACAGAAAAGCTTACCCTAGGCCCATTAGGCGTAAGAGCTTAGGTCCTGAAGGGCTTACCAGCGCTAAGCCTACAGATCTTCTTTTATATACAAGATAATATACCCTAGATGGAATTTAGTTTATATTCAAAAGACAGTAATATCAAAAAATAGATATCAGATATATTTTTATAACATAAGACATATATCAGATTTACTTTTGTATCAAACGAGGAATATCAGATATATTTTTATATCAGAAGACATATATCATATTTATTTTTGTATCAAAAGACGGATATCAGATATATTTTTGTATCAGAAGACAAAAGTCAAGAGTTGAGCTTTCATTACGGGTAACAAATTCATACTTTTAATTCAGAGCATATATTCTTAGTTTAAGGCAGGGTGTATTCACGGTCATAGGGTACACACTTTATGGTTCAGTATATTTCTTATAGACACTTGATAATTATCAGAAAGAGAGCATAGAACGTCTGACAATTTTGGACTGATTTCAGAATGAGGTCCCTAGGCGAGGGAGCTCGGTACTAACAGGTCAAACCAGCATTCGGAAGTTGACACATCGAGAACATTGAGATTTCAGATGTATAGAGAGTGATCCAATCGTTTAAGCCTACAAGGGCATTTTGGTCATTTCGACCTTTAGGGGTTATTTGGAAATTAGACAATTGGGTAAAAGTTGTGACGTACGGGGTTCAGAAGTTCTGGTTACTTAACAGGTTTCCGACTCCCTTTGAACTAATCATAAACCATTGCACAAGGTTTATTATTTAATCGGATCAGTACGCCGCAAGTACTCACTTCTCATAACTGACTATAGAGTATAACAAAAATAGATCGCATTCACCAAACGGCCACTGAACTTATTACCAGAAATCGAGCATATATTCGAGCTGTATTTTCCAAGTATTCAAACATGCACATTGTACCTGAACTCATTCCAAAACATTGAATGTGCCTTAGAAGAACATATCTCTCTCGCTAAGAACTATGTATTTTCTCCAAATGAATTGCACGTATATTCACATGGTATTCTTCCACTATCATCATAGTATTTGAATCGACCAAATGACACTAGTCGTATTTTATCACTTTTGGAGTCATTACATTTGTTTGACTTTATTAGGATTTCTTATTTAATGACTTACACGTATTCTCCGCCATTCTAGTATTCAAGGGTGTGTCAAACATTACGATGTTCGAAAAATATTTCAATTATTTAGAGTTTCTCTATTCTTCCATCTATTCATTCGTTTCAGACCTCGAGGATATATCTCATACGTCAGCCGATTGGCAATTAATGCATGAAGAGAATATAATTTTGTAGGGTTATTCTAACCCATTTCAGCCTTATCAGTATATTCAATCCTTTTTAGTCATTTTAATCGATTCAATCTTTTTCGCTCCTTCGCTCAATTCATACATCCAAATATTTTTTTCGTAAATTTATTTTCGTCGAATTATTCAAAATTCCAGAAACTCGTGTACTTTACAGTCGCGAATATTTAAGTCTTGTTACTATAACATTTCATGAAATCAGAGGTTTTCAAATGCATCGGATGTCTTACGGATCAAGCATAGCTTCATTGTTGCTTTTATAAATAGGGGTATTTTTGTCATTCGTTGATGAATTTTGACATTTCTTTTTAATCAAGAGGATAATCAGACTTAAAGATTAACCAACTCATGAATCGTGCACTGAACTCGGAAGTCCTTTCGATTTATCAAACCTCTTATTTGAATATTTGCCTTGGCCATTATTATTTTTATCGCATAAATGATCAACATAGGCGAAAATAATCACATGCTCAAACACAGTCGTGCAAACATTAACCGAATACCAACATGTTACAAAAGCATGCAAAAGGTAGTAATGTATTACCTTGGCTTTGAGCCACATCGGTCGATCCTTGAATGACATTCGAACACCCTTGAACCCAGATTTGACATCCCTCGGCACTTTGTATTATAGGAACTATGAGTACCTTCAATTACACAAATCCGAAGACCAGACCTTATTCACAAAGCTCTTAACCAATTAATTAAATACATAAGTACTCTCGGGTTCAAGGTCAGATTCGAATGCCTTCGGGTCAGAATTTCATGAAATGGGCTTCAATACCGGACTCAGGACGTCGAAAAACATAAAATAAGTCTTTCGTAAAAAAATTGACTTTTGGGTCAAAGGCAACGCTAACGTTAGCAATCAACAGTCAAAGTCAATGATGATGTCACTGGTCAACTAGTTTGACTCGGCTGAGTCAACTCGGGTGAGTTGACTCACTGAGACAAACTCGGGCGAGTTGACTCGTTGAGTCAGGTCGGGTCAGACTCTGGCATACGGCTCTGGTCGGACTCATACGGATCGGGTCAGACACCAAACTGGGCTTGGTTTTATTGGGCTCAGACTGGGTTTTGTCAATGGGTTTAGACCGGTTTAATTTATACCAGTTCGGACCGGTTCACTTACCCAAGGGCAAACTAGTCGTCGAACGGTTGCCGGAGGCACCATTTGCGTCGATTTTGCCAGAAAAACATAGCTCCTCGGTCAATCATTCCAATACAACCCAGAGTTCAACGAAACAAATCGAAAATAGGCCGGATTTTACCTTACATGCACTCAATATCGTCGAAGGTCACGTAACTCCGATGAAGGACTTGTCGGCGTTGAAACGATAAGTGGTCAGAGGGGTTTTGATCGTTCTTCGATGCTGGTCACGCCTGGACCAACACCGTTCACCAATGTCGACTTCCTTGGCCAGAAGAGAAAAAAATAGACCACAGTTTGGCGAAGCTTCAAACTCAATGGGATGACGATCGGGGAGGCGGATCAGTGAGTGATAAGGTGGGTCTTGGCTGTACGACGACGGCGAACACACGTGTGGTGGCAGTGAGCAGCACAGAAAATAGACGGCGACAGAACCGCTGATAACAGAGGCGTCGCTTGGGTTCTCGTCGAACTCTTCAGGTGGCTTTCATGGTGAAAGGGGACTCAAACGCGCGAGTGGCCGACGGGGTTTGGTTCAAGGTGAGGTGGCGAATACGGTGGTGCGGGCGGTGGTGTCCACGATGGCGCGGTGAGTGAGATCGGAGAGGCCGAACGGTGGTGGCTGGGAGAACGGTCCGAGAGAATTCTAGAATCTTGCTCTCTCTATGGATTTTCCATATTCAAAAAGGGTAGGTGAGGAGTTAGACTTGACTAATATTGGTTCATACCATAGACAAAGGTTAAAATTAAATCGGTGAGAACAAAGATAAAAAAGACCTTGGCTCAGATGGCTAAGGTTTGTGTTTACCAACCATAAGCCATGGGTTCAAAACCCCATGGCAATATGTCTCTCCTCTTTTTTTTTCTCCTTTCATCGCATTTGTATTATTATATTTATACCTTTTGTGGGTGTTACAACACATATGTCATGTTCGAATTTTCTAAAACTACATTTTTTTTATTTTTTCGAGCATTAAAATCCATATATGACATATATTAAATGTTGGGTTATATATCATAAAAGTAGGATTGGCTTAGTGGTAAGCTTGTGTGCTTTCCACTCTAATGTTCCAGGTTTGAATCCACTCAACATCATTTTTCTCTTCTTTCATTTTTCTGAGCACTAATACCATTTAAATATATATCAAAGATTGTATATCATAACACATAAAAGTGTTTGGCCTAGTGGCAAGCACCCGCCCCTTGCATTTTAAGGTCCCAGGTTTGATTCCCATTAGAAGTAATCTCCATGTTAGCATTTTTCCACCTCCAATTGGGTGTAACGCGTGTCACCACCTGATTGGAGGTGGAAATTAATTAAATAAATTAAATAAAAATAATTAAAGACCTCTAATAAGATGGTGACATGTGTCACGAACTTATTGAATAATTAATTTATTTTATTAGATTAAAATTAGGACTAAATTGATATATTGTATAAATATAGAAGACCAAATGTGTAATTATACCAAATTTTTTAACAGTTCTGTCAACTTTTTTCTTTTTTTAACGGCATGTGGGTTAATTGGAACCATTTAAATAATTAAGTGGTATATTTGACAAAATTAAAAATATAGTGGTCAAATTGACGTCAACCCTATAGTTTGGTGGTCACTGGTATAGTTTACCCTAAAAAATAGGCTCGATTGTGAATGTTAACAAAAAAAACAAAAACTTCTATTAACAGCCATGTCACCACATGTGTAGTTATATAAATTTCTATTAAATGCCCTGTCACTATTCCGTTAGATTTTAACGGCTGGTGATCAAAATAGGTCCAATTAAATAGTTTGGTGGTCGAATTTTAAATTTTTGTAGTTCGATGGACAAAATAGATCAGACCCAATACTTGAGTGGTCACCCAAGTAGTTTACCCTTTTTTATAAGTATAATTGACTATAAAAATTAGTCAAGGCAAAGCCCTAGAGAACCGAAAGAAAAAAAAAACATAAACATTGAAAACAATTAAATTATTTATATATATCGGGGACAGATAATTGTTATTTTCAATGAAGTTTGCATTTGAAATTTAAATTGGTTTGGGCATTAATCAATTGTACTTATGTTTGGATTGCTTGGTCCATTTTTGCGGCGTTTTATTTGTGTTTGGACCACTTGACCCATTATATTTTAAATTTTTGGAATATTATCCATATTTATTAATTTTTAGGGGTTAAACATCAATATACATTATTTTTAAAAGTACTAATAAGGTCATTATAAATTTGGGACCATGCACAAATATATTATTTCTTTAAATGATAATATAAAGAAATTAAATTAATATTTAAAAATTTAAGAGACCATGATCCTTGTCAGCCTCGTATTGACAAAGACTCGATTTAAAATGTGTACATTCAATCTTTTTAAATTTTATTGTACTTGTTTTAGTTTTTTTTTTCTTTCTAAAATATCTATTGGAATGAGCTCAATGATTAATCATCCGTATTTTTTGAGCCTATATAGGGGTAGACGCTGGCCATAAGTTTTAAAGTTGTTTCATGTCCAAGATGACCAGTGACGAAACTTGATGAAAGAGTTTGGGGAGCAACATACTAGCATAACTTTTTAAATTTTTTTGAAGGGTTTAATTTAGATTTTTCAAATAATTTGGGCTCTAACTAAATTTTTAAATAATTTTGAGAGCCTTAATGAGAATTTTAAAAATTATGGGAAGAAATTTAATTAAAAAAGTTCAATTTTTTAGGATTAATAAGAATTCCTAAAAAAATTATGGGCCAAATTAAATTTTGTAAAATTTTAAGGGACAAAATTCTAATTTTTCCTATTTTTCGGGATTCATGACACCACTAGTCTCCAATCTATTGTTTTCTGCAACTGAAAATGAAGATCGAACTCTTGATCACTTATTAAAATAAAATAAACTTTTATCATCCCACGCGATTTTTTAAAAACTTTTTAATATATAATAAAAAGCTAAATTAAATACAAATAACAAAATGAAAACACCAAACGAATCATAACCTTGCACCAACTCCTAATCACCTAGTAGTTGGATCGATTAGACCTAATGATTAAACAAAATAAATTGAAATAATTAAATGTTGATAGTTTTAAAACTGAAATAAGAATACGATAAAATTCTATTTCTACAGCAATCAATAAACATAAACACTTTGTCAGTCTAGTTGTGCTTTTCGATGTATTAAATTATTGTTATTATTGGACTTGCATAACAATTTAATCCCACGCAAATTACACGATAATTAAATAATATTATAAATAAAATGATGTTTCAGTTAAGTCTTTATTTTAAATTCACAATTAAATAAAAATGTGAGTAAATTACACCACATGTCACTCAACTATAGTCGTTGACTCGAAAATGCCACCGAATTTTAAAAAGTTCAAAATTAATATTGAACTTTAGTTTGTGAGTCAAAAATATTAAAACCATGCACTTGGTGAGGTTTGAACCCCAAAACTTTGAAATATAAAAGCTAAGCCTTAACCACTAAAGTAACATAATATTATATAATGTTTTACCAAAAATATTATATATCTCAAAATAATTGAGATTAAATCAAATTACTTTAGGAAATAAATAATACTATAAAGGATACTAATATATAAAAATATAAAATATATTATTTTTATATTTTATATATTATTAATAATATAAATGTATTACTTTTAAAAAACTCCAAAATATTTATAAAAATAATATATTTATATTATTAATAATTTATATAAAAACCCTAAACTATTACATCACAAACCCTAACCCTCAAACTTAAACCCTAAATTTTAGAGTTTAGGATTTAGAGTTTAAGGATTTTTTATATATTATTTTTATGAATGTTTTGGGTTTTTTTTAAAATAATATATTTATATTATAAATAATATATAAAAATAATATATTTTTGTTTTAATTATATAAATTTATCGATTTGATTCAACTAAATGATTTTATAAAAAATAAAACAATAAATAATATTAATATATAAATAATATAAAATATAAAAATATATTATTTTTATGGTTGTTTATATATTATTTATAATATATAATAAACCATAAACCCCAAATCTCAAACCATAAGGTTTATGGTTTGAGGTCTGGGATTTGTAGTTTAAGCTTTAGGATTTAGGGTTCATAGTTTTTATACATTATTTATAATATAAATATATTATTTTTGTGAATATTTTGAAGTGTTTTGAAAATAATATATTTATATTATAAATATAATATAAAAAATAAAAAAAAAACAATACACTTTTATTTATATATATTGATATATATTCAAATAATATATTTTTATATTATTTGTAGTGTTATTTATTTTATAAAATAATTGAAATTAATCTCAATTGGTTTGAGATATATAATATTTGTGGTAAAACATTATATAATTTAAAGTTTGTTCAATTGTTAAAGTTTAGCCTTTTTTATTTGAAGGTCTTAGGTTCAAATCCCTCCAAGCACATGGTTTTAATATTTTTCCTCCACCAAAACGACGTCGTTTTGGGCTAAATTAGGCTTCAAAATAGTCGCACCAAAACGAAGTCGTTTTTCCTTTAACAGGGGTGTTAAAAGTTAACGGAGGAGTGGTATTTTCGAGTCACAGACTAAAGTTCAGTGTTAGTTTTGAACATTTTTAAAGTTCGGTGACATTTTCAAGTCAACGGCTATAGTTCAGTGGTATGTAGTGTGTTTACCTTAAATTTTTTGCTAAAAATCATCTTAAACTTAAACAATTGTGAATAAAGTAAAGAGCAAGAAAAAAATAGATGAACAAGAACAAGATGAGAGACAAAGAGAGAGACTTGTATTATATTCTTAAAGTAGGGTTGCATATAATGCTTTCTCCTAACTCTATATTTATTGGCATAAGATGGAAACCCTAATTTCAATGGGTATTAACCCTAATAATAAAGTACATTAAAGTCTCATTTAATATATGGATATTCACCATAAATAAAGATATTCATAACACTCCCTCTTGGATATCCACGAAGATAATGTGCCTCGTTAAAACCTTACTAAGATAAAAACCCTATGGGAAAAAATTCTTAGTGAAGGAAAAAGAGTACATACATCTTTGATACGCATAACATGTTTCCTTATTAAAACGTTACCAGGAAAACTCATTGGGACAAAACCTAGGCTAAGGGGAAAAGAGTGCAACATGTACTTACTCCTACTCATGAAAATATCATATAAGATCTTTGAATCTTCATAATTCAATCTCAAATATAATCTTCAAATATTGTAGTAGACTATGCACTAGTGAATAGATCTTTTAAATTAAAGCTTGAAAGGATTCATCGAATACTATTCTTCTGAATATCATGAGGGACGAAACTTTGAACAAATATGTTTTGTTTTGTCACATTTGATGTATCCACCATGAGATATAAATTTTGCATTATCCTTACACAAGATAGCTTGCATCTTATCTTGTGAAAGCAATTCACATATCTTCTGGATATGTTCATCCAAACACATATTTCGGTTTTGCCTCGTGCATAGCAATTATTTACATGATCTGGAGAGGCATCGATTTTGAAAAATCTAAAGGTAATGGTCTCGTAGCACTTAGATAGTATTTTTGAACCAAATAAGATCTGATGCTTCCATATCAATTAATATATATATATATATGGTGCCTTTGAACCAAGAATATCATCACCCTTTTCTCGAGGGCAGAATGGATCTTTGTTTACATTAAGAGACCTCGCAACCATAAGGGTGATCAATGAATTATGCAGGTAAAGTCTCTTTAAACATTTTACTGTGTATATCGATTGATGCACTAGGATTCCATTGTTAAGGAGATCTCTTCATGAGTCTCAACGATATTCAAATCATCAACATACACAACAAACAACAATAAAGACAAATCCAGAGCTAAACCTCTTAATAAAAATGCTCGGGGAAATTGAACCATTCTTATAGCCTTTCGCTAATAAGTATTCATTGAGGCGATTATACAGTATGCACCCAATTTGTTTAATACATAAATAGATAAGTTCAATTTGATTTAATAGTGTTCTCGAGAGCTTGAATTAACTGTTTCTGCAGTATTAATCCTTCTGAAGTTTCATGTAAGTGTTAATATCAAGAGGCTCATTCAAATAGGATGTAACAACACCCATTAGGCGGAAATTAAGTCATTTCATTTATTGCTAGACTAATCAAAATTTAAAAGTAGCTGCATCCACCAACGAGGAAACATATTCCTCATAATTGATTTCTTGTCTTTGTGAGAATCCTTGTACAACTAAACGGGCTTATATCTCGTGATTTTTCCTTTTTGATTTCTCACAAAGACCCATTTATATCTCACAAATACTTCTCTCTTGAAAGAGATTTTAGTTTCGCCTCAATTGCCTCTTTCTATTTTGCCAAATCATTTATCTGTTTACATTGTCCAATTGACAATAGTTCATGATTCACATCAAAATCTCTAGTGCTATATTGCATGCAAATGTATTATCAACGTCGATTTGATTTCGGTTCCACTTATTACTAGATATGACATAATATATTGAGATTTCTTTATTATCAGGTACCTGAGTCATGTCAATGTCTCTGTTGGAGACCTTTTAATCTCTTCTAGAGATTTTCATAATACGTTGATTCCTCGACCAGACCATCATAAAATATAACTCCTTCTATTTTTCGAGGATTTTTATCTTTGAAATCTACTTGTCAACCACGCTACAGGCGTAAGTTAGACTCATTAGCATCTAGAGTTTGTCCTTCCAAGACATCAAATTTAATCAGAGCATTCATAATTGGTATATGTGACTTAGTCACTCTTTTAGGGTCATCAAAATCATCTGACGATTGATTTGCTAAGTTTTATAAATGAATTATCCTTTGAACTTATAGTTCACATTGTTTAGTGCATAAATCATAATGATAATTCATTCCAACTTATTTCTTTACCAAACTATTTATTTTCTCCTTCTAATATTGGGAAAATTGACTCATTAAAATGACAGTCAGCAAATTGAACTGTAAATGAATTACTCCTCAAAATCTCATATATTTAATTATCGATGGGGATTCAAATATGTAACACCCCAAAAAAAAGAATAATAATAAAAGTGCAATCAGCGAGATTTGAACCCATGACCCCTTAAGTGGAGTTCACGTGACTTAGCCATTTGAGCTAAGGTAATTTCTGATTATGGTCTACCTCAGTTCTCTTTTATGTTGAATGTTTAGATTATACCGAAAATAAATAAAGGTTTGAACCTTTCAGCTACCGCATCTATCCTTTCCACATCGAGAGAGAGAGAGAGAGAGATCAAGAATTTCTATAGTCACCCCACCTTCCATAGCCCTGATCTCGGCCACCGTCGGTCAATGGTGTGCACGACCACCACCGGCATGTTCGATGTCGTGTCGAGAGCCTAGCGCCACCAGCCGACATTCTCCGTGGAGGCCCATTTGCGTGCTTCGTCGGAGAAACCAAGAGCGCATTTTGTTTTCTGAGTTTTTCGACCGCCTCTGTCATCCCTTCATCGTGCAACTATCAGATCAAACCTCACTGGCTGTGGTGAGTAAAACCCCTATGATCGATCGTCATTTCAACGTCGGGAGAAGCTTCGTCGGAGCAGTGTGCTTTCGGTCGTCTTGTGTTCGTTTTAGGTAAGATCCGGTGAGATTTCTGGTTAGTTTTGAGTGTCCATGGTTGGGTTTTAAAATTGGTCTAACGATCTACCCTTTTTTCGACAGAATCGACGTAATTGGAGTCACCGGCGAAGAATCTGGTGTACCGCCAGCGAGCTTTAATTTTTTGGGTAAGTGAATCGAGTCCAAACCGGCCTGAGCCGGTCTGAACCGGCTAGACCGGTTGAATCGGTCAGCCCAGTCGACCCGTCTGCCCGAGTCTGACTCGACCTATTTGCCTAGTCGACTCAGTGAGTCAACTCGCCCGAGTTGACAAAGTGAGTCAAACTAGTTGACCAGTGACGTCAGCGTTGACCTGACCGCTGACGTCAGCGTTGACCTGACCGCTGACGTCAGTGTTGACCTGACCGCTGACGTCAGCGTTGACCTGACCGCTGACGTCAGCGTTAACCTGACCGCTGACGTTAGCGTTGACCTGACCGCTGACTTCAGCGTTAACCTGACCGTTGATGTCAGCGTTGACCTGCCCGTTGACTTTGACCAAAAAGTCAAATTTTCTAAAAACCCCTATTTTATGTTTTTCGACGTCCTAAGTTCATTTTTGAAACCCGTTTTGCAAAATATTAACCTAAAGGCCTCCAAGTCTGACCTTGAACCTGAACTTATTTATGTATTTATTTATTCAACTAAGAGCTCTATGAATAAGGACTAAAATGGGATATTATGTGATTGAAGGTATTCTCGGATTCGAGTGCAATAGAATGGGGTATCATGAATCGACTGATGTAGCTCGGAGTTAAAGTAATACACTACTACCTCTTGTATGCGTTATGGAACATGTTAGTATCCGATAATTGACTTCATGATCATGTTAAGTATATGATAAATTCCGTTAGAGTCACGTTGACTTCAGAAAAGGATAGTACTTAGGTAAGACTGGAGTACTCGGTTAGGAAGATATGAGACTTGTAAGAACTTCTGATATCCTAGAAAATTAATAGGACCGATATACTCTAAATCTGATTATCTGTTAATGATCTAACTTCCTAAATGCTTCGTTATGAAATTACGGAAACGCCCTTGAGGTGCTAGAAGGACAAAAATACCCCTAACAACAAAATAATATGGGAATCTACACCAAATCTGGTAAAATAGCTTATTCATCTAAAAACCTCGATTTGCTAAAAAGTTGTGGATCAAAGCTTAAATCTTCGAATTGTAGAGTACTTGGATTGCATTGAACCATAAATAATCTCTATAATTAACTCACAATATATATATATATATATATATATATATATATATATATATATATATATATTCGTATATCTGAACTAATAAAAGTGGCATAAAATATCGGACTGGCTGGCTTGACCAAAGAGGATTGAAAACATCGAAAAGGCTGAATTGATCGGACTGAACGTAATGACTAGAAGACCAAAATATCCACGAGTGCTAACTGTCAACTATCTGAAATGATGAATATACCATCGAGGCCTAAAATGAATGAATAGTTGGAAGAACCGAAAGGCTTAGAATAATTGAAACACATTTGGACATCGAGGTGACTGAAAATACCTCTAAGACTTGGAATGAGAATTATCAATAAAGCCAAGCAAAGGTAATAACCCTGAAAGTGGTAATACATGACCTTTGTTGGTTGGTCGTTTCGGGAACTACTGTGATGTTGGAAGAATACCATATGAATGCATGTTCAAGTTATTTGGAGAAACTGCCTAGGTCAATGGTAAGAGCAACCTGTTCTTTGTGTGTATTCGATGCTATGAATCGAGTTCAGATGCATTACACATGTCTGGTTACTTGGGAAATACCTTTTGAATACCTGTTCAATTTCTTGTTGTATGTTTAGTGTTGCTTGGTGAAGACGAGCTTTTATTATACAATGTAGTCAGTTCTAAGAAGTGATTACTTGCGGTATATTGATTCGATTAAATAATAAACCTTGTGCGACGGTTTATGATTAGTTCAAAGGGACTCAGAAACCTAATAACTAACTAGAACTTCTAAACTCCGTACATCACCACTCTTACCCGATAGTCTAATTACCAAATTACCCCTAAAGGTTGAAATGAACAAAATGCCCTCGTAGGCATAAATGATTGGATCACTCACGATACTTCTGAAATCTCAATGATCTTGATGTGTCAACTTCCGAATGTTGGTTTGAACTATTAGTACCGATCTCCCTCGCCTAGGGAACTCGTTCTAAAATCAGTCAGAAATTGCCAGACGTTTTATGCTCCCTTTCTAATAATTATCAAGTGTCTCTAAGAAATATATTGAACCATAAAGTGTGTACTCTATGTCCGTGAGTACACTCTACTTTAAACTAAAACTATATGCTCTGAATTAAAAGTACGACTATGTTACCCATAATGAAAGCTTAACTCATGGCTTTTGTCTTCTGATACAAAAATATATCTGATATCCGCCTTTTGATACAAAAATAAATCATATATATGTTTTTTGATATAAAAATTTACCGGATATTTATTTTTTTGATATTACTGTCTTTTGAATATAAACTAAATTCATTTGGGGTATATTATCTGGGATATAAATGAAGATATGTAGGCTCAACGCTGGTAAGCCCTTCTGGACCTTAGATCTTACGCCTAATGGGCATAAGGTAAGTCTTTCTGGATACTATTTTGGGTTTCTGCATTTTGGCGTATGGTTGGAGGGTAGTTAAGTAAATTAATAAAACTTTCTGACCTCTTCTAAAACAAACCCTACTAAATTAATGTATCTAAGTTGAACTCTCAGTAAACTTACAATTCACGTTTAATTAAACTTTTGGAATTTGAATCTCTTCTGAATATCTAGCTTTAGATTCATCTTCTAAGATTCGTATGATCAAATAAAGAACAACTTTTTACCTTCTAATATAATGCTTCACTGAATTATCGAATCGTAATTTCAGCTTACCGTTGCCAAGTTCATCATGATAATGTTAAGTTTGCTATATACCTACTTGTGCTTTTGGCATCCCCTGGTAGTTTGTATTACTGAGCTTTTCGAAGCTCACGTTGTTTTTACCATCATAGGTTAAAAGATCGACCTTGTTGCAGCTATCAACGCCGGTATGAGAGTTTCTTCGGCTTGCTCGCGGAGTATGATATCTGCGTAATTAGGGGCATGTATGTCACATTTTGATTTATATTCGAGTCTGAAATTTGTATTAATAACTTGTATCGTAGTATTGTTTCATTGTCCAAAATTTTCTGAAATTGTAATTTAATTCAAAACTTGATTTAAAATTTTAAATGATTTAGCAATTGTTTATTTGAAATTTTAACATGGGTCACTCCGGTGACCCTAATCTGACTTCCCATGATCCGTATTAACGCATAGGCGGGTCTAGGGGGTTACAAAATATGAAATATGTTCCCAACCTCCTTTGAAGACTCATCTTTATACGTTTAGTGGGTGTTTAGTTGTTGAACAAAAAGAGCTTGGACAATCAAACACAGTGGCATCAACTCATTTTGAACCGCTTCAATGCATGCCTCTTGTGAAAGTTTTTGGCAGTTTAGGTGTCTGCAAACTGATCCTTTCTCCTCTTGTGTTATATCTCTATGTGCCTAACCAATAGGTGGAGCGATGTTCAATTCGAAGTTAAACGCGACATGAATACATGAAAATGTTTCGAGGATATAGGCGATAAATTATTGAAAACTTACCTGTAGGAAGCTATTCATTGCTCTATAAAGCTGATCATGTGTCTGCCGGTAAGATATCGGTAATAACTCGACGAGTTCCATGAACTTCTTAGGCCCCATTTGTGGATCAGAAGCTATATGGGAAAGGTATGTGTCCCATAATTCTGCAACAATGGAGTTACTTGTTGAAGGAGAAGGGTTGGTCTCCTTGTTAAACGATGCAAAAGTAGAGAAAATGTTCTTCATAATTGCCAATTCCTTGGTTGATGAAATGGACTCTGTTCCAATCTGTGGAAAGATAAAATCTTCCACTTGAGCAAAACTTAACATTGTTGCAATCTGGTCTTGGAATTTCACTAGTCTGCCACTTGTTAAACCAAATTCTAAGGATCTAGAAAGCATTGCAAAGTAAAATCCAACAGGAATGGCCCTACTGGCTTTTTCCCCTATACCGCACGCTCAAAAAATTCTAAGATGAGAAATATTTGGTTCATGACCAAAAAATCATATGTAATAGGGAGAACTTATGATAATTTGATGGCTTGATGTGAATTAGTGATGTTGCATATAAAAGGGAGTGTCACCAGAATTATCAATACTGATTGTCTTTATAAGATAATCTGAAAAATGTGCTCGTAATTTTATCAATTGGACAAGTAACATCGCAAACGCCAAGTTGCGGGTTGATAAAAATGATACATATGACCATCTAGTCGATGCATCGATTGAAACCGTAAAATATCTAGATGATTTATAAGAAGGGTATATGGGCCCATATATATCACCTTGTATCCATTCTAGAAAATTAATAGATTCATAATTTATCTTAGCTGGTGATGGTTGAACAATCAATTTGCCCTGAGAGCAAGCATCACATAAAAACAATACTTTGAAGAATACATCAGTTCTTTAATGAATAACCACATGACGTATCAATAGTTTTTCACATCATAATTGAACCGAGATGGCCTAACTGGTCATGCCAAATAAAATTATCAGTAAACTTTTGGTTTACAATAACATGAGCTTCAATTTGTACTAATTCTTGTGTAGTACAATCCGGATGACAGTGCATGTAATTTTGTCAAGATTTTCTTATTACCTTGGTTATACTCGTAATATGGAGATAGTCAGCATCCCCTTGACTAATAGTCTCAATATGATATTCATTTCTACGAATATCTTTAAAATTCAATAAGTCTCCGTGCGACTTTGACGAGTATAACGCAATGTGAATATGGAATTGAGTTCCATTCGACAATAACATATTTGCTCTTTCGATGCCTTCTATGATATTACTACTTCCAGATAGTCGCGTTATTCTTTTTCATTGTTTGTAATGCCCTGAGTTAGGGCTCGGGAGATAATCGGGTTGGTTAAACCGGTTCAAGTTAAATTAATTGGGAGAAACCATTTTTAATAAACAACTAAAGGATTTTAATGAAAAGGGGTAAAAAGGGAATTTTGGAATTTTAAAAGAAAAAAAAGGGTTTTGAAAATACAATCATCTTTTTCAAACTCTTTTCACGTTTGTTTTTCCCAAACACCGTTTCTACTATTCCATTGGTGCAAGCTCTTCATCCAAGCAAGATTTTCAAGGTAATCATTCTCTTATTTTGGTTTTCTCTTCCTCAAACATGTTGTAGATGAAATATATCTTTAAACCCATTGTTTAAATTTGTTTCCAAAATGCTTTGAGTTGGAAAACGAGGAAAATGAAGAAATTTTGTTTGGGTTGTTTGATCCTAGGTTTAAAGGCATTTTTAACCTTGTTTTGACGTTCTAAAAATGTTAGGATAGTGGCTTATTGATGGGAAACCCGAAACTAGTAAAAGGGTGGTTTGAAGTTGAAAATTTAGGTTTTTGGTTTGTTCTTGTGAAGAACTTTTGGCTGATGGTTTCTAGACTTTGGGTAAGTGTTTTGGTTGTTTAAAGGTGTAGTTTTGATGGTAAATTTGCTGGATTTTGGTTAGGGTTGTTTGGATGATGTTTCAGATAACTTTGGCTACGAATCGATGAGGGAATGTTGTTGAATATTGTGGTTGTGAATTTCAATGGGCATGTATGTTGAAAAGGGCATCAATACTCTATTTTGGATTGTTAGAAGCAGCGTAAACGAATTTGGGCTCTTTAAACGTGAGACCGGGTAATTTAGAAGCTTGAATCGGTGTTTCAGCTATGGTTGGGTTGTACCGGTGAGTGGAATTGTTTTCTAAGCCTAAACTCGGTTAAGGATGTGTTTTGGGGGATTATATTGAGCCTTTAAGCCAATTTAAGCTCAAGAGTAAGTTTTAAGCTTTTAGTCTTCAATTTCGATAACATCTACTATGTGTTTGAATGACTTTCCATAATGCATGATGCTTTGAACGTCCTTATATAATGCAGTTGATTGCCTTAATTGATTTCAATGTTGGTTATGGTTGTGACCATGAGAACACAAGGTAAGTGTTGGTTTGGTGGGTATTGACATGTGAAACCTTATTACCCGATATAGTTGGTCGACCAATAGAATGTGATTGCACTCGAGGTAAAAGTCGCGCGTGGCCTTAGTGATGCTAGATTCCACTAAAGAGGAGTACAGTGATGTGAGATTCCACCGAAAGCTATGTCTTGCTAGACGAGTGAGTACGGTGATGTGAGATTCCACCGGAAGTGTCTAGTGTGTTTGAAAACTATCCATATATTCGAGTAAAAGTGATAAATGTAAATATACCCATGGTGCTCTAAATTCTCATGTTAAGCATGTTATATTGCTCTTTTCCATTTATGCTTATGTATGTGATTGGTTTCTTGTTTGTGTGTTAAGAATGAGCATGAGGTAAGCTTGTGGTCTGTGGATGCATTCAGTAAATGCTTGAGATGTTAAATGCATGTTGTTATGTGTTCATGCATGAGGAAAATGATTTGGAAATGGTTTTAGTTTCAAGCAAACTATGGTTTTAAAATTGTATTGTAGTTACCGTTTTGAGCGCTGCTCACTAAGCTTATATGCTTACGCTCTTTTTTCCAACAATGCATGCCCATAGACTTACGAAGCAGCTCGGGGAACAAGGGAAAATCCAATAGGGTTTGGTTTGCTCAAGTATGGCTTTAGACTTAAATAAGTAGTATTAAGCAATGGGGTAGGACCTTTATGTTTAAGAGGGTTGTTTGTTATGTCTCTTGCTTTAGACAAGTTTGTTTAGTTGTGTTTGGCTTGTGATGCCTCTAAACATGTTGAACGTGCCATGGATTGTCTTTTGACCCCTTTTTGTGATTGCTATGCTTGAATGTTTTCCCTTAATGAATCTTGCCATGTTGAATCTTGTCTCGTTGATCGTCTTTCATGTCTAAATGAATGCTCATGGTTGGCATATGTTGTGTGCATGTTTATGAGTTGTTTAGGTGCTCGTTTAGTGAGTTGTGTTGGTTTTCCTTGTGCTTAAAACTGCAAAAATCAGTTCTTATGGGCAGTGCGTATCTATACACTCAAGGGTTGTATCGATACGGTCCCCTATTTTAAGTAAGGTGTACCGATACACAATGGCGTACCGATACCCACTTTGGAATATAGAAATATGAGATTTTGACGAGAAATTGGAGTATCGATATGGGCCTTAGGCGTACCGATAAGGTCTCTGATGTTAACCTTTGGGAGATTGACCTTTAAGGGCGTATCGATATCAACCGTGTGGGTATCGATACAATCTCTTGGGGTTGACCTTAGGGAGTTTGACCGTTGAAGGCGTATCGATACGGGCCTTAGGCGTATCGATACGGCATGTGGTTTAGTTGTTAAAAGTAACCTCTAATGTCCATTTTTGCTTGGGTCATGTTTGTGTTTGCTTCCCGCTGCTTGTCTCCTCACATAGGATTTAAATATGGCATCTAGACAAGATAATTTTAAAAAGAACGAGTTTAGGGTTGCTAATCGGAGCGGAGCCTTAACGGGTTTCTCCTCGGTTTTCCCCGTGTAACCTGTTCGGGTCGGTATGGTGACTAGGCCGGGTCGAGGCGGTTACATTTGTTGGTGCCAGAGCCTATGTTTCACCTAGGTTTGTTGAGTTTCTGTGAAGCCAAAAGGTAAGTGAGGTACGTTTTATTGTGTAAGCTTGTTGGTTGTGATGCACGGTGATTCTAAGCATTCTTATGGTTTTCTTTGTGTTGGTTGGGAGATATCTAAAGGCACCTATTTCTTGTATATTGTTATTGTAAGTGGTTTTAAGTTTAAAGACTTGAGCGCCTTGGACCTTGTTCCTTGTTGACCCCAAATCATTTCGCTTGTTGTGTTTATTATTTAGTTTTGCACATGTTTGCATGGTGAGACCGAGGGGAAGGCCTAGAATGGATAATCCGAGGGTTGAGCGGATTGAGAACATTGAGGACGTGCGAGGGGAGAACTTGCCTTCTCCTCCTCCTTCGGGTGGTGGAGTAAATGGTGAAGGTGCTAGACCTCATGTTGGGCAGGGACAGGCTGGCATTGATGTGAATCTGTTGATTCAGGCTATAGCCGGGGCTATTCGGACAGCTTTAGCGGGTGTTCGGGTTGTAGCACCGCCTCAGGGTGCAGGTTCTGGTTTGCCGTTAGAGCGACTTCGTAGCTTGGGCGGAGTCGAGTTTCGGGGATTGTCACCCGAGGGTTCAGAGGCATGGTTTGAGAGCACAGTTCGTATTTTGGGACAAATGGAGTGCTCTGATGCACATAAGTTAGGTTGCATCGTCTCTTTGCTTCAAGGAGATGTCTATACTTGGTGAACTACCATCACAACGGGTGTGCCAGAGGCCGAGGTTACTTGGGAATTCTTTAGGACTGCTTTCCTTAAGAAGTATCTAGGTCATCGATACCTAGACGAGAAGAAGAGAGAGTTCATGGCCTAGTTCAGGGTAGCATGACCGTGTCCGAGTATGAGATACAGTTTGATCCAGGAGGTGAAGACCTACATGTTGGCTTCTGACTATACGGATTTTGATGTGTTGGTCGCTAGGGCCAAGGACATTGAACAGTCTTTGGGACTTGTGGATCTAGTTCAAGAAAAAGAACCGCCGAGTGGGATAGAGACTGTGCCAATAGGTACAAGGATAGAATACCTCATCATGATCATAGACGTGGAGGTGGTAATTCGGGGCGAGGCCATCACGGCCAAGGGACTGAAAATCGTACTCCTGAGTGTACCAAGTGTGGTAGGCGTCATTTCGGTGAGTGTTGGGGGTACTTATGGCTCATGTTGGAACTACGGGTCTAGAGCGCACTTGAAGCGTGATTTTCCACATCCGTCTAGGGATGGACAGGCTCATACGCGAGTTGTCGAGCATCAAAGAGGCTGTGAGCGCGATCGAGGTAACTTTCAGCCTAGGAACGATGGTCAGAGGAATGTGGCTCATGTTGTGGCAGTTCAGCCCGAGGGAGGTAGACCGGCTAGAGTGTATGCGCACCGTGAGGACAGGAATGATACATATGTGATTGCAGGTAATTTCTCGTTACAGTCTTTGACTTTGCTTTCTTTGATTGATTTCGGTTCTACACATTCATATATATTGAGTGAGCATGCAAAGTTGTTAGATATTCCGGTTGAGATATTAGATATGGGTATGAGTGTCACGAGTTCTTTCGGTGAGACAGTTGTGGTTAGAAAGATGTACAGAATATTTCCTTTGATGGTTCAGGGTCATGTCTTTCCCGTGGATATGATGGAATTTCCGTTTTATGGTTTTGATGTGATTTTGGGCATGGATTGGCTTGTGGAACATAGGGATAAGGTAGAATTTGAGACCAAGAGAGTTTCCTTGAGACTTGCGGATGATTATGAGGTTATAGTAATTGGCGAGAACATTAAGTTCTTGTCCAATGTTGTTTCTGCTTTAGAAGCTCAGAGATTGATGGATTCGGGTTGTTAAGCATATTTGGCTTATGTAATGAATCCGAACATGAGTGAAGTTAGACCGCAAGATATCATAACAATTTGTGATTTTTTGAGTGTCTTGCCAGAAGAGTTGTTGGGTTTACCCCCAGATAGAGATGTTGAGTTTGCTATTGAGACGTATTCAGATTTTGTTCCCGTATCCATTGTTGTGTATAGAATGGCACCTAAAGAGTTGAAAGAATTGAAGACACAGCTTCAGGAACTGTCAGACAGAGGTTTCATTAGGCCTAGTTTTTCTCTGTGGGGTGCTCCAGTCTTGTTTGTTAAGAAAAAGGATGGCAGTATGAGGATATGTATAGATTATAGGCAGTTGAACAAGGTAACAGTAAAGAACAAGTATCCTTTACTGCGGATCGACGAGTTGCTTGATCAGTTGAGAGGTGATACAGTATTTTCAAATATTGATTTGAGATCTTACTATTATCAGTTGAAGGTAAAAGATGTGGATATATCAAAGATAGCTATCCGTACACGATATGGGCACTACGAGTTCTTGGTAATGCCTTTCGGTTTGACTAATGCCCCAACTACGTTTATGGACATGATGAATAGAGTGTTTCACGAGTATTTGGATAGATTTGTAGTAGAGTTCATAGATGACATTTTAGTGTACTTCAAGACCGAGGAAGAACATGATAAGCATTTGCGACTAGTGCTACGGACCTTTCTTGAAAATCAGTTGTATGCCAAGTTGAGTAAATGTGAGTTTTGGATTAGGGAAGTAATCTTTCTAGGTCATGCGATCTCAGCCGATGGGATTAGTGTGAATCCCAAGAAGATAGAAGCAATAGTGAGTTGGAAACAACCGAAGTCAGTGACTGAAATCTATAGTTTTCTAGGTTTGGCCGGTTATTATCTAAGGTTTGTTGAGGGATTTTCGAAGATTGTTGTACCTTTGACTAAACTGTTACAGAAAATGTTACGTATGAGTGGACAGATGCAAGGCAACAAGCGTTTGAAAAGTTGAAGAAAGCAATGACAGAAGCTCCTATTTTGATTCAGCCTGAACCAGGGAAAGAGTTTGTAATCTTCAGTGGTGCATCATACGTAGGTTTAGGTTGTGTGCTTATGCAAGAAGGAAGAGTTGTAGCTTTTGCTTCGAGATAGTTGAAGATTCATGAGAAGAATTACCCCACCCATGACATAGAGTTACCGGCTGTGGTTTTTGCCTTGAAGATTTGGAGACACCACCTTTATGGTGAGAAATGCACAGTGTACACCGATCATAAGAGTTTGAAGTACCT
Organism: Hibiscus tridactylites; assembly: GCA_958450335.1. Classification (NCBI taxonomy): domain Eukaryota; kingdom Viridiplantae; phylum Streptophyta; class Magnoliopsida; order Malvales; family Malvaceae; genus Hibiscus; species Hibiscus tridactylites. Next base: position 53,120,736 of record OY288281.1, read on the forward strand.
TATGAAGCAAAGAGAGTTGAATCTTAGACATCGTAGGTTGTTAGAGATTCTTAAAGACTATGACCTCACGATAGAGTACAATTCGGGTAAGGCAAACGTAGTGGTTGATGCTTTGAGTAGAAAAGTAGCAGTTGAGTTACGAGCTACGTTTGCTAGATTGAATGTGTCTCAAGATGGTGGTTTGATAGCCGAGGTAAAGGTTAAACCTTCGTTAGTTCAATTGATTCGAGAGAAAAAGTTGCAAGACAGATCTTTGGCACCTCACGTGCAAGATATAGCCGAGGGTAAACCCACAGATTTCTACTTTGGTGAGAATGAGATCTTATGTTTCAAGGATAGAGTAGTTGTTCTAGAAGATGCCAAGTTGAGGCGTACTATCTTGAATGAAGCTCATAATAGTCCTTTTGCTATGCATCCGGGTAGTACAAAGATGTATCGTGGGTTGAAAAATGAGTACTTTTGGATTGGGTTAAAGAAAGATGTGGCCGAATTTATGAGTAGATGTATGGTTTACCATCGTGTTAAGGTCGAGCATCAGTTTCCTTCAGGTTTGTTACAGCCATTGAAGATTCCGGAGTGGAAGTGGGAGAAAATTACTATAGATTTTGTGTCAGGTTTACCGTTGACTCCTTCAAAAACGAATTCGGTATGGGTGATAGTCGACAGATTCACTAAGTGTGCCCATTTAATACCTGTTCATACTACTTACACCTTAGACAAGTTGGCCGATCTGTACATCAGTTAGATAGTGAGATTGCATGGTGTGCTAAAATCGATTGTGTCAGATAGAGATCCGAGATTTACGGCTAGATTTTGGGAGTGTTTGCATCGTGCTTTGGGAACTTGGTTGAACTTCAGTACTTCGTATCACCCACAGTCATATGGTCAGTCAGAGAGAGTTATTCAGGTGTTAGAGGACATGTTGAAGTGTTGCATCACCGACTTTCAGGGTTCATAGGAGAGACATCTACCGCTAGTAGAGTTTATGTACAATAACAATTATCAGGCTAGCATTCAGATGGCACCGTATGAAGCTCGATATGGTAGGAAATGTAGAACACCTGTTTGTTGGGCCGAAGCCGGGCAGAAGATTGTACCGATGCCAGACCTTCTTAAAGGCACTACCGAGAAGGTAAAACTTATTCACGATCGCTTGAAGGCAGCTTAAGATAGACAGAAATCGTATGCGGATTTGAAGAGGAAAGAGGTTGAGTACGCCATCGGTGACAAAGTGTTCTTGAAGGTTTCCCCGTGGAAGAAGGTAATGAGGTTTGGTAGAAAGGAGAAGTTGAGTCCGCGATACATTGGTCCTTACGAGGTAGTTGAGAGGATTGGTCCTGTTGCATATAGGTTGAGATTGCCATCCGAGCTTGAGAAGATTCATGATGTGTTTCATGTTTCGATGCTCCGAAAGTATAGATCAGATTTGTCTCATGTTATGCCAGTGGAAGAGACCGAACTGAATCCGGACTTTTTGTATGACGAAGAACCAGTTGAGATTCTCGCCACGGATAGTAAAGTTTGCATGGGAGGACCATTGAGTTAGTCAAGGTCTTGTGGAGAAATTGGGGTGTGCAAGAAGCTACTTGGGAGAGAAAAGCGGAGATGGAAGAGCAATTTATGTACCTCTTTCCATCAGGTAAATTTCGAGAACGAAATTCCTTAAGTGGGGGAGAGTTGTAATGCCTCGAGTTAGGGCTCGGGAGATAATCGGGTTGGTTAAACCGGTTCGGGTTAAATTAATTGGGAGAAACGATTTTTAATAAACAACTAAAGGATTTTAATGAAAAGGGGGTAAAAGGGGAATTTTGGAATTTTAAAAGAAAAAAAAGGGTTTTGAAAATACTATCATCTACTTCAAACTGTTTTCACGTTGCTTTTTCCCAAACACCATTTCTACTATTCCATTGTTGCAAGCTCTTCATCCAAGCAAGATTTTTAAGGTAATCCTTCTCTTATTTTGATTTTCTCTTCCTTAAACATATTGTAGATGAAATCTATCTTTAAACCCATTGTTTAAATTTGTTTCCAAAATGCTTTGAGTTGGAAAAAGAGGAAAATGAAGAAATTTCATTTGGGTTGTTTGATCCTAGGTTTAAAGGCGTTTTTAACCTTGTTTTGATGTTATAAAAATGTTAGGATAGTGGCTTATTGATGGGAAACCCAAAACTAATAAAAATAAGGGGGTTTGGAGTTGAAAATTTGAGTTTATGGTTTGTTCTTATGAAGAACTTTGGGCTGATGGTTTCTAGACTTTTGGTAAGTGTTTTTGTTGTTGACTAGTGTAGTTTTGATGGTAAGTTTGTTGGATTTTGGTTAGGGTTGTTTGGATGATGTTTCAGATAACTTCGTCTACGAATCGATGAGCGAATGTTGTTGAATATTGTGTTTGTGAATTTCAGTGGGCATGTATGTTGAAAAGGCCATTAATACTCTGTTTTGGATTGTTTAGAAGCAGCGGAAACGAATTTGGGCTCTTCGGACGTGAGACCGGGTAGTTCGGAGGCTTGAATCGGTGTTTCAGCTATCATTGGGTTGTACCGGTGAGTGGAATTGTTTTCAAAGCCTTAACTCGGTTAAGGATGTGTTTTAGGGGGTTTAGATTGAGCCTAATAAGCCAATTTAAGCTCAAGAGTAAGTTTTAAGCTTTTAGTCTTCAATTTCGATAACATCTACTATGTGTTTGAATGACTTTCCATAATGCATGATGCTTTGAACGTCCTTATGTTATGCATTTGATTGCCTTAATTGATTTCCATGTTGGTTATAGTTGTGACCATGAGAAAACAAGGTAAGTGTTTGTTTGGTGGGTATTGACATGTGAAACCTTATTACCGGATATAGTTGGTCGACCAATAGGATGTGAGTGCACTCGAGGTAAAAGTCGCGCGTGGCCTTAGAGATGCTAGATTCTACTAAGGAGGAGTACGGTGTTGTGAGATTCCACCGGAAGCTATGTTTTGCTAGACGAGTGAGTACGGTGATGTGAGATTCCACTGGAAGTGTCTAGTGTGTGTGAGAACTATCCGCATATCCGAGTAAAAGTGATGAATGTCAATATACCCATGGTGCTCTAAATTCTCATGTTAAGCATGTTATATTGCTCTTTTCCATTTATGCTTATGTGTGTGATTGGTTTCTTGTTTGCGTGTTGAGAATGAGCATGAGGTAAGCTTGTGGCCTATGGATGCATTCGGTAAATGCTCGAGAAGTTAAATGCATGTTGTTATGTGTTCATGCATGAGGGAAATAATTTGGAATTTGTTTTGGTTTCAAGCGAACTATGGTTTTAAATCTGCATTGTTGTAGTTACCATTTTGAGCACCACTCGCTAAGCTTATATGCTTACGCTCTTTTTTCCAACAATGCATGCCCTTAGACCTACGGAGCAGCTCGGGGAACAAGGGAAAATCCAAGGGGGTTTCGTTTGCTTAAGTATGGCTTTAGACTTAAATAAGTTGTGTTAAGCAATGGGATAGGACCTTTACGTTTAAGGGGGTTGTTTGTTATGTCTCTTGCTTTAGACAAGTTTTTTTAGTTATGTTTGGCTTGTGATGCCTCTAAACATGTTGAACGTGCCATGGATTGTCTTTTGACCCCGTTTTGTGAATGTTATGCTTGAATGTTTTATGAATCTTGCCATGTTGAATCTTGTCTCGTTGATTGTCTTTCATGTCTAAATGAATACTCATGGTTGGCTTATGTTGTGTACATGTTTAGGAGTTGTTTAGGTGCTCGTTTAGTGAGTTGTGTTGGTTTTTCTTGTGCTTAAAACTGCAGAAATCAGTCCTTCTGGGCAAGGCGTATCGATACGCTCAAGGGCTGTATCGATACGGTCCCCTGTTTTAAGCAAGGCGTACTGATTCGTGGGAGCGTATCGATACCCACTTTGGTCTTTGGAAATATGAGATTTTGACGAGAAATTGGGGTATCGGTACAGGCCTTAGGCGTATCGATACGGTCCCTGATGTTGACCTTTGGGAGATTGACCTTTAAGGGCGTATCGATATTTGCCGTGTGGGTATCGATACAGTCTCTTGGGGTTGACCTTAGGGTGTTTGACCGTTGAAGGCATATCGATACGGGCCTTAGGCGTATCGATACGGGCCTTAGGCATATCGATACGACCTGTGGTTTAATTGTTAAAAGTAACCTCTAATGTTCGTTTTTGCTTGGTTCATGTTCGTGTTTGCTTCCTGTAACCCCCTCGTCCCGGTCTGGCCGGATGACCGGTCCGAGTAGGCCACACGGGGAAAACCAAAGCGAAACCCGTTAAGGTTCCCCCTCGGTTAGCGACCCTATTTTTTCTTTCATTTTAATCTTGTCTAGAGGAGTATTAAATCCTAAGTGACCACGACAGCGGAAAACATCCATAAGAAAGTCACATTCGAACACCGACCACACAATTACAGTTCATTTTTAACTTACAGGGCAGACCGTATCGGTACACCAACTAGGGGTATCGATACGCCCTGACCCGGTCAACCCAAATAGTCAACTCCGGGAAGACCGTATCGATATAGCCCTCGAGTGTATCGATACGCCCTTCTCAGTCAACACCTTTATGGTCATGGAGTACGACCGTATCGATACACGTAAACCCCGTACCGGTACGCCCTACTCTTACCCAATTCTCCAAATTCTAGTGAGTTGGGAGGGTATCGGTACCCCCAGGGTATCGATACGCCCGGCTAAAATTGTGGCCTTTGGGCAAGGCTGTATCGATACGGCCCTTAGGCGTACCGATACGCCCTGCACTGCAATTCCACAATTCTTAACTTGACGACCCCAAACACGACTCTAGATGCATTTTTGGACTCCCCTAAGCACATACAAACATTTATACAACATACAACAACCAAGGGAAGCAATCAAAACCAATAGCAAGGCATCCATACATGGCATTCATACAAAAGGGCAATTTTTGCATATATGGTCATACATGAGAGCTCAAAAGGGTCAAAAGGCACAAGTTAACACATATGAGGTTTGCAGTCACCAACAAGGCAACCTAAACACCTAAAAGGCATACCACCACACACAAACATTCATCATGGCATATCATGCTTTACAAACCAAAGTCAATCCAAAACATCAACATATATATGAGTCATACATAGCTCATTCAAAACACACAAACTTGCCACATTGCTAAGCTACTACATAATTGTTAACCGTACTTGAGAAACAAAAACTTGGAAAGCCCTTCTTGCCTTGCTCCGAGCTAACACCACGCTAATGATCTGCATTGTTGAAAATGGGAGCGTAAGCTATAAGCTTAGTGAGGATGCTCTAAAATCGAAAACATCAACAATGCAGGGTCCAAGCATGCAATCCTTAAAACTCACATACATAGGCAAAACATCAAGTAGATCTAGCTAGTCTTTCAAGAGTCATAATATGGCATCTTGCATCATACTAAGCTCAAACATCATATATCAACATCATGCATCGCAAATATGAGAACAAGTTCAATTGGCCACTATTAGTTTTCCCGGATGTGCAGATTTAATCTCAACAATCACATTACCTCGGTGGGATTACACTCATCACCAATTTAACCAAACTTTAAAACACATTTAAAGTCACTCACCACCCCTCCTTAGCAAATCAACCCACATTTCACAAGAGCATAAATAGGCAAAGCACAGTAGCATTTAATGGAAATCAAGAGCTAAGTTACCAATTTAACTCTACATAGAAATGGCCTACCAAGCACATTTCAACTCGTACCCTACACACACTTGAACCAAACTTTAAAACACATTTAAAGTCACTCACCACCCCTCCTTAGCAACCAAAGCAAGCCTCCTACAAGCCCGGATTCGATCCCGATGCCTCTCCAAAGCTTCCTCTTGCTTCTAGCCAAACAAAACACATCCATTACTTCATAAATCAATGCTAATACTCAGCCATCACCTCACCCCATAAGCACAAACCAATTTCAATAATTTCCAATCCAAATAACCACCCGAAATACTCATTTTCGTGCTCCTTCAAGACCTAGCTGAAAATTCCATTTTCAAACATCCAAATGACACCCAAATGATCCCAAAACACCTTCCTAACCTACCTAAACCAACAGCCCTTCAATTTTATCCTAAAACTCACCAAAAACCAAGTTCTAGACACTTTAAAATTTGCCTCAAGAACCCATTTCGAGTTTTCACCCAAACCTAACCATTTTAACATATTTTAAGCATTTTAAGGTGGTTAAATCAAAACCCAACCTAACATTTCAAGACAAGATGAAAAACTCCATAAAAATTCAAACTTTCATCAAGCCCTAATTTTCAAAAGTTCATAGTTTGAAAATCTACAACTATGTATGGATAGGGAATGAAGAGGAGAGTGAGAAAATGTTATTATCTTTGAAAATGGCCTTGGAATGAAGAAGGAATTTAATGGAATAGTAATTTTTGGGGTTTGGGGAGGGTTTTAGATGGTTTCACGTTGGGGGAGGGAAGTGGGGAAAAGATGAGAGCTTTTTTCCTTGCTTTTTTTGGTTTTGAAAAAAGTTGTCTTCCTTTTTAATTGGCTAAATCACCAACAAGGTCCCTCCTTTATTATTTAAAACCCAATTAGATCCTAATTAAGGTTGAATAGATTGAAATTAATTTTACTGACTCGGACCACTAACCCGGCTAACTCCTAACCCCAAAACACGGGTGTTACACTTCCCGCTGCTTGTCTCATCACATAGGATTTAAATATGGCATCTAGACAAGATAATTTTAAAAAGAACGAGTTTAGGTTTGCTAATCACAGCGGAGCCTTAACGGGTTTCTCTTCGGTTTTTCCCGTGTAACCCATTTGGGTCGGTCTGGTGGCTAGGCCGGGTCGAGGGGGATACATTGTTAATTGGGAAAATATGCATAATTATGCACCTTTCAATAATGCCTTGTTTCATTCAGTTCGGGGAATGAAAAATATGTACTTTGTACCATTCACTTCAAGGAATGAAAAAATATTAAATATATCACATTAAATCAATTATCTATCAAAGATAATGTCACAATAATTTTTACTCTTCCGGAGCATTGATATTTCAGTACTTTGAGATATAGTATTCACATTTTCCCCTTGCATTTAAATGAGAAAAATATTTCTTATGCTTAAGTATAGTATGAGTACTTGCACATTTTGCTAAGCATAAATCGTCTTAATTCATTGCATATTTATTCTGAAAGTAAACATATTCTTCAAAGGAGAATATATAAAACAAATTAACATAAAGCAAAATAAATAAATATTTTAATATATTTAAATATATAATATAAAAACATAAATAAATAATATGTAAAATAAATTAACATAAAGTAAAATAAATTAAAATATCAATAATTCCCTTTAGAGATTATAAAGAAATAAGATAAATGGCGAATTATTCCCTTCAAGGGTTATGAGGAAATCAACAATATCCAATTGAGTTAGACCAACAACGCCATAGTTATTTTCTCCATTTTCGTAAACAAAATTAGTTTATATTTTCTTTCCTTTATCATTCATAATTATGGATAAAGGTCCATAATGCTTTGGCGTATGACAAATACGAGATCAATGGTTTGTACCATTGCATAAAAATTACTTAATATATTCGTGTCAACTTTATAAACTCACTTCTAGTGGTTATAAATATTCTTAAAATATCATCTTGCCAATGTCTATGTGCATGGCTTCAATTGTGACCACAATTGCTAATGTGACATTTATTATTTCCGCTATAAAATGTCACATTCATATCAGGGAATAGAGCGGAGCCAATAGGTCTTTAAAACCTTTTCACGATATTGTGTCTACAAGACAACATTAATTGTGTGAAATATTCACATAACAGAGTTTTATTCACTAACCATATAGTGAATTATCAAGTTTGCATCCACTTCAGGAAATGAAACAAATTCAATAATCGCATGGAATAACACATCATGCTTGCATTCATTTCATGGAATGCCTCTCATAAAAATTCTTGGATCATGAAAAAATTTCGTAACTTGAACTTGGGAGATGTCTATAGTCGAGTTTTTCGACAGAAAAAAATTATTGCTTTCAAGCAAATATAAACTTTATAACACTCATACTATTAAAAAATAATTGATCAACCAATATATATATATTGTACAATACTTACAGAGAACAAAGATTTAATCCTCATACGCGGCATTGTTAAACCAATCTACAAGGTCCTTAAAAAAACCTTTTTGAGACCAGTAGCATCGCATAACGGGATGTCCAGTCAATATACTCGGATTAAACCATCAAAATAAAGAACATAAATCACCATAATTTATAACAATATTCTTGTAGATCATAAATCACCATAATTTACTACACCTTAAAATCATAATTTAAAGAATAAAAATAAAAATAGAGTTTACCGATATTGATTTTTCTCTCAATGAAAACTTCTCATAATCTCTTTATGTCTCGTCTCTTTTCAAGCCATTTAAAGATATCATGTAAAACTTAAAACACGGTTAAAAACAAAATCTCATTAAATAAATATTAAGTCACAAATAACTAACCACAAACTATCGATCATGTATCGTTAAGCAAACTAATACAAAAATACATAAACACATGTGATTTGTGGTTCCTTGGCAACAAATCTCAATAATATAGTCGAAATAGTCAAATGGTTAGGGTACGTTTATGATTGAAATCCCATTAACATTATTTTCCTTATATATAAGAAAAAATAATTAAAAATGAAAACTTACCTCTTAACAGTACTTTGTGCAAGGACTCAAATAGAAAATAAATAAAATACAATTCTGCTCAAATAGGCATGATGAAATAGTACAAGGATAAAAATACCCCCAACATCAAATTCTCGTTGCTTTGTCATCAAAATCTTCTATAGAAAGTAAGGGTAATTAAAACCTTCAAGACCATGTAAAAAGAACCACGTACAAGGGCTCAAACAACTACCAAGAGCCAATGAAATTTGCGATTCAGATTGATATTTTGAATTTAGTTCGAACATTAAATGTTTCAATCTTGCGCCCAAAGTCGAAAAATTAAAAACCAAGTTAATATATAAAGAGAAAGGCAATCAATAACTTAGAAAAAATTGAGGGAAAAAACTTATCTTTGGTTCATCCTATAATCGAATTCTTTCCAATAACTTCTTTTGGATTTGAATGATGAAAACCTTAGTTGATTAGAGACTTGTAACACCTGGGTTTAGGGGTCGGGTGAGAATAATATTTTAATATTATTTGGGCTCGGGTTTATAATTAAAATAATCTTTTAAGTTTCGGGTTTCAAAAATAAATATTTGAAATTGGACCAAATTGAAGGAATTGCAAAGTGAGGGTTTTTAAAGAACAAAGAAGATAGCCATTCATTAATGGCCTTTTTGTAATTTACCCATCTTTTAATTTTAAATCCCCTTTCCTATCATCTTTTACTATTCACCTCCTTCTCCTTCAAAACAAAACAACGACATTGAAGAGCTCTCTCATCCTCTCTACTATTTCATTTCATTCCTCCTCCGTTTCAACTCATTTTCGAAAGGTAACATCATTTTTGACTTCCCATCAACATCCTCTCTTCAAAAGTACACTTAGTTTTCATTTGGCAAAATGACAAAAGATGCCCCCAACGTTTGCATGTTTTGTCATTTGGCCCCTAATCTTTTTTTGGTCCAAATATGCCCCCAACGTTTGCTTATTTTGTCATTTGGCCCCTTATTCTTTCTTTTGGTCCAAATATGCCCCTAATGTTTCATTCATAGTCTAAATATGCCCATGTTGGATGTAAACTGTCAACCAACTGACGCTCAACGACTTATAAAAAAATTTGACATGGCATCAGCAGATCTTATTACATGGCAAGTCCAGTCAGCATCAATTGTTGAACGTCACTTGACTGACAGTTTCCATCTAATGGGGACATATTTGGACCAAATTGAAACGGTAAGGGCATATTTGGACTACGAATGAAACGTTGAGGGCATATTTGGACCAAAAGAAAGAATAGGGGGCCAAATGACAAAACAAGCAAACATTAGGGGCATATTTGAACCAAAAAATAGAATAGGGGCCAAATGAAAAAACATGCAAACGTTGGGGCATCTTTTGTCATTTTGCCTTTTCATTTTCGTTAAGGTTTTGGAAAAATGGAGTTTTGAAGATTTTGATTAAAAATGGAAACTTTATGTTGTTAAGCTTGATGTTTTGATTTAATATGGTTAGTTATGAAGTATAGAAGTTAAATGGTACCACATATGTGAATTTTGAATGGTTTTAAACAAATTCCCGAATTTGGGTATAAATGGGGTTTTGGAGGGTTTTGGGTGAGTTTTAGGGGTTGTTTTGGGTTGGAATTGATAGGCTATTGGTAGTACATTGGTTAGGGGTTGATTTGGGATCATTTGTGGGTGTAAAGGGTGTTGGAAACATGGATTTTGGAAGAGGTTTTGGGGCTGCCCGAGTTTGAAAAATATGGGATTTGTTCATGACTTGAAATTGTGTGAATTGTGTTTGAATTGTGTTCCGGGTTAGTATTTTGATGTTTGGACTGATTGGAGGTTATTTGAATTGTATTGAGGTTGTTTAGAAGTGAGAACTTACGTCGGGGAAGCTTCGGGAAGAAATCTGGAAACTTAAGGGTGGTTGCTTGCTTGGCTTGGAGCTTGGAGCTTGGAAGCTTAGGCGAGTGGTTAAATGTTTAAAGTTGTTTTTAAATGGTTGGTTCGAGCATGTGGACTAGGTCGGGCTTGGTAGACACACCTAGAGTTAGGATTAGGGTGGTAGCCTAATCCTAAACTTAGTATAGAGCCATTGGTTGAACTTGTATTCGATGAATATGCCTCGTAATGTTTGTGATATGATTGCTTGTGTATAATGTGTTATACATGTGAGATGAGGCATGATTTGTGATGCTTATGGCATGCATGGAAATGGTTCATGATTGTGATCATGGTGAGTACGTGCTAAGCACGGAATTGATTGAAATGAATAATGTGGAATGAGTTAAATGTTGGCACTAGTATGCTTGAGTACAAATGATCGATCATTAGGATGTTAGTGTGTACACATGAGTCTAAATTCGCGCGTGGCCTTGGTGGCGTTGAGTCACCAAGGAGGAGTACGGGTTCACCCGGAAATTGTATTTATATTAGTCGATGATGAGTGGAATCCCATCGACGGGGCGTGAGGATGAGTGGAATCCCCTCCGCGAGATCGGTGATGAGTGTAATCCCACCGTGAGGTAAAGTGGTTGTTGGATGTGAGTTCCAACGTGTTTATCCGCGTATTCGGGTCATAGCTAGGTGCCAATATTGATTGACATGTGTATCAATGTGTTGTGAAATGTGATCTCTATATTTGGATGTTTATATATGATTACATATGTTGTGAATTAGAGCTTGCTGAGCATGGCATGTAATTGGATATTGTTCATGCATCTTTAACTTTTGGCTCTTGAGGACCCTTGGAAATTGTATATTCACCTTGGTTGAGATCATGCTTGGACGCTGCAATGTTGAGGTTTGTTTTTAAGAGCTCACCCTCACTAAGCATCATTGCTTACGCTCTCTTTGTTCAACATTGCAGATCCTTAGTTCGTGGGTTGCTAGCGCAAGTGGAGGGCCTCCAAGTGTGGTCATTGAACTTGAGTTCATCAAGTATGGGTTTTTAATATTTTGGACATGTAATAGTTAAGCAATGGGATGTGTGCTTTGTTGGGACCGAGGTATCTAGATGAGAAGAAGCGGGAGTTTATGGCTCTTGTTCAGGGAGATGCTTCTGTGACTGACTACGAGATCCGCTTTGTTCGTCTGAGTCAGTATGCTTCAGAGTTGGTGCCTACTGAGAGGGCCCGATGTGATCGTTTCAGATATGGGCTTCATGAGGAAGTTAAGAGGTATACCTTAGCTTCTGATTATTCTGACTTTGATGTCTTGGTCGCTAGAGCCAAGGACATTGAGCATAGCTTGGGGCTGACCAAGCGTTCTGGAGGATCTAGTTCTGGTAAGAGGCACAACAACTTTGATGGTAGAGATGCCAAGAGGCATAGAGGTGGCGGACATCAGTTTGAGCATAGGCGTGGCGGTGGCCATCATGGTAGGGGCCATCAGAGCCATAGAGGTGGAGGGCGTTTGCCCGAGTGCACCCGTTGTGGGAGACAGCACGCTGGTGAGTGTTGGGGTAACTTCCATGCTTGTTGGAACTGTGGTTCGAGGGACCACTTTAGGAAGGATTGTCCGCATCAGGCGGCGTAGGCACCGATCATTGCTCAGGCTCCTGCGAGAGCAAATGACTTTCAGATAGGCCATGGGCGCGGTCGTGGCTACTTCCAGCCTAGGGTTGATGCACCTAGGGTAGATGCTTAGAGGAATCTTGCTCATGTTGTGGCAGTGCAGCCAGAGGCAGGAGGACCAGCGAGAGTTTATGCTCAGAGAGAGGCCGGGAACGACACTGATGTTATAGCAGGTAATTTCGAGTTACAGTCTATGTCTATGCTTTCTTTGGTTGATTTGGGTTCTACACATTCCTACGTTTTGAGTGAGCATGCATGGAAGTTAGATATACCTGTTGAGATTTTAGATGTAGGTATGCATGTGACTAGTTCTTTTGGTGAGACAGTTGTGGTTAGACGTATGTATAGGAGATGTCCACTGAAGATTCAAGGTCATGTGTTCTCTGTTGATATGATGGAACTTCTTTTCTATGGTTTTGATATTATTCTGGGTATGGACTGGTTGGTTGAGCACCGGGCTAGTGTGGATTTTGAGACGAAGAGGATTTCTTTGAAGCTTTCTGATGACTACGAGGTAGTGGTAGTAGGCGAGAACATTAAGTTCTTGTCTAATGTGGTGTCAGCTTTAGAGGCTCATAGGTTGATGGACTCCGGATGTGGGGCTTACTTAGCTTATGTTATGAATTCGAATATGAGTGAAGCTAGACCGAAAGATATTAGAACAGTTTGTGACTTTCCGGATGTGTTTCCAGAAGAGTTGTCGGGTTTACCTCCTGACAGAGATGTTGAGTTTGTGATTGAGACTGTTTCAGGGTCTAACCCAGTCTCGATAGCTCCGTATCGTATGGCTCCGAAAGAGTTGAAAGAATTCAAGAGTCAGTTGCAAGAATTGTTAGACCGTGGTTTCATTAGGCCTAGTAGTTCTCCTTGGGGTGCTCCCGTGTTGTTTGTGAAAAAGAAATATGGTATTATGCGCATGTGTATTGACTATAGGCAGTTGAATCAGTTGACCGTGAAGAACAAGTATATGTTGCCTCGCATAGATGATTTGTTCGATCAGTTGAGAGGTGCTTCAGTGTTCTCGAAGATAGACTTGAGATTCGGGTACTACCAGTTGAAAGTGAAAGAGTGTGATGTTCCGAAGACAGCTTTTAGGACTAGATATGGTCACTATGAGTTTCTTGTGATGCCGTTCGGGCTCACGAATGCACCTACAGCATTCATGGACATGATGAACAGAATTTTTAGAGACTATCTAGACCGTTTTGTAGTTGTTTTCATTGATGATATACTTGTGTAATCGAAGACAGAAGAAGAGCATGATGAGCACTTGAGATGTGTTTTACAGAGATTGTTGAGCAATCAATTGTATGCGAAGCTTAGTAAATGTGAGTTCTGGATTCGAGAGGTTGTATTTCTTGGCCATGTTGTTTCGGCCAAAGGTATCCGTGTTGATCCATCGAAGATTGAGGCTATTGTTGAGTGGAAACAACCTAAGTCTGTGACTGAGATTAGGAGTTTCCTAGGATTAGCCGGTTACTATAGGAGATTTGTTGATGGTTTCTCTAGAGTAGCTGCTCCTTTGACTAAATTGTTGCAAAAAGGAGTTAAGTTTGAATGGTCAGATGCAAGACAGAAGGCCTTTGAGAAATTGAAAGAAGCTTTGACAAATGCTCCAGTGTTAGTGCAACCTGTTTCAGGTAAGGAGTTTGTGATTTACAGTGATGTCTCCTAAATAGGTTTAGGATGTGTTTTGATGCAAGAAAGAAGAGTTGTTGCTTATGCTTCTAGACAGTTGAAAATTCATGAGAAGAACTATCCTACTCATGATATAGAGTTAGCCGCGATTGTGTTTGCATTGAAGATTTGGGGACATTACTTGTATGGTGAGAAGTGTATAGTTTACACCGATCACAAGAGCTTGAAGTACTTGATGACACAGAAAGAGTTGAACTTGAGACAGAGAAGATGGCTTGAATTGCTAAAAGATTATGATTTGACCATTGAGTACCATCCGGGTAAGGCAAATGTAGTAGCCGATGCTTTGAGTAGAAAAGTGGTTGTTGAGTTGAGAGCTATGTTTGCCAGATTGAGTGTGTTCGATGATGGTGGGTTGATCACCGAGTTGCAAGTGAAGCCTTCTTTGATTCAGTTGATTAGAGAGAAGCAGTTGCAAGATGTGACTTTAGTTCCTCATGTTCAGGACATAGCCGAAGGAAGACCGACCGAGTATAGTTTCAGTGGTGAGGGCTTGTTGTGCTTTAGAGATAGAGTTGTTGTACCAGAAGATGTTGAGTTGAGACGTCAGATTCAAAGTGAAGCACATTCGAGTCCTTTTTCTATGCATCCGGGTAGTACCAAGATGTATCGTGATTTGAAGAATGATTACTTTTGGGTTGGTTTGAAGAAAGATGTAGCCGAGTATGTGAGCCGTTGTATGGTTTGTTAGAGAGTGAAGACATAACATCAGGTTCCTTCAGGTTTGTTACAGCCTTTGAAGATTCCGGAATGGAAATGGGAGAGGATCGCCATGGATTTTGTGTCGGGGTTACCTTTGTCTCCTTCGAAGAAAAATTCTGTTTGGGTGGTTGTTGATAGGTTCACTAAGTGTGCTCACTTCTTAGCAGTGAACACTACGGATTCCTTAGACAAGTTGGCAAACTTGTACATCCGTGAGATTATGAGACTTCATGGAGTTCCGAAGTCTATTGTTTCAGATAGGGATCCTAGGTTTACTTCGAGATTCTGGGGTTGCTTGCATAGTGCTTTGGGTAGCCGTTTGCATTTCAGTACGTCTTATCATCAGCAGTCCGATGGGCAGTCAGAGCGGGTGATACAGATTCTAGAGGATATGCTTCGTTGTTGTGTGATTGACTTCCAGGGTTCTTGGGAGAAGCACTTACCGTTAGTTGAGTTTGCTTACAACAACAGTTATCAGTCTAGTATTCAGATGGCTCCCTATGAGGCTTCGTATGGTAGACGATGTAGGACTCCAATTTGTTGGGCTGAAACAGGTCAGAAACTGTTACCTATGCCGGATTTGCTTAAGGGGACTACTGACAAGGTGAAGTTGATTTGTGATCGTATGAAAGCGGCTCCCGATCGTCAGAAGTCTTATGCAGATTTGAAGAGGAAAGAGATTGAGTTCTCCGTGGGTGAGAAAGTGTTTCTGAAAGTATCTTCGTGGAAGAAGGTAATGAGATTTGGTCGGAAGGGCAAGTTGAGTCCGAGGTTCATTGGTCCGTATGAGATAGTTGAGCGGATTGGGCCTGTAGCTTACCGTTTGAGGTTACCTTCTGAGTTAGAGAAGATCCATGATGTCTTTCATGTGTCGATGCTTAGGAGATATAGGTCAGATCCTTCTCATGTTATGCCCGTTGAGGAGATAGAGTTGAATCCAGATTTGTCTTATAATGAAGAGCCTGTTGAGATACTTGCTTCTGATAGCAAGGTGTTGCTTGGTAAGACCATAGAGTTGGTCAAGGTGTTGTGGAGACATAGTGGTGTGGAAGAGGCCACGTGGGAGAGGAAAGCGGATATGGTTGAGCAGTTTCCGTATTTGTTTCCATCAGGTAATTTTGGGGACGGAATTCCTTAAGTGGAGGAGAGTTGTAACACCTGGGTTTAGGGGTCGGGTGAGAATAATATTTTAATATTATCTGGGCTCGGGTTTATAATTAAAATAATCTTTTAAGTTTCGGGTTTCAAAAATAAATATTTGAAATTGGACCAAATTGAAGGAATTGCAAAGTGAGGGTTTTTAAAGAACAAAGAAGATAGCCATTCATTAATGTCCTTTTTGTAATTTACCCATCTTTTAATTTTAAATCCCCTTTTCTATCATCTTTTACTATTCACCTCCTTCTCCTTCAAAACAAAACAACGACATTGAAGAGCTCTCTCATCCTCTCTACTATTCCATTTCATTCCTCCTCCGTTTCAACTCATTTTCGAAAGCTAACACCATTTTTGACTTCCCATCAACATCCTCTCTTCAAAAGTACACTTAGTTTTCATTTTCGTTAAGGTTTTGGAAAAATGGAGTTTTGAAGATTTTGATTAAAAATGGAAACTTTATGTTGTTAAGCTTGATGTTTTGATTTAATATGGTTAGTTATGAAGTATAGAAGTTAAATGGTACCACATATGTGAATTTTGAATGATTTTAAACAAATTCCCGAATTTGGGTATAAATGGGGTTTTTGGAGGGTTTTGGGTGAGTTTTGGGGGTTGTTTTGGGTTGGAATTGATAAGCTATTGGTAGTACATTGGTTAGGGGTTGATTTGGGATCATTTGTGGGTGTAAAGGGTGTTGGAAACATGGATTTTGGAAGAGGTTTTGGGGCTGCTCGAGTTTGCAAAATATGGGATTTGTTCATGACTTGAAATTGTGTGAATTGTGTTTGAATTGTGTTCCGAGTTAGTATTTTGATGTTTGGGCTGATTGGAGGTTATTTGAATTGTATTGAGGTTGTTTAGAAGCGAGAACTTGTGTCAGGGAAGCTTCGAGAAGAAATCCGGAAAGTTAAGGGTGGTTGCTTGCTTGGCTTGGAGCTTGGAAGCTTAGGTGAGTGGTTAAATGTTTAAAGTGGTTTTTAAATGGTTGGTTCGAGCATGTGGACTAGGTCGGGCTTGGTAGACCCACCTAGAGTTAGGATTAGGGTGGTATCCTAATCCTAAACTTAGTCTAGAGCCATTGGTTGAACTTGTATTCGATGAATATGCCTCGTAATATTTGTGATATGATTGCTTGTGTATAATGTGTTATACATGTGAGATGAGGCATGATTTGTGATGCTTATGGCATGCATGGAAATGGTTCATGATTGTGATCATGGTGAGTACGTGCTAAGCACGGAATTGATTGAAATGAATAATGTGGAATGAGTTAAATGTTGGCACTAGTATGCTTGAGTACAAATGATCGATCATTAGGATGTTAGTGTGTACACATGAGTCTAAATTCGCGCGTGGCCTTGGTGGCGTTGAGTCACCAAGGAAGAGTACGGGTTCGCCCGGAAATTGTATTTATATTAGTCGATGATGAGTGGAATCCCATCGACGGGGCGTGAGGATGAGTGGAATCCCCTCCGCGAGACCAGTGATGAGTGTAATTCCACCGTGAGGTAAAGTGGTTGTTGGATGTGAGTTCCAACGTGTTTATCCGCGTATTCGGGTCATAGTTAGGTGCCAATATTGATTGATATGTGTATCAATGTGTTGTGAAATGTGATCTCTATATTTGGATGTTTATATATGATTACATATGTTGTTAATTAGAGCTTGCTGAGCATGGCATGTAATTGGATATTGTTCATGCATCTTTAACTTTTGGCTCTTGAGGACCCTTAGAAATTGTGTATTCACCTTGGTTGAGATCGTGCTTGGACCCTGCAATGTTGAGGTTTGTTTTTAAGAGCTCACCCTCACTAAGCGTCATTGTTTATGCTCTCTTTGTTCAACATTGCAGATCCTTAGTTCGTGGGTTGCTAGCGCAAGTGGAGGGCCTCCAAGTGTGGTCATTGAACTTGAGTTCATCAAGTATGGGTTTTTAATGTTTTGGACATGTAATAGTTAAGCAATGGGATGTGTGCTTTGTTGGTTGCTTAGGAGCATGTTAGACTCCTTAATTATGTTGTTTTTGTTTTGGCTTGTTATTGCCATGTTGGATTGTAAACCATGTCTAAATTGCTTACCATGTGTGTTGGCCATGTGCCCTTTTGAGTTGCTCTTGTTTCCGCTGACGTGTTTCACATAGGATATGGTAATGCCTTTAGACAAGATAAATAAAAGAAATTTTCTACGGTTGCTAACCGAGGTGGGACCTTAACGTGTTTCGCTTCGGTTTTCCCCGTGTGACCCACTCTGACCGGTCAAGCGTCCGGACCGGGACGAGGGGGTTACAAGACTCGTGTTGATAACGTGTTGTGAATAAAGTAAAGAGCAAGAACAAGATGAGACACAAAGAGAGAGACTTGTATTATATTCTCAAAGTAGGGTTGTATACAATGCTTTCTCCAAACTCTATATTTATAGGCATAAGATAGAAACCATAATTCCAATGGCTATTAAACCCTAATAATAAAGTACATTAATGTCTCATTTAATGTATGGATATCTACCATAAATAAATATATTCATAACAACAAACACTTATTAAAATAAATGGTTTACCAACGGGGTTGGTCCAAGGGGCAAGCAGCTTGGTATCGCTTAAGCAGGTCTCGAGTTCGAGGTCTTGTGTATGTAGAAAATCTCCGTTGAGAAATTCATCTACTAAAATCATGTGTGCGACGGGAGTCGGTCCGGATTAGTTAGGGCAAAGCCCTAGAAAACCGGGAGGGTAAAAAAATCATTGAAAATATAAACTATATAATTATAAAGATATCATTTATGCAAAATGTGGTCTGAAATATAAAAATATAATAAATTACTTAATAAACAAATTAAATGCAAACTGATTCTACAACACACTTTTTATTTTATGCGATGGAATTGGAAGATTTTCTTTACACAAGTGTTTCCGGAAGATTACAAACTTGCTAATGGTATAATAAAATTAGAAGAAACAAAACCGAATTGGTTGTCAATTTTTTCTTAATCCATCAAATATGATATTATCTTTATGGATTACATAATGATTGTAAAATTAAGGGATAATTACATTATCAATGCCTTAAGTTTTTTTGAATAATACAAGCCCTTAAAAGTTGCTTCTTCTCTCTCTATATATATATATATAATGTACACTCGTCATGTAAACACATCTCTATTGTCGGGGACCAGAATTATCGTCGGGGACCAACAATTTTGGTATGATGTAATGAAATTGACATATAAATAAACAGATTTTATGATAACGAGAGAATCAGATCGTGGTTTATTATATAGATTGATTTATATCTTCAATTTTTTTTGTCAGAGCTAATCAGTGATGGAAGTATGTGGGTTCCCACTCTCAATTTTTTTCAGCTTTTATCTTTTTACCTTCCACTTACAAATATTTATATTTTACCCCTTAACCTTAAATTTCGACTTCATCCCTAGAGCTAATATACCATATGATTTTGAATTGGATAGAACATTTATATTCATATCCGGCTTGTTAGCACTACTAGAACATAAATTTTTAGTGTCATATATTAGATTTAGTCACAAAAATTTATAGTGTCTATTTTTTTAGTCGTCACTAATTATTACAAGTAACTTTGTCGCTATTATTTTACTGATAACTTTCATGATTAATACCAATAATTAAAATTTAAACACAAATATTATTTTTATTTGTGACAAGTATTTTATCACATATACATTTAAATAGTATCTAAAAATTGTTGTCATTATCACTATAAAAGTAATTATAATAATTATATTTTAGTAGTAGCCGGTTGCAGCGCAATACCCAATGCAAATACAAATTCTAAATTATCGTTGCAGCGCAATACGCAAGACTAAAACTATCTCTGTCCCACCACTCGCGTGGGTCCTAAGACCCACGACCAATTCATATAATATATTTATAAGTACTAATTCAATAAATATAAATCAAATTTGTTATGAAAAAATATGAAATACCTGTCATTCTGACTCCCACTACATATGTTACATTATTCCAACGGTCAACTTTTTTAAAAAATAATAATAACATACGAAATTAGATTTCGTACAACACAAAAGTTTGAACTAAAAATACTAAAATCTATAAAGGATTGAAAAATAGCACAAATAACATTGAAAGTAATATTTCAATTGTCGTAACAAATAAACAATATAAAAAACTAAAAACAAATAATATAAAAAACAAGCTTTAGAAAATAAGAACAAATATTAATAGAATTTAAATAGCATACAATATTAGGAAAATAAAATAAAAAAAAGAAATCAATATATAGATATATTATATATGACTTTTCATAGATATCCCAAGATAAGTTGGTATGAATTATTTTAAATTTAACTCTCATCCAAACGTATACTTTTAAAAATAGTTATATATATAGAAATTTTCATTAATATCCCAAGACAAATCAATATGAATTACCTTAAATTTAACTAAGATTCAAGCTGATATTTTTTTTAAAAAAATATTTATATATTTGATCTAACCAATTTCAAACTCAGTTATATTTTTATTAATATTTATAATGGCATGCTACAAGATCTGTTGGGGCATGTGAGGATGATGTGAGGCGAGTGAAGATAGGAGGGTACAAAGTAATACTCACGCCTGCCCCACCACCCATGACAGATATAATTTTTATCTTTATCTCTACCCACCACCCGCAAAATCTATAACCATCCCTGCTTAATTGAATTTGAAGTGGGGTGAATCCCTACAAAATTCGTCCCATTGACATCCTTAACTTTGCGCCTTATAATCACGGGAGGATGCACTTAACTCTGGTGGATGCATCCTTATCCTTATTTTTATTTTTTTAAAATATATTTAATTTAGTATTATTTTTAAAAAAAAATAATTTTGTTTTGTGTGCGAAGGGAATTTTTTTTTCTACACCCAATTGAGAAAAATAATATTTTAAACCTCATTTTTTAATATCTAGATCCTTATGTGCTTATAACATATTTCTATCTCATTCTACGTAGACATTATTGTTTGAACATGTATTATCGAAGGGAACAGATTTTCTTATACATCTGCAATTACTTCTTATATTCATAAACCCTAGTTAACTAAATAACATTATTTTATAAATCAGTTAATCGTATTACACGTCTTTAAATTATGATGTTTGTTTTAATATGGTCTTTTAACTTCTAAATGTTTTAATTTCATCTAAAATTATGACTTCCAATCTAAATTGGTCGTCTAAAGTT
The DNA here is from genome assembly GCA_958450335.1 of Hibiscus tridactylites. Lineage (NCBI taxonomy): Eukaryota > Viridiplantae > Streptophyta > Magnoliopsida > Malvales > Malvaceae > Hibiscus > Hibiscus tridactylites. The sequence continues at coordinate 53,141,778 of OY288281.1, forward strand.
TTGAATGTTCTAGTTTCATCCTCAAATTATTGATCCCATTCTAAATTGGTCCCTCAAACTTTTGAATATTTCAATTTCATTCTTAAATTAGCATTTATGTCACATTAATACACATAAATGTTTACATGACAATTAAAAATTTATAAAACCGTCTTATTAAATGAGATGTGGTTAGACTTTTCAAAAAAAACACGAGAATGATTAGTATATATTGATAATTTAAGGATAAAATTATAACGGTCAAAAATTTGAGTGTCAATTAAAATTTTGAATCATAGTTTGAGAATGGAATTAAAACATTAAAAAAATCTGAAGTCAAATTTAAAAAGAGAATCATAAATTGAGTATGTGCGAGGCAATTAACTCTATAAATAACATGCTAAAAAAGCCATTTATATCCAAAACCTCAGTGAAGAAATACAACAATAACTGCAATAGACTCGTTATGGGTTTGGAATCACAGATAAAGCTACCCGTCATCGAATTTTCCGAGGAAAATCTAAAGCCCGGATCAAGCGCTTGGGCATCAGCATGCATTGAAGTCCGGCGAGCTCTCGAAGAATACGGTTGCTTCGAAGCGAAATTTGAGAAAATGCCTCGCCGGATTCACGATGCAGCTTTTGCGGGAGCCGAAGAATTGTTCGGACTCCCAACCGAGGTAAAAATGCGAAACACCAGCACCAAACCTTACTTTGAATACTTCGGACAATACAAAACTCTCCCACTCTACGAATCCATGGCGATCGACCACCCGACATCTCTCGATGCAGCTACAAACTTCACTAACCTCATGTGGCCTGCCGGAAACGACCGCTTCCGGTACAAATTTCTGAACACTCACCGAATGTCATTACATGATTACCAGAATTTTAACTTTGGGTTTTCATTTGAATGTCAGTGAAAGTGCTCAAAGCTATTCGGAGCTGGTGACGGAACTCGACCGGACTGTGGCGAGAATGTTGTTCGAAAGCTATGGTGTCGGATATTACCATGATTATTACGGCAAAAACACAAACTATCTTCTTCGATACATCAAATATAATGAGCCTGAGATGGAGCAGAGTAATAAAGGTCTATTGCCTCATGCAGACAAAACTTTCTTTTCTATTATTCATCAAGGTAAAGTGAGTGGTTTGCAGGTGAAAGTGAAGGATGATCAATGGATTGATGTTCCGCCATCGCCGACTTCTTTTGTGTTCATGGCCGGGGAAGCATTGATGGTCAGTACTCCATTTATTTATTTTTTTGTTTAGGCCTCTAAAGTAATTTTTGGTCTGTCTAATGACTAATGTTTATATAGTTGTCATTTTAGGGATTTAGCTCGGCAGTTTAAAAAATCGTTAGTCAATCAAAATTTGATGAATTTTAATTTATTATTATTATTTAAAATTATTTTAAAAGAAATTCCAAAATTCCTAAAATAATAATAATTCTCGAGAAAAAAACTCTAATCTCAACCTACAAATCTCTAAATTCACCCGCTATCGCCACCGAACCAATCACAATTGTCCATCTTTTTCGTCATCGGACTACCACTATCAAATATACCATTCTTTTGTCACTAAAAATTGGTGAACGATATGTCGATAGAACGTTAAACCTCGATAGATTCCAATCGAGCGACGAACAACGAACATACGAACGATGAATGGTATCATCAGGAGGAAGAGACATTGTTGCGGTGGCTTGACGATCCACAATGGTGGGATTTAATGTTAGGGGATTTAAGGTTGTTTTTGTGAAATTAGTGGTTTTGTGAGAAATTAACAAGGGATTTTAGAGGTTTTTTTAATTTAATAAATTCATATTAAAAAAAACAAGATTATGTGTCATGTAATGATTGTGTAATTTTAAATGAATATGTCCTTTTTAATAATTAATTATAAAAATAACTCTCAAACTTGATTATTTAAAAAAAACGATCTATTTCAGTTTACGTAGCTAAAACTCACGTCCTACCAAAAACGAGTTTCAAACTCGCATTCTATTGAAAACGAGTTCTATGCAAAAAAAAATGTGGTAAATTAATTTTTTTTCTTTCTTACCAACTTACTCAACACGAAACTCGCGTTTTGTTAGAAGCGAGTTTCAAACTCGTGTACGTGGACCGAAAGTATGTTATTTTTCTAAATAATTAAGTTAGGGGTCATTTTTCTAATTAATTATTTAAAAAGATATATTCATTTAAAATTGCCTAAGATTGTCATGTTTTCTTAACGGATTGACTATAAAATATCAACCAGATAAACAATGATATATAGTATGGGTACGAATTTGAATATGAAAATATAATATTTCTTTATTTAATAAAAAATAATATATATAGTATAAACACTTTTATGGATTAAGCCAAGAGGAATTGACAAAGTTGAATGATGTTGGTTTGATAGGCATGGAGCAATGACAGGATACCATCATGTTACCACCAAGTGATCTTAAAGGAGAAAGGAACAAGATACTCACTGGGGACATTCTCATTCATCACTGGGACCGTACACATACTTGAAGAGCTAGTGGACGAGACTCACCCCATCAAATACAACCCCTTCGATCACTTCCAATTCCTTCATTTTGTGAAGCAGAACCTGGGAACCAACTCAAACCCTTGTCTTATCAAAGCCTTTTCTGGTCTTTGAGACTTCATTTTCTCTTTCTGTCTGGTTCAAAAGATTGTACTTACTTGCCAATGCTTTCTATTTGTGTTTGTGTTTTAAACATTGTTCTTCAATATAAACAATGTTATTATCATGTACTATCATTTCCATTGTTCAAAAATTATCATCCGGTTAAGATTCTCGATTCAATCGCAATCACTCCAACCGAGTGAACTTTTTAAGTTGATTTTTTATATTAGGGTTTAAATTTTGTGATATTGAGTTACAATACTATTTCTTCATTTGAGAAAATCATGATCACTCTCCTAATTTCTACAAGTTTACCGCTAACCGCTGACCAATCAACTATAGAAAAGAATTTAACTTTTTTTAGTCTCACGCGTTAGTAATTTGTATTAATTTGATCGATAATCTTTAAAAATACTATAAAAATGATTAATTTAACAATATAATTCTTTAGTAGTCTACATTTACAATTTTTTAAGTGTCAAATTAATAAAAATGTAAAGATAGAAAACCAAAAAAAAAAGTTTTTTTATACCTATCAAATCAACAATTAACAATCTAAATTGAACAAAAGTTAATGAAACGACACAAGTTTTCAAATAAAAAAAGTACAATGACTTAATATATAGAATTAAAATATTAGAACTCAATTTTAAATTTAAAATAATACATAGATCGTTTAACACATTTAAATCCATAAACGTTTTATAAACTATGAAGTCCGCTTCTTGAAAAAATTATTATGTGGTACCGGCTTACCACGTCATTCATGGTTCCGTTCATTAAAAATCAATCAACTAATTATTTTTTTTTCATGTCATTTTTTTCTCAAAGATAAATCTTTATTTTTTTATGCCATATAAATAGAGAATGGGTGATTACAATAGAAGTTGATTATGAATGGATTAGTGACATGAAAAAAAATTAGTTGGCTGATTTTTAGTGGATAGGGACCATAGATGACGTGATGAACCGGGACCATGTAATAATTTCTTTGCAACTTGACAGGATATAATAAATAAATATGAAATGACATTTAAGTCCCTTCATGCAAAATTATTATTATTATTATTATTATTATTATTATTATTATTATTATTATTATTATTATTATTATTATTATTATTATACTTGAAAACAAAATACAAATAACAAAATAAAAGCACCCAAGGAATGATATCCTTGCACAAAATCAGTCCCAACTAATTAATTAAGGTGTATTTAGCTAAATGGAATAAAATTGAACTATAATGAAATGTTTCTATTATGTGGGAATGGAATAGAATCAGTATAGCTGTAATTTGATTGGGTTGAATATATGGAAGAAGTCAAATGGAGGATTGTGGGATTAAGTTACTAAAAGAAAATTAGTTTTTATATAGGGTAAATTATTTGGATGACCACTTAACTATTGGGTCTGACCTATTTTGATCATCAAACTACAAAAATTTAAAATTCGACCACTCAACTATTTAATTGGACCTATTTTGACCACCAGCCGTTAAAATCTAACGGAGAAGTGATGTGGCAGTTAAAGAAAATTTGTATAATTACACATTTTGTCCTTGTTAGTTACATGTTATATCAATTTGGTCATAATTTTAATTTAATCAAATAAAATTAATCAACCAATCTGATGAGGACACGCGTTATTACCCGATTGGATGAATTTGTACTTATTTTTAATTTAATTAATATATTTATTTTCCTTCAATCAGGTGGTGACACGTCGTCACATGGTTAAAGGAAAATTAAAGAGATATGATGTGCTTGGGTTTTTTACCCAGGAGGTCTTAGGTTCAACCCTCACCAAGCACAATCCTATCACTTTTATTTTCCTTTAACCAGGTGGTGACACATATCAAATTAAAAATAAGAATAAACTCACCCAATCAAGTAATGACATGTGTCGTCATCTGATTGGTTGATTAATTTTATTTGATTAAATTAAAATTATGACCATATTAATATAATATGTAACTAATATGGACCAAATGTGTAATTATACAAATTTTATTTAACTGCCACATCACCTCTCCTTTAGATTTTAACAGATGGTGGTCAAAATAGGTCCAATTAAATAGTTTGATGGTCGAATTTTGAATTTTTGTAGTTCAGTGGTCAAAATAGGTCAGACCCAATAGTTGCGTGGTCACCCAAGTAGTTTACCCTTTTATATATAATAATGGGTAAACTACATAAATGACCACCATACTATTGGAAAAGTTGCGATTTGACCACTTTACTTTTTTTCGAAGCAATTAAACCATCATACTATTAAATTGGGTGCAATTTGACCACCAGTCGTTAAAGGTTAACGGTAGGGTGACGTGGCAGTTAAAAAAATATGGGTATAATAACACATTTAGTCCTTATTATTTATACATTCTTTCAATTTAGTCCTAATTTTAATTTAATAAAATAAATTAATTATTTAATTAGGTGGTGACACATGTCATTACCTTATTGGAGGGATTTAATTATTTATATTTGATTAAATAAATTTATTTTCATCCTCCAATCAAGTGGTGACACGTGTCACCACCTAATTAAAGGATAAGCAAAAGGAGAGTTGGCTTACCACCACACCAAGTGTTGTTTGTAATTTAATTCCTGAAATATATTATATCTACTTATTCCTTACCTTTGGGTTCTTACCTTTGCTGAATTCTCCGCGCAGGACATGACAAACCATTCTATATTCACGAACGAGGCACGGACCTACCCCTTGCAATCTCCCTACTTTAATCTGATATGGTTAAAAATAGTGAACTTATGCTGAAACAAATCATTAGGCTTCAAACAATCAATATGAATGCGTCAACTTACTGATCTAAGAGAAATTTTAAGACTTGTAGGTGAAGGCTTTTTCAGTGTTTGAATCGTAGCAGAGATCCAACGGTCCCTTCCATTCACAGCCTCCCTCTCCTGAGTAAGCATGTTCACAGATTTTTAGTTTAGGTGGCATATACAAATTGTAGGGAGCTATGTAAACACGTGCAAGAAACATTAAAAGTGAGCATCGGATTAACATTTATAAAACCGATCTATCAACTTACAAGAGCAAATAAAATTTCTTCAACTATTTTTTGGGAGAAGCATCTATCAATGACATCTAATCTGCAGCCATATAACCAAGGACGATGAGGATTTAAAAAGTGTAGTTAGTCTGTTATTAGCAAGTTTGGGTTTTAAAGAATACATATACTAAATAATGCATTGAATCATGGTGTTGAACTACATTGAGAATATGTTCCTTCAGTTTACAGTTAAAGGGAACCTTCTCTTTCATAAACATAATTGAAATACAAGGGCAAATACTCAGTTTCTTATATTTACTATCAAATCAATTATGCAGGAAAATGCGTTGTTAATATAAAACTAACCGATTGTACACACTTTGTTCTTTTAATGAGGGCTGCTCTGAGTATTGACCAATAATTGATGAAATGATTTCCGAATCACTGGAATCTACATCATATAATGCAGCTTCTAACATGGATAATTTCTGTTGATTAAGTGAAAACATGTAAACATATTAAAAACAATAGAGTGAACTTTCTGAGCCATAAAGCAAGAGAGACACAGGCGTGGATAATTTGTGAGGGACTATGCTTGGATTCTATCCAGTTAGGGTGCTCCTTTCGAAAACAAATAAGTACATATTATGTATTTCAGGAATTAGATCATAAAATAGCACTTGGCGTGGTGGTGAGCTAGCTCTCCTTGGGCTTGGAAGACATGAGTTCAACTCCCCATGGGTGCATTTATTGTTTTCTCCATTTTCATCCTTTAATTAGGTGGTGCCACCACCTAATTGGAGGATGAAAATAAATTTATTTAATCAAATATAAATAATTAATTTATTTTATTAAATTAAAATTAGGACTAAATTGAAAGAATGTGTAAATAATAAGGACTAAATGTGTTATTATACCCATATTTTTTTAACTGCCATGTCACCCTACCGTTAACCTTTAACGGCTAGTGGTCAAATTGCACCCAATTTAATAGTATGGTGATTTAATTGCTTCGAAAAAAAGTAAGGTGATCAAATCGCAACTTTTTAATAGTATGGTGGCCATTTATGTAGTTTACCCTATAATAATTTATGGAATAATATTTGATGCACGTGCGGTTAGGGGTGAGCGTTAGATCAAGTCGAGTAAAAAAGTTTCGAGTTATTCGAGTTGACACGTCATATTTTACAACTCAAACTTTATTTGAAATTTTTTCGATTCGGGTTGAGTTTTTGAGTTCATGTACAAATTTAATTGTAATTATTTATCATGTTATAGTACGGTTTTAATCCAATTTAAACGGTTTTCTCTAATCATATAAGGTGTGCATATATATATATATATCGAGTTTGGCTCACCCCTACATACGGTGGAATTTGTTTAGGCAAAATGACAAAAAATTCCTCCAACGTTTGCATGTTTTGTCATTTGGCCCCCTATTCTTCTTTTTTTGGAGCAAACAACCCACAACGTTTCAATTTGGTCCAAATGTCCCTGTTGGATGAAAACTGATGGTCAACGGCTGTTTCTAACTGGACTTGCCACGCATTAAGATCGACTAGTGTGACATATGCCACGACAGTTTTTTTAAATTACTTTGTTATTTCCTTTTGTATGATGACACGTGACTGACTATCATGCTGACACGTGGCCGAACCGGATGGTGACACGTGGCGAATATGATGTTGACACGTCAGCAAATCTTAACACGTGGCAAGTCCAGTCAACATCAACCGTTGACCGTCAGTTGACTTGCAGTTTCCATCCAACATGGGCATATTTGGACCAAATTGAAACGTTGGGAGTTTGTTTACTCCAAAAAAAAGAATAGAGGGCCAAATGACAAAACATGCAAATGTTGGGGCATCTTCTGTCATTTTGCCTTTTTTACAAGCATTCCTATTTAGGATTTAAAACTTAAAATCACCAAAACCTAAATCTATGAACTCTAAACCTAAACTAAGCATATATCCCCTAAGACGAGCATGCTTGTGTAAAGCAAAGTTTACGTTGAAAGTGAGTCAAATATTCTTCCATAATTTATATAAATTTTCAGTGTTGATCCTACAAAAAAATTAAAATTTTTTTGATAAAAATAAATTAATCTTTTTTCGTCCACTAAACACCCAAAAATTCCAAAACCTTTCTTTCTCCTTCAACATATTCACTTTTGTCCTAAATTTCTCTTATTTTCTTGTACTCTCCTTAAAATTTTTATATGATAAGTATCAATCTTTTAAAAGTTTATATGATAAGTGCCCAAACTATGTTTCTTTTTTGCAATAGGTGCCTAAAGTATTTTTTGGCTAAAATAGGTGTCTAAAGTTTCATTTTTGACTGAAATAGGTGCTTAAAGTTTCATTTTTTGTTGAAATATATGCCAAAGTAGCCTCATTTGACTTTAAAACAAGCAAAAAATGAAACTTTAGGCACCTATTTCAGCCAAAAAATACTTTAGGCACCTATTTCAGCCAAAAATGAAACTTTAGACACCTATTTCGGTCAAAAAAATACTTTAAGCACTTATTGCAAAAAAAAATAGTTTAGGTACTTATTTTGTAGTTTAGCCTTTTCTTTTCATATTAATTTATGGGTAAACTACACAGTTGACCACCGAACTATGGGGTTGGTGTCAATATGACCACTATATTATTTTTCATCTCAAATACACCACACAACTATTTAAATGGTGCCACATTTGCCACACGCCGTTAAAAAAACGAAAAAATTGACGGAACTGTTAAAAAAATTGGTATAATTACACATTTGGTCCTCTATATTTATACAATATATCAAAAAAATTAGTATAATTACACATTTGGTCCTCTGTATTTATACAATATATCAATTTAGTCCTAAATTTAATCTAATAAAATAAATTAATTATTCAATAAGATGGTGACACGTGTCATCACCTTATTGGAAGTGGAAAATTGAAAGGAACAAAACCGCCCCTACCAGGATTTGAACTCAGAACCTCTAGGTAGAGAGGCTATATGCTTACCACTGAACCAAGCACACTTTCGTGCTATAGGGTCATTAATATATGTATTTAATGATTGTTACTGCCCAGAAAATTAAAGAGAAGAAAATGTAATTGTAAGGATTCGAACCAAGGACCTCATGGACTAAAGCACATGTGCTTGCCACTGCACCAAGTGTATTTTTTATGATATGGAGTACAACATTTAATATATGTCTTATATAGATTTTAATTCTTGAGAAAAGGAATGAAATGTGGTTTTAAGAAATTCGAATGTAATATTTTTATGATCCATAAAAAAATCTAACCCAATTAAATAAATCTAATAACTAAATTAATATTATTTTAATTTTTTTCACGATGTGCTTGCCCTCGAATTCGGTTAATATTATTTTCACGATTAAATTTTAAAATAATATTAATTTAGTTATTAGATTTATTTAATTGGGTTAGATTTTTAATCACACAACCTAAATCTTATACACTAACACATAAATTTTAACATTACAAACTAAACTCCTAAATCATAAATTAAATCTCCAACTCATTAAAAAAAACTTGTTTAGACTACACGTATAAGAAAATTTCGCTTAAAAATTAATTAGGTATGAAAAATTATATTAACCGGCCATTAGATTATTTTAACAACTCACATTCCCAATTCAATTAATCAGCCATTAATTTCTCAATGCTGGGCTCATTTCGTATCCGACTGCATGATCCGACATGGCGAGGCTTCTTTGGTTTATATAAAATGTTGTACTTCGTAAAACAAGAAATATACTTGGTGCAGTGACAAGCACATGTCCTTTTAACCATGAGGTCTTTAGTTCGAATCCTTACAATTGCATTTTCTTCTCTTTTATTTTCTGGGCAGTAACAATCATTAAATACATATATTAATAACCACATAGCACGAAAGTGTGCTTGGTTCAGTTGCAAGCACACAACTTCTTTACGTAGAGGTCTTGAGTTCAAATCCTGGCAGGGGTGTTTTTGTTCCTTTCAATTTTCCACCTCCAATTGGGTGACACGTGTCACCATCTTATTGAATAATTAATTTATTTTATTAGATCAAATTTAGGATTAAATTGATATATTGTATAAATATAGAGGACCAAATGTGTAATTATACTAATTTTTTTGATATATTGTATAAATATAGAGGACTAAATGTGTAATTATACCAATTTTTTTAACAGTTCCGTCAACTTTTTCGTTTTTCTTAACGGCGTGTGGCAAACGTGGCACCATTTAAATAGTTATGTGGTGTATTTGAGACGAAAAATAATATAGTGGTCATATTGACACCAACCCCATAGTTCGGCGGTCAACTGTGTAGTTTACCCTTAATTTATTTGTTATTCCCGAGAAAATTAGAATTGTGGTTTTGCTGGTGATAAATTGAGATTTTTACTCAATATTGATGGAAGATTTACTAAAATATTGTTTTATATTTTTTTCTCAAAATATGGTAGAACCCAGATTATTTACCAAAATATTTCACTTTTTATAGTGATTTTGAATATGATACCAGTTGATTCTGTTTGTGAACAATGTTTATATTATTTGAATTAAAAAAATCAAAGTTGACAACAGATGCACCGTCTACGAACTGAATTATTCTAAAGATGATACCAGCTGTAACCGTCTTCAAACAGTAGCCATTGGGCCACGTGGCGCACAAGCAAAGTGCATGCACTGTTCAAAAACGGACTCAGCTGGCTACAACTTGAAACAGTGCTCGCTCAGCTGGTGCAACTTTGCGCAGGAGGCAGCTTTGGCATGCATGGAACCTGGCAGGCAACCGAGAAAATAATAGGTTTCGGGTGGGGAGGTGTTTGTAAATTAAATAGAGTGTTTTTAAAATGTAGAGGGTAGAGGTTAAAAATTTGTTAGTGTTATTAAAGGAGGGGCAAGGGTAGTTAAGTGAAAAAATTGTATTTTTTGTGTTAAATAGGTAAGGTTGAAAGGAAAATTTTGAGTGAAGAAGAGTGTTGATGGTCAAAATGATCTGGGGTAGGAGACGGTGGTCCGACGGTGGTAGAGATGACCATCCTGGGTTAGAGCTTAAGTATTGCTCTTGTCTTTGAGTTGTGATGGTTCCGGGAATGGAAGGCCTTAGTTCCTCTCGGCTGCATGCCCAATTTTATATTAGTTGGACAGGTGTCAAGATGGGGTTGTTGTGGCGCGTTGATTGGACTAGCTGTGACTGGACGTCCTAGGTTCTCCTCGGCATCTATGATGAGTACGTACGTTGTCATGTAACCAGCAGATGAGGTGCGATGTTGTTTGTGGTTATGTCTATTCGACGCAGATTGCGGAAGGTATCGCATAGTTCACAAGCGATCTTGTGCGTTGTGGTCCGTCTGTGTTGTGACGCTCATCGCCGGACGTCTCTTATATTATATCGTTTGTGGTCTTACTCGCTTTGGTTTTGACACGTGGTGGCAGATGTTTATAGGTGCTAACTATTGCCCCCCATGTGAGGTAAGGTTATAAAGTGACCTTGGCAAATCTGAGGAATTTGAATAGGGTGACTGATGATATGAGAGACGTGAGTGTCGTATGAAATGTCATATAAATGGAATTTATTGATGAACCGATCGATTTTATTTGGGAGTAAATCATTGCGTGTGAAGTGTCACACGATGAATCTTTTCAGTAGCGAAGCGTACCGAGAAAGATATGGCTCTTAGTTATAAATGAACTTTACTAGGCATTCTTAAGATTTACTTTGTTTGTCTTATTTGTTGTTTTTGAACTTTTTTGAGAAGAGTGGAGGGGGCGTCAGAAGGGGAAATACAATCTATCATGTGTTAATGGATGAATCATCCGTTGTGGTGAGCGATGAGGTTCGTTGTACTATCGAATCATGCGAGTTGTTGACGATGTTGGAGTGTCAGGGTCTTCTTGCCGTTGATCATTTCCGTTGGGAAATTTCGCCTCAGTACATGTTCTGGCGAGGGAAGGTCGTGGTTTTTTATCCCCTTGTTTGCTTTTGAAGCGGGGTTCCATTTGTCGTTACATCCCTTCTTCGTGAACTGGTTAAACTAGTTTGACGTAGCACCGACTCAATTGGGCGAATCTGGTTGGTGGAATTTGGTGACTTACTTATTGAATTGTAAGATTCATGGGGATAGACCTTCTATTGATGTATTTCTCTATTTTTATAATGTGACGGCTGTCCATGACAAGAATGCGAAGGGTTTCGTTACTATTTGTCACCGTAGAGGGAAAGGGTCATTGATGAACAATCGAACTGACAATCTTCACATGGATAGGGCAAAGTATATCAAGGTGGATTATATCATTAGAAGTTTTCCGTTCCCTTTTGTATGGCGCTGGCCGACGAAGGATAAGGTTGTGCCACCTAATATTGGAAAATTGTCACCTGTTGAGCTGAGGCTTGTCAGAAGGCTAGAAAGTGATCCATCCTGTCATTTTGAGGATGTATGTACCCTTAGAAATGTTTGGGTACCTTTCTTAAAAGGGAAAAGTCCCAATGGTTGGGAAGAAGAGGATTTTAATATATTTCTAGAGAGCTCTTTGGCGAATGTGCCTATTCATGTTAAGGCTTGGACTTTTGGTGGAGGGAGCGACAAAAGGGTCATTGAGATTCTTCAAGGTGACGAGGAGGAAACATAAAACTTCTTTTTGGAGCATACTGGAGTTCACGCTCGTACTTGGAAATATCATGAGGAGCGTGCCCCCTATGAGGGGTTAGTAGGGAAGCCGATTCGGTTGCTCCAAAGGGTTTTGTTAATGTAAGCATGTTTGGCCTTGATCGCAGTAAGAGAGAAAAGGGACGAGTAGTTTTGAGTTCGCTTGCTGTTTTGGTTCGGATGACGAGGGGAGCTGTCCGCGTTTGGAACACAGGTCGAAAAGGCGAATGGATACTGTTAATAGTTTGTTGTGGCTCAAATGGAAAACAAATCCATCTTATTTATATGTGGGTTTTGGCTTGTTCGTTTTTTATCCTTATCTTCCCTTTTTTCTGTATGTTTTGCATGGACTGTGGTTTCTCCTTTGTGGGTCGTTAGTGATGTAACGGGAGATCAGATTGTTGTGTTGGATACTACACCCTTTTTGGCTAGCAGCGATCCATTGGGTTCTAAAGGGCTGGTAATAATGGCACCGTCAAATGCTTTTAACATCGGAGAAGTAAGTTCGACATGTTCGGCGGCGTTAGCTACTACGACAACGTCTTTGGCGGATCTAACTCCTGATGCTCCTTATTTGGGATTTCCCCTTGCGGCTAACATGCCTTTGTAGGAGTGCCAATAGATGTTGTAGAGGCAGCATAGGAAAGTGTGACAATGCGAATGAGGGCTAACGCTCGATGCTCGATGTTGGGGTTACCGATGTTTAACCTGGGCTAAACCATGATGCTCAATTTGTTCTCGAACTTCACAGTTCCCCTCACAAGGCTACGTCAAGCGCTATTGGGGGCGTTGTTCTTGCCACCTTAAGTACTGGTTTGTCTAATGTTTGTGCACCGCTAGGTATTATAAATAATGTATTATTGTTGCTTTTAGTGGTTTTGGTACTTAGTTTGTGATATAGTTTGTATGGTGGGTTTGTTTGTAGGGTCAACTGCTATTGATTTCGTTGTTATTCATTGCTCCGCTCAAGACGTACCCTTTGCGGTTGTATCTGTTGGGCTCACATCTTTTTCAGATGTTGCGGTGACTCCCCCAGTACCCTTGTCTAGTGACATTTCTTCGTGTGAAGATAGCGGACCCTTCGCTTCTTAGAGCACATTTTATCCTTGGAGAGGGATGTCAGGGTAAAAAAAAATAATCTTTTTCAGATGTTGTGGTGACTCCTCTAGTACCCATGTCTTGTGACATTTCTTCGTGTGAAGACAGTGAACCCTTCGCTTCTTAGAGCACATTTTATCCTTGGAGGGGGATGTCGGTGTAAAAAAAATTGGTTCCATCCCGAATCTTCCTGTAGGAGGTTGTATGATTTGTATGCGAATAGTGGTGGCATTTTTCCACCTTTTACTAATATAAGGAGGAGCTTTGATGGGGGTTGAGGTCTCATTTAGGAATTGGGTTGTGTTCAGCTTAACGCAGAAAGAAATGTAAAGGTCTTTCTTGAGGAAAATGCGAAGTTGTGTTCGCAGGTGGAGGGTTACTCAGGTCTTCTTGAGGAAAATGCCGATTTGCGATCACAGGTGGAACGTTATGCTGCTCAGCTGAAGGAGTTACAAGAAAAGCACAAGGCGGATGTTCGTGCGTAATTAGGGGACTTGCATAGGAAGTATGCGGAGGAAATTCTGAGAAATAAAAGAAGAGTGATTGTACTCTTAGAATTAAGAATAAGTTGCTTGAGACCACAGAGCAAAGTTTTAAGACCAAGATTCGAGGTCTGAGAGAGGAGCCGGAGCAAGTGAAGAGAACGACTGATGAAAGCTCTGCAAATTTCACACGAAAATCGACAGAGCTTAAAGAATCGCACAAAAATGAGATTATGGTTGTGACATCCATATACCCCACCTGCAACATTAAGAAGCCCATTTTTTTGAACAAAGAATTTTTTCGCTCGTTTATGGGCTTCTCCTGATCGAGTTCGCTGGTAATAAGAATTGTGTGACGTAGAAATTGATGGCGTGTTGATTTTCTTTTAGGATTTGGGTTCTTGCCCCCTAGTGATGAGAAATTTGTGGGGGTGGGGGGAATAAGTTGCAATGTTGGAATTATGTTTGTATTTTAGTGTTTCTATTGTATTTCGTTTTCTTTGATATGTCGGTGTATTAATGTAAATTTCTGTTGGTTGTAAATTTGTAAGATATGCTGGAGTGTTCGCTCAGTTATTTTATTTTGCAGTTGCGAACATGATTATTTTGTTAGGGTAAGGTTGTTCAGATGCCTTTCCTCATGAATCATGTGTTTCTCTAGCAACGACTATGTCTTGCTATTTGATTTGAAAATACTATTTTTTCGCGCATCAAGAAGTTTGTTTTAGATTAGAGCGTTGCTTATTTTTGTACTTGCCTGCTTTGAGAACGGTGGTATGGTAATATAGATCTTGAACGTTCGCGATGTTTGCAGGGTAAAGGATGGTGAACTCGTATTCCTCTTTTAGTTGGATTCTTGGGGGAGCTCTCTTTACGTCGTTTTTCATGAAATGATATTACTTTCTTAGAGCAGACTGTATATTTACATAGTTAGGTAAAATTGGGAGGAATTTCCCCCCCGAGTGAGATTACCTTTGTGATAATTTCCCCTTACATGAGGTAGGTTGTATTGTTGTATATTTACTTACTTGTGTGTTGATTTATTCGTTACTTAATTATTTGATGGTGGTAGATATTAACGCCTTATTCTCTTATTGTATGCGAATAATTTAAATGACCCTCTTTTATGCCTAACTAGTTGGTTTCTTGTAGGGGTTTGTTTTGCTTTGTTTCTTATAAAATGACATCGCCTTCCCAAAGTGGGCAGCGTTTTTGCGTCATTAGTTAATTTTTGGGAGGACTTTTGCTCCTAGGCAGTAAAATATTGTGTTTTAATGTTCACTGTTGTCAAATAAGTGGCATATGCGAGAAGACTTGTTTTCTTTGTTTCCTTGTTTTAAATATATTCACAATCAACTTTGTAGTAGTCTTATTCGAATGGTCATGGGAGGAATTTGGTTGTGTGTATCTTCTTCCAACATTGAGAGCTTGTGATACTTTGAGGGCGGCGAAGTATTTTTTATTGTATGCTCGCATGTTCCTTTAAGATAAAGGGATTTCGTTTCTTTTAAAAGTCAAATGTATTATGTAGTATATTGCAAATTGGGGGATTCATGCCCCCTAATGATATTTTTAGTTTGATTCACGTGCTTTGGAGGCGACAATCATTGATCTTCTTCATCTTTGTAGTAAAAAGTGTGTGTGTGTCTATGTGTGTGTATGTCAGTTTTGGCTAAGAATAAATTTTTAGGGACTAGTATGAAGAAATATATCACCATATTAAAAATATGGGATTAGATTACAAAAAATTAAAATAAATAGGGGTCAATTTTTGTTAAAAACATCTAATTGATCTAAATTAAAACCTAGAAGCATAAATTACATACCTAATTAAAAGCAACTCTAACATTAAATGACGAATCTCAATTAAATTAACCTTAATTGGGACTCAATTGAATTAAACTAAAACCTAAAAGTGAACATTAAGGGCTTAAATGAAGAATATCTAAAGTTTGGAGGGGCTAGAAAATAATTACCCAAACCTAAAAATCTAGACAGGTACTTTCCCTCCCTCCCACCCATTCATTTAAATTAAAATAAACAGAATTGGTTATATATATATATATATATATATATATATTATTTATATATAGAGATAGGATCCGTTTACACAATGTAAAACTTTTTACGTTTTACACGTTTTTTGGGCCGTTGGATGAGTGAAACGAATGAATGAGATTAACAGTAAATTTGTGAAGATTATCACATAGAAAAAAAGAGTAAGGAGTTAATATGATCCATCTATTCCCCCATCTAACGATCCAGAAAACCTATAAAACTTAAAGAGTTTTACATTGTGTAAGTTAATCCTAACTCTTATATATATATATAATTTAATAAATTAATAGTCAATAATTGATTTATTTAACAAAATATTTTAAATACACAAATTAATAATTTAAATGGTTAAAATTAGTTTATCATATTATAATATAATAAATTCTTCAAATAATAGACTTTCTCAATTATATGTCACGTAAACTAATAAATATCAAGCCAGGTCAATATCACTTCAGGTCAACAACAGGTCGGGTTCAAAACAAGCCGGGTCAATTAACAAATCGGGTCCAAAACAGGTCGGGTAAAATCGGATCTCGGGTGATTCAGTCGGGTAATATCAGTTATCTGCTAAGTCCGTCTCGGGTTTAAGTTCATTTCAGTCGGGTGCATGTCGGGTTTCAGGCCCACAATAACATGTTCAATTCAGGTTTGGGCCATTCTCGGTCGGATGCAAGTACAATAACATGTCTAACTCGGGTTCGGGTCAACAACAGTCGGTTACAGATCAGGTTCGGGTCATCGAATCCTCGGGTTAAACTAGGTTCTGACTCGAGTAGGTTTCAGTCGAGTTTTCAGGTCGGGTAAGCTTTTTACATCCCCAATTCTCTTCGAATACCTACGCATGCGATAATAGTGTGGATGGCAATTTTGGACAGACTTCCCACCAAAAAATAGGTTGATCTGGACGAGAATTGAAGTGGATAGAATGTGTGTTAATTGTAAGGAAGAAATGGAGACTAAAGATCATATGTTTTTTTTTGCTTGTTCTTATTCAAAAGACATTTGAGAAGCCATTCTCTAATTACGCGACCTTAAACTAGAATATTAGATTAGACAATGTAAATAAACTCTTTGTGCAACTTAAGAGATTTTTTAAGGAGATGGATGCCCGAAGGTACATATAGGTGATTTGTAGCAGTTTTTGTTGCTACTTTGAATAATAATACAACACACTATTCTAAAAATATTTATGCAACCATTTCGACTTAAACTATAAAATCACATTAAATCTCAAATTCTTAACGATAAATTATAAATATAAACTCATAAACTCCTAATTAAACCCTTAAACCTTAAAATAGACAAATTTAAATAAATTTTTTTGACAATGTCAATTGAATTTTATTAAAAAATCATGGAAGATATCACAAATACAACGCATCCAGAAGAGAGAATAATGGAGACTAATCCACCAAATTCTCATACAAAAATCCAAAAGTACAAAAAAAAGTAAATATTTCCATAGAGATTAGCATACCGTCAAAATTCAGAAGCCTTCATGATTCTCCTTGCCTCTATCCAAAAGAGACTCATTACAAAGTGAAAAATGAGTGGTGAGCGAGCCAAACTATCAGGCAGATTTTTCCGCTACCCAGGACTAATTACATCAGCAAACAACCATCAATCGAGTGAGGATCTATCTTTCTATGACCACCGACATAATCATAATCAGAAATTAGCGCAGTGAAAATTTCTGTACAAGCACCAAACGATCACTAAGGTATGCTAAAATCATGTCAAAATGGCAAATGAAAGGAAACCAAAAACAAAGAAAAAGCGCGCCACAAGCGCAAAGAAAAAACAATCCAAAAAGACAAATATTCTTATTAAAAGTATGAAAAAATAAAAAAAATAATAGGTCCAGTGGTCGACAGCTAAAAAACAAAAAAAGGAAACTACAACGCTAGGAATGATGTAAAAATAGGTTAATAGTATGAACAAGCAAGAAAAAATAGACCCGATAATCGAAATCAATACTAAAATTAATTGTTGACCACCGACTAAAAAAATAAAAATAAAAGATAGCGAAGCTAGGAATGGTGCAAACAAGCTTTAGTATTTCTTTTTTTTTTCACGTGGCCATGTGCACCTGCACGTAGGGATGGACAAGGGTCCGGTAGGGTCGAGTTTTTGGTCCACTAGGACCTGACCCGAAAATAAACACCCTAAACCCGCACCCGAATATATTCTTTAAAAAATTCAGCCAGACCCGACCCGAAAATAAATATACTAAATCCGACCCCGAGCCGACCTATATAAAATAAATTAATTTTAGGGACCTAATTGTAAAAAATAATTTTAAGTGACTTAATTGTAAAAAATATAATTTAAAGGACTAAACTGTAAATAAAAATCCAATTTTAAGGACTCAATTATAAAAAATATATAAAGATGAGTATTATTATAAATATCCCTAAAAAATTTAAGGAAAAATTACATTATTAATCTCGAGTCAGGTCATATATTTTCCATCCTAAACTCGACCCGAATTTACCCTTAATAAAAATCTGACCTGATCTGAACACAATTTTTCATTATAAAATCCGATCCAATCGGATCGAAACCCACAGGTAAAATGCCCATCCCAACCTGCACTCTACAAAATCATTGGTGGGGACTGAGGACGGGGCATCTTTTGTCTTTTTAACTATTCTTTTCAATACTTTAATATTTTATATTATAAGAGGATATAGTTTTCATTTAACTGTTAGTTTAAAGGAATCTATCAATAAATTAATCATTTTTATTATACAACTACGTGTCTTCATGTTCTTGTTCTGTCTGATTGGGAATTTGATTACGAAGTTTGTTAGTTATTTTCAAGTTATTTTTTATATATAGAATATGTAAAATTTATTTTATGTAATTTGTCTATTCAATTTGTTTTACTCAATATGGTACATGCTCAAATTCAAGAGGAAAATAAGGACGGTTTTTTTAACTTTAGTATATTATTTTATGAATTAATATTTGATACATTGCTGGTGTAAAAAAAGTTTACACAAGCATGTCTATTTTTAACCCTAAATTTAAAACCTAAAATTCTAACCTTAAAACCCTAAAAATCTAACCCCAAGCCCAAAACCCCAAACCCTAAATTCTAACAATAAATGCTAAATTCTAAATCATATAACCTAAACCCCTAACCTCTAAACCCTAAACTAAACCCCTAAACCCCTAAATAAACCCGCTTGTAAAAACTTTATTTTCCACCGCCAGTATATAAGATATTAATCCTTATTTTATTAGTAAAATATGATTTTATTAAGATATGTTGAAAAATAAACACCGAAAAATCATACAAAAAGTCATGAACCTATTAATATTTATTTTGTGCCTCATCAAAAACCTCCTCCACATCAGAAGGAAGAAAAGAGTGCAGCAAACTCCAACTAGGAGTACAACACGGAATGATCACAACACCAAATCACACCCAGAATGACAACTTTGCACTCGCAACCCACCCAAGAAACACAACGCTTGCATCAAACACAACATCAGGAAAACAACTGTATCTGTTGAATCGACGATCACCATCACGACCTCGACCTGTAATTGCACGACATCCAAACACTATAACCCAACAGGAAACTCAGCACCACTCGTTCACCGCTGCCCTGCAATCCCCTAACTACTCCAAGGAATGTATTAACAAAAAATACCCAAAACTCAGCAAGTACATTACTCTTCTACGACTTTGACTGACCACGACCTCTCTTCTTCATATGTTATGCGACAATCATTCTCTCTTCAGGGTTGAAGAAACACAAATCAATAATCCCACCCCTTCGGACAGCTCCTCCGCTGATGGCATGAATGGACTTGTCATAGTAAGGCCACTCCCTAACACATCTGAAACATGCCTAATGTTGACTCGCGTGAGTGTTGGCAAAAAGGTTAGAAAACATATTGAAAATATAGTAAAAATAATGCCAAAGATTGAGTTTTTTGTGTGCAAGTATACACGATCGACAAGTAATACAACAGTAAGCTGAGTATCGATCCTACAAGGATTGGTCAATAGTTTAATTACTTTCAATGTTTACTTGTTGAGGAAAAAGTTGATTTGTTTTGAAAGTGGTTTTGAAAATAGTTTAAAAGAAAAGAAATGAAAATAAAACAATGTTGACAATGAGAGTGTCAAATGAATGATGCGTGTTAGCAAGCGATGCCTGAGTTTTCACGCTATTCATGCCATGCCAGCATCTAATAATGGCATGCCTTGGCATTGTCTGCAGAGCAGATTCAAATTGGCAAAGCCTCTCTCGATGGTCATTGCCTTAAATTGATTGTGTAAAAACCCCTATATCTCTATAGTGAATGTTTTTTCCGAAACCAATTTGATTAAGATCCAATATATACTCCTAAAGGGTAAATTTCACTTCCGAAGTAAGTTCATCTACTTGAACATCTTCTCTCGAAGCATCTCGCCTTAGTATCTAGCAACTTAATCGTTGCCACCCAAGTCTATTAAGATATTGAAGTGCAATAAGCCAACAGTGCCAACTCTCGCTTGGCATAGTATTTAGGAAACAGTAAAGTATGTTAGATAGAAAAAAACAACGCCGAAGCATTTTCATTATTAAAAACTTAACATAAAAACAACGTTCAACGCAACCATCCCCCACCAACTATTAAATCAGTTCATGGTGAGGGTATCAACCAAAAAACCTTCAACGTTTTGAGAACACCTCATCATTTGAAAGAAAATAAAAACAACTAAACAAAGAGAATGGGGCGACAAGGGGTCTCTCGATGCAACCCTTCAAGATACAGGCTCTCAGTAAAGTGGGTCGAACCACATCTCCTTGGTACAACCGATCATTGATGGATCACTCTCCAACATAAGTCTCTCCTTTGCTTGCTCGACCGGTCTATAAATAGACATGCAAGGTGTTGGGTCATGTCAGTACACCCCATGACGCAACGAAAAAATTATCTGGCGATTACCACCATAGATCCATGTACGAGGAACGAATCAGGGTGAATAAGAATGAAGGATTACCTGTTTAAAATCTAGAATTATGAATAAGAATGAAGGATTACCTGTTTAAAATCTAGAATTCTAAATTTGGAGGAGATAAATATTCAATCACGATTCCACGATGTTGATTCCTAAGCCTCAATGATAATGCTTTGACCTTTATGTAGTTCACCCAATTGAAACGAGCATATAAAATTCTCTAAACCATTTAGAAGGGAACGAGCATATAAAAACTCTCTAAACTATTTAAATGTTTTTTTTCAAAAAGCATTAATGACTACTAGATCTCTCATGCCTTTATATAGCCTTTGAAATCTTAATTTAACTCAGATTAGGATTTCAATATATATATTAAATACATATAATCCCAATTCAACTTAATTAGGATTTCAACATATATATATATATTAAATATATATAATCCTAATTCAACTTAATTAGGATTTATACATATATATATATTAAATATATATAATCCCAATTTAACTTAATTAGGATTTCAATATATATTAAATATATAATCTCAATTAAACTTAACTAAGATTTCAATATTTATATGTTGAATATATATAATCTCAATCCAACTTAACTAGGATTTCAATATATATTAAATATTTATAATCCCAATTCAAGTTGATTAGAATTTCAATATATATATATATTGATTTAAATCAAATTATATTATTTATATATTAAAAGAGTCATAATTACAATAATTATTTTTCTTTTAATATATATTCAATAGTTATATTATATATATCAAATATATAATGCATGTACAACAAATTTGTACATATATAATTCATTTAATATATGCTCATTTCAACTATGTGTGTGACCCTGTAGGTTCATGTAACTTTAGTAGTAAATATTAGAACATTTCTAATTTTACAACAATGAGTGACATCTAACAATATGTCATTGTCACATAAGTTACAGGAAAACAAGATTCGATATAACTTTTTCGTGATTAACACTATTTATGTATTACATCCTTTTGTCCTTTATATCTAGATTGGACACAATTAATGGAACAATCACAATTGTATAGTCCATCTAATATTTCTTGGTATCTTGAGTAAATTATTATAAACGAATATCTATGATATCTCATATCAACTTATTCGAGCATGAACATGCATTTCTAGTCTCACTCAATCAAGTGACCTATGATATTACTCCTATTATGTAGGAGGGACAAATCCTATCTTGATCAACTATATTTCATGTAGAACTTATGTTTTGATATAATAATTGAAAAATGTTTTGGACTAATTTGAAAAGAATTTAAAACTTGGTTTTAAGTCCAAACAACTTGAATTTATGTTTGAGGTATTTTAAGAGGTTTTTGGCAAAGATTTTTCATGTTTTAAACAGCCAAACTTGTGTTTTCAAGTCACCAGTATCGATACGGTTGTACCCGTACCGATACCTTTTTGGCCCAGTTTGGCCACTGTCAAAACCCGTATCGATACGAGGGTTTAGCGTATCGATACGGACCGGGGTCGTTTCGATACGCCACGTCAGCGTACCGATCCCATTTCAACTACCCCAACGGCTATTTCCCAACGACCATTTAAATGTGCACCCGTACCGATACGCCCGCAAGCGTATCGATACGCCTCAGCTGGCAAGAGCTCAACGGCTAGTTCCTATGAAGGCCGTATCGATACCGTTCTACGTGTATCGATACCCCTGTGCTGGCAAGAGCCCAACGGCTATTTCTTCAAGAAGGCCGTATCGATACCGTTCCACGTGTATCGATACTGGTAGCTGCAGAACAGCATTTATGAAGGGAAATAAAGTCCTCAACGGCTCCAATTCATCCCCAACGGTCCTAAACGGCTATAAACTCAATTGAGAGTGTAAAAGGGACCCCCAAGCATCAAGAGAAGACTAATGCTTCAATTGTCAATCAACAAATGATCAAGAAATTGTCTTAGTGCTTAAAGTGTCATTTCTTGTATAGACAAACACTAGTGAGCCAAAATTGTCAAATTTGCTCAAGTGTTTTAGGTTTTGGGTGAGTGCTTAATTGTGCAAACAAACACCTATTAGAGGGTTTAAGTTTGCTTTCATTTGTCTCTTTGTAAAAGAGGGTTTTGATCAAGGCTTGGGTAGAAGCTTGATCGGTTGTAAGGGTTTCCTCCTAATCCTAGAAAAGGGGACGAATCAATTAGTGGATTGATTGTGAAATCCTTAGTGGGAAGCTAAGGTAGTGGATGTAGGTGCTTGTTAGAAGGCCGAACCACTATAAATCTTTGTGTCAATATTCTTTTTAGCTTCCTTAACCCTTCCACCCAAATATCCACCTCTCCACCACTCGGTGAGCATAATTGGTTGATCGAATCGAGCTCCACACAACCCAACAATTGGTATCAGAGCTTGGCTCAATCGGTGAGGATTAACATCCTATTGAGAAGATCCGGCAAGCTCGATCACTTTTTCATCAACCGGCTCAATGGCACAATCAATCGACAAACCGCCTTTCTTTGACGGAGACCACTACGCCCATTGGAAGACAAAGATGAAATTCTTCATCAAATCAAAAGATTACAAGCTATGGGATGTAGTTGAAGATGGTCCGTTCGTGCCTAAAAGAAGTAAAGCGGAGTGGAGTGCCGACGATCGCAAGAAGATGGAGCTTAATTGCAAAGCTTTGCACATCTTGTTTTGTGCATTTGGTCCATCCATCTATGAGAAGATGTCTTCTTGTGAGAGTGCCAAGGAGGTATGGGACAAGCTTGAAGTCACATACGAGGGGACAAACGAAGTCAAGGAGACCAAGATTGGGCTCCTAACCTTGGAGTATGAGAACTTCAAAATGGATCCGGAAGAGAACATCGAGAAGATGTTTGATAGATTCTCCACCATCACCAATGGTCTTAAAGGTTATGGAGAAGCCATCCCGGAGGAGAAGCTTGTTCGAAAGCTCATCTACTCACTTCCCGAGTCTTGGGACTCAAAGAGGACCGCCATCATCGAAGCCAAAAATTTGAAGACTTTGAAGCTTGATGAACTTATGGGGTCTCTTCTCACTCATCAAATCATGAAGAAGAACAAGGAAGAGGAGAAGAAAAGGGAAGAAATTCGAGCTATGGGAGAGAAGAAAATCAAAGGGCTTGGCATCAATGCAAGTGCCATGGCTCTCAAATCCTCCACTTGCCATCATGTCTACTCAAGTGAAGAGGAGGAAGATGAAGAGATAGTTCATCTCTTCAAGAAGTGTGCCCCTTTCATGAAGAAAGCCTTGAGAGAGCTTGAACGAGAACCTAAAAGAAAGGAGAGGGCTAGCACTTCAAGCCATAAGAATAAGGCACATGTGGCTACTTGGAGTGATGAGGACTCCACCGACGATGAACAAGCCAACCTTTGCCTTATGGCCATTGAAGAAGATTCAAGGGTAACTTCTAATTCATCTACTTCATGTTCTTACACTTTTGATGAATTACAAGATGCCTATGATGAATTGGTTTTAGATTTTAAAAGCCACATTTTGAAAAACAATAAATTGACTTCAAATTTAAAAATTCAAAATGATTTGCTTTCTAAAACCAAACTTGAACTTGAAGTAAAACTTGAAGAGTTTGAACTAAAATGTCTTGATTTACAAAAATTGCTTCAAAAAGTTCAAGGAGAAAAAGATTTGATTTCCAAAGAGCTTGAAAAGAAAAACAATTTTGGAAAATCAAATTTTTATGTTAGACAATCTAGTGCCCCTAGATTTATTAAAGGAAAATGTTTTAGAAGTGTTTGGGTCCCAAAAGGACTAACCACTTCAATTAAAAAGGATGACATTGAAAGATGGATTCCTAAGGGGACTAAAATTTGTGCAACTAACGTTTATGGATCCAAAGCAATTTGGATACCAAAAGTTACTTGATTGTCTATTATAGGTGTGATGGAGATGTTCAACAAGTCAAACATTGAGGGGGAGCTCCATACACACAAGGAAGAACACTTGGAGAAGGAAGGCTTCACATCCTCCCTTGAATTCAAGTGTTGGTAAAATTCTAGTTGTTTTTGCTTTTATTTGTTTATTTTAATTTAAAATTCAACTAGATGATCATATATGTTGTGACTAACATTTCAATGATGCCTTGAGTAAGGGGGAGCCATTTTAAAACCAAAATTTTAAGTGTGTCAATTTTTTTGCCTCCTATGTCATCTTGAACTTAAATGTCTTTTTAAATTCTTTTTGATATAACAAAAAGGGGGAGAAATTGGTTTGAAAAATTGAATTTTCAATTGAATAAGGGGGAGCTTTATTTGATTTCATATACTTAATCTCTTATTCACATTTTTAAAGTAAAAGGGGGAGAAACCCAAACAATTTTTCAAGTGAGTTTTATTATATCAAAAAGGGGGAATTTGTAGAACTTATGTTTTGATATAATAATTGAAAAATGTTTTGGACTAATTTGAAAAGAATTTAAAACTTGGTTTTAAGTCCAAACAAATTGAATTTATGTTTGAGGTATTTTAAGAGGTTTTTGGCAAAGATTTTTCATGTTTTAAACAGCCAAACTTGTGTTTTCAAGTCACCAGTATCGATACGGTTGTACCCGTACCGATACCTTTTTGGCCCAGTTTGGCCACTGTCAAAACCCGTATCGATACGAGGGTTTAGCGTATCGATACGGACCGGGGTCGTTTCGATACGCCACGTCAGCGTACCGATCCCATTTCAACTACCCCAACGGCTATTTCCCAACGACCATTTAAATGTGCACCCGTATCGATACGCCCGCAAGCGTATCGATACGCCTCAGCTGGCAAGAGCTCAACGGCTAGTTCCTATGAAGGCCGTATCGATACCGTTCTACGTGTATCGATACCCCTGTGCTGGCAAGAGCCCAACGGCTATTTCTTCAAGAAGGCCGTATCGATACCGTTCCACGTGTATCGATACTGGTAGCTGCAGAACAGCATTTATGAAGGGAAATAAAGTCCTCAACGGCTCCAATTCATCCCCAACGGTCCTAAACGGCTATAAACTCAATTGGGAGTATAAAAGGGACCCCCAAGCATCAAGAGAAGACTAATGCTTCAATTGTCAATCAACAAATGATCAAGAAATTGTCTTAGTGCTTAAAGTGTCATTTCTTTTATAGACAAACACTAGTGAGCCAAAATTGTCAAATTTGCTCAAGTGTTTTAGGTTTTGGGTGAGTGCTTAATTGTGCAAACAAACACCTATTAGAGGGTTTAAGTTTGCTTTCATTTGTCTCTTTGTAAAAGAGGGTTTTGATCAAGGCTTGGGTAGAAGCTTGATCGGTTGTAAGGGTTTCCTCCTAATCCTAGAAAAGGGGACGAATCAATTAGTGGATTGATTGTGAAATCCTTAGTGGGAAGCTAAGGTAGTGGATGTAGGTGCTTGTTAGAAGGCCGAACCACTATAAATCTTTGTGTCAATATTCTTTTTAGCTTCCTTAACCCTTCCACCCAAATATCCACCTCTCCACCACTCGGTGAGCATAATTGGTTGATCGAATCGAGCTCCACACAACCCAACATTTCACTACATAGATTATGACATATCCAATATCAGTCTTTATAGTGTAGTCAGTTATGACACACGTTTGACCGTATCAAAATATGTCACTCAAGATGTTGAAATAATGATGATCTCAAGTCTGAGGATTATACATGTAGTTATCACTATGAGCAATGTTGTGAGTATCACATAATAATATAAGAAACATGCTCATAGCGGGTCAGTCCAGTATGTCATTCTCTAACACATACTTATGTATTGATTTTGACATCTCCATGTCAATGACAACACTTTGTCATCAATCAACTACATATTACTCTATATACATTATTGTTGTCCATGCCCACAATAATACTCGACTAAGGACATTTTAGAATATCCATATTATTCTAAGGACTTTATTACAATTCAGTTTATTTATGCACGCAGAATTGTAACTGAAAATAATAATGACAATGCCTCTTTATGAATAGAAAGGTAAATCAAATGTCATTTACAATCACCTTATGATTGGTCTTTGGGCCTGCTTTAACACAAGGATGACTAGAATAAGCTTTTGCATTTGAAATTTGAATGCGTAAGGGATGACGCTTGTGATCACCTTTATCCAGATTTCAAGTGATAAGTTGATAAGGTGATAAGCTGATCAGGTGCAAGGGCTGATGTCATCTACCGTCGTCGTTTGGCAACCAAGCTTGGCATAGTTCTGCCAACCAAACTTGGCACCATTTATCCGCTATTTTTTAGGAGATTGATCCAATTGCTATTTTCTCGCAGCATGATCTGGTCCTATTTTTTTGGGTACAACAGCTACTTGGCATGGCATCAAATTCCTCTTATTTGCCAGTGTTGCTTGTCATAAGGGTCGCCTAGATTCCTTACATGAACTCTTTTTGCTCTTTGTCTGTGCTTCTTCTGGGTACATCCCCTCTTTATCCCTAACGAACTCGTCGAATTGTCCCATTCTAACGGCTAACTCTATCGCATTTTTCAGATGGATATATTCATCTATGTCGTGCTCCCGCCCCTATGAAATTGCACCTTTTGGCCGACTTTTTTATGATTTCGTTAGGCCTCATCTATGGTGGGGGCTTTAAAATCTTTAAATGTTTTGCATGGTGTAGGATACAGGATGGCGTGTTCATTAGAGTGTGATACATTTGGAAACTGCACGATGGCCCTTTCCTGACCTGATTTTCTGCGTGCTGAATGATCATTTTTCTTGCTTGAGCTCCTTGCTTTTGCTTTCTGAGTAACATTGTGATTATTTTCTTATTTTGTGGTTCTCATATACTCCTATAGGATAGTAAGCTTCCACCCCTGATTGTGGTTTATGGGTTCCGAACTTTGTATGTTTTTAGCTAAATCTCTTAAGGATTTTACTGTCGTGGCTCTCTGGCCAATTTTTGTTACATGCGCACACTGCTCCCTCATTGCTTTGGCTGTAACGGCTCCGAATTTCTCAATAGTCTCCTCTTCATGCTCTTCTTTCTAACATTGCAATCGTCCTCTGATATATTCTTATTGTTGCCTAAGCTGTTTCAGTGCGGCACGGGTATACTCTTCTATGATTTCTAGTTTGCTCTTCATGTTGGCTTGTTGGTCACCTCTATCCTGAAAAGGAGAGGAGGTTTTCCCTTCCAACTCTTCCTGGATCTTTTCTTCCTCGATACGTTATTCCATGATTTTTGAGAGTCAAATCGAAAAGTGAAGGGTCCACGCTCACCGCACCAATTGTTGATGGTCAAAATGATCAAGGGTAAAAGACGCTAGTCAGACGGTGGTAGAGACGACCGTCCTAGGTTATAGCTTAAGTATTGCTCTTTCCTTTGGGTGGTGGTGGTGCCGAGAATAGAAGGTCTTAGTTCCTCTCGGCTGCATGCCCAATTTTATATTACTTGGGCATGTGTCAAGATGGGATTGTCGTGGCGTGTTGATTGGAGTCACACGTATTCAGTGTCGCATTTTTAGTGCAATTTTGCATGTTTCCAAGTTATAGTATAAAAGATATCGTCTCCACAGGGATTGGTGATACTTCCAGAGATTATCGTCTCGCACTGTAGAAAAATAAAAACACAAGTAATGGTTTGGTCGAGAGAGCAACTAAAATAAAGAAAGCAAATAAATTGAGAGATTGAGTAAATATGATGATAGAGCAGGTCATATTATTGTACGTCGTAGTGTGGAAGTTGTATGAATTTGTCTCAATTTGAATGCAAATGCCAACTTGATTGCCTCAGCAATGAGCAAGAGAATTGCCTCGGCAATGGGAAAAACTATTGCCGCGACAATAAACACAACTACTGTCTGGGCAGTTTAGGGACAACCTCCAAGGTTCGGCAAAGCATTCTTCAATTGTTCCTTCTTATTCCTAAGTCGAAACTCTATTGATGTACATGCCTTGATAATACCTCCCAGCGTGAACCAAAGGTGAACACCAACCAATCTTACGTTTTTCTTAGCCGTTGAAACTCGTACTTATCTCTAAGTCAAATTAGTCTTCACTGATTGGGATAAAGACCATGCTTATTCGTTTCGTGAGTCTAACTCTTCCGATATTAGACAAATAGATGCAATCGCAATATCCTCTCCCGATTCAATTGCAAGAAAAAGTAATTACCAAGAATAATCAAACCTTGAACTTAATTGCATTAACAAAAACCTAAACAAATTACAATCGTCTTATCACAACTACTAAAAAAATAACCTTAGCCTAAAGAAGATTTAGTTCATAATGACAATAAGAAAACACTCTAAATTCTCTACCGAATCTATCTCTCTCTACTTCGATGTCCTCTTTGTGGTGGCTAGGTCTTGGCTTTTATAGAGCATGGCCTTGTCGACTTCTTCTTTGAATAGGAGGATAAGTTGGAGTTGGACATAACTTCATAAAAGAAATAAATCTCTTTTAATTCATTATTTCATTCCTCCTTATCGATTCCTTTTCCTTGACCTTCCTTTGACTTTTTCATGGTCTTCCTAAGCTCTGATCTTCATGCAAAGTATCTCTAAAAATTCAGCGTTTTATGCTCTTCCAGTTGCATACCACTTTGCATATTTTATCCAATGTCGACAACTGTCTGGGCATTGCCTAAGTCATTTGCCGAGACAATGGTCTGTCAGTCTTTACTGCTCGGCATGGCTCGTCCTCTTGGTTCAGGGTCCCTCAGTAAGGCTTGAAAACAAAGAATGCTTCAGTCTGGATCGTCAAGTGATGGTTCCGCACCGTTATTTCTCCTTCCTTCACTTCTGCGACAATACTTGCCCGGGCAGTGGGTAATAAAATCTGCACATGAACAAAACACATACCAAAGCAGTACCTTTTCAACCAAATATATTCAAGTAAAGCTAATCAAGCATGGTAATTATAAGAATAGTGAAATTGTGTATGTATGGCTAGTATTGCGTCCAAAATGATCTTAAGTCTACAATAATTGATTCATAACATGAATACTTTTGCACACCTAACACATCCCCAAACTCGAACTATTGCTTGTCCTCAAGCAATGCAAAACTAACAGTCAATTGCCAAAGATTTAATCTTCATGAAATTAGCCCTCAGACTTACTTTTTCTTCCCTTCTCTCAACCGTGAATATGAACGTGCTTAGCCTTCAATTCTTCGGATGTCGAGGATTCCCCTGGAATCAATCTGTAAGACTCGTGAGTGTGTGCGTGATTGTGAACAAGATGACTTTCTGGGTTATATGTAAGCACTTGAACTATTAACCTACTTTCCTTGGGTTTTCTATTTCAACTAGAGCCAATTTCGGGCACCTCTAGTATTTCTTTATGTTTTTAATGATCTAATCAACTAGAGCCAATTTCCGGCACCTCTAGTGTTTTTTCTAAGCCTAAACTAGAGCCAATTTCTGGCACCTCTAGTATTTCCTTAAGCTAGAGCCGGTTTTAGGAACCTCTGACTTAAATTTTATTTTACCCATTTTTTCTAAGTAGGTGATTTCCTTAAGTGTCCTAGACTCCTTCAATCATTCAATTCACAAAAGTTTTTATTTTTAGTCTCATAGTGTGATTCTAAGTGTTCTTCCATGGATATCCTAAAATTGAAAGTTTGCTAGAAAAATTTTTACGACTATGGTAAGAGAGAGACATTTATTGCTGAGGCAAAAATTTCATTGTATTAAATACTAAGGCAAGTGATAAGCATTCATTTTCTATATTAGATATGACAAAAAGGAACTAACAACTACTTCCCCCCCACACTCAAGAGAAGCATTGCCTTTAATGCATGAACATACACAAAATATAAAATAGAAGGCAAAAGAATAAAATTACAATAACAAGGACATGGATGAGTCATCTTCGTCGTCTTGGATGATTAATTTCCTTCTTGTCATTTTTTTGATTCTTTTGGTTGTCCGTGGTGGTTGGTGACGTGTTGGAGGTGTCAGTTCGGCGTTCTTGGTCTCCTTTTCCTCATCGTCACTGTATATGCATATTTCTTTGGCCGTGGAGGTTTTGGGCTTCTTGGAGGTGAAATTGGGATGACTTTGACTTGTGGAGCAATTAACTCGTCGGAGTCGAAGAACTTGGACCATGTCTCGGTTTGGGTTGGCTCGACTACAGGTGCTTTGCCCTTGTCTGCTCGGGTTGGTGGAGCGTCATCAGTCTTTGTTGCCGCGGCAGAGGCAGTTGAGATTGCTGAGGTAGTGTCTCTATGGGTTGCCGAGGCAATGGGTGTCTTCATTGTCGAGGCAAAATCTCTGTGTGTTGCCGCGGTAGAGGCTCTGGGTGTTGTCGAGGCAAGGATGTCAGCCGAAAAGATCAGAAATTGCACCGTGTTTTCTGGGAACTTCTCTAGGATTACTTGAACCATTGAGTTGTTGAAGTCTCTTATATATTGCATGAACCAGTACTGCCTTTTGTCCATTGTGTCGATCTTTTGTGCAAGGTGCTGGAGTGTTGTTGTCGTGGCATTAGTCTGTGGAGTTGCTGGGGCATTGCCCGACGAGGTTGTTGCGGCAATGCCTTTTACCGAAGTGAACTGTGTCTCGGCTTCCGTGATCTTTATGATTTTGTAGTATTAATCCTTTGACCATCCTTTTCTTATTGGTGTCTTCTCGTCGGCCGAATCGGTAGGTACATTCTTTTGCTTGCATAATGCGATGATGAGACTTGGGAAGTAGAGTCGACCCTTGTCCTTTTGGCTACACATGAATATCTCAGTGCATATAATAGATCCAACATTAACAAATCTATTATGCAAGGTGGAATGAATATGTGCAAGCCTTTGTTTATCTATGGTGGTGTTATGTGATGTGGGCATTAAGCATCTTTTAACAAAGGTATTCCAAAGTTTGGCCTCGGGCCGAAGCCTTCAGCGATTTACCGTTCCTTTGTGCGCTCTTTTGTTCCATGTCGTGCTGGCAATGCACAACTCCTTTAGTATGTCTTCATAGTCGTTCGCCGTGAGTTTGTCGACGTACTCCTTGTGTTCATCTTTGTCCACATGAATGCCGTAGTAAAGATCGATAGAATCGGTATCCACTAGAATGGCTTGGCTTCGAACATGTACGTATAGGTTGTTGGGATTTGGTGAGTGGGCGTAGAATTCCCTTACCCAAGTCATGTTTTCCGGCTCCGATTGGTGGCAAAGGATTTTCCATTTTTTATGCTCGATCTTGTTGAAGATGAAAGGCTCCAATCCAAAATCGATGTGTGATGTTGAGTATTGGAAACCTTGATCTTCCCACACTTGCCGATCGACAAATTTTGCGAGGTATCTCCGTTATACTTCCGGCGGGGCGAACCGTTTGAAGGTCGATTCCTCGGTTGCTTGAGAGTGATCGCCTCTTCCTAGCTTCAAGGCCATGATTGAGTGGTTTGTTGGT
Source organism: Hibiscus tridactylites (assembly GCA_958450335.1). NCBI lineage: Eukaryota > Viridiplantae > Streptophyta > Magnoliopsida > Malvales > Malvaceae > Hibiscus > Hibiscus tridactylites. The sequence goes on from OY288281.1 coordinate 53,174,040, forward strand.
TGTGACAAGTCGGGACTAGATAAAAAAATTAAATAGGAGAAGCTTTTGAGTTTCAAGAATGAAGAAGAGAATGGGTGTGATGGTTGAGTGTTTAGAGGGGGGTTTAAATGGATGGGGTGTGTTATAACGATCACAAGCATTCAATTCTTGAATGCCAATGGTTGTGTGCACGACAAGGGTTGTCTTGGGAAGAGTCTTCAACGATAATGTTTTAGGCGGCAATAAAGGGGGAATGGGAAAGGTTGCCGTGTTTTTGGGTGTGTGGGAGAGGTTGCCGAGTTTTGGTTTTGGGTAGGGCTTGGAATCGACCCATCTTCTTCACATCCTTGAACTCCTTCCTAAAATCATAATAATAAAAAGAACATTATTTTTAAAAAAATAATATTGTTATCCAAAAATAATTTAAAACCGTGGAAAAAACAAAAATTAAAGAAAAAATTAAGATACTAAAGTAGTGTATGAGGATGCATCTCCTAAAGTAGTCACTTCCTTTTCCCTCACGACATGGGTGCCAGTGTAGTGCTTCAATCTTTACCCATTAATTTTAAATTCATGACCATCTTTTTTGGACTTGATGTTACAACACCATAAGGGAATGCTTTGACAACTTCGAAAGGTCCAGACCACTCGATTGTAGTTTCCCTAAGAATAGCTTTAATTGAGAATTGAAGAGGAAGACTAATTGCCCTATCAAGAATTGATATGGCAATAGTCTCTTGTCATGCCACCGTTTTGTTTTTTCTTTGTAGATCTTGGCATTATCGTAGGCTACGACATGAAACTCCTCTATCTCATTGAGGTCCAGTAATCGTTCTTCTCCAGCACTCTCCCAATCCTTGTTCACGGTCTTGATTACCCAATATGCTTTGTGCTCAATTTCCACTGGTCGATGGCATGCTTTATCATACACGAGTCGAAAGGGTGACATGCCCAATGGTGTTTTGAATGTTGTCCTATAGGCTCAAAGTGCATCATTGAGTCGAAGAGACTAGTCTTTGCAGGAGGGATTTACTACCTTCTCAAGGATATTCTTCAACTCTCTGTTTGAGATCTTGATTTGTCCATTGGTTTGTGGATGGTATGTCGTGGTAATTTTGTGTGTCACTCCAAATCTCTGCAATACCTTGGCAATGAGTTTTTTGTCGAAGTGCTTGCCTTCGTCACTTATGATTGCCCTTGGCATTCCAAATCGTGTAAATATGTTTTTCTATATGAATCTTTGCATGGTTTTGGAGTCAATTTTTGGTGTTGCAATTGCCTCTACCCATTTGGACACATAGTCAACGACAAGTATGATGTAGAGATTTCCACATGAAGATGGGAAGGGTCCCATGAAATCGATTCCCCAAACATCGAATTGCTTGACTTCAAGGATGTTTTGAAAGGGCATCTCGTTTCGTCTTGAAATATTTCCGGTCCATTGACAACAAACTCATTGCTTGTAGAAAGCTCAGGTGTCCTTGTAAAAAGTCGGCCAGTATAGTCCAGATTGTAAAACTTTGGTCGTTGTACGTGTCCCTCCAAAGTGACCTCCATAGGGTGAAGAATGGCATTGTTGGAGCACATCTTGTTGTTCTTCTTCGGGAACACACCTTCTTATAACCTGATTAGCACATTGTTTAAACAAAAGAGGCTCGTCCCAAAAATAAGGCTTAACATCATGTCGGAACTGCTTCTTTCCTTGGTGAGTAAGGTTATAAGGTAAAATACCACTAACTAAGAAATTAACAAGATCGACATGCCAGGGTGTCGATGAAAGTGCTGCAGCAGTTGCCGAAGTTATTGTCGAGGCAATGCTATCAATAATTGCCAAGGCAGCGCCCATCTGTGTTGGCGAGGCAGTGCTTATTTGGGTTACCGATGTAGTGCCTTCTGGAGTTGCCGAGGCAATGAGCAAAAACTCGTTTGGGAATGCTTCTTGGATTTCTATGGGATTGGTCTCTTTCTCTCTTCGTTCTAATCGTGACAAGTGATCCGCAACTTGGTTCTCAATACCTTTTCTATCCTTGATTTCAATGTCGAAATCTTGTATAAGTATAATCCAACGAATCAAGCGAGGCTTGGCATCCTTTTTGGAAAACATGTACTTGTTTGTCTACTGGTCAATGTGAACAGTCACCTTTGTTCCGATTAAGTACTGTCGAAACTTGTCAAAAGCAAATACTACTGCTAGTAATTCCTTCTCTATTGTTGTGTAGTTGATTTGGGTCTCTTTGAGAGTTTTACTAGTGTAGTAGATCACATGGAAGATTTTGCCTTTTCTTTGACTAAGGACTGCTCCTATTGCAAAATCGCTTGCATTGCACGTGAATTCGAAGTGCATTGTCCAATTTGGTGGAATCACTATGGGTGCGGTCACAAGCTTCTGTTTCAGTGTCTCAAATGCTTCAGTGCATGAGTCATTAAAGTCAAAGGCTCTATCCTATTCAAGCAGGTTACACAAAGGTTTAGTGATTTTAGAAAAAAATTCAATGAATCTCCTATAGAAATCTGTGTGTCCCAGAAAGCTTCGGATTCCTTTGACTGAAGTTGGGGGTAGTTTCTCGATCACTTCAATCTTTTCTTTGTCAACTTCAATTCCCTTAGAGGAGATCTTGTGGCCGAGAACTATGCCTTCATCCACCATAAAGTGGCACTTCTCCCAATTTAGGAACAAATCTGATTCCTCGCATCTTTTAAGCTCTTTCTCCAAATTGTCGATGCAATTTTCGAAATTTTCTCCAAATATCAAGAAATCGTCCATGAAGATTTCCAGGAAATCTTCTAACATGTCGGAGAAAATTGCCATCATGCATCGTTGGAAGGTTACCGTGACATTGCATAGTCTGGAAGGCATCATTCGAAAGGCATAAGTGCCGGATGGGCATGTGAATGTGGTCTTTTCTTGATCTTCTGGTGCTATGGCAATTTGGTTATACCCTGAATAACCATCAAGAAAATAATAAAAGGTTTTATCTACAAGATGGTCAAGTTGATCAATAACAGGTGAAGGAAAGTGATCTTTCCTGGTAGCTTTATTCAACTTACGGTAATCCTTGCAAACTCTCCAACCGGTCACAGTCATGGTTGGGATTAGTTCATTGTTTTCATTGCTTACCACAGTTATACCTCCATTTTTCGGTACATTTTGTACCAGACTTACCCATATACTGTCAGAGATAGGATAAATGATACCGACGTCAAGCCATTTGATGATTTCTTTATTTACTACCTCTTTCATGACTCGATTAAGTCTCCTTTGTGCCTCAAAGGTTTGTTTGTGATCATCCTCTAAAAGGATCGTGTGCATACAAACCGCTGGGCTAATTCCCTTCAAATCGGCAATTGTCTATCCTATTGCCCTTTTGTGCAGATTCAGCATGTCGATCAATTTGTGTTCATGTTCGAGCTGTAACTTAGAAGAGATGATTACGAGAAATGTGTTAGTGGTTCCTAAATAAACCTATTTCAATTGCCCTAGTAATGGTTTCAATTCAAGAATAGGAGGTTGCTCGATAGAGGGCTTTTCGATCTTTCCTATCTCCCTAGAGTAATCTAGTGGTTCGAAATACTTACCTGGATGACTAGCTATCCAGTTGGCTTCTTCCTGTTCATTGTCGTTCTTCTCTTCAGGGTTAGGGCAGTTGTCAAAGTAATTGTCGAGGCAGTCGTCACATGTATTGCCAAGCCAATTCTCATGGTCATTGCCGAGGCAATTTTCGTAGCTATTGTCGAGGCAATTGTTGAGGCAATCTATATCCATGTCAAACTCGGTTATGGCATGGATGACTTGACATTCTTCTAGATCATTGGGTTGCTTAAGGGTGTCAAAACATTCAAATTGATTTGCTGATCATTCACCCTCATGGTGAGTTCTCCTCTCTCAATGCCGATCAAGGTTCTTCCCTTAGTTAGGAATGGCCTCCCAAGTATAATAGGTGCGAACCCATCTGCTTCACAATCCAAAACAATGAAGTCGGCAAGGATAATAAATTTATCAACTCTTACCAGGATATCCTCAATTTTTCCCTCTAGATGAATATAAGATATATCGGCAAGTTGTAGCATCACTGTAGTAGGTCTTTCCTTACCTATTCCCAATCGTTGGAAGACTAATTTTGGCATAAGGTTTATGCTTGCTCCAAGATCACATAGTGCCTTCCTGACATAGTGATTGCAAATCGCACATGGTATGGTGAAATTGTCGAGATCTTTCAGCTTAGGTGGCATTCACTTGTGCAACATGACCATACATCCTTCTGTTACAACAACAGTTTCAAATTCTCATGTTCTTGTTCTTTTAGAGACAATGTCTTTAAGGAACTTGGCGTAGTTTGGCATTTGCTCGATTGTTTCTACCAAAGGCAAGTTTATGTGGACTTGCTTCAAGATGTCGAGGAACTTCTTGAATTGGTATTCTTGTTTTTGCCTTTTCAACCTTTGTGGGAACGGTGGTGGAAGTCGAATGTCTTTAATCGGTTCCTTATATGGGAATTTGATTTGAGGCATTGAATCAGGACCTTCAGATGCCTTCTTGTTTTCTGCGGTGTCTTTGTCAGGCATTGTCGAGGCAATATTGTCTGACATTGCTGAGGTAATCGGCTGCTTTGGTTTTGTCTTCTCTGTTTCATTAACTTGGGGTTCTTTGAGTTGTTTACCACTTTGTGTGCTAATTGCCTTGTATTGCTCATGAGTTGTTCCTCTTGCAACTTCAGTATCGCTAGGCAAACCATCTATTGTTCTCGAGTTAAGGATATGAGCGAATTCCCTAACTTGAGTTTCCAATGATTTCAATGTTGCTTCATGGTTCTGCATTCTCATCTCAGTCCTGTCCATAAAAGCATCAGTTTTCTTTATGAATTTATCAATATTAGCCATATATGCACTAGTTTGAGACATGAAAGCATTTAGGGAGTTTTCCAAAGAACTGGATGGCGTGGATTGTTCCTGCGACATCGATTGCTAAGGCGTTGGTTGCTGAGGGATGTTCTGTTGGAATCCCAATGCTGGAGCATTCTGATTGTTCTGATTTAGGGCATTGTTAGGATCGCTCCATGAGAAGTTTGGATGTTTTCTCCAGGCCGGGTTGTAAGTGTTGGACATCATGATGTTGTTTCGGTTGTAGTATCCAACATAAAAACTGGACTCTGATCATGGTTACCATTACATAAATCACATAATGAACCTACTACCTTGACCTCCTGTGTATTGCTTGGTCGTTACATGTTCTTAACCAAATTGGTTAAGGTGGCCAATTGTGAGAGAATTGAATATGATGACTCAAGTTCATTTATGGTGGCATGACATCTGACTCCTCCCCTTCTGGTTGTTGGGAACTGATAGTCATTTTTAGCAAGTCTATTCAGGATCTCCATTGCTTCTTCTAGTGGCTTGTCTAGGAGTATACCATTTGCCGAGGCATCTAGCACCCTCTTTGTCGGCGTGTTTACTGCATTGTAAAACATTGTCACTTGCGTCTACAATGGGAATCCATGTAAGGGACATTTGTGTAAAAGCTCTCTGTATCGCTCCCAAGCCTCGTACATGGATTCATCATCTGCCTGCCGAAAAGAAGTGATTTCATTACGTAACTTATCAGTCAAATTTGCAGGATTAAATCGAGAAAGGAAATCATGACATAAGTCATTCCAAGATCCTATAGATCTGGTTGGAATGCTATTTAACCAAGTTTTTGCCCTATCCCTCAGTGAATAGGGGAACAATTTTAGCCTCAAAATATCCTCGTGGACTCCTTGTATTTTGAATGAATTGCAAATTTTGAGGAAGGATTTGAGGTGTTGTCTAGCATCTTCAGTTTTCGAGCCGCCAAATTGACCCATTGTATTGATCATATTGAACATTACGGGTTTTAATTCAAAGTGGGCAGCTTCGATTTCAGGTGTGACAACTCATGGGTTCAGTCCGTTGAGATCTTCCTCTAAATAATCTCAAACGGTTAGGTTTCTTGCTTGAGCAAATTAAGGTGGCAAAATTACTCCGACTCCTGCTGCAACATTTTGATTGCCATTGGCATTGTTATTGCGAACTAGATTTTTCCATTGTTGCTTCCAGTTTTTGTTTGAATTTACGCTAGGAACGTTCAATCCCTAGATTTTGTTAACACTTGAGAAATTGAAAAATAAAATGTAAAAATAAAAGTGCAAGAAAATAAAAAACGAAGTCGTTATTGCTAATCCCCGGCAACTGTAACCCCCTTGTTATTGTCAATCCCACATACATCCTGACTCAAACAAACAAATGGTACCTCAGCTCCGATACAACCATACCTCCCTAAATATAGCAAAGAACTTCCTCAACATCATCCACATTTTCAGAAACCACAACCTCCGCTTACCGATTCATGGCCCACACACTGGCCTAAAACTTACTAAAAGCAATAAATCAATCAACAATTTAACATACCAGCTGGGTTAGCAAAGGTAAGGTCCAAGTGGCTCAAGTATGATTTCCCTCACTTAAAAATCCTTTTTCCGATGTAATAGAAGCAATGGGACTCTACTTAACATACTTCAAGCAACATACGCGTACGATCGAACAACATACATTCACAATCAAACAATCACACATCACAACATACTTGAATAACAAGCAACATGCTTACATGGCAAGTAAACACAGTGCATATCAATATAAAAACTTAACTTACCTCACTTACCTGCCCAAGGTCTCGGTAACCTTAGGCTCTGATACCAACAAATGTAACCCCCTCGTCCCGGTCTGGTCGGATGACCGGTCCGAGTGGGCCACACGGGGAAAACCGAAGCGAAACCCGTTAAGGTTCCTCCTCGGTTAACGACCCAAAAAATTCCTTTTAACTTTATCTTGTCTATAGGCATTATTAAGTCCTATGTGAAGCATGACAGCGGAAACACAAACAATCCAACAACGACCATCCAAAACAACATTTTAAAACAACTCATTTTAAACCTTTACAGCAGGCCGTATCGAAACGCCCTTAGGGTGTTTCGATACGCCTTGACTTAGTCAACAGGCCAGGGTCAACCCGATGAGACCGTTCCGAAACAGGGGTGACCCGTATCGAAACGACCCCAACGGTCAACTTCTCGTGGTCAACGAGATTTGACCGTTTCGAAACTCCATAGACCCGTTTCGGAACACCTTCATCTTGCCAATTTCTCAAAATTCCAGTAGCGAAAGTGTACCGAAACGGCCCCTTCACGTTTTGAAACGCTCGTCCAAAACAAGGGGGACCGTATCGAAACAGGGTGACTCGTTTCGAAACACCATCTGTCTGCAGACTGGTTTTAGCTGATTTAAGGCACAAGGGTGCCCCTAAACCTCACTAAAACCTCCAACAAAACACTAATAACAATCCTAAGGCAAACCAACATAGGAGCATGCTTGAACATCATTATAACAAGACTAATCACTAAGGCACAACATCACAAGGCCATACATCCAAACATACATTAAAGGTGATAGCTTCAACTTGTCCAACACTTGGGCAATTCTAGGTAGCAAAATACTAACATGGTTACGAGCATGGCATACATCCCAAAAGCCAATTTAACAAACACATACGAGGAGTCTAACATGCTCCTAAACAACAACAACAACAACATATTCCAAAAAGCATCATAACACGGCACCTATCCCATTGCTTTACTATTACAATCTTTAAATTTAAATATCATACTTGAGCTAACCGTAAGCAACACTTGGAGGCCTTTCCTTGCCCTTGCCACCCACAAGCTACTGATCTACATTGTCGAACAAAAAGGAGATTAAGCATAAAAGCTTAGTGAGGGTAAGCTCATAAAACAAACCTCGACAATGCAGGGTTCAAGCACGAGCTTACAACCAAGGTATAATGCATGATCTTACCTTTGATCCACATAAGCCAATCTACACATGATGCATGGACATATATACAATATCATGCCATGTCCAACATGTTTAAATCCACAACATATGTAATAACACATATTAAACCATGTTAGCAACACATCCCAAATCACATTGGCTCACAAATAATCACATATTGGCGACATAAACCACAATCCGTATTGGCACCTAGCTATGACTCGAATACGCGGATAACCGTTGGAACTCAAATCCAACAACACAACCATTACCTGACAGTGGGATTACACTCATCACCGTTCACGCAGAGGGGATTCCACTCATCCTCACGCCTCATTTCACGCGAAGGGGATTCCACTCATCCTCACGCCCGTCGATGAGATTCCACTCATCACCGACTAATATATATAAGAAGATTTCCGGGCGAACCCGTACTCCATCTTGATAACTACCATCATCAAGACCACGCGCGCAGTTTGACTCACGTGTGCACACTAAACATCCTAATGATTGATCATTTGTACCCAAGCATACTAGTGCCAATACTACAAATTTCATTAATCTTTCACAAAATCATTTCATAACAACTTCCGTGCTTAGCACGTACTCACCATGACTCACCATCATGCACAAACCACATTTCCATGCCTAGCGTGTAATCACCATGATCCTCGGATCATACAATCAACTCATAATATCATTTCACATGTCAACATCACATGTATATCATTAACACAATATCACATCATATTTCATGCATATGTATATCTCCATCATGTTTATCATCAACATGCATATAACAATGTATCAAACATATCTCAACATACATGTATACAACATATACATAACCAACACCATCACAATTTAACACGAGGCATAAACAACCATTAGAGAGTGCAACCAAAGTCTCTAATCCAAGCTTGGGATTAGGCTACCACTCTAATCCCAACTCTAGGTGGGTTTACCAAGCCCATCCTAGGTTCACATGCTTGAACCAAATACTCAAAACCATTTTAAAAATATTTAACCACTCACCTCCACCTCCAAGCTCAATTACCAAGCAACCAAAGTCTTCAAGTTTCCGGATTTGTTCCCAAGGCTTCACCCACACATAATCTCGCTTCTAATCACCTTAACACAACAAAAATAGCCTCAAATCAGTCCACACAACAATGTAACAACCCGGAATACTAATCAAGCAATAAATGCATGAATTCAAGCCATGAACAAGCCCCAAAAACACCAAACCCGAGCAGCCATGAAAAACAGTCCAAAACTTTTGATTTCAACACATTTAACACTTCCAAAATCTTCCAAAACAACCCTCAACTAGTACCCCAACATCAACCTTCAATTTCCAACACAAACCACACTCAAAACTCAACTAAAAACCCTCCTAAAACCCCACCAAAACCTAATTTCAGGAATTCATTTAAAACACTCTAAAAATTATATATGTTGGACCATTTGATTCATAAACATCATATCTAACAATAACAAATCAAAATCTTTAGTAAAACCCCATAAAGTTATCATTTATTTTCAAATCTTCCAAAAACCCAAATTCTAAAACATTGATGAAAATGAAATCTATTTGTATTTTCAAGTAGAGGAAGATGAGAGCAAGATGAGGATGTGATTACCTTTCAAAACCGACCAAAAATGAAGAAGAAAGGAGATGGAATAGGGATTTGGAGAAGAGTTCTCTTCTTGTCGTTAGAAACCAAATGAAGAGAGGAGGAAGATTACAAATAGTTCTTTTAATTAAAAAGGGGGGGGGGGGGTTTAAATTGAAGTCCAACAATTTACAAGTTTGCCATTAATGAGATGGCAAACTCATTACCTACAAAATCTATGAAATTTGAGTTTCAATTCAATTTGGTCCAACACAAAATGTTTGCTTTGAGAATATGAAGACCAAAATAATACTTTATCATTTCAATTATAAAATCGAAACCCAAAACAATATTTTAATATTATTTCCATCCGACCCCCAAACTCGGGTGTTACAACTCTCCCCCACTTAAGGAAATTTTGTCCCCGAAATTTATCGAACATGAAGAATCACAGAAACTGTCCTTCCACACTTCTTTCTCATCATAACATACTAACTAACTCAGTAGACTTACCACACAACAATAGCCATCTAATGCTAAGATCTCAACTGGTTCTTTCAAGGCATGTCAATTTAAAACTCAACTCAATCTTTTCAACAACATAACAAAGAACAGATCTGACTCACACTTCCGAATCACAGATACACAGGACACATCACAAACCCCTTTCTAATTCTGGTGGTAACCGTAACAAATAAACAACAGAACTAGCCCGATTCACAATCTCTTACAGCACTGCTTGAATACTTGACCCATAACCTTCTCTAACTGACCATCTGACTTCAACAGGTAACCAAACACTATGCAGACGTCTTCAAAACCAATCTAGTCGAAATCTCGAATCTCTACTACCCACTTCCATTAAGAACCTTCTACGGATGTAACAAACTAGAAGAAAACTGACGCTCGGTCTTGACATGATGGCAAATTATACACTTATTCTCATACTGAACCACATCATTCATCCACTCAATCCAGATGTATTCATCTTCAACCCACAATATGTCTTCATACTTCTCTGATGCAATACAAATGAACCGTCATGGGCTTCGGCCCAAACAATACGTCTCAAAACACTATGTCAATTGGTACAACAATTCTATCTCTAAAATGCAGAACTCTTTCATCTCTAGAACTGTATTCTGAAGGTCTTCCTTTTGCTATGTCTTGCACGTGAGGTGCCAAGAATCTATCTTGCAACTGTTTCTCTTCAAGCATTCTGACTCAATGTTGGTTTAACATGAAACTCAGCCACAAAACTACTATCATTCGGTAAACTGAATTTGGCAAATACATCTCGCAACCCAACTACTAATCTAACAACAAGTACAACTCGGAACATCGGTTACTACGTTAACTCCCTTCGGATGATACACAATCTTGAGATCACGGTCTTCAAGCAGTTCTAACAACTTATGTTGTTCAAGTTTCAACCCTTCCTAAGTTGTCTAATATTTCAAGTTCTGATGACATGTACATACACATTGTGCATTTCTTACTATACAAGCTTTGTCTCCAAGTCTTCGAAGCAATTACAACTGTAATTAGCTCTATGTCTCATATCGGATAACTCTTCTCATGGTCTTTCAACTATCTCGATGATCAAGCCACAAATCTTGTATCTTGCATAAACACACAACCTAACTCTACATGTAACGCATCACTATGGTTCACAAATTCTTCCTCTGATATAGGCTGAATCAAGGTCGAAGTTCTCTTCAAGGTTTCTTTCAGTTTCTCAAGGGCTCATTGTCTCGCATCTGACCACACAACTGAACATTCTTTTGTAGCAACTTGTCAAAGGAGCAGCTACCTTCAAAAGACTATTTACAATTCTCTGAAAGTAACAATGCTAGACCTGGGAACTATAGATACCTGTCACAATCTTCAATTTCTTCCAACTCACATCTTCTTTTGCCTACTTGGGATTTACTCTAATACACTCGGCTGATCTACATGTCCTAGGAGGACATCTTCCTTAACTCGAAGTTCACGTTGCACAACTTGGTATACAATTAATTCTCTAATAGGATCTACCACACTAACTTCAAAGCTTGTCATGATCTTCTTCGGTACGCGAATATACCCATGTATTATCTATGAGGACTACAACAACTGATCAAGGAACTCAGGAAATACTCTGCTTAACATCTCTATGAGAGTAACTAACACACTAGTCAAACAAAGCGGTATAACTCGGAACTCAAAGTGATCACATCTTGCCCCAAAAGTTGTCTTCAATACTTCAACTTCTCTCACTTCCAACTGGTAGTAATCGAATCTCAAATTAGTCTTCGAAAAGACTGAAGCACACACTACTGATCAACAAGTCACTGATGCTGGGAAATGGATACTAACTACTCACTGTCAATTGTTTCAACTGTTTGAAATCTAAACACATTCTCGTATTGTCTTCTTTCTTCTTTACAAACTGCACTGTCATACTCTAAGATGATGTACTAGGCCTAATGAATCTAAGGTCTAACAAATCTCGAAGTTGATTATTCAACACTTTCAATTCTTTCGGGAGTCATAAGATAGAGAGCAATCAAAACGGGAGCAAACTCGAAGACGGTCTCAATAACAAACTCTTCTCCTCTAACAAGAGATAAACCGGCAATTCTTCCAAACACTTCTAGGAAAAGAAAACACGAACTATCCTAACATTCTGCGATCTAATCTTCATTCAAATATCAAATCCATCACAATTGCTAAGCAAGCCTGTCAACTAAACTCAATCAATCTTTGACCTCTAAAACTGGATCAACATTCGACAAGAAGTTCACATCCTCACCTACCACTACAGTCTCACAAAAATCTGCAACTTCTAGGCGACTCTCTCTTTGTCTCAACGTATATCATAGCTTTGTGCTCTAAAAGCCAAACCATGTCAAAAAGGTACATCGAAACCGTAGAAAGACAATTACTTCACATCTACTAGAAACTAGTAACCCTAAACCACCAACAAACATCTTCTGTACATTTCTCTGACCACCACTATCTCACTAAAAGTTCTAGTCACATGTGTCCTACATCTAAGATCTCAACAAGTATATCTAATTTCTTTGCATGCTCACACAAACGGACGAATCTGTAGAAATTGCAACTTCACAAGTACACAGCTGTTAGTCTTCGGCCCTCTTGTCTTCAGGCTGGTCCTTCAACAAAATCTAACTCTTCTAAATCGTTCTTAGAGCATCTCGAAACCTCAAAATTCAATTCTGATTACACACAAACTATCATGCTGGATTTTGTTCTATAACATCAGTTCTGACGATCCGAAACATCCCACTACCAAACAATCTGGAGTCAAAGCTCAAGACTTCCTTCTCGGCTCAACTATATCGGAAGTGACTTCATCTCTCCTTCTCGCTGGAAGACAACTCAGATGCACACTGGCCTAATCGCACAAATCGATTCCCACTCACGGATACTGATCGGTTGTCTTGTATTAAAACTACAGGTCGAACTCCAACGATCACCAACTAACGTTTCTGAATTTCAGATTACTCACACGAGACCCTTACCTTGATCTCGTCTAGAGAACTAAGGTGCTCACACCTACCTCTAACACCTCATCGAGCACATTCAACTTTGCGTGCTTGCTAACAAAATACGAAAGTACAGATTCAGAATCAATAAAAAAGGAACAAACTCATAATTGTACCAAGGGCTTATCTACTATAACATCGATACCCTCTGGACTTCACTCAAAGGCCTTTGCTTCTTTTTACCAACTAATACCAAAAATGATCACATCGTCCCTCACCAACGAGAATCAACCCACATACATCCTGACTCAAACAAACCAATGGTACCTCAGCTCCGGTACAACCATAGTTCCCTAACTACAGCAAAGAACTTCCTCAACATCATCCACATTTTCAGAAACCACAACCTCCACTTACCGATTCACGGCCCACACACTGGCCTCAAACTTACTAAAAGCAATAAATCAATCAACAATTTAACATACAAGCTGGGTTAGCAAAGGTAAGGTCCAAGTGGCTCAAGTATGATTTCCCTCACTTAAAAGTCATTTTTCCGATGTAATAGAAGCAATGGGACTCTACTAAACATACTTCAAGCAACATACGCGTACGATCGAACAACATACATTCACAATCAAACAATCACACATCACAACATACTTGAATAACAAGCAACATGCTTACATGGCAAGCAAACACCGTGCATATCAATATAAAAACTTAACTTACCTCACTTACCTGCCCAAGGTCTCGGTAACCTTAGGCTCTGATACCAGCAAATATAACCCCCTCGTCTCGGTCTGGTCGGATGACCGGTCCGAGTGGGCCACACGGGGAAAACCGAAGCAAAACCCGTTAAGGTTCCTCCTCGGTTAACGACCCGGAAAATTTCTTTTAACTTTATCTTGTCTATAGGCCTTATTAAGTCCTATGTGAAGCACGGCAGCGGAAACACAAACAATCCAACAACGACCATCCAAAACAACATTTTAAAACAACTCATTTTAAACCTTTACAGCAGGCCGTATCGAAACGCCATTAGGGTGTTTCGATACGCCTTGACTTAGTCAACAGGCCAGGGTCAACCCGATGAGACCATTTCGAAACAGGGGTGACCCGTATCGAAACGACCCCAACGGTCAACTTCTCGTGGTCAACGAGATTTGACCGTTTCGAAACTCCATAGACCCGTTTCGGAACACCTTCATCTTGCCAATTTCTCAAAATTCCAGTAGCGAAAGTGTACCGAAACGGCCCCTACACGTTTCGAAACGCTCGTCCAAAACAAGGGGGACCGTATCGAAACAGGGTGACTCGTTTCGAAACACCATCTGTCTGCAGACTGGTTTTAGCTGATTTAAGGCACAAGGGTGCCCCTAAACCTCACTAAAACCTCCAACAAAACACTAATAACAATCCTAAGGCAAACCAACATAGGAGCATGCTTGAACATCATTATAACAAGACTAATCACTAAGGCACAACATCACAAGGCCATACATCCAAACATACATTAAAGGTGATAGCTTCAACTTGTCCAACACTTGGGCAATTCTAGGTAGCAAAATACTAACATGGTTACGAGCATGGCATACATCCCAAAAGCCAATTTAACAAACACATACGAGGAGTCTAACATGCTCCTAAACAACAACAACAACAACAACAACATATTCCAAAAAGCATCATAACACGACACCTATCCCATTGCTTTACTATTACAATCTTTAAATTTAAATATCATACTTGAGCTAACCGTAAGCAACACTTAGAGGCCTTTCCTTGCCCTTGCCACCCACAAGCTACTTATCTGCATTGTCGAACAAAAAGGAGTGTAAGCATAAAAGCTTAGTGAGGGTAAGCTCATAAAACAAACCTCGACAATGCAGGGTTCAAGCACGAGCTTACAACCAAGGTATAATGCATGATCTTACCTTTGATCCACATAAGCCAATCTACACATGATGCATGGACATATATTCAATATCATGCCATGTCCAACATGTTTAAATCCACAACATATGTAATTACGCATATTAAACCATGTTAGCAACACATCCCAAATCACATTGGCTCACAAATAATCACATATTGGCGACATAAACCACAATCCGTATTGGCACCAAGCTATGACTCGAATACGCGGATAACCGTTGGAACTCACATCCAACAACACAAGCATTACCTGACGGTGGGATTACACTCATCACCGTTCACGCGGAGGGGATTCCACTCATCCTCACGCCTCATTTCACGCGGAGGGGATTCCACTCATCCTCACGCCCGTCGATGGGATTCCACTCATCACCGACTAATATATATAAGAAGATTTCTGGGCGAACCCGTACTCCATCTTGATGACTACCATCATCAAGACCACGCGCACATTTTGACTCACGTGTGCACACTAAACATCCTAATGATCGATCATTTGTACCCAAGCATACTAGTGCCAATACTATACATTTCATTAATCTTTCACAATATCATTTCATAACAACTTCCGTGCTTAGCACATACTCACCATGACTCACCATCATGCACAAACCACATTTCCATGCCTAGCATGTACTCACCATGATCCTCAGATCATACAATCACTTCATAATATCATTTCACATGTCAAAACCACATGTATATCATTAACACAATATCATTTCACATGTCAAAACCACAATGTATCAAACATATCTCAACATACATGTATACAACATATAAATAACCAACACCATCACAATTTAACATGAGGCATAAACAACCATTACAGAGTGCAACCAAAGTCTCTAATCAAAGCTTGGGATTAGGCTACCACTCTAATCCCAACTCTAGGTGGGTTTACCAAGCCCATCCTAGGTTCACATGCTTGAACCAAATACTCAAAACCATTTTAAAAATATTTAACCACTCACCTCCACCTCCAAGCTCAATTACCAAGCAACCAAAGTCTTCAAGTTTCCGGATTTGTTCCCAAGGCTTCACCCACACATAATCTCGCTTCTGATCACCTTAACACAACAAAAATAGCCTCAAATCAGTCCACACAACAATGTAACAACCCAGAATACTAATCAAGCAATAAATGCATGAATTCAAGCCATGAACAAGCCCCAAAAACACCAAACCCGAGCAGCCATGAAAAACAATCCAAAACTTTTGATTTCAACACATTTAACACTTCCAAAATCTTCCAAAACAACCCTCAACTAGTACCCCAACATCAACCTTCAATTTCCAACACAAACCACACTCAAAACTCAACTAAAAACCCTCCTAAAACCCCACCAAAACCTAATTTCAGGAATTCATTTAAAACACTCTAAAAATTATATATGTTGGACCATTTGATTCATAAACATCATATCTAACAATAACAAATCAAAATATTTAGTAAAAACCCATAAAGTTATCATTTTTATTCAAATCTTCCAAAAACCCAAATTCTAAAACATTGATGAAAATGAAATCTATTTGTACTTTGAAGTAGAGGAAGATGAGAGCAAGATGGGGATGTGATTACCTTTCAAAACCGACGAAAAATGAAGAAGAAAGGAGATGGAATAGGGATTTGGAGAAGAGTTCTCTTCTTGTCATTAGAAACCAAATGAAGAGAGGAGGAAGATGACACATAGTTCTTTTAATTAAAAAGGGGGGTTTAAATTGAAGTCCAACAATTTACAAGTTTGCCATTAATGAGATGGCAAACTCATTACCTACAAAATCCATGAAATTTGAGTTTCAATTCAATTTGGTCCAACACAAAATGTTTGCTTTAAGAATATGAAGACAAAAATAATACTTTATCATTTTAATTATAAAACCGAAACCCGAAACAATATTTTAATATTATTTCCATCCGACCCCCAAACCCGGGTGTTACAGCAACGGTGCCAAAAACTTGTCGCGCGTATTTAATGTCGCAATTTTAGTGCAAGTATACATGTTACCAAGTTATAGTATAAAAGATATCGTCTCCACAAGGATTGGTGCTACTTCCAGAGATTATTATCTCGCACTGTAGAAAAATGAAAACACAAGTAATGGTTTGGTCGAGAAAGCAACTAAAATAAAGAAAGCAAGTAAATTAAGAGATTGAGTAAATATGATGATAGAGCAGGTCGGTTTATGTTGCGTCGTAGTGTAGAAGTTGAATGAATTTGTCTCGGTTTGAATGCAAATGTCAACTTGATTGCCTCGACATTGGGCAAGAGAATTGCCTCGGTAATTGGCAAAACTATTGTCGTGGCAATGAACACAGCTACTGCCTAGGCAATTTAGCTACAACCTCCAAGGTTCGGCAAAGCGTTCTTCAATGGTTCCTTCTTATCCCTAAGTTGAAACTCTATTGATGTGCAGACCTTGATAATACCTCCCAGCGTGAACCAAGGGTGAACATCAACCAATCTTACGCTTCTCTTAGCCGTTGAAACTCGTACTTATCCCTAACTCGAATTAGTCTTCACCGATTGGAATAAAGACCATGCTTATTCGTTTCGTGAGTCTAACTATCCCGATATTAGACAAATAGATGCAATCGCAATATCCCCTCTCGATTCAATTGCAAGAAAAAGTAATTACCAAGAATAAGCAAACCTAGAACTTAATTGCATTAACAAAAACCTAAACAAATTACAATCGTCTTCTCACAACTACTAAACAATATAAATCTAGTCTAAAGAAGATTTAGTTCATAATGACAATAAGAAAACACTCTAAATTCTCTACCGATCTCTCTCTACTTCGATGTCCTCTTTGTGGTGGCTAGGTCTTGGTTGTTATAGAGCATGGCCTTGTCGATTTCTTCTTGGAATAGGAGGATAAGTTGGAGTTGGACATAACTTCATAAAAGAAATAAATCTCTTTTAATTAATTATTTATTCTTTCTTATCGATTCCTTGTCCTTGACCTTCCTTTGACTTTTTCATGGTCTTCCTAAGCTTCGATCTTCATGCAAAGTATCTCTAAAAATTCAGTGTTTTATGCTCTTCAAGTTGCATACTACTTTGCATATTTTATTCAATGTCAGCAATTGTCTGGACATTGCCTCAGCAATGACTTAATCATTGCCGAGACAATGGTCTGTCAGTCTTTTTCGCTCGGCATGGCTCGTCCTCTTGGTTTAGCGTCCCTCAGTAAGGCTTGAAAACAAAGAATGGTTCAGTCTAGATTGTCAAGTGATGGTTCTGCACCTTTATTTCTCCTTCCTTCACTGCTGCGGCAATACTTGCCCAGGCAGTGGGTAATAAAATCTGCACATGCACAAAACACATACCAAAGTCGTACCTTTTCCACCAAATATATTCAAATAATGCTGATCAAGCATTGTAATGATAAGAACAATGAAATTGTGTATGTATGGCTAGTAATGTGTCCAAAATGAGCTTAAGTCTACAATAATTGAGTCATAATGGGTCCTAAAATGAATACTTTTGCACACCTTACATTTAGACTAGCTATGACTGGACATCCTAGGCTCTCCCCGACATTCGTGATGGGCACATGTGTTGTCATGTGACCAGCAAATGAGGTGCGATGTTGTTTGTGGTTTTGTCTGTTCATCGCAGATTGCGGAGGGTATCGCATAGTTCGCGGGCGATCCTGTGCGTTGTGGTCCGCCTGTGCTGTGGCGCTCAATGATGGACGTATCTTATTTTATACCGTCTGTGGTATTACTCGCTCTGGTTTCGACATGTGACGGCATGTGTTTATAGGTGCTTAGAAGAAGAAGAAGAAGAAGAAGAAGAAGAAATTATTGGAGAAAATATTGTAAGTAAATTCGATTTTTTTTTAAGTTTTGTTTTTAAATTTTATTTTAGTTTGTTCTTTTTATTTTGTATTTTTCATATAATTTAAATTTTATGCATGTAGTTTGGATATCTGGAGGAAAAAAATATGGGAGATTTGGTGAAATGTTTTGGAGCCAACAAGTAAGTTGATTTAGTTTTTAAATTCTAAATTATCTATCTCTTATTTTAAGTTGTTGTTTAGAATTTATTAATTTTTAGTATATTTTTAGAATTTTCTTAAAAAATAGAATTGAAAAAATATATTCGAAATATGGTTAAAATGATGACAAAAATAAATTAGTATATTAAAAAATATATTCAAAATATATTTATAAAAATAATTTAGTATATTTATAAAAAATATATATTCAAAAAGAACTCACCCCAGATGTTAGTAACATTAATTTAAAATTTAGTAAGCTCGTTTTGATTTAGTATGTTTGTTTTGATTTGTGTATTCTGATTGAAAACCCATTAGTGTATTTTGAACATGCAGAGAAATGAACAACAACAGATTTATGATGATTGTCCATTACAATGGAAAAATGGTGAAAATTGATGTTGTGATTGTATTTGAATCTGAAAGCATTACGAAGATGAAATTTGAAAAGAAAATCACGCTTCGAGAAATGAATGAGAAGATATCCGAGAAAATTTGAGCTGAGATTCATGGTTTGCGGTAGCGGTGGCTGACATGTCACAATCCAGTTAGATATTCTGCAATCACTCTCCAAGATAATACTGATGTTGGAATAATGATTGGAGAGCATGAATCTATGAAGATTCGAAATATCGAGTTGTTTGCTGAGGTGTGTAATGTTCCCGACCCATCCAGAAATGTAGTTGGAGAATCTGCTCAAATAGATATCGATAATGAGATTGATATGCCTGGAGGTAATTTTGTTGCAACAAGAGAAAATTGTATATGTGTTCAAGTAATCGGTGAAAAAAGGGAAGTCGTTGTCAAGCTCACGCTTGCAACAACAAAAGACATCCACCAATACCGCTTACCTTCTTACCATTTTTTAGTATATCGTCCTTGCACAACTGGCGATACAAGCATGCTAATATGACTGATCCCCAACTATATTGACAACCAGCTTTTTAATGAGTATCCAAAAAACTTATATACCGTATATGGACCAGATTGCCAGATTTATCCAGCATCAATACCCCCAATCATCTGCAGAATATATGCTCGACTTACCTCATAAATCTCATCAATCATACTATACGAATTGAGTCCAAATTTACTTTCCAACCAACTCAATTTGACACGAGGCCCTTTCACTTTAGATCCATTTGACACCTTCCCAAGGTACTTTTTGCAAATTTTAGCAGTTGAACCATGAGTACGCTCGATCAATGATTTTCCGTTTACCGGAACCCCAATAAGATAAATCATGTCTTCTAGCGTGATCAAGCATTCTTGACCAGCCATATGAAATGTGTGAGTTTCAAGTCTGCAACACTTAATTAGAGCGGTAATCAACCTGAGAACCAACTTGTAGCCACGAAGGAATGTTATATGATAAAATCCCGCCATATGCAAAAAATGCAAGATTCTATTGTCTAGAGGAGTTTCTACGATGCTCCGATGATGTTTAAATGTATCCTCAGTATCCTTTAATTAACGCATTATTTAAACATAATTATGAACAATAATAGACAAGTGACTGATTTTGTAATAAATAAAATATTAAAAAATTGTACAATCCCATCAACCCTAAGACTAATAATGTGTCATTCCTATAAATGCAACAGAGGAGCTTGCTCAGCCATCCCACGTGACATGTAAGAAAATATTAGTAACCCGGGACTAAATCTACTACGTCTTTAACAATATTTCCCACCTTCAACCCTTATTTAACAAAAAAAATATTCAAAATATTTAACTTATATTAATCATCATCAACACTAAGTTAAAAAAATATAAATCAAATTTTCAAACTAATTTTTTTTAAATAATATTAAACTATAGCATACAATTAAAAAAATAAATACACATCTCATATACTTACAATATTTTTCGAAATCTTCTTCTTATTTACTCTATCTTCTTCTCACAAATTTTCTTCAACAATATTTCTCACCTTCAACATTCAACCTTCAACCCTTATTTAACACACCAAAATTTAATCTTATCCATTCAACACACCAACCCACACCCCAATCATAAAACTCACCATTCCCAAAGTTCCCCCCCCCCCCCCCCCTAAATCTGCCACCCTTCCCAAAATTAAAGCTGCCCTAGTGCCATGCATGCAAAGCTGCCGACCACTGTACCGTGCCAAATATGCTAAAGAAAGAGTTAGCCGAGTCCGTCTTTGAACAATGTTAAGGATCCGAATTTAAATTTTTTTTATTTGAATAATATAAATATTGTTCATAGACGGAATCGACTGATATTGAGAAATAATTTGAGTTATATCATATTTTGAGTTTTTTTTTATTTGAGAAATAATTTGAGTTATATCATATTTTGGGGGGAAAATTAAAATACAATATTTAAGTAAATTCTCCCAATATTGAGTTTCTTTATTGATTTTGACGAGATTTTTAACATATTATGGGATACTAATTTTTTGAGGTGTTGATACAAATCTTTGATAAATTATTGATAGAATAATAGTTTCTATTGATTAGAAAATTAGCGTTTGTGTTTAGAAATTGTTCTTGATAGTGAGGGTTTTTTTTTCATTTTGTGCTCGACATAATACTTTTATTTTCAGAGTTATTTTCTATACAAATGTTTGTAAAAAAATTATGCAATCTTTTGGAATGGCATGGAACTCTTTGAGCATGATATGATCTGAGATTCAAGTGGGGGCAGCTCCAGTGTCCTGGGCTCCTGGCATAAACTTGTATGGTATTCTCTCCGTATACCTAGGCATGCGATAATAGTGTGGATGGTAATTTTCGACAGACTTCCCACCAAAAATAGGTTGATCTGAACGAGAATTGAAGTGGATACAATGTGTCCATCTCCATGATTTTTTTTGCTTGTTCTTATTTAACAGTATGAATAAGAAAATAATAGGTCCAGTGGTCGACAACTAAAAAACAAAAAAGGAAACTAGAGCGCTAGGAATGATGTAAAAATAGGTTAAAAGTATGAAAAAATAAAAAAAATAGACCCGATGATCGAAACTAATACTAAAATTAATTGCCGACCACGGACTAAAAAAAGAAAAAAAAAAGATAGCGACGCTAGGAATGGTGCAAACAAGCTTTAATCTATTTTTTTTCACGTGGCCACATGCACCACCTGCACATAGGGATGGGCACGGGTTGGGTAGGGTCGGATTTTTGGCCCACTCGGACTTGACTCGAAAATAAACACCCTAAACCCGCACCCGACCCGAATATATTCTTTAAAACACCTGACCCGACCCGACCTGAAAATAAATATATTAAATCTGGCCCCGACCCGACCCAAACTATATAAAATAAATTAATTTTAAGGACTCAATTATAAAAAATATATAAAGAGGGGTATTATTATAAATATCCCTAAAAATTAAGGAAAATTACACAATTAGTCTCAGATCAGGTCGGATATTTTCCACCCTAAACCCTAATCCGAATTTACCCTTAAAAAATTCAACTCGACTCAAACCCGATCTTTTCATTAAAAAATCTGATCCGATCAGACCGGGTCGGGTCGAAACCCATCAGGTCCGGGTAAAATGCCCATCCCGACCTGCACGCTGCAAAATAATTGGTGGGGACTGGGGATGCTCGTTAGGTTTATGGAATATTCTTTTCAATACTTTAATATTTTATATTATAGGAGGATATAGTTTTCATTTAACTGTTAGTTTAAAGGAATCTATCAATAAATTAATCATTTTTATTATACAACTAAGTGTCTTCATGTTCTTGTTCTGTCTGATTGGGAATTTGATTACGAAGTTTGTTAGTTATTTTCAAGTTATTTTTTTATATATAGAATATGTAAAATTTGTTTTATGTAATTTGTCTATTCAATTTGTTTTACTCAATATGGTACATGCTCAAATTCAATAGGATAATACGGACGGATTTTTTTAAAACACTTTAATATATTATTTTATCGGTAAAATATGATTTTATTAAGATATGTTGAAAAATAAACACCGAAAAAGCATACAAGAAGTCATGAACCTATTAATATTTATTTTGTGCCTCATCAAAAACCTCCTCCACATCAGAAGGAGGAAAAGAGTGCAACAAACTCCAACTAGGAATACAACCCGAAATGAACGCAACACCAAAACACACCCAAAATGACAAATTTACACTCGCAGCCCACCCATAAAACACAACGCTTGCATTAAACACAACATCAGAAAAACAACTGAATCTGTTGAATTGAAGATCACCATCACGACCTCGACCTGTAATTGCACGACATCCAAACACTATAACCCAACTTGAAGCTCAGCACCACTTGTTCACCGCTGCCCCGCAATCCCCTAACTACTCTAAGGAATGCATTAACAAACAATACCCAAAACTCAGCAAGTGCATTACTCTTCTACGACTTTGATTGACCACGACCTCTCTTCTTCATATGTTATGCGTCAACCATTCTCTCTTCAGGGTTGAAGAAACACAAATCAATCATTCTACCCCTTCGGACAGCTCCACCGCTAATGGCTCAAATGGACTTGTCATAGTAAGGCCACTCCCTAACACATCTGAAACATGCCTAATGTTGACTCGCGTGAGTGTTGGCAAAAGGGGCAGAAAATATATTGAACATGTAGTAAAAATAGTGCCAAAGATTGAGTCTTTTGCGTGCAAGTATACACGATCGACAAGTTATACAACAGTAAGCTAAGTATCGATCCCACGAGGATTGGTCAAGGGTTTAATTGCTTTTAATGTTTACTTGGTGAGGAAAAAGTTGATTTGTTTTGAAAGTGGTTTTGAAAATAGTTTAAAAGAAAAAAATGAAAATAAAACAGCGTTGGCAAGGAGAGTGTCAAATGAATGATGCGCGTTAGCAAGGGATGCCAACACTCATTGCCTTCAATTAGTTGTGTAAAAACCCTTATATCTCTATATTGAATGTTTTTTCAGAAACCAATTTGATTAAGATCCAATCTATACTCCTAAGGGGTAGATTTTACTTCCAAAGTAAGTTCATCTACTTGAACATCTTCTCCCGAAGCATCTCGCCATAGTATCCAACAACTTGATCGTTGCCACCCAAGTCTATTAAGATATTGAGGTGCAATAGGCCAACAGTGCTAGCTCTCGCTTGACATAGTATTTAGAAAACAATAAAGTATGCTAGATAGAAAAAAACAACGCCGAAGCATTTTCATTATTAAAAACTTAACATAAAAATAGCGTTTAATGCAACCATCCCCCACCAACTATTAAATCAGTTCATGGTGAGGGTATCAACCAAAAAAACTTCAACGTTTTGAGAACACATCATCATTTGAAAGAAAATAAAAACAACTAAACAAAGAGAATGAGGCGACAATGGGTCTCTCGATGCAACCCTTTAAAATCCAGGCTCTCGATCAAGTGGGTCGAACCACATCTTCTTGGTGCAGCCGGTCGTCGATGGATCACTCTCCAATGTAAGTCTCTCCTTTGCTAGCTCGATTGGTCTTTAAAAAGGTGTGTAAGGTATTGGGTCACGTCGGTACACCCCATGGCGGAGTGAAAAAAATATCCGACAATTACTGTAACCCCCGTAGCCCGGTCTAGACGGTTGGCCCGAACTACGAAGATTACACGGGGAAAACCAAAGTCAACCCGAAAGTCAACCTTGATTAACGACCCTTTTTTTTTCTTTTTAATCTTGTCTAGATGCACATTAACCTTAAGTGTGATCATACAATCAAAATATCAAAAGATCACAAACATCAGAGATCAAACAGGGACCCAATTGAACAAATTACAACTTTAGGGACCAAATTGTAAATTCTGATAAATTAAGGGACTTAGCCCAAATTAAAGTTACCATCTTGAAATTAGTCAGGTTTCATGCTTCTCTGTGAAATTTCAGCTCAAACGGACATTCCAAACTCATACAATTGATCAGACAAGATTCAGGACCAAAACGTAATCAAAACGAAACATATTAAGATACTTTTAACTGAAATTAACGGTCGGGTATCGATACGCCACGTGTCGTATCGATACTCGGGGAAGGCAGTAACCAAACTCTAGCAGCGGTATCGGTACGAGTTACCCCGTATCGATACGGCCATCATACGGTATCGGTACCTGTTCAACCGTACCGATACGCCTGGGCAGGAATGAGCATATTTGGCTCAGGCGTATCGATACGCAAGCCCGAGTACCGATACCCCTGCCTGATTTCGACTCAAAAACTACAATAATCATACTTCAAACTCCAAATTAACATCACCAAACCATACCACTTAATCATACAACATGCAAGAACCATAATTGCATCAACAATTCAACATTTAAACATCACATGTGAAAAGCCCCAATTCATATAGCATGCTTCCTACTTAAGCTATCATTCAAGCATTAAACCTTCATAAGCAAGCAATTTAAATTCAATCCAAAAACCAGCAATTCAGACAATCAATTAACATCCATAGGGAGTCTCAAACACCTCCCAAATCATACACATTGGTCCCCCATTGCCAAATCAACCAAAAGCTAAAATGTTTAACAAAACCTTCCATACATTGAGCTTTACTTGAACTTGTATGCTTGCCTTCTCTTGCTGCCCTCAATGCACTCTAGTGCTCTGCATTATTGAATCAAGAAAACGAGAGAGCGTAAGCCAAAGCTTAGTGAGGAGTGCCCTTTTAAAACCATTCAATAATGCAATTAAAACCATTTGTAAATCATGCTTGTAAACAACCTTTACACATGCTCAAAGCGTACTTTAAATCAAGCAATAACATGCTTCCACATTTCATTTAAACTAGCATCTCATGCTTCAACATAAACATTAAATCATGCATCTCATGCATCTCATGTACAATACATGTCATATTGGCTCAAGTGATACATTTCATTTATGAAATCAAGTTCAACAACTTTCCCCAAGGACTTTTAAACACCTTGGACCCCAAGGACTTTTAAACACCTTGGCCATGGACTTTTAAACACCATGAATGGACCACACAAGGACTTTTAACCACCTTTGTGTCCGTAGCTTGAAATACCCCAAGGACTTTTAAACACCTTGGCCCCAAGGACTTTTAAACACCTTGGCCCCATGGACTTTTAACCACCATGGAAAGGAGCACCTAAGGACTTTTAACCACCTTAGTGTCCGCAACAAGATTCATCCAAGGACTTTTAACCACCTTGATGATCTTAAATAACAAGGCTCACTCAAGGACTTTTAACCACCTTAGTGACCTTCACTTTTACAAACCATCACTTGCCAATACACACTTTATACATCATGTAATCCACTGTTTTAAAGCATTTAAACCAAGCCATTTCATCATGCATTTCAAAGCATTAAATCATCATTTAACAATGCATAAAACAAGGTACTCTTACCTAGAGACACCTTCAACACATGGCTTAAAACATCAGCATAAATCATGCTAAAACATCAGCAACTAACATGCTAAAACATGCTTTCCAAAACAGTAGCAAAATCATGCAAAATCATCATTTCACATTTCATCAAAACATGGCCACCACTTTAAGAGAGAAATCCGAAAACTTACACTTGAGCTTAGCAAAGTTGTTTAGACTTATACTAAGCTCCCAAAACCTTCAACCTTTGGTTTAAAAGCTGAAAATCCATTTTCACTCACCGATTACCACACAAGCCTAGCCAACAAGCTTTCCAAGCTTCCGAAACCTTACGAAAACACCTCCAAAACTCAAGGATCAACCTCCCCTGTTTCAAGCACATAAAAACAGAACATTAATGCATCCTTATGCATTAAAACACCAGCAACATCAACACAACTCGCTGCTCATCACAAATCTAACAATTTGGCTACCAAACACAACCGAAATCATCTCCAAACACTTCCAAAACTTAACCCAGCCAAGATCCATCACTTCTAACCATTTTTATACATCAAATAACATGCAAAATGATCACAACCACGTCCTTATACCTCCAGGTATAACAGATCACCAAAAACACTCCAAAAACAACCAAAAACTCAAGCCAAACTTAGGAAATTCAACCTATCCGGGATTGCATTGATTAAACCTCAACTTCTAATCATTTTAGCATTCATTTAACATCATTTTAACACCTCAAAACCCTGCTTAAACAGATCACACGAAATTTTCACCAAAATCACCAAATCTTGCATTTTAGCCAAAAATCAAGATCTCAATTGAAAAGCCTTTAATAAAACATGAATCAAGGATTGAGAACTTAGGAATTTCAGTAAAGAACTGATAGTTTAGAGGAGAAGGACGTTCTTACCTCCAAACTTGAATTTCTCCATTTTAGAGCCAAAATGCTTGATGAATCAACTTGCAAATTGAGAGGTTTTGATGATGAGATGATTAGAAATCAAATGAGAGTTGAAATGAGAGATGTAGATGTCAAAATCAGAGAAAGAAATCTGGAGAATCTTGTTTGGGTAGAGAGAAAAAAGAATTTGAGAGAAAATAGAAAAATTAGTTAAGAATTGGTTAAAATGATTTCCCTCTCTTTTCTTAATCTTTAAAATCAGATTTTAGACTTAAAATATCTTAGAAAAATCTGGAGAAATCCTTTTTGGAATAATAGCTCCTTAAAGATTCAAAGTTTCAATCCTTTATAAAACTGTCCCGCAACTTTCAAAAATTACATTTTGGTCACTAGCCAAAATGTCAACCTTCCGAACCTCATTTTCCAAAATTGATTTCACAGTTCACTTTTATATATTAAAAGATGATTTTAGAATATTTTTCCATATTTTTAATGCAACCCGAACTAGGTTTTCCTAAATTCACTCTTATATATTCGATCAGCACTTTGACCGAACCGGTCAACGCCAAAACTTCTGAGCCCAAAACCGGGGCGTTACAACTCTTCCCCCCTTAAGAAATTTCGTCCTCGAAATTTACCTGAAGGAAAGAGATAAGGAAACTGCTTCAGCATATCCTCCTTCCGCTCCCACGTGGCTTCCTCAACACCGCGATGCTTCCACAGCACCTTCACCAACTCAATGGTCTTGCCACGAAGAACCTTGCTATCTGAATCCAGAATCTTCACCGGTTCCTCATCATAGGTCAAATCCGGATTCAATTCCACCTCCTCCACAGGCAACACATGCGAAGGATCAGATCGATACCTCCGGAGCATAGAAACATGGAACACATCATGAATCTTCTCCAGCTCCTGGGGTAACCTCAACCGATACGCAACAGGACCAACACGCTCAACAACCTCATACGGTCCAATGTATCTAGGGCTCAGCTTACCCTTCCGCCCAAACCTCATCACCTTCTTCCAAGGCGAAACCTTCAAGAACACGCGATCACCCACCGCAAACTCTATCTCCCTACGCTTCAAATCCGCGTAAGACTTCTGCCGATCAGAAGCAGCCTTCAACCGCTCACAAATGAGCTTCACTTTTTCGGTGGTACCTTTCAACAAAGCAGGCATCGAAACCAACTTTTGACCAGTTTCAGCCCAACACAGAGGAGTCCTACACTTCCTCCCATACAGAGCCTCATAAGGTGCCATCTGTATACTTGCCTGAAAACTGTTGTTGTAAGCGAACTCAACCAAAGGCAGATGCTTCTCCCAAGAACCTTGGAACTCTATCACGCAACATCTTAACATATCCTCCAAGATCTGAATAACTCGCTCAGACTGGCCATCCGACTGAGGATGATAGGATGTACTGAAATGCAACCTTGTACCCAGAGCTTGATGTAAACACTGCCAAAAACGCGACGTTAACCTCGGATCCCTATCCGACACGATCGACTTAGGCACACCATGCAACCTCACAACCTCAGCAACGTACAGCTCTGCCAGCTTATCCAAAGAAAACGTAGTATGCACAGGCAAGAAATGTGCACACTTCGTCAGGCGATCCACAATCACCCAAACAGAATTCTTCTTCGACGGAGACAAAGGCAAACCAGATACAAAATCCATGGTAACCCTCTCCCACTTCCATTCAGGGATTTTCAACGGTTGCAACAAACCAGAAGGAACCTGATGTTCAGCCTTAACGCGCTGACACACCAAACACTTGCTCACGAACTCTGCCACATCCTTCTTCAAGCCCACCCAATAGTACTCATCACGAAGATCGCGATACATCTTTGTACTACCAGGATGCATAGCAAAAGGACTACTATGACCTTCAGCTAGAATAGCATGCCTCAACTCAGCATCTGCAGGCACTACTATCCGATTACCAAAACACAACACCCCATCCTCATTAAAACAGAAATCCGAAGGTCTACCCTCCGCGATATCCTGAACATGAGACACCAAGGAATCATCCAACAACTGCTTATCCTTGATCAACTGAACCAACGAAGGTTTCACCTGCAACTCAGCAACAAGACCACCATCCTGCGATATACTCAAGCTAGCAAACATAGCTCTCAGCTCAACAGCTACCTTTCTACTCAAGGCATCCGCAACAACATTGGCCTTTCCAGGATGATACTCTATCGTCAGATCATAATCCTTGAGCAACTCCAACCAACGTCGCTGCCTGAGATTCAACTCCTTCTGAGACATCAGATACCTCAAACTCTTGTGATCCGTGTACACCGTACACTTCTCACCATACAGATAATGCCTCCAGATCTTCAGAGCAAAAACCACTGCAGCCAGCTCAATATCATGCGTAGGATAATTGCGCTCATGCACCTTCAACTGCCGCGACGCATAAGCCACAACCTTACCCTCTTGCATCAGCACACACCCCAAACCAACATAGGATGCATCACTGTAGACTACAAACTCTTTCCCTGATTCAGGCTGAATCAAGATAGGAGCTTGCGTCAAAGCCAACTTCAGCTTCTCAAAAGCTTGCTGTCTCGCTTCTGTCCACTCATACTTAACATCTTTCTGCAGCAACTTCGTCAAAGGAGCAGCAATCTTGGAAAAACCATCCACAAACCTTCGGTAGTATCCTGCCAAACCAAGGAAACTACGAACCTCCTGAACAGACTTAGGAACTTTCCAGTTCATCACCGCTTCAATCTTCTGAGGATCAACACGAATCCCCTCAGCTGAGACCACATGACCAAGAAAAACAACCTCTCTAAGCCAAAACTCACACTTGCTCAACTTAGCATAAAGCTGATTCTCCAACAAAGCTTGCAACACAACCCTCAAATGCTCTTCGTGCTCTTCCTCAGTACGCGAGTACACCAGGATATCATCAATGAACACCACAACAAACTTGTCCAGGTATTCATGAAAAACACGATTCATCATGTCCATGAAAGCAGCAGGAGCATTTGTCAAACCAAACGGCATCACAAGGAACTCATAATGCCCATACCTTGTCCTGAAAGCTGTCTTAGGCACATCCGCATCCTTCACCTTCAATTGATAATACCCTGACCTCAAGTCAATCTTAGAGAACACAGCAGCTCCCCGAAATTGATCAAAGAGATCATCAATCCTCGGCAAAGGATACCGATTCTTGATAGTCAACTTGTTCAGCTGACGGTAATCAATGCACATCCTCATCGTACCATCTTTCTTCTTCACAAACAAGACAGGAGCACCCCAAGGCGAAACACTCGGCCGGATGAAACCACGATCAAGCAACTCTTGCAACTGCGTCTTCAGCTCCTTCAGCTCCTTAGGTGCCATTCTATAGGGAGTAATGGACACAGGAGTGGTATTCTCATACAGCTCAATACCAAACTCCACCTCGCGATTAGGAGGTAAACCAGGCAACTCCTCAGGAAAAACATCAGGAAACTCCTTCACAACCCTGATATCCTGCACCCTCAGCTCCTTCGAACTAGGATTCATCACAAAAGCCAGAAAAGCTTCACAACCTTGCCTCAGCATCCTGCTCGCCTCCAAGGTAGAAACAACATTGGCAAGAAACTTCACATTCTCACCAACCACCACCACTTCATAATCATCCGCAAGCCTAAGCGAAACCCGCTTATTCTCACAATCCACAACAGCACGATGCTCAGCAAGCCAATCCATACCAAGGATCACATCAAAACCATAAAAGGGCAACTCCATAAGATCAACAAGAAAGACATGCTCTTGAACAACCAAAGGACACCTTTTATAAAGCTTACGAGTCACAACAGTTTCACCAAAAGAACTAGTGACTCTAACACCAACATCCAAAGACTCAATAGGCAAACCAAGCAACTCAGCATGCTCACGAAGAATGTATGAATGCGTAGATCCAGAATCAATCAAAGAAAGCAATGACAAGGATTGCAAAGTAAAGGTACCTGCAATCACATCTGCATCATTCCTTCCTTCGCGCTGAGCATACACCCTCGCTTGGCCTCCACCCTCAGGTTGAATAGCCACAACATGAGCTACACCGCGCCCACCTTCCTCTCGCCTCTGAAAATTACCACGGCCGCGCCCACGACCTCTCTGCGATGCTGCAACAACAGGAGCACGCTCTTGACCACCAGCCATCCTCGGACAATCATGTCTCAGATGATCAGCAGAACCACAGTTCCAGCACTCATAACCAGCTGCTATCACAGGGGCTTGCATCTCCCTCCCAGCACGAGGACAGTCACGCTTCAAGTGACCACGGGAACAACAAATCCAACAAGCACTAGGGTCAGCTCTAGCATTGCCGCCCCTAGCAGGTGCACCTCCACCTCTCTTAGACGAGGACTGAAACCTCTGATCACGCCCTCTCTTGTTCCGTCCACCGGAACTATACTCAGCAGCTCTTTTCCCAGAACTAGCTCCAGCACCCTTGGCAGACAAACTCAGGTTCATCTCGATGTCTTTGGACCGACTAACCAGCACATCGAAATCATTGTACTCAGCAGCTAACATATAGGTCTTAACCTCCGTCACCAAACCATAACGGAACCTTTCGCACCTTTCGCGCTCATCAGGTACCAACTCAGGTGCATACTGGCTAAGACGTACAAACTGTACCTCATACTCAGCCACACTCATGTTCCCTTGGGTCAGAGACATGAATTCACGCTTCTTTTCATCCAGATATCTAACTCCCAGATATCTCCTCTTGAACGCATGCTGGAAGAACGTCCATGTAACATCAGCATCAGCCATCCCAGAGATTGTGGTCGTCCACCACGTATAAGCATCACCTTGCAGCAGTGACACCACACATCCCAGCTTCTGCACATCAGTGCAACTCATCTGTCCCAAGACACGCTTGGTACTCTCCAACCACGCTTCAGACCTCTCAGCTGACATACCCCTAAACTCAGTCCCACCAAGACTGCGCAAACGTTCCAAGGGTAGTCTAGCACCAGCATCTCCTTGATGCCCAGCTCCTTGAGCTCCAGCTACTGCTGCTCGAAAAGCACCCGCAATAGCTTGTACCAGCACAGACATGTCAGGTAACGCTTGCCCCTGACCAACTTCAGGTCCTGCAGCTCCAGCACCAGCTGCCTCAGCTCCAGCTCCAGCTCTTTCCCTCTCCGCACCACCACCACCAGGTGGAGGAGGAGGTAACACAGCACTACCAGTGTGCTCATCATTCACATTCCCCTCCGGGGTCGTAGCTCTCGCGCTACTCCTTAACTCTCTACGTGGTGCCATACTTTACCATGCATAACAATACAAAATAAAACAAGTCAGGACCAGCAAGGTAAGCAAATTCCAAGTATTCAAGCTCAATTTCTTTCAAAAACAACATCACCCCTTTAGCTTTTGTTTGGCAATGGGTACCCTCATCATGCATCATCACAACATGTATCACATACACATTATCATATTATATCACTGAACATGCTTTCACTCAACAAGCATACCAACCAAACCATGCTTCAATCATGCATTCACACATTCCCAATTACTCGAGAACTCAGCTCTGATACCACCAAATGTAACCCCCGTAGCCCGGTCTAGACGGTTGGCCCGAACTATGAAGATTACACGGGGAAAACCAAAGTCAACCCGAAAGTCAACCTTGATTAACGACCCTTTTTTTTTCTTTTTAATCTTGTCTAGATGCACATTAACCTTAAGTGTGATCATACAATCAAAATATCAAAAGATCACAAACATCAGAGATCAAACAGGGACCCAATTGAACAAATTACAACTTTAGGGACCAAATTGTAAATTCTGATAAATTAAGGGACTTAGCCCAAATTAAAGTTACCATCTTGAAATTAGTCAGGTTTCATGCTTCTCTATGAAATTTCAGCTCAAACGGACATTCCAAACTCATACAATTGATCAGACAAGATTCAGGACCAAAACGTAAACAAAACGAAACATATTAAGATACTTTTAACTGAAATTAACGGTCGGGTATCGATACGCCACGTGTCGTATCGATACTCGGGGAAGGCAGTAACCAAACTCTATCAGCGGTATCGGTACGAGTTACCCCGTATCGATACGGCCATCATACGGTATCGGTACCTGTTCAACCGTACCGATACGCCTGGGCAGGAATGAGCATATTTGGTTCAGGCGTATCGATACGCAAGCCCGAGTACCGATACCCCTGCCTGATTTCGACTCAAAAACTACAATAATCATACTTCAAACTCCAAATTAACATCACCAAACCATACCACTTAATCATACAACATGCAAGAACCATAATTGCATCAACAATTCAACATTTAAACATCACATGTGAAAAGCCCCAATTCATATAGCATGCTTCCTACTTAAGCTATCATTCAAGCATTAAACCTTCATAAGCAAGCAATTTAAATTCAATCCAAAAACCAGCAATTCAGACAATCAATTAACATCCATAGGGAGTCTCAAACACCTCCCAAATCATACACATTGGTCCCCCATTGCCAAATCAACCAAAAGCTAAAATGTTTAACAAAACCTTCCATACATTGAGCTTTACTTGAACTTGTATGCTTGCCTTCTCTTGCTGCCCTCAATGCACTCTAGTGCTCTGCATTATTGAATCAAGAAAACGAGAGAGCGTAAGCCAAAGCTTAGTGAGGAGTGCCCTTTTAAAACCATTCAATAATGCAATTAAAACCATTTGTAAATCATGCTTGTAAACAACCTTTACACATGCTCAAAGCGTACTTTAAATCAAGCAATAACATGCTTCCACATTTCATTTAAACTAGCATCTCATGCTTCAACATAAACATTAAATCATGCATCTCATGCATCTCATGTACAATACATGTCATATTGGCTCAAGTGATACATTTCATTTATGAAATCAAGTTCAACAACTTTCCCCAAGGACTTTTAAACACCTTGGACCCCAAGGACTTTTAAACACCTTGGCCATGGACTTTTAAACACCATGAATGGACCACACAAGGACTTTTAACCACCTTTGTGTCCGTAGCTTGAAATACCCCAAGGACTTTTAAACACCTTGGCCCCAAGGACTTTTAAACACCTTGGCCCCATGGACTTTTAACCACCATGGAAAGGAGCACCTAAGGACTTTTAACCACCTTAGTGTCCGCAACAAGATTCATCCAAGGACTTTTAACCACCTTGATGATCTTAAATAACAAGGCTCACTCAAGGACTTTTAACCACCTTAGTGACCTTCACTTTTACAAACCATCACTTGCCAATACACACTTTATACATCATGTAATCCACTGTTTTAAAGCATTTAAACCAAGCCATTTCATCATGCATTTCAAAGCATTAAATCATCATTTAACAATGCATAAAACAAGGTACTCTTACCTAGAGACACCTTCAACACATGGCTTAAAACATCAGCATAAATCATGCTAAAACATCAGCAACTAACATGCTAAAACATGCTTTCCAAAACAGTAGCAAAATCATGCAAAATCATCATTTCACATTTCATCAAAACATGGCCACCACTTTAAGAGAGAAATCCGAAAACTTACACTTGAGCTTAGCAAAGTTGTTTAGACTTATACTAAGCTCCCAAAACCTTCAACCTTTGGTTTAAAAGCTGAAAATCCATTTTCACTCACCGATTACCACACAAGCCTAGCCAACAAGCTTTCCAAGCTTCCGAAACCTTACGAAAACACCTCCAAAACTCAAGGATCAACCTCCCCTGTTTCAAGCACATAAAAACAGAACATTAATGCATCCTTATGCATTAAAACACCAGCAACATCAACACAACTCGCTGCTCATCACAAATCTAACAATTTGGCTACCAAACACAACCGAAATCATCTCCAAACACTTCCAAAACTTAACCCAGCCAAGATCCATCACTTCTAACCATTTTTATACATCAAATAACATGCAAAATGATCACAACCACGTCCTTATACCTCCAGGTATAACAGATCACCAAAAACACTCCAAAAACAACCAAAAACTCAAGCCAAACTTAGGAAATTCAACCTATCCGGGATTGCATTGATTAAACCTCAACTTCTAATCATTTTAGCATTCATTTAACATCATTTTAACACCTCAAAACCCTGCTTAAACAGATCACACGAAATTTTCACCAAAATCACCAAATCTTGCATTTTAGCCAAAAATCAAGATCTCAATTGAAAAGCCTTTAATAAAACATGAATCAAGGATTGAGAACTTAGGAATTTCAGTAAAGAACTGATAGTTTAGAGGAGAAGGACGTTCTTACCTCCAAACTTGAATTTCTCCATTTTAGAGCCAAAATGCTTGATGAATCAACTTGCAAATTGAGAGGTTTTGATGATGAGATGATTAGAAATCAAATGAGAGTTGAAATGAGAGATGTAGATGTCAAAATCAGAGAAAGAAATCTGGAGAATCTTGTTTGGGTAGAGAGAAAAAAGAATTTGAGAGAAAATAGAAAAATTAGTTAAGAATTGGTTAAAATGATTTCCCTCTCTTTTCTTAATCTTTAAAATCAGATTTTAGACTTAAAATATCTTAGAAAAATCTGGAGAAATCCTTTTTGGAATAATAGCTCCTTAAAGATTCAAAGTTTCAATCCTTTATAAAACTGTCCCGCAACTTTCAAAAATTACATTTTGGTCACTAGCCAAAATGTCAACCTTCCGAACCTCATTTTCCAAAATTGATTTCACAGTTCACTTTTATATATTAAAAGATGATTTTAGAATATTTTTCCATATTTTTAATGCAACCCGAACTAGGTTTTCCTAAATTCACTCTTATATATTCGATCAGCACTTTGACCGAACCGGTCAACGCCAAAACTTCTGAGCCCAAAACCGGGGCGTTACAATTACCACTAGAGATCCATGCACGAAGAATGAATCAGGGTGAATAAGGATGAAGTCTGTTTAAAATCTAGAATTCTGAAATTAGGATTTCAATATATATATATATATGTATGTATATGTATATGTATAATCCCAATTTAATTTAATAAGGATTTTAATATATATTAAATATATATAATCTAGTTCAACTTAACTATGATTTCAATATTTATATATTAAATATATATATATATATATATATAATTCCAATCCAACTTAACTAGGATTTCAATATATATATTAAATAATCTCAATTCAAATTAATTAGAATTTCAATATATATATATATATATATTGATTTAAATCGAATTATATTATTTATATATTAACTTAACTAAATTCGTGTACAACAAATTTGTACATATATAATTCGTTTAATATATGCTCATTTCAACTATGGGTGTGTACCTGTAGGTTCATGTAACGTTATTAGTAAATATCAGAATATTTCTAATATTACAACAATGAGTGACATCTAGCAATATGTCATTGTCACCTAAGTTACAGGAAAACATGATTCGACATAACCTTTTCGTGATTAACTCTATTTATGTATTACATACTTTTGTCCTTTATATCTAGATTGAAATCAATTCATGGAACGGTCACACTTGTATAGTGCATCTAATATTTCTTGGTATCTTGAGTAGACTATTATAAACGAATATCTATGATATCTCATATCAACTTATTTGAGCATGGCCATGCATTTCTAGTCTCACTCAATCAAGTGGCCTATGATATTACTCCTATTATGTAGGAGTGACAAATCCTATCTTGATCAACCATATTTCACTACATAGATTGTGACATATCCAATATCAGTCTTTATAGTGTAGTCAGTTATGACACACGTTTGACCGTATCAAAATATGTCACTCACGATGTTGAAATAATGATCTCAAGTCTGAGGATCATACATGTATTTATCACTATGAGAAATGTTGTGACTGTCACATAATAATCCAAGAAACATGCTTATAGCGGGTTAGTCCAGTATGTCGTTCTCTAACACATACTTATGTATTGATTTTGACAACTCCGTGTCAATGGCAACACTTAGTCATCGATCAACTACATATTAGTCTATATACATTATTGTTGTCCATGCCTACAATAATACCCGACTAAGGACATTTTAGAATATCCATATCATTCTAAGGACTTTATTACAATTCAGTTTATTTATGCACGCAGAATTGTAACTGAAAATAATAATGGCAATGCCTCTTTATGAATAGCAAGGTAAATCAAATGTCATTTACAATCATTTTATGATTGGTCTTTGGGCATACTTTAACACAAGGATGACTAGGATAAGCCTTTGCATTTGAAATTTGAATGCGTAAGGGATGGGACTTGTGATCACCTTTATCCAGATTTGAACTGGTAGGCTGATAAGCTGATTAGGTGCTTGGGCTGACGTCATCTGTCGTTGCCGTTTGGAAACCAAGCTTGGCATAGTTTTGCCAACCAAAATTGGCACCATTTATCAGCTATTTTTTCGGAGATTGATCCAATTGCTATTTTCTCGCAGCCTGATCTAGTCCTATTTTTTCAGGTTCAACAGCTACTTGGCATGGCATCAAACTCCTCTTCTCTTCCACCAGTTCTTGGCATTGTTTGGTCCATCTGTACCAACAGCATCTCGACATTCTCTTTGGCATTCCTTCTGTGATGCTCTTTTCTGCCAATTGCTTTGCCAATCCTACAAAATTGCCAACAAAACAATCATTCACACTAGCATACACAAAAAATCTAAACTCTTTATGAAAATGCATGAATTTAACATCTAAGTGCATCTAAATATACTCAAAAGCAAGCAAAAACATTGTAAGAATGGCATAAAAATCAGTACTTTTGAGGAGGTAACACACCCCCAAACCCAGCTCATTGCTTGTCCTCAAGTAATGCAAAAGAAAAATAAAATAAAAAATGTGAAAATAGTACCTCGACAAAGTTTTGGTCGGATTGCCAACAAGTGCTGGCAAGCAGAAGTTGGCTCTATTTTTCCCTCAGGTATCTGAGTACAATAATGCCAAGCAGGTAGTAATTCAAGTGCAACAATATAACTCTAGTCTAAGGGCATAAAGAGTGCATGATGTGTAGGCAATGTGCATCAAGATTCCTTTTATTCCCTTAGTCAACTTTACTACCCAAACTCAGATTTCATTTTGTTTACTTCTTGCCAAGGGTATTTTTAGCATTAATTTAAGCTTGCTTTGTGACATTGTTTGACGTGAGAAGTAAGAGGGAGCATACCACGAACCCTCACGTCAATCCAAATATCACTAGGCTTTCTCTTCAACTCATACCCTAAGGTTTTGGACTTGAGAAGTAAGAGGGAGCATACCACAAAGGCCAAGTAACTTATTATCCCCAAGGTAGAAGAGATTTTTTTATTGCCATGGCAGAACATTACTGCCTTATTAGTTTCTTTTTACTATGTCATCAATTTTTTTAAAAATCTAAGCTTAGTTTCAAAAGGTCTAAGTTTGCTAGGGAACTAGATGCATACTATGTGTTAAGTGAAAGTTCATTCCCCTAAACTAGAGATAAATTGTCAAGCAAACCTGGCATAACTATTCTGTTGGCATGGAAAACTAAAGATTTTAAAATTTCTTCATCGGGCAGACAACTAGATCAAATTAAGCTTGCCTAACAAATTGTTAACAATCTTCAAAATTTAGCCGAGACAAAATTTTCTTTTTCATTTTTTTATGGTTCGGTATGCAACTAAACTATATGAACTACATGGCATGACAACAAAAATTTAAACATGGAATACATTGCATGGCATCAATGCGAGAAAATACATACCCCCAAACCCAAGATGTGCATTGTCCTCAATGCATGAAAATAACACATATATACAATAAAACGGATAAAATAAAAATGCATGGTCAAGAAAAATTCAAATGGAATGCAAAGGAGTTTAAGAAGAGGAGGACTCCCTTTCGGATGATACTTCTCATATGACACGAGACTTTTGCTTCAAAAAGGTCCCACGATCAAGATCCATCCTTTTTCCTTCGCTTCATGCTTTGCTTTGCGGTTGTAGTGGAGGCTCCAAAATATCGGAGAACTTCATTCACAATCTTGACAGGGTCCGACGCGGCAGGAGTAGCGGCAACATCGGACTGAGCAGGTGCACTAGGTGTAGTGGTAGGCTTTGTAACAGACTTAGCTTTGGCAAACTTGGTTTTGGGTTCCTTCGAATCAAATAGGGACTCAGAGCTGGCGGATTCAACTTGAACTGGAGACAACGGGACAATGGCATCAGATGGGGTATGAACTGATTGAGGACTGGCTGGCATGGTCTTATCACTGGCAAAAATCTCGGCAGGGAAATCTAGGAAGTATGGACAAACACCTAGGGACAAGCCTTCAAGAGTTTCTTTGGTGGCAACATCCTTGGGATGAGCATAACACCAAAACTTAAGATTTTGCTCCTCAGCTGTTTCCAGTTTTTGGAGGATAATCTCATGGCGCTAGTAGCTTTGGGAGAGCAATGCCACAAAATTAGTTGGCATTGGAGTTGGCTCTGCCTTCGGCCCCTTGGACTTTGGATTTGGTACTTTTGCCTTCCCTTTGCCTTTGTCCTTGGCCTTGGTAGCGGTGAGGTTTTTCCAAATAGTAGTTGTGCTTGTAGTTCCCTTGATCGTTGGCCTTTATCTGTATCAAACTTGGGCACACCATGTTGCATGCAAATGTTAGAAATTAAAAGAGGGAAAAAACAAACTACCATTACCTCTCGCCGTACATTTATAGGTTACTTCAATGATGAGCCGGCCAACATTGATCTTTCGCTCGATGATGATCGAGTGCAATAATGCCAGCCTCTCCTTCGATATTGTTTCGTTGTGCGATGTTGGAATCAGATTTACCTTTAAGAAGTGGTTCCAACCCCTCGGCCGAGGCTTCAATGCCATCTGTTTCACCGCCCGGTGTCCTTTTGACGATACAATCCATGCCGTGTCAGGTTCACACAAATCAGTCAACAATTTTTTTTCTCTTAGCGACACTCATCGATTCAACAAACTCAAAATGTTTATCCCCTGCACCTTTCAACTCAAACATTGTGTTAATATACCCTTCATCAAAACGCACACACGTACCTCGAATCATCAAGAAGGGCGAATCTTTAGTCACAAGATGAGCGTAGAATTCTTGAACAAGGGTGGCGTAAATCTCCTCTTTCTGCTCGCAGAACTTGTTCCACTTGTGTTGGTCAACTAAAGCCATGAATTCGGGAGGAAATTCAACGGTTGCCTCAGTCTCAAAGTCGAAGTGCTTTTCGTAGCAAAAGGATGTCGAAGCAAAGTTTTCTTCAAACTTCTTCCAGATCTCCTCGTTGAAAAACCTCTTGAAGTAGACGATGAAGTAGCCATTGGAGCGAAACGAAAACTTAGAACGAGTTGGACAAAGGAAGAAGAAAGGAAAATGTGATTCTTGTTTTCTTTCTTGAAAAAGAAAGAGAAAATGAGAGAGATTTGGTTCTTGAAACGACTAGGGTAGGTGAAAAGTAAAGAGTTTGAGTGTTTAATGGGTGTAAAAGGTGGCGAATTTAATGGGGATAATAATAGAAAATAAAAAAGGTTTGATTTGATAAGGGATAAAGTGATGAGGTGGATGTGATGAGTGATAAGATATTTTTAAAAAGTAGAGTGATAAGGTGATTAAGTTAACTTTAAATTCAACCTAATTTTTGGGCGGTTAGAGTTAACACTAAAAAAATAACCTCTCTCCTTATTGGCCGAATTTAATCAAGCTAGGATAAATTTCTTCTTCCAATATTCCAATCTGTCGCATTCCAATCCTTAGTGTTGGCATTCTGCTTGGCACGCAGCATTCGCTCATTGTGTCATCGTCTCATGCCAAGTCTCGCCTTGGCATTGTTCTCGGCATACCAAATCTGCACAAACTCAAAGAAAACCTTTCAACGCAGTAAAGGAAAATTAAAAACTAAAAGAAAAAATAAACAAATAATGTAAAGTCTACAAAGAAAAATATTTAATCCTAATATTTACAAAGATTCAAAACCACGATGATGGTATTATGGTACCTCTGCCAAGAGGATAACCTCCTTGGAATTGTACTGATCACATTCCAAATAGCGCTTCAAACGTTGACCATTCACCTTAAAAATTTCTCCCGTTTTCAAATTCTTAATGTCCATAGCTCCATAGATATAGGGCTTGACAACCTCAAAATGGCATGTCCATCTTGATCTGAGTTTTCCTAGAAACAATTTAAGTCGTGAGTTAAATAACAAAACACATTGGCTTACCTCAAACTGCCTTGGCATTAACCTACTATCATGCCAGCGCATGGCCTTCTCCTTGTAGTTTTTGGCGTTTTTATAGGCTTGCGTTCTGAATTCCTCTAACTCATTTAAGTCAAATAACCTCTTTTCTCTAGCAACTCTCCATGTCATGTAAAGTGTTCTGATGGCCCAGTAGGCCTTATGTTCAAGCTCAACTGACATGTGGCATGGTTTTCCAAAAACAAGTCTAAATGGTGACGTGCCCAAAAGAGTTTTAAAGGATCAGTCTTTAAAACTCGCGGCCCAATAGGCCTTATGTTCAAGCTCATCTAGTCTCGAGGATCAGTCTTTCCTTGATGGATTTACAGTCTTCTCCAAAATATTTTTGATCTCCTTGTTTGAAATTTTGGCTAACCCATTTGTTTGTGGATGGTATGCCATGGCAATCCTCTACTGAATTTCATACTTACACAAAGCTTTAGAAATCAGATTGCATTTAAAATGTGTACCCTCATCATGAATAATCACTCTAGGGACACCAAATTTAGTAAAAATGTGCTTGTGCAAGAACTTGGCAATGATCTTTGCATCATTTCTGGCAAAGCAACAACCTCTACCCACTTTGATACATAGTCAACAGCCACTAGAATGAATACATTACCAAATGATGGGGAAATGGACTCGTAAAGTCTATCCTCCATACATCAAATAAGTCGATAGGCATAATGTTTTGGAGCGGCAATTGGTGTCTGCAAAAGGTATTTTCTATCCATTGGCATCGATCACATGCCTTGGCATATTCGTGGGCATCCTTGTATAGTGTGGGCCAAAAGAATCCTGACTGCAACACCTTGGCAACATTCTTCATCCCAGAAAAATAACCTCCATATGGTGCAGCATGGCATAAATGCAATATGTTATGCTACTCATCCTTTGGCACACACCGGCAAATCACTTGATCAACACACTTTTTGAATAATATTGTCTCATCCCAATAGTAATTCATCAATTCTCGTAGGAATCTTTTCCTGGCATTGTATGCCAAATTTGGTGGTACAATATTGCTTACCAGGTAGTTGACAATGTCAGCGTACCATGGCATGGAATAACTACAAGCAAATACTCATCATAAAATTCATCTCTTACGATAGTGGTCTTACCATCTTCACGGCGATGTTCTAGTCTTGAGAGGTGGTCAGATACTAAGTTTTCACTGCCCTTCTTGTCTCGAATCTTAAGATCAAATTCTTGTAGGAGAAGTGTCCATCAGATTAGTTTGGGTTTGGCATCCTTCTTTGCCAAGAGATACTTCAATGCGAATGATCTATATACACCACAACTTTGTTACCAACTACATAAGATCTAAATTTATCAAAAGCAAATACAACCGCAAGAAATTCTTTCTCGGTTGTGGAGTAATTCCATTGTGCTTCACTAAGTGTTTGGCTGGCATAGTATATGGCATAGAAAATATTATCACGTTGTTGTCCCAATACTGCTTAGACGACATAGTCGTTGGCATCACACATGAGCTCAAAGGGCTCATTCCAATTCGGTGCCACAACTATAGGGGGCGTCGATTAGCTTCTCTTTAAATTCCTAAAACGCTCTTAAACAAGAATCATCAAATGCAAAAGCGACATTCTGTTCTAATAACAAGCATAAAGGTTTAGAAATTTTAGAAAAGTATTTAATAAAACGACGGTAAAAACCTGCATGACCTAAAAAACTTCTTATACCTTTGACACTTGTAG
Organism: Hibiscus tridactylites; assembly: GCA_958450335.1. Lineage (NCBI taxonomy): Eukaryota > Viridiplantae > Streptophyta > Magnoliopsida > Malvales > Malvaceae > Hibiscus > Hibiscus tridactylites. The sequence goes on from OY288281.1 coordinate 53,217,069, forward strand.
GTGGTCGCAACTGTTTAATTACTTCAACCTTTGCTTGATCGACCTCCAATCCTCTTTTGGTTACCTTGTGCCCGAGAACAATGCCCTCCTTCACCATGAAGTGGCATTTTTCCCAATTCAACACTAGGTTTGTCTCAATGCATCTCCTCAATACTTGCTCCAAACTCTGAAAGCATTCCTCAAATGTTTTGCCAAACACTGAGAAACCATCCATGAATACTTCCATGTTGTGCTCTATCATGTCAGAAAAAAATGGACATCATGCAACGTTGAAACATTGTCGGGGCATTACACAACCCAAATGGCATCCTTTTGAAGGCGAATGTCCCATATGGACACGTGAACCTAGTCTTCTCTTGATTATTGGGGGCAATAGAAATCTGGTTGTAACCTGAATAACCATCCAAAAAACAATAGAAAGTTTTACCTGCTAACTTGTCTAACATTTGGTCGATGAAAAGCAATGGGAAGTGGTCCTTCCTTGTGGCATTGTTCAACCTTTGGTAGTCCATGCACACTCTCCACCCTGTGATTGTTCTTGTGGGAATCAATTCAGATTTATTGTTTTGTACCATAGTCATGCCACCCTTCTTTGGCACGCACTGCACCGGGCTGACCCACGAGCAATCGGATATGGGATAAATGATCCTGACATTAAGCCATTTTATGATCTCTTTCTTCACTACCTCTTTCATGCTCGGATTCAACCTTCTCTATCCTTCAATGGTCTTGCCATGGTACTCTTCCAAGATAATCTTATGCATGCAAATGGTTGGGCTAATGCCTCGAATATCATTCAAGGTCCAACCCAAAGCTTGCTTATATTTGCTTAGAATCTTCAGCAATCATTCCTTCTGATCATTAGTAAGATCAGCATCAATGATTACTGGCAGAGTTTAGTATTTACCTAGATAAGCATACTTTAGATGGTCTGGCAATGGTTTCAACTCCAATTTTGGCGGCTCCTCAATTGATGGTTTGGGTACCTTGATCTCTCTGTCAGCCAACTCTAGTGGCTCAAAATAGCTCACTTCTTCAGCCTCCAAGGCTGGTTCTTTAGATTCTTCACTCCTCTCTTCATTGCCAACCAGTTCGCTGGCATCGAAATCTGCGCCTTGGCATAACTATGCCATGTCCAAAGTAAAAATGGACTCCATCATTTCTTCAACTTGGAATTCCTCAGGTTCATCTACGCATTTAAGAGCTTGATACACATTAAATGTAACATGTTGATTATTCATGTGCATTGTCAATTCACATTTATGAACATCAATTAAAGTCCTACTTGTGGTAAAGAATGGTCTACCCAAAGTAATTGGAAGATTAACATCGGCCTCATAATCCAAAATGATGAAATCGGCAGGAAAAATAAATTTATCTAACTTTACCAACCCTTCCTTAATCTTACCCTTGGAATATACAAAAGATCGATATGCTAACTGAAGTGTGACGGTGGTGGGCCTTGATTCAATGCCAAGCTTCTTGAAAAGGGACAATGGCATCAAGTTTATGCTAGCTCCAGTTCACTCAATGGCTTGCCCATAAATTTGTTTCCAATGGTACATGGGATAGTGAAACTTCTCGGATCTTTCAACTTAGGTGGCCATCGGTTTAGAATCATGGCATTGCATCCCTCAGTGAGAGCTACAGTTTCAAAGTCTCCCAACTTTCTCTTTTTGGACAAGATGTCCTTTATGAATTTAACATAGTTAGGCATTTTCTCAAGAGCTTTTACCAATGGTATATTGATTTGCAGCTGCTTAAGAACTTCCAAGAAGTGCTTAAATTGCTGATCTTGCTTATGATTTTGAACCCTTGCTGGAAATGGTGGCAGCGGATAAGGAAATGTCAGCTCCCTGGCTTTGCGAAGGTGGTGTTGGCATTAGGTCTGGCATTGTTTGTCTTTGTTTCCTCTTTCTCTGTTTTTTTTAGGATCATCTGCTGGCATGGGCTTTTCAATTGGATAATCAGTTGGCTGCTTGGCAGCCTTCTCCATCTCGCATTTCTTACCACTCCGAAGAGTTACAACTTTACATTACTCATTGTCCTTGTGTTGAGCATCCTCTGTATCACTTGGCAATGTTCCTTGGGGTCGATTGCTGAGTGCATTAGCAATCTGCTCAAAATGAACTTCCAAATTCCTCATTGATGATGTCAAACTCTGAACGGTGGCATCATTCCTCTACATCTACTCCGTGATAGTGCCTCTCTGGTTAAGTCTCTGCCCTTGTTGAAAGTTATTTTGGGCTTTATGTGGCATGGCCTTCTGATTGAATGTTAGCATGGCATTGTTATTCTTCCTCTAGACGTTCTGTCGCTGGGTATTATATTGGTTGCCTCCTTGATTTCCCCAAGCAAAGTTAGGGTTGGCAGGGAAATCATCCACATTGTGGCTCTCTCCACAAATGGTGCAGAGTGGTTCTAATGCGTTAACTTCTTGGGACAAGTTATTCTTTTGCAAATTTCTCACCATACTAGTGAGGTTAGAAATCTCGGCATGAATGGACGTTAGTTCATCAACCTTCAATTTTACTGGTTTTGGTTTCGGTTCCTAGTTTGACAACATGATTTTCAAAATCATTGATTGAAATCCTCTCAAGGATGCCAATAGTCTCTGTGTAGTTCTTCTTAAGCATTAAGCAATGAATCGGCTGCCGAAGCATCAACGACAGTCCTTCTTTGTACATTCAATTCGTTGTAGAAGGTTTGTATTTGAGTCCAATTCAAGAATCCATGCATAGGACACATTCTCAACAGATCCTTAAATCATTCTCAGGCATCATATAAGGTCTCATCCCCAGCCTGCCTGAATGTAATGATCTCACCCCGTAGCTTGGTAGTGAGTGTTGGCGGCTGAAAACGTGTTAGAAACTTCAGGCATAGGTCTTCCCATGAGGTGACTGAACCAGGTGGCAAAGAATTGAGCCAAGTCTTGGCTTTGTCTCTCAAAGAAAAAGTAAATAAATTTAGGTTCACAGTATCCTCTTATATTCCCGGCTACTGAAATAGCTGGCAAACCTCCATGAATTGCTTCAAGTGTTGCCTTGGATCTGCAGTAAGTGCTCTATCAAATTGACCTACATTCAAAAGAGTTTGAATCATTACTAGCTTAAGTTCAAAATTTGATGCATTTACCTCTGTGCCAATCACTCCTGGCATCAGGTTGACAATATTTTGTGCCGAGTGTTCTTGTGTTGGTCTTTCTATGGCATCGTCCACTGCGGGTGCATCAGGATTTCCTCCGTGTATAAGTGGATTCCCTTTATTCTGTGGGAAACCTTCTACTCCTCTGTTACTGTTTAGAGCCATCTCTCTGATTTTCTTCTTCAATTTGTGGTAGGCTCGTTCAATTTCAATGTGAAATGGCTGATAGTCTGTAAGGCGGCTCATGGTCATACACCAAAAAATATATATAAATAAAAAAACACAAGTAAAACAAAAACAATAAAACTCTATTGCAATCTCTGGCAACGGCGCTAAAAACTTGTTGACTCGCGTGAGTGTTGGCAAAAGGGGTAGAGATTGTATTGGAAGTGTAGTAAAAACAGTGTCAAAGATTGAGTCTTTTGCTTGCAAGTATACACGGTCGACAAGTAATACAACAGTAAGCTGAGTATCGAAACCACAAGGATTGGTCAGAGTTTAATTTCTTTCAATGTTTACTTGTTGAGGAAAAAGTTGATTTGTTTTGAAAGTGGTTTTGAAAATCGTTTAAAAGAAAAGAAATGAAAATAAAACAACATTGTCAAGGAGAGTGTCAAATGAATGATGAGCGTTAGCAAAGGATGCTTAGTTTTCACGCTATTCGTGCCATGCCAGCTTCTAATAATAGCATGCCTTGGCATTGTTTGTCGAGCATATTCAAATTTGCAAAGCCTTTCTCGATGGTCATTGCCCTAAATTGATTGAGTAAAAACCCCTATATCTCTATAGTGAATGTTTTTTAGAAACCAATTGATTAAGATCCAATCAATATGATGGGTGTCGAATCCATAAAATAATACCTACTTGTTCCTTGGATTTGTAGTAGGGCAAGTAGGGCCGATCCCACAGAGAGCGGTTAAGAGATTAAGTTCACAAGTAAAAAGGGGGTTTGTGTTTGATTTAAGGAAAGCAATTTAAGTAAAGAAGAATTCAATATAAATTAGAACTTTAGTCAAGGTAGAACTCAGAATATTAAATCAAAAACTTAGATAATAGATTTCACAAAAGATAAATCATCATCAATCTCAAATAGCTTGGTTTCAAGTTAGATGATAACCCACAAATAACTTAAATCTCTTCTTTGATAGAAAGTAATTTAATAACCCATAAATTACTAACTCTTATTATCAAGGTTAAAATTCATTAGATAACCCACTAAGAATTATAACGTATCAAATAGCATTAAGAGCCATAGAGACTCAAACACATATTCTTACTAAGAACTAACTCGTTAACTTATTAAGGACATGAATTCATACCTTTGAAAATCTAACCCGAATTTCCTTACCACTTGCGTCAATAACCCATGACTTGGTTGCATGTATACGTATAACCCAACATACACGTGATGATGAAGCACGAAAGATATGAAGATACTTGAATAAAGATGAAGATAATTTGGGAACAAGAAATCTCACTAAAAACTTGAAATAATATCCTTGTAACTACACTTGACTAGAAAGAGGGGTTTAGCCACTCATGGTGGTCGACGGTTACAAGAGAAAGGATAGGGTTTTGGCTACTTGGAGATTATTTTCCCTTCTCCTTATGATCTCTATTTATAGTGAAGAATAAGGAGAATATATTACATTAAATAAAACAACCCTAAAATACTCTAATTATTGTAAAAGTAGAAGTCCACTTGTAGTAGGATTGTTTGTCCTCCAAGTCAAAAAGTTTTTCATGCTCCGTGGTCACGCCTTATTCCATGAACGCTACTGGTTTTGCGCGAAGGATTTTCCATAAATGCCAAAAAGGTGCTAAAACTCGTCTTTTACGTATAAAATGTCATTAAGGCCTAAAAACACCTGCAAAACCAAATAGGAACTAAATCAAGGGTTTTAAGATAGATTAATGTGCTAAAACATAGGATTTAATATATGAAAAATATGCAAATTAATGACTTATCATATACCCCACACTTAGATTATGCTTGTCCTCAAGCATATTGAAATTGAAGATCTAGGGTCCCTTTGGTAACGAAGAAAGGAAAAGGGAAGTAATAAATCATGATTGCAAATTAGCACAAGCAAATAATATCCTAATTAATTATCATGAATTCAAACATGGAATAAAATCAAACACCATCTGAAAGGATTCACTCAATATCGCTCAAAGTGGTTAAGGGACAACAACTCTCAAGTCAAAGCATGAAAAGATACTTACCATAGGCTTGAAAATATATCACATCACCACCACTTAGCTAGGATGATTCACAAGATAAAAAGGTCTTTTAAATGGGTTGTAACGAGGCTTAGGACAAGGCATGATGAGAATGACTTTTTGGTTCTTTGAATCGAAGAACTTAACACTTTTTTTCTCTTATGTATCAAGCATTTTTCACAAATTTAAATTTTTTTAGAGAAACAAGGATTCAATCTTTTTCACACTTTTTGCCTTTTCTTTTCTTTTCTTTTTGAACAAGACAATTTTCTCTTTGATTTTTATTTTCCTTGTTTTCAAGATTTTATCCCTTTCCTTTTCTTTTTGCTTGATTTTTCTCTTTTTCGAGTAAGGAAAGTGTGTAGTTCTCCAAATTCGGGTGCAAATTGGGGAAATCAACAAAAAAATAATTAGGCTTGTAATGTGGTTAATTTCCAAACAAAAGGCTTAGGCTCAAAAGTGGTGCTCTAATGGTCATAATTACCAAGGTAGGCTTTTTTTGCTTAAAGTTCATACCTAAGTGCCTTAATCATCTCAAGTAATTCAATCCTACAATGTGGTCTCGACATGCATAATATCACAAGTTCTAGAAGTAATCTAATCATGCTTGACAACCACTCAATGAAGAAAAATATAAAGCACAAAAGATATATGCTTATTAAGGCTCAAATCTCACAAAGTGGTTTGTTGTGTCCGATTTTATCCATCCAACTATCAAATCAATTATTACGAGAAATGATTTGCAAGTCTAACAAGATCTTACCAATCCTATTTTACTTCACATATAAATCTCTTCTTTACCTAGGGATCTAATTTTCTCAAAAATCTCAACATGTTAAGTTCAAGAAAAAATTTCATGTGAAAGTAATATTCAACGTCATCTAGAAGCATGGAATTTCACACAACCATATCCCATGGTTTTAAAACAAATTCAGCACATCAAATTAACCCTCCCCCCACACTTAAACCTAACATTGTCCCCAATGTTACCTAACTTACATGTAGAAAATAAAAGAAAGCATTTAAAAAGTGAAGGGAGAAGAGTGATCCCTTATGCAGCATGCGTTGGTTTAGGGGGTGTAGGGGTGTGGTGGGTCAAACTCCTCTTACTCGATGAATGCCCTTTGGTTCGCCTTGAATCTTAATATTTGATATTCCAAGCGAGCAAGTCGCTGCTCGTTGGTCATGGCTTGTGAAGAGGAGGCTTTTTCTGTTGTTCCATAAGTCAACTTCATGATTAGATTCCCGTTTGCATCCTTATCGAGCATCTTCATGGTTTTTAAGCAATTGATGTCGATTGGTTCCACTTGTATCACAACCTGCAAGTTAGTATTTGCGGCAAGCAAGTTGTCTTTGAAAGCTAAATGACAAATATAAAAACAAAGGATCAATGGTTTACTCTTCCAATTTTCTACGGTGGCAAGTTGTTGTGCAAACCAATAGTCGAGATTTACTTTTCTCCCTTTTACCATGCACAAAAGGAAGAAAAATTTGGCTTTGTTCAATATGTTTTCCGAGTGCACTCTACCGGAGAAAGAGTATGCTAGGAATTGGTGGATCTATTTTAGCGCCAGATCTTTGAGTTCATAATCTTTCGAGTGGCTCGGGTTGTACCTTGACGTACTCGTCGACCATCCTTTGAAGATGTTTGCGGGCTCGAAATCTGCACTATAGTCACACAAGCTAGATGCATAGTCATTAGATAGTGCATAATCGTTAGTAATAAAGCTCATGGCAAGATTAAATCCTGTAATGGATAAAGAAAATTGTTTTTTCATCAAACGAAATCTAATAACATTAGAAGCATTGAAATCAACATCTCCTTCATCCTTAAACTCAAAGGTAGCATAAAATTCCCACAACAATTCGGCATAAATCGAAAAGGTAATAGTCATGTAGTTCATCCAACCAATTGCATGAAAGTAGTTTCTTACTTTCTCTAACAATCCAAGTGTAGAAAGAGTTTCAAGATGAATGTACTTACAACCTTGGATTGTTCTCCTTTGTATTTCGACTAACCTTTTCTTGTGTTTTGAAAAGGTTAAGGTGAGGTTGTCGGCATGGGAGCTTCGATTGGAGGAGGCGGCACACGGTGGCGGTTGCGGATGCGTGAGGAGGAGGCGCAAACCGGTGGCTACTCAGGATGCTCTTTGATCGGCAGCGGCGGCTGTTGGTGGAGGACTCGTCCTTCATCCCTCCTTGCTAGACTCTTTGTTCTTGGCATTCTTGAATGATTTCTTGGAGAGAATTCCTTTGGTGTGTTCAAAATCCTTGAGAAAAGAGAAATAGAAAACCTTTTTTTCTTGTAGGACAAGAACTAAGGTGAAGTTGTGAAAGATAATAGTAGATGAAAAAGTCAATGGGGATTTCTTTTTTAAAAAGAATTTCAAAATCTTGGATAAGAAGAAAGGTAAAAGATGGAAAGTTTTGATTGGATTGAAAGATTTAAAGTTGATATGCTTTTAATAAAAGTAAATATTTCCCTTCATAAATCCAAACTTTTCGGTTTACTCCTTGTTAAAGGAGGAGCCAGATTTTTTTTACCTATTTTAACTTTTCCACCGGTGGTAAATTTTCCTCCAAAAATTTTCATGAAATTTTCAAAGTGTGAGCACGCTTTATTTTCAGAGTGTTTTTGCCTGGAGCTTTTTCTTAAGGCGTGACCACGTCTTATTTCCTGAGTGCTACCCATGTACCTAAAAATAAAGAAAAACATAAAAATTCATAAAAACAAAATTATTGATGAAAATAAAACAAGATGAAATAAACTAAAATAAACTAGGAATAAAATCATGGGTTGTCTCCCAAGAAGCGCCTTTCTTTAACGTCTTTGGCTAGATGTAACTCCTTTTATTTCTCATGTGGTGGCTAGAAGATGTTCGTCAGGTGGTTTGTCTTTGATTGATTTAGGCACTTCTTCTTTCCACTATAGATCCCATGAAGGTTTGTTGGGAGGCTTGGCATCGATTGGATGGATTCCTGGATCCTAATTGATTTTTTTTTGGATGGATGGAAAGTGTCCTTTTCGTTGCCGTTTAACTTCCTCTCGACTTTGCAAAACATCTCAGGAATCTCTTTTTCTTGATCTTCTTTCTTTGTTTTTGAGAACCATTAAGGGAAGAGAGGTTGGACCATGATTGGTTGAATCGCCTTTTGTGCATCGGCTAGACTCTTTGCAGGTTCAAGAGTTTGCCAAATTTGTAACAATGTGCTCACACTCTTTTCTTCCTTTGTTGAATCCGCAATGGGTGTAGGAGATGGTTCGTTCGTGCTCGTATCTTTTGTTGCATCCGCAATGTGCTCGGGATGTTCCTGCAAATTCTTGCCACTTCTCAATGTAATATCACTTACATTTTGTATCAGATACATAATAAATTCATAAGGCAACTTACCTTATGACTCAGATTGACTAATAGATGAGGAAATTTAACTTACTTGAGTCTCGAGGTTTTTGATGCTTGCCCTTGTTTCTTTTTGGAATTGTTCGAGGTTGTGGGCAAGTTTGTACATAATATCGTCTAATGGGGGCTTTGTTGAAGCTGGCAGTCGGGCTTCGTGAAAGGCACTTTGCTGAGGTTGTTGGCCATAGAATCCTTCAAAGGCGTTGTGTAGAGCGTTTAGGTGTTCTCTATTTATGAGCGCAAGTGCACACTCCTGTCAAGTTATAGTATAAAAGATAGCATCTTCCACAGGGATTGGACAGCTTAACTCTAATTTTAATTCCTGCACAAGGGAAATTTAAATGCACAAATAAATTTAGTTTGTAAAAGAATTGAAAGTGAATAAAACACAAGTAAATAATAGAGAAAAGATCATATTGATAGGCTGGGTCAGATTATGCTGCTTCCTAGTGTGAAACTGCGTTGAATAGGTTAAGTTGCTTTGTGCTGCCAAAATTTGTTGCCTCGGCGGGGGATGGCAGATAGGTTGCTTGGATGCTTTCGCTGCCTCGGTAGTGGAACGGACATGTGTCTCGGCGGCAAACTCAGAAAACCTTCAAGGCTCGGCATAACGCTTCGAAAGTTATCCCGCTTATGTCTAAGTCATAATGTTGTTGTTGTCCACTGCAGATAATACCAGTCGCGGAGTGAATCTTGCAAAGACCGCAATGTTGGTTCATTCTCTTTTAGCCGCCTTAAACCCTAACCTATGCCTAGGCTGGATTGATCAACACTTGTTTAGAGTGAGGAACGTACTTACTTCTTTCGTGAGTTCGACTCTCTCGATACCGAACAAATGGATAGTTAACAACTAAACTTTCGAACTTAATTGAAAACTATGAAGAACATGGAATAAGCAAACCTTGAAAGCTTTATTGCAAAAACAGACTTAATACCTAAACAATCATTCTCACACTAGTTTACAACATAACCCAAACCCAAAAGAGAATTTAGAACATAATGGCGGCAAGAAAAGCTAAAATATGCCTAAGAAAAACCTAAGTTGTCTTGAATTACAAAATACATTGAGTATATATAGGCATTAGCTAGGTCAAGTCCTCCTTGGAGTAGAAGTCTTCAAAGTAGCTTTTGCATTAAATGCAACCTTTAATTCTGGCTTCTTTGAGTTGAATGTGGACTCCTTCACGTTGCCTTGCTCCGTAAGTTATCTCTAATTCCTCCTTCGGTGGCTCTTTCTGCTGCTACATGCATCAGAAAATTGAGTGGATGGCCTCTTTAGAATCAGGATTTTCTGCTCTATAGATCGCACTCCAGTTCTCCAATTCCTTAGCTCGCTGCCCTGGGCGGCAGGTATGGCGGCGGCAGCTACTCGGCAGCGGTTGTCTCTGTCTAGAATTGCATCAGTACAACTCTTTGGTCTGTTGCCTCAGCATCATGTCCTCGGCTCCTCTCTTCTTATGCCAGCTTCTAGTACCTGAAACTAAACTAAAGTAAAACAATATCTTTTCCTTACTAAATAAAAGATAATCAATAAAAAGCATGGCCAAGTAAAGAATACTGTAACATACAATTATGCCTAAAATGTACTTAAAAACAACAATAATATGAGATGAAATTTGCACAAAATATAGAACTTATGGACACTTTACACACCCCCAAACTCGAACTATTGCTTTTTCTCAAGCAATACAAACCTAGACATACTTGCCCTTTAAACTAATCAGAAAGAAAAGCCTATCTTAAACTTGATTTAACACCTCAAGGCCGTGGCACCTACATTATATTAGTCAGAGGAGAAGAGCATAAATTACCTCAGAATTAAACTATAATGCCAGTGTAGTGTGTGCAGAAACTGTGTACGGGCTGAATATGAAGAACATTCTAAGTAAACAAAGATGTTGTCATGGTATATAAGGTTGTTGCCGAGGCAGCATAAGTAAGCACATTTATTAATCATGGCAATAAGGGCTTCATCTTATCACAACTACTCTTTAGGTCTGAAATTAAGATAGGAGAAAACTACAAAACCCCGAACCCATTAAGCAGAGTCATCCCGTGAAGGCTTTCATTTACTCATGCTAATTTGTCCATCACTTCAAGGGTTTTCAGATTCATGGACTTTGATAGCAGCGGAGTGTCCTTGCACATTATTCTTCCTAGAGCCGGTTTCAGGAACCTCTAGGGAAAACGGCATAAAAATTTCTTTCCTGTCGTGGCAGTGCTTCTTTTTCTGTTTGTTGCATGCCGCGACAGCTTCCTGTAACCAATGTTAGAATTTTTCAAATAATTCAAACAGGCAATGTTTACCAAAAATTCTAACAAATTTAGCAAGTAACAGCAATGTTTTTAATTTTTGGCATTAATAGAAAAATTCTAAGTTTTCTTCATGTTTTCCCTAAATTTAAAGTCTTTTTAACTTGTGCGAAAATTTAAAGTCGACTATCCTACAATAGCCACAAGTTCTAACAAAATGAGTGCTAACCCCCCCCCAAACTCGAGATGGGCATTGCCCTCAATGCACAAAAATACAAAAGAAAACATATACAGAAAGATAAATACAATTATGAGAATAAAAAACATAAAAATAAACAATTAAATAAAGAATAGAAAAGAAGAAAAACTCTAGAAGTTGGTTGAGGGCTTAGAGGAGGCTTGGGTCTTTGCGGCAGAGGAGGAAGATGAAGACTGAATGACAAGGCGACGGCCGGCAGATGTCCGAGCGGCTGACTTGGCGGGTGATACTTTAGCTATCCACAGCGGCTGGACTCTCTTAGGAGTGGGGTGAGGTGCTTCACTCTTTTCCGTTTTGGATTCTGACTCCTCGTCCTCTGACACGGTGGAGATGATGTGTTGCTTCCTCTTCCTTGTTGTCTCCTCCGTTGGTTCTGCTGGAGGGTCTGTTGCCATTGGGGTTGCTGCTGCTGCCGGCTGTTGTTCAACCTCATTGGATGTGGAGGTGTTTGCCGTTGTTTTTTTCTGTGTAGGTTGGGGAAAGATGTTGTTGATGCCTCTCGGGAGTGTCTGCCACCGTGTTAGAAGCGGAGATGGCAGAGTATGATGGGTAGTGCGTCAGAGACGGCATTTGTCAGCGTGGTGGGCAGTTGCTTCTGATGGTGTGCCTTCTCTGGGTGCTGCGACGGTGGCTAGGTCGGCGAGAAAGGTTGGCAGCGTGGGGCCGTCATTTGGAAACTTCTGAAGAAGATATTCCACAAAGGCATCTTGGACCTCTCCCACGTACTTCATGAAGGTCAATTGTTGTTGCTCTATTCTTTTGTTGTTGTCAATGAGAGTGCGCAGCATAGCAATGACTTCATTGGTCTGGGCAGCTTCAGTACTGCCTAGGGCGGCTGATGTGGCTGGATCGGCAACGGAGGGCTGGCTGGGAGTGATGAGATATGTCTCTTGGGCCTGAATCATCTGCAGACGGACTTTTCTGGTCCAACCCTCCTTGGCAGCTGTCATCTCATTGTTGGGATCTGAGGGCACATTGAAGTTGGCACATAAGCCGGTGATGAGAGACGGGAAGTACAGCCGGCCCTTTGATTTCCGGAAATAGTTGTGGATCTCCTTGGAAATGATCTCCCCAACGTTGATGGTCCGGTTCACCATGATGTTGTGGATGAGGGCCAGACGCGGCCTGTCTACGGTGGAGTTGTGGGAGGTGGGCAGTAGACGCCTTTTGATGAAGGTGTTCCAAAGCATTGGCTCGGGCAGCAGTCAGCAGCGTTGGATTGAGCCGCCATGTTTTCCTGCCCACCATGGCATGTTGGGCTCGCACAGCTGGGATTTGATTCTATCGTAGTCAGAAGCCATCAGTGACTGCCTCCATTCCTCATGAGGGTTGTCTTCCATCTCGAGCCCATAGAAACTGTTGATTACGGCCACATTGAGCTTGATAGGTTCCCCTCGGACGTATACAAATGGCAGCTCGGGGCGGGGCAGTGGGCATAAAATTCTCGGACCATTGTGATGTTGGCTATCTTTGGTTGTCATGCAAACATCTCCCACCCTTTGTTGTGGATTGTTTCGAATAAGGCGGGCTCGAGGCCGAGGTCCCATGTCTGCTTTGAGTAGTGGAACCCTTGTTATTCCCATATGGCTTGTTTTATGAACTAGGTCTTGTACCACTTTTCATCTGCCTTGGAGCAAAAACGTTGGAAGGTAGGTTTGGATTGGGATGCGGATGCCCTGTGTGAGACAGTTTGTTGTAATCTGAAACTTAAAAAGAAAATTATGAGAAAAGAGCAGTGGATTCAAGAAGAGTTTAACAAGGAGATGAAAGTAAAGTGAATGAATGAGAGGAGTGGGGTTGAAATAGATGCTGTCGAGAGTTGCCGTGGCGGCATTAAATGTCCAACGGGCAAGTTGTCTTGTGCACATGACGGGATTTCTGTCTGTTACTCTTGTAGCCGTTGGCAGCTAGCCATTAGCGAGTAACTAGCTATTACGTGATTTTTGCGCTGGGCCACCTTTTGTTGTCTTGGCGCGATGGTTGGTGGGCTCCTTGTTGGGCCTTCTTCTTGGTCCGACTCTTTTATTTCTAAAGCCTGAAATAAAAATAATTAATTAAATAATAAAATAAATTCTAAAAAATAAAAATATGGATAATAAATTTAACTAATCCTAAAAGAAAGAAAATAAATTGTGATAAATCAAATTCTATTCCTAAAACATAAAAATAAAGAGAAAAGAAATTAAATTAATTAAGTTATGTTGGGAGTGCATTTGGGTGCATCTACCAGACATAACCACTTTCTAAGGTGGTGTTTCTTGTCTTTCCCTCCTAGGGGTCCTCCTGTTCTGTAAGGTGGTGTGTTGTTGGGTCTTTCAACCTGCCTTTAGGTCTACCGTGACAGCTGCTGCCTTGCCTTGTCTCAGTGCTGATTTTGGAGACCTGAGCGTCTGGGCATCCTTCTTGTTCCTTTACTGAGGGTTGTAACACATTCAGCTTTATGATTTGATTGTCTATCCTCATAATCATCTCCCCATGTTCCACATCGATTAGTGTTCTGCATGTGGCCAAGAATGGTTGCCCAAGGATGATAGGGGCATTTTCATCGGCCTCATAGTCTAAGATGAGGAAGTCTACTGGAAAAATAAGGATGCCCACTCGAACTAAGATGTCTTCGATCTTACCCTCCGGTTGTACAAATGAGTGATCAGCAAGTTTCAACATAATGGAGGTAGGTTTAGCTTGCCCAATACCTAGCTTGTCGAAAACTGCCTTAGGCATCAAGTTGATGATGGCTCCTAAGTCGCACAGGGCTTTTGTTGCATGGTTGCTACCGATTATGCATGGAATAACAAAGCTCCTCGGATCTGTCTGCTTTGGCGGCAACTTGTTGTGCATCCTAGCCATACACTCCTCTGCCACTGCAACTATTTCAAAGTCCCCAATTATTTTCCTTTTGGAAACCATGTCCCTTAGATATTTTGCATAGTTGGGCATGTTCTGGATGGCTTCAATGAGAGGGATATTTATGTGCACTTGTTTCAGAATATCTAGGAATTTCCTGAACTGGTGCTCCTGCTTTTATTGCTTAAGCCTTTGGGGGAAAGGTGCCGGCAGGCGGATGTCCTCCATATGCTCCTTGCATGGGAACTTTATCTGTGGATGATCATTTGCCTCAGGGCTGCTGTCAGTCTCATCTGTCGGGGCGGCTGGTGTTGATGCTACCACAGCAGGTAGTTCTTTTTGTGCTGGCTGTTCATCGGCTGGATTTTCCATTCTGGGTTCATCCAATTGTTTCCCACTTCTGGTTGATATGGCTTTGCACTGCTCATATGTGGATTTAAGAATGACTTCAAACTTATCTTTGTTGTGTTTTATGTTTAGTTGTTAATAATTCAAACATCCTGGCATTGTTCGTTTATCTAGCATGTTTTATTGTTTTCTAATTGTCTTGCCAAGCGAGAGCTGGCATTACTGTTTTTAAATACTTTTCAAAGCAAGAGATGGCATTGTTGGCCTATTGCTCCTCAATATCTTAACAGACTTGGGTGGCAACTATCAGTTGCTGGATACTAAGGCGAGATGCTTCGAGAGAAGATGTTCAAGTAGATGAACTTACTTCGGGAGTGAGTCTACCCCTTAGGAGTATAGATTGGGATTTAATCAAATTGATTTATAAAAAAACATCGTTATAGAGATATATGAGTTTTTGCATGGTTAATTTCGGGGATTGCCATCGAGAGAGGCAATGCCAACTTTGAATCTGCTCGGCAATCAATGCCAAGGCAAGACATTATTACTAGTCGGCATTACTAGCATGAAATTCAGACATTCTTTGCCAAAACTCTGTTATCATTCTTGCACCCATTGTTTGCCAGACTGTTATCAATTCTTCATCGTAATCTTTACTTTACTTTAGCTTATTTTACTTCTAGTCTCTTACTTCATTCGTTGCCTAAATCTATTACAATCATCTTTTATCTTCTAGTTCACAAGTAATAATCAT
Organism: Hibiscus tridactylites; assembly: GCA_958450335.1. Taxonomy (NCBI): domain Eukaryota; kingdom Viridiplantae; phylum Streptophyta; class Magnoliopsida; order Malvales; family Malvaceae; genus Hibiscus; species Hibiscus tridactylites. Next base: position 53,232,295 of record OY288281.1, read on the forward strand.
GGCAATTAATTCTTGGGCAATCCACGTGGAGACGATACTCAACTCACTACTATATTACTTGCTGACCGTGTATACTTGCACGTAAAAGATGTATTCTTGGGATTGTTTTTACTTGCATATTTACACTGAATACTTAATCTTTTGCCATGCAATATTACATCAACATCATCAAAGAGAAAGATGACGAAGAGAGATAGACTCTCAAGCTTGGCTCCATCCTTAGTTCTATGGATGTCAAAAAAAGGTAACAAGAAGAAGAGGTTGATGTTTGTAGACATCACGGTAGTTGGCTAGAAGATGAGCGCACTAGTTGACATCGGTGCCTCTGAGTTGTTCATGTCCGAACAAGAAGCAAAGAGACTTGGCCTTTGTGTTGAGAAGGCAAGTGGGTTTATTAAAACTGTTAATTCTAAAGAAGCTCTGATTGCAGGGCTAGCAAAAGGAGTCAAGCTCGACATTGGAGGTTGGACTGGTAAGGAAGCCATCAAGGTAATCCCACTTGATGACTTTGAATTTGTTATTGGGCTTAGTTTCCTTGACCGGATTAATGTGTTTCATGTCCCTTTTGCCGACCGTTTATGCATACTTGACCCGGAGCACCAGTGTATTGTTCTGGTGAACCGATAGGTCGGAGTTGGGGCCAAGATACTTCAACAATTTAGTTTACTAAGGGGTGCGCAAGGAGGAACCCACCTATCTATCAGGATTGGTGGATGATGAGCCTACCATGATTGATGAGGTCCCAGGTAAGGTGGGACAGTTATTGGCAGAATTTTGAGATGTGATGCATGTCGAGTTGCCAAAGAATATGTCGTCGAAGAGGGAGGTAGACCAAAGAATTGACCTTGTGCCGAATGCAGAGCCACAAGCCAAGGCCCCTTACCGAATGGCTCTACTCAAGTTAAAGGAGTTGCGCAGACAATTGAAGGAACCCCTAGAAGCAGGGTATATCCGACCATCTAAGGTACCCTACGGTGCTCTGGTGTTGTTTCAGAAGAAGCATGATGGATCGCTTCGAATGTGCATTGATTATCAGGCTTTGAACAAGCTCACAATGAAGAACAAGTACCTGATCCAGCTGATTGCAGATTTGTTCGACCAGCTTGGTTGTGCAAGGTGGTTCACCAAGTTGGATTTTTGGTCTGAACATTACCAAGTTAGAATTGTTGCAGTGGATGAACCGAAGACTGTTTGTGTGACACGCTACGGTTTATATGAGTTCTTGTTGATGCCTTTTGGCCTTACAAATGCTCCCGCCACTTTTTGCATTCTTATGAACAAGGTACTACAACCCTTTCTTGATCAGTTCGTTGTAGTTTACCTTGATGACATTGTGATATATAGCAAGACTCTTGTGGAGCATGTTGAGCACTTGAGGTAAGTGTTTGAAGTCTTGCGACAGAACGAGCTCTATGTCAAGGAAGAAAAGTGCTTGTTTGCCCAGTAGGAGGTTCTTTTCCCAGGCCATATCGTTAGAGGTGGCAAAATCTGAATGGATGGAGCCAAAGTTTAAGCAATTGATGGGTGGAAGCCACAGACCAAGTGACTGAGCTGCGTTCGTTTCTTGGGTTGGCCAACTATTACCGGAGGTTCGTTAAGGGCTACTCCAAGATAGTCGCACCCTTGACCAAATTATTGAAGAAGGACAAGGCATGGGATTGAAGTATTGATTTTCAGAATGCATTTGAAGAACAAAAGAAATCCATGGTGAGTGAACTAGTGTTGGTGTTGCTAGATCACACCAAGCCATTTGAAGTCTACACCGATGCATCCGATGTTGCCATTGGTAGGGTCTTTATGCAAGAAGGACACTTGGTTACCTTTGAAAGACGGAAGCTCAATGAGACCGAGAAGAAGTACACGGTTCATGACAAAGAAATGACCGCGGTAGTGCACTGTTTGCGCACTTGGCGACACCACATACTTGGGTCCAGGTTTGTGGTATTTATAGATAATGTTGCTAATGGTTACTTTCTTACCCAGAAGATGCTTTCTCCTAAGCAGGTCCGTTGGCAGGAATTCCTTGTAGAGTTTGATTTTTCCTTGGAGTACAAGCCAGGAAAGATGAATTACATTGCCAATGCCTTAAACCAAAGGTACAACATAGAGACAGTTAGCATGCCCGTAGGAAGCTTGCTAGAGCACATTAAGGAGGGGTTGGCCCATGACCCAACTGCCAAAATGTTGATTAATCATTCCAATGAGGGAAAACCATGAAGTTTAGTCTCGAATAGGACTTATTGTATGCTCGAGGAAATCGTCTTTATGTGCCTCAGTTTGGAGAGTTGCGCAAGGGGATCATAAGGGAGTGTCATGATTCAAAGTGGGTCGGACATCCAGAGATTACTCGGACGATGGCCTTGATTGTCGAGCACTATTATTGGCCAAAAATGAGGATAGACATTGAAGTCTATATGAAGACTTGCCTTGTATGCCAACAAGACAAGATTGAGATGAAGAAGCCAGCAGGACTGTTGCAGCCTGTTGAGTGTGTAAAAGTTCTATTATTTACACCCTTTTAACCCATATTTCTGCTGCATTCAAGCATCATTGCATTGCATTTAGGTTAGTTTTCAATAAAACATCACAATTATATAAAAGGCACGGATTCTACTGAAAGATGGCTATTTTTGCAGGTATCTGTCACAGTAGACGTTGAAGGCAGGCGCAGGGCAGATAAGCAGGGAAGCTGAACTGGACAAGCAGCCGAAGAAGACGAACCTGTCATGGACCTGTCGTGACAGCATGGTGACAGCAGACTTATGAAGAGGAAAAGTAAAGTGGACCTCGATAGACAGAGAAAAATCTGCTCGTCTGTCGTGTGAAAGCCAAATATTTTTCCAAGCCCCGGATCGAAAGATATGTCAAGCCAAAGCTCACGGAGAGGAAATTCCCACAAAATAAGGATGCGGCTGGAAAATAGGAGACTTTAGAGATTTAGTCTTTATTAGAATCTTACTTTTAATTAAAGTTGTAATCCTTGTTACCTAAGATAACTTGAGCCCAAAGCTTATATAAGGGCATAGATTTAACCTAGGGCATAACCGAATACCCCACAACCGAAACCTAAACCCTGTCGTTTACCTGTCACCGACATGTTCTAAATTCCCCCTAGGGCTACGGGTTGTTTTGTAAAGTAGTTGCAAGGGTTGCTTTGTTTTAGGATTTTTTTCAAGTTCAATAAAATAAACTTCAAGTTCTTTTATCTTGGTTTTAATATCTTGCAAGAGCATCGGGAGAGCATTGTGAGGTTATCCATTTACTTAGCATCGGGAGAGTTAAGTATACGAAAGAGATAAGAGCGCGTTCTCTAGTTTATAGTTGAACCATCTCGTGCCTAGGGATAGGGCGAGGTTAAGTGGCTAAGGAAGAATTCATACACATCGGTGTTCATCCTTCGATTCACGCCGGGAGGTATCATCAAAGACGTGATCATCGACAGACTTGTGCCTAGGGATAGGGCAAGGCAGATCTGGGATTCTTGCCAAGCTTGAAGTACGGAGTTAGTGTTTGCTGCCGCGACAGCTAACGGACAGACGCCGCGACAGGTGCTGTCGGCGACGGGTGCGACGACAGAACTGGAGATCCTAAGCAATTCAATACCTGCACTACTGAACAATTCAATACCAGCCCATTCTCTCTATCTTGATATCTCAATTCCTTTATTTGCGTGTTTACATTATTATTCGTGACAACTTCTCATAATTATTTCCTTTATTTCGTGCAGTGAATTTAGGTGAAGCTATTAGCCCAATCCCTGTGGAGACGATATCTGATACTTCGTATCACTTTACTACTTGCGTCGTGTATACTTGCACTATAATTGCGATAGACTATTTTACACGCAACAAGTTTTTGGCGCCGTTGCCGGGGATTGGCAACATAACTACACCTTTCTTTCCTTGCACTTTTTGTTTTTATTTTCGTTTTTTGTTTTTATTTAAACTTTCTTTAATTTTTCTTTTGCGTTTTAAACTCTTGCTTTTCACAAGGTTTTCCTGTTTATGCGCAGATCGAAAAGAGGTGAAGATCCTGAGTATAAATTAGATCCGGAGATCGAACATTCCTTTAATCTTAAGAAACAGATTCGCCACCTCTTAGACCGGAACAAATACCTTGAGAAACAGCTAGAGCAGATGGCCCGTAATCAGCCTGTTGGTGATGGTGTACCGCCTGTCGGTGACCCGCCCGCGGCAGGTGGACGACGGTCATGTCGTGACTACATGCTGAATGATCATGTAGAACTGGAGACCACGCTGCCGGATATTGATGTTGACAATTTCGAGCTTAAACCTGTCATGTTTAGTATGATCAACAACGCCGGGCAGTTTAGTGGTTCTGCGACAGAAGATGCTAGGGAGCATCTCAAAACGTTCCAGGAGATTTGTGGTTCGTTTAGACTGCCAGGAGTTAGTCCGGAGATACTGAGGCTTCGGTTATTTCCCCATTCATTGAGGGACAGAGCTAAAACTTGGTGGAATAAACTTATACCGGGCTCTATTATGACTTGGGCAGATTTAACTCGTGAATTTTTGTCTCGTTTTAATCCTTCTCATTTAGCTGAGCGATTACGTAATGAAATTGCTACTTTTCAACAGGAAGATGACGAGCCGATGCACGAGGCCTGGGACAGATTTACAACTCTTCTTCGAAACTGCCCAATGCATGGATTCCCCGTCTGGAATCAGGTAACTAAGTTTTATAATGCTGCTAACCTACAAACTCGCATTCGAATTGATTCTGCAACGAATGGACTATTATTGGATAAAGATCCGGACGAGGCCCTGCAAGTTTTGAAACATCTGGCTAAGAATGAGGAGCAGTTTCCAACCGCAAGAAGAGGGGGTAAACGGGTACTTGCTGTCAAGGACTATGAGGCTGACAGCACTATGAAATCGCAGGTAGCATTCCTTACTAAAGCAATGAAAAAGTTATTGAATGATGATGAATTACAAGGATTTGTTGTTGAGGAAGTTTGTGCTACTTGTGAGGGAAATCATAGTATGGATGAGTGCCCAATAAATATAGAAGAGGGAAAATATGTTGGAAATTACAAGCCGAACTATAATTCCAACAACTATAATCCCAATTGGAGGAAGGATCCCAAATTCTCCTGGAGTAACCCCAACAACGCCCTGAACCCACAAGCGCATAATCAGAATCAGGGGGTCCTAGATTGTTGACGCGACAGCATCTGCCGCAGAACCTGCCGCCTCAGCAGCAACAGCAGCCACCACCTGCCACGAGTAGTATATTGGAGCAGACTCTGGCCACCTTTATGTCTCAGACGGGTACGTATATGGAGAATATTAATCAGTTTGTCAAGAAGACGGAAAACTTTATGGATGAAACCAAGATGAGAATGACAAATCATGAGGCTACCTTGAAATCTCTAGAGACACAAATGGGTCAGGTGTCGCAGCATATTAAGCCACGGCAGAATGGAGGATTCCCTAGCAATACTGAAAATGCTAGACCGCCCCCACATGAGCAATGTAAGGCGATTACTACTAGGAGTGGGAAAAAGTTACCAGGGCCGGAAAAAGAAGCTGAAACAGAAAAGGAACCTGCCTTGGATAAACCTGCCGAGGAAGCTGCCCCGACAGGTGATAAACAGACTGCTGTCGATGAGCCTGTCACGACAGCAGAAGCGACAGAGGAGAAAAAAGAAGATTATCATCCTCAGATTCGCATGCAGTGGGAAGGACGCATTGCTGATTATCGTCCTCCACCACCTTTTCCGCAACGGATACAGCAAGCTAAGCATGAATCTCAACTTAAAAAGATTTATGATATTTTTAAACAGGTTCATATCAATATTCCGTTGTTAGATGATGTTAGGGAGATGCCCGGTTATGCTAAATTTCTCAAGGATGTTATGTCGAAAAAATCTAAACTTGGGGAATTTGAAACGGTAAGGATGCAAGAAGGTTGCATGAGTATTCTTCATCGGTAGCCACCCCAGAAAAAGAAGGATCCGGGGAGCTTCATCATACCTTGTGTAATCGGCGACAGATTTGTGGGTAAGGCATTATGTGATCTTGGTGCTAGTGTTAATCTAATGCCCAAATCTGTTTTTCAGAAATTAGGTATTGGCAAAGCGCGGCCCACGACAGTTACCCTACAGCTAGCCGACCGCTCTTACGTTCACCCCGAGGGAAAATTTGAAGATATTTTGGTAAGAGTGGATAAGCTTATATTTCCTGCTGACTTTTTTATTTTAGATTGTGAGGCAGATGAGAACGCACCAGTCATCCTTGGGCGACCCTTCTTAGCCACGGGCAGATCATTGATTGATGTGGAGAAAGGAGAACTCAACATGCGCGTGAACGATCAAGAAATTAAGTTGAATGTTCTCCAAGCAATGAAACATGCTGATGTGGATGAGGAATGCAAGGCCATCATTGAGGTGACCTTTGATCAACCCTGCATCAGGTCGGGCTGCCGTGATATAAAATTTGGTCACTGCTGCAACAGCCATCTACAGACTTGTCACGACAGAAATGACGACAGCACCGACGACAGCGACTCCTATGAATCCGATACATCTGATACTGAAGGTCATGAGGAGGTAGACTGGTTAGACTATCGTCCAGGTAAGTTATTCGAACCTTTGAATTACACTTCGGATAACCATTTAATCCAAAAGCCATCTACTGTTGAACCACCTGTCTTAGAACTTAAGCCCCTGCCAGGGTAGCTTAAATATGCTTATCTTGGTTGTGATGACACACTGCCCGTAATCATCTCTGCTAAGCTGCCGCAGGAACAGGAACGACAGCTGATCGACATGTTAAGGCAGCACAAGAAAGCGATTGGATGGACGATAGCAGACATTCGAGGCATTAGTCCGGCATTATGCATGCACAAAATCCTCCTTGAGGAAGATCATAAGCCGACTATAGATGCCCAAAGGCGGTTAAACCATGCGATGAAGGAGGTAGTGCGTAAGGAAATCATTAAATGGTTAGATGCTGGCATTATATACGCCATCTCCGATAGCAAATGGGTGAGCCCGGTGCAATGCGTTCCAAAGAAAGGAGGAATGACCGTGATAACCAATGAAAACAATGAGTTAATCCCAACCAGGACTGTGACCGGTTGGAGGGTTTGTATGGACTATCGGAAGCTTAATAAAGCTACCCGAAAAGACCACTTTCCTTTACCCTTTATTGATCAAATGCTTGATAGATTAGCGGGTAAACCTTACTATTGTTTTCTTGATGGTTATTCAGGTTATAACCAAATTGCTATTGCACCAGAGGATCAAGAGAAAACGACGTTCACATGCCCCTACGGTACATACGCGTTTAGGAGGATGCCGTTTGGACTCTGTAATGCACCTGCCACCTTCCAAAGGTGCATGATGGCTATATTCTCCGACATGGTTGAGGACTTCCTTGAGATTTTCATGGATGATTTTTCCGTCTTTGGAGACGACTTTGAGAGCTGCCTCGGCAACTTACAAAAGGTACTTGAAAGATGTGAAAAAACTAATCTTGTTTTAAATTGGGAAAAATGCCACTTTATGGTGGATGAGGGGATAGTCCTTGGCCATAAGATTAGCTGCCGTGGGATAGAAGTCGACAGGGCCAAAATAGAGGTAATTGAGAAGCTGCCGCCGCCAACCACAGTCAAGGGCATTAGGAGTTTCCTAGGGCATGCTGGTTTTTATAGGAGATTTATTGCGAATTTCTCAAAAATCACGAAGCCCCTATGTCATCTCTTAGAGCAGAACCGACCCTTTGACTTTAATGAAGAATGTACTGAAGCATTCAAGGTTCTGAAGGAAAAGCTAGTGACAGCCCCCATAGTACAGCCACCAGACTGGACACAACCATTTGAGATCATGTGTGATGCCAGTGACTATGCTGTCGGGGCAGCACTTGGGCAGCGCAAGGACAGGCTGTTTCATGTCATATACTACGCCAGCAAAACATTGAATGATGCCCAAGTGAACTATACCACCACAGAAAAGGAGCTGTTAGCTGTGGTGTTCTCCATCGACAAGTTTCGTTCTTACATACTTGGGACGAAAGTAATAGTGCACACCGACCATTCTGCCCTTAAGTACTTGTTCGCAAAGAAGGATGCAAAGCCTAGGTTGATATGATGGATCTTGCTATTACAAGAATTCGACCTTGAAATCAAAGACAAAAAGGGGACAGAAAATCAGGTGGCAGATCACTTGTCGAGGTTGGAGAAGGGACAGAGTCTACCATTCGATGAGACACACATACTGAAGACCTTCCCAGATGAGCAGCTCTTTGTTGCCGCAATCGCTGTCGCGACAGCCATGGCGGCAGGTAAGTCTTCTGACCTTCCCTGGTATGCTGATTTCGTTAATTTTATAGTTAGCGGAATATTTCCTTCTGATCTTAATTATCAAGCCAGGAAGAGGTTCCAAAATGATGTTAAGCATTATTATTGGGACGAACCTCTTCTTTTCAAAATGTGCGCAGATCAGGTTATAAGGAGGTGTGTACCACAAGAAGAGCAAGAAGACATTCTCCATCACTGTCATGCTTCACAATATGGAGGACACTTAGGAGGCAATAAAACTGCTGCCAAGGTGCTGCAGTCAGGGTTCTACTGGCCGACACTGTATAAGGATGCACAGGACTTTTACAAGAACTGTGACAGGTGCCAGCGGACAGGTAACATCTCGAGGAGAAACGAGATGCCACTGCAGAATATCCTAGAAGTCGAGAACTTCGACGTTTGGGGGATTGATTTTATGGGACCTTTTCCCTCTTCATGTGGAAATCTTTACATCCTCCTAGCAGTGGATTATGTCTCCAAGTGGGTAGAAGCAATCGCAACTCAAAAGAATGATGCCAAAACGGTCCAAAAGTTTTTGCACAAAAACATATTTTCTAGATTTGGCATCCCTAGGGCGATTATCAGTGATGAAGGGAGACATTTTGACAATAGGGTAATTGCTGCCGCCTTGAAAAAATATGGTGTCAAGCACAGGATCGCGACAGCATACCACCCACAGACCAATGGACAGGCTGAGATTTCCAACAGGGAAGTGAAGAACATTCTTGAAAAGATGGTTAAACCAACTAGGAAAGATTGGCCTTTACTTCTAAACGATGCATTATGGGCATACAGAACAGCTTTCAAAACTCCATTGGGCATGTCTCCATACCGTTTGATTTATGGGAAAACCTGTCACCTGCCTGTCGAGATAGAGCACAAGGCATATTGGGCAATCAAGGCAGTAAACATGGACTTGGACAAGGCAGGCCAGAAAAGGCTGTTAGATTTGAATGAGATCGATGAAATACGGATGATGGCCTACGACAACGCAAGAATATACAAGGAGAAAACAAAGAAGTGGCATGACAAGAAGTTGCTGCCACGACAGTTCTGCCCAGGGCAGCTTGTGTTGTTGTTTAATTCTAGGTTGAAACTCTTCCCAGGGAAGCTTAAATCTAGATGGTCTGGCCCGTTCCAAGTGGTTCAAGTTTTTCCCCATGGTGCCATTACAATTCAATCATTAAAAGACGGGCACCAATTCAAAGTCAATGGACAACGCCTCAAGCATTATCAGGGGACTGAAGCCCCAGGAATACAGGAAGTGGTTACTTTAGGTGATGCCCCACAAGGCATCCCTAATTTAACCTAATTTTTATTTTTATTTATTTTATTATTTATTATTATTTATTAGGAAATTAGGTTACTTTTATTCGAATAATGTTTTATTTTTCTAATTTCAGTTTTTAGGAAATAAAGGAGTCAAGTGAGAAAGAAGAAGTGGCCCAAGACCACCGCCCATTCACCAGCCCAATAAAGCCCATTTATGATAACCTGTCGTTTCAGCTGCTGGCGCAGACGGACTTGACAGGCTGTCAATAGGCTGACACTGCAGACGCAAAAGCGTGCGGCAGACGCACAGCAGACGCATAAATGCGTGTCAGACGCGTCAGACACGCTACATTCAATCTGCCGCCCCGTTATTCCCGCCTGCCGTTGCGGCATTAAATGGGCAGATCCCCAACAACTATATAACCCCGTTCTCCCTTTCATTTTCATCACTTCTGATTTTTTCTCTCTTGTTTTCCCCTCTAGTTTTATCTATCTTCTCTCTTTTTCAGCCCTTGCAACCAAAATGTCATCGAGACAAACCCGTCAAAACGCTGCTGCCGCTTCTTCTTCAGCAGCAGCATCACCGTTCGCTAAAAAGGAGCTATGGGAAGAGCGTGGCTTTATATACAACAGAGATGCCCCTCATATGGGACTCCGGCCGTTCATTATGAAGGCCATAACAGCACAGCTATGGGAGGATTTTGCCGAGCAGCCGGCAGAGCTTAATGATACTTTGGTCCGAGAATTTTATGAGGCCATCGACAGCAAAACGGTGACATCTATCACCGTCCGAGGGGTGGCAGTTCCCTTCACCGCCAACAGCATCAACCACACGTTCGGCCTCTTCTTTGGCCCCAATGATGATGCTCACCAACAATTTTGGGACACCCTCGATGCTGCTGGACATGATGCTGTCATGAGGGAGCTGACAGAGGCTGGGACGACATGGAGCACCAGTAAGAAGAACCCCCACTCCGTCAATAGGGCGCAGCTGCTCCCTAAAGCAAAACTATGGAACGCTTTCATCAAAAAGCGTATCCTGCCCTCGTCCCACCATACGACAGTCAACAGACAGTGGTTGGCTCTCATCCACTCCATTCTGCACGACAGGCCCATAAATGTGAGCAGATATATGAGGGACAGCATCCTCGACTGTGCTTTCCGCTCAGACTCACGACTCTGCTTGCCGTTCACCATCACCGCCCTCTGCCGCTGTGCTGCCGTACCAGAGGAGCCCTCCGACAAAATCAAGACGGGCAGCGGCTGGACAGACAACAACATCTCCAGCCTCATGGAGGTCATAGTCGTATCGCCCATCAACGCCTTCGACCCAAACGCCCCTCCTGCTGATTCCGATGATGAACCTGCCACCGAACCTGCCCCAGAAGCTGCCACCAACACCGCTCCGACAGATCAGACTGCCCACATCCTTGCTGCCATCCTGAGGGTAGAGGAGCGCCAAATGGGGTTGATGACTTTTATCCGTGACTTCTCAAATGCAACGGTAAATTTCATCACTAATACTTTGAATTATTGGCCAAAAATGAGGATAGACATTGAAGTCTATATGAAGACTTGCCTTGTATGCCAACAAGACAAGATTGAGATGAAGAAGCCAACAGGACTGTTGCAGCCTTTGCCCATTCCTGAACGACCATAGGAAATTGTTTTCATGGATTTCAATGTTGGTTTGCTTAGCACTGATGACTTGGCAAGTATCATGGTGGTGGTTGAAAGGTTTTCGAAGTATGGGACGTTCATTCTAGTGTCCAAGTTGTGTCTAGTCGATGAGGCAGCTTGGATTTTCCTCAAGCACGTGGTAAAGTATTGGAGTGCCAAAGGCAATCATTAGTGATCGGGACACATTGTTCACAAGCACATCCTAGACCGAGTTGTTCAAGCTAATAGGATCAGGCTTGAACTTCTCAACAAGTGTCCATCCGCAAACAGACGGGCAAACCGAAAGAGTGAATGCACTCGTGGATAACTATTTGAGGCATTTTGTGAGTGCCATGCAGCGCTACTGGCCGAAGCTGTTGGACGTGGCTTAGTTTTCCTACAATTTTCACCGGAGTGAGGCCACGGACAAGAGCCCATCCGAGATCATGATAGGGTAGCAACCGCTCAAACGCAACGCGGTTGTTACCAAGTATGAAAGGTCTAATCCAGCCGCACACAAGTTTACCAAGGAGTGGCGAGAGCATCATGACTTAGCCCGAGCTTATTTGCACAAGGAGGCGAAGCGAACAAAGAAATGGGCGGATCGAAAGCCTAAGGACATGAACTTCTAAGTTGGTGATCTTGTCCTTGCCAAGCTGACCAGGATCTTGCGCAACCTGACCGTGCACAAAAGGCTTCTGCAAAGATATGAGGGTCCGTTCAAAGTTGTGAAGCGAGTAGGCACCATGGCCTACATATTGGAGTTGCCGTCAACCATCCGAGCTCATCCCGTGTTCCATGTCAGTTTACTTAAGTCGTACCATCAAGATGAGGGGAATCCAAATCGAGGCAAGTCACATCGAGCGCTATTCGGAGTGAAGGTCTATTACGAGAATGAAGTTTGAGAGATCCAGGTAGAAAGATTCATTCGACAGCTGAGTTACCGGCCGAGGCATGAGTTCTTTGTTCAATGGAAGGGACTTCTCGACGGTGAGGGGAGTTGGGAACCAACCGAGGCACTTTGGCAGTTCAGAGACCAAGTGGACCAGTATCATTCTAGCTGCACGACTAGGGCGTCGCTAGATCCAGTGGGGCAAATTGTCACAGATCGCGAACCCAAATTTGAGACAAACACGAACCAGGAAGCTCTTTGCACTATCCTGGGCCTGTCCCAACCAGCTTAAGCAAGCCCAATCCGAACTGGCCCATTTTCTTGGAGAAAAAAATCAGCCATGTAAATATTAATTCCTTTTATTTAAATTAATAATTCATGGTCTTCCTTAAATCAAGGGATCCTAGTAGATTTGAGTGATTTGAATCGTTGATGTAATTTAAACTCAACCGTTGGATGTAGGGGGCTTCAACTATAAATAGAGGCTTGCCGCCACCTCATTTTTTAGGAATACATTGGCATTCACTCAACACTCTCGTTTTACTTTGTGTGACATCTCTTTCTGTTGTTCTTTTTGCTTCTGCAAGGATCTAAACAGTTTTACTTGATCGTTTTCAAGCTTACTTAGTCGCACCAGCATCCGAAAATCTTCTAAAGCCGCATGTTCCATGTCGCAAAGTTCTACGAACGTGACAATATGCATAGCCCAATAGCATTAATAAACTATAAAATGAGAATATTATACAGGTAAGCAATATTGCAAGAAAAATAATAATTATACAAAGAAAAAATACGTTGATACTGTGTAAAATTTTTAAGTTTTAAATGTTTTTTCATTATTGAATAAATAAAAATTGATGGTTGAAATTAACACGGATAATAGGGGTGTTCATAAAAAACCGAACCGATGTACCGTACCGAAAATCTCGAAAAAACGGACTAAATGGTAGGTAACCGAACCGGAAAATTTTAGTTGAAATGCTACGGTAACTGTACCGGTAAAATTAATGGTTAAACGGTACGATAATGGTTACATTTTTTTAAGAAACGGTTAACCGAAAAAACCGCCAATATTTAAAAAAAATATTATCATATTTTAGACTTTTAGGCCATTCAATTAGCCCAAAGAAAAATTTTGTTAATTTTACTAAAATTTTGTCCCCTTTAATAAGCTCATTCAATATTATTTGCTTGACACTTTTAGTTTGCTATTTTATAAAAAAAATCAATTTATTGTTGGAGTTGTTGATTCAATTATTGATGTAAAACGGTTCATGGTTAACCGAGTAATCGTACCGAGTAAACCAGTTAACCACTTAAGCGGTAATCGACTTAAACGGGACGGTAACGGTTCATCAAAATGTCGAACCGAGAATTTCGGTAACCATACCGATAAGCTATGGCGGTACGATTAACCGTCCATGAACACCCCTAACGGATAACCATAATTCTAGGGGAGTAAATAATCCTTAATTAAAAAAATAATTTTAATTGTCAAATCGGTTACGATCCAAAATTCATATAAAAGTGAAAAGTTTTACTAAAATTAATAGGATACGAAATTCACATAATGCTGGCAAAATTATTTGATTGTGATGTGTGGCCTTATATGATAGATTCTTGTTGTGAAGAATCTAAAAAAATTAATTAGATTTATTTTATTTTGTTGATCAATTTACTTCATTATTATTTTTTATAAATAATAAATGGATAATTACTTTATTTATTATTAGTTGAATAAATATTATATAAACGTATTTAATGTATTATTTTAATATATTACATTAACATATAACAATTACGGGTGATAATGAGCCTGACCGGCTCGAGAGCTACTCGGGCTCGGCTCGGTCAAAGCTCGGTCAAAGCTCGGCTCGAGTGAGCTCGACTCGGGCTCGGGCTCGGCTCGAAACCTTAACAAGCCGAGCCGAGCTTACCCAGGCTCGGCTCGAAAAGCTCGTGAACAGGCTCGGAATCTACATATGCACTAAAATAAATTTTGTGTTTGTATTTTCTTTCATTAGTTGATTGTTGTTTGATTTTGTATTTCTTTAATTATGTATTTGTATTATAAGAATATTTATTGATTATTTGGATTAATATAATTTTTGGCACTTTTTCCCCTTTTTGGTCATTAAATTCCGTTTTAGTGTTGGTTATGAAAGGGATTTTTAACGAATATTTTATATAAAAAAACTATAGCAAAATTTTTTATTTCGAGCCGAGCCGAGCCTGACGAGCCCGAGCCGAGCCTGACGAGCTTCGAGCCCGAGCCGAGCCCAATAAAAATATTTTCGAGTCGAGCTCGAGCCTAAAATTCCGAGCTCGGCGAGCCTCGAGCCCGAGCCGAGCCCAAATACACTGTTTCCGAGCCGAGCCGAGCCTGGCCAGGCTCGGGCTCAGCTCGGCTCGTTATCACCCCTAATAACAATATCTTAAATTTGTTTGTCAACTTTTTTATTCTACTAATAAAACAAAATAATCATTTTAAATAAAATAATATTCATCTCTAAATAAATAAAGAGGCTTAATACTTACTTTAGCCCCTTTATTTTATTATTTTCATTGTGACCCTTTTATTATTTTTCGGTTAGTTTGACCCCTTAATTTTCAATTTGCTTTCACTTTAAGCATTCAAACGATTTCCTTTAAAAAATGATAGTATAGTTCAATCAAATTGTGTCACGTGTAAAAAAATAAACATGTATTACAATTTACATGTGACAAAAGTTGATCGGATCAGGTGATATTTTCTGGAAAAAAAATGTTAAAAAGGCTAAAGTGATAATGAATTGAAAGTTGAAGGTCAGATTGATTGGAAATGATAAAATGGTCAAAGCGATAATTTCATTAAAGTAGATAGGTCATTTAGTATTAAGCAGTGACGAATCTAAAAATTTAAGAATATGGCCTAAATTAATTCTTTTCCTAAATGGATATGCATAATTTTTTTAACTTTACACATTAAATTAAAAAATTAACAAGAAATTAATAATAAATTAAAGATATTTTCTAAAAATCGGGATGCTATTGTTCCCCTACGGAGCCGCATGCATCCGCCCCCGGTAGTAAGTCAATAAGAAAATCCGTAAACAATCAAATTAAAGACAAAAGAAAACTATAAAAAGGAAACTAGTGCATTTTTTATAGTCTTAAGGATAGGGGTGATAATGAGTCTGACCGGCTCGCAAGATTCTCGGGCTCAGCTCGGTCAAAGCTCGGCTCGAGACATTAACTAGCCGAGCCGAGCCAAGCCAAATCAAGCTCGACTCGAAAAGCTCGTGAACAGGCTCGAAATAATTATATATACTATTATATATATACACACACAGGCTGGTATGTTTCGGTGTTGTTAACTTGTTATCATGGTTAAATATTTTAAAGCTCATTCTCCTTGTAGACTTGTATAATTTAGAAAATGTACTATGGTTACTTGTGGACTTCAAAAATAAATATTTTCTTTTCCCAAATAGGTTTTCACATATTTTTCAAAAATTTCAAAAAAAATAAAGCAATGTGAGGAAAGCAACAAGCCGAGCCGAGCGCTTGCTAGCCTCGAGCCGAGCTCAAACTGTCCAATTCGAGCTTGAGCTCGAGCCTAAAATTTCGAGCTCGGCTCGGCTCGTTATCACCCTTACTTAAGGTGGTTATAAGGTAGTATTTGTTTATACATATTCTTAACTCTTTGGCAATGCACACACACCTTGAAGACAAAACGATTTGAATTCGAGTCTCTTAAGTTGAACATTATCCACTTTTTCACTGAAGCTAAATAATTATGTTTTTCTTGGTGAGTCCTTGCATCCTAACGAGAGATACTCTAAAAGCTTTCAACTCTCAGAAATCCGGAGACAAAATTTTGGAGTAAAACTCAACATAAACACCCTAGAACATAATGTCGAATATGTTGAGGGGTCCGCGACTAATTACCTGACAGGTGACGCTTTGAATACTTCTTCCGAACCCCTCAGCAAAATACATAAGTATTTGTCTGAAACGATAATTTTCAAAACTGGTAATTATGAAATTTTCTCGAATTAAACCCATTTTTTTAACTTGAGGGTTTCTAATAATTTAAGATTATCAGCAGGTACCAAACCAAGATGCCAAAATCCAATTAAAATCCACAATCTCAATGGATTATATATAAAGATTTAGATATAAATTTGAAATTGTTTCATTAATCAAGCACACTGTTTTTGAACCCTTCCATTTATCTTCTGTTTCCATTTCAAAAGGGAGAAATAGAAAAATGAGCTTGGAAACTCAAGCTAGACTACCAGTTATAGATTTCTCAAAACAACAGTTGCAGCCGGGCAGCCCTGTATGGGACTCAGTGAAAGCACAAGTCCGAGAAGCTCTCGAGCAGCACGGCTGTTTTGAGGCCTTGCTCGACCGAGTCATGGAGCTCCGAACGCCGGTATTCAGAGCCTTGGAAGAGCTCTTTGACCTGCCTTTACAGACAAAAAAGATGTGTGTCTCTGAGAAGCACTTTCGTGGCTATTATGGGCCTACAGCACGACTGCATGAAAGCATGTCGGTTGACGATGCACATGTTGCTGGAAACATTGAACAATGTCTCACTAACTTCTTGTGGCCTCAAGGACACATAAGCTTCAGGTTCGGAATAATAACTCTTACGGTTTACTTTTTTTTATAACGAGTTTAGAACTCTTTCATCAAAGTATCGTTTTGGTGGGGATCGTTTTTATTTTCATCTCATTGCAAATGTTTCAATTGAAAGTCGAAACTCTCAACAATCGATTTTATCCGCATGTGAGGATTTAGTCTCCCATACTTTGTTAATAGCCACTTGATGGTTCACAGAGCTAAGCATGAATTCAAATAACGGTTCGCTACCACAATAGTCGGGACAGAACTAAAATTTGAGGTTGAATGAGACAAAACATAAATGTTTAAAGTGGGGAGGGACAAATTCCTAATTATTTCATTTTTTAAAGAATATATATATAAATATATAAATAAAAGCCAAAAAAAATTCATGTGCGTGTGGGGGCAGGAGCCCCTCCCAATCATCACACACCTCTGTCACGGGCAATAGCAGCTGCTATTGTTATTGCAAAAAATAGCGGTCCACAATAACCGTAATACATCTGTTATTGTTCGCAACTGCGATCGCAATTTAAATCTATAGAGCTGAGAGTAACGATAGACCAAGGGGATGTTAGGGGTAGTCGCACCCCTTGAAAATTTCAAATTTTCATATATTTAAAATAAATTATTTATATTTTATATTAATAGTCTAATTTCGCACCCGTAGAATTTTCAAATTTTCATATACTTTTACTAAGTTTAAAAATTCACACCCTCTTGCATCAGTCCCTTAAAATGTGACGAATAATGTAGAGGTAATTTTCGACTCCTTCAAAGAAAGTCTTCGAAAAATCAATATTGTTCTCATGATAAGATTTTGTCTCTTGTACTTTTGTCCTTCAGAAAAAAAAAAAATTAAGTGTCGTCCGCTAAATAGTCCGTTGAAATCCCAATAATCAGTATTATCGCCATATGGGATTTAGTCTTCCATACTCTCCTAATAACCACTAGATGGTTCATAAAGCCATGAGCACCTCGGTCGGTATAGATACAACTTGTAAAACTCACGAGATAATGCCGATTGTTGGGATTCGACCGATTATCCGGTGGGTGAACGATACTTTCAAGACTTCTCTAAGTAGAGTAGAGAATACAAGATGGTTTTGGTTTTAATGAATTGTTTTGGTTTCGGCAGTAAAACTCTTTTATCCTTCACACAACTAGCATTGGGACTAGAGAAGACAATCAAGAGGATGGTTTTGGAGAGTTTTGGGCTTGGGAAATACATAGATGAGCTCATTGACTCCACAAATTATCAGCTAAGGGTCCAGAAATATGGAAGGCCACAAGCTAATAGCGAGCCAACCCTTGGAGTACATGCGCACTATGACCAAAACATGATGACTCTTCTGTACCAAAATGAGGTTGATGGGTTGGAGATTCGAAACAAAAATGGAGAATGGATCAATGTCCAACTCTCACCCAACTCTTTCATAGTCATGATTGGGCAGTCCTTCAATGTAAGTCACTTGTTATAGCTATTGTTTAAATATTGTGTTGTGTTATACCGGCGATGAACGATAACGGCGAAACAAATAAAGTGGGACATAAACAAAACAAGAAAATAAAGAATACCAAGATTTATGTGTAAAACTTAAAGGAAAAAAATCATGGACTGATGATGAGATCTTTCACTATGACAAAAAGAAGAAAAGATTACAAATAGTTTAAGTCTTAACGCTTTGTAAAGTTTCTGATGTATGTTTGGTCTAAAACCTTAAAAGAGATTTACTTTTCCTAAAAGTAAGAATTTTACTTTAAACCAAATCTCGGAAGAATTTGATCGCAGCTCTAATATATTGAAAATGATGTTGTCGCAGATATGGTTAAATGGTCGATTGTGCTCGCCTTATCATCGTGTCGTGACCAAGGGAAACGCTGTGAGATACAGCATCGGATTGTTTGCATTGCCGAAAGGAGGCTGCCGTGTAAAGGCTCCGGAAGAACTTGTGGATGGCGAAGTTGGCTTTCTGTTCAAACCCTTCGACTACGAAGAGTTTTTGGAATTTTACTCAACCCAAATAGCTCGAGGAGCTGTTGAGTATGATCTTAAAGCCTATTGCAGTGTCTAAGATTTTGCCATTGTTACTGTAAACAATGGCTTTATGAACAAACCAGTGAATGTTACTAAATCAGTACTTTATAATAAACGCACTTTATTTTGTAGGGCGGTAAACGAACCGAACGTTCAATGAACCGTTCGTGAACTGTTCGGTGGGAAGTTCGTTTATGTTCGTTTATTATTAAACGGGTGAACATGAACAAGGTTTTTTGTTCGTTTATTATTAAAATTTCGAGTTATTTGAGTTGACAAGTCTTATTCTATGACTCATTAAAAACTTCCTTCTTATCGGCTAGGGGTGTTCATTGTTCTATTAAAACCGAACTAACCGACCGAACCAAATCAAAATTGATTAATCTATTAGATAATTTTAGGTTTCGGTTAATGATTAAAGAGTTTTATCAAATTTCAATTATCGATTAATTCGGTTTAAAATCGGTTAATTAATTGAATTAATCAAACTAACTCAAAATATTAAATATTTAACATATTATAGATGTCATTATGTTCGTTTGTGTTCGTTTATGTTCGTTTATGTTCATTTGTGTTCGTTTATATTCGTTTATCATTCTAACGAACGAACATGAATGAACACGAACAAGATACATTCCTTAACGAACGGACACGAACAATAAATTTTATGTTTGTGTTCGTTCATTTGTTCGGTTAAAGTTAAACGAACGAACATGAGCACACTCTCATTCGTGTTCGTTCGGTTCGTTTACAAGACTAGTCACATGTCCTGCTTTATAATATATGTGTAACTTTGAAAATTATTATCATCTCCATGTAGAAGTGTGCATTTTCGGATACTAGATCCGATCCGATCCAAAAATTCAGATATCTGATTATATGTATATATAATTTGGTTTGAGTATTTTTTTCGAATTTGATAGTCGTATCTGTGAAAATTTCGGATTTTCGAATATAACAAGCAACAAATTGTCAAATATAACAAGATTCACATCTATAAAAATTTTGATTTTCCGAATTTTTAGATATAACAAGCATAAATTGCTAAATATAACAAGATTCTTATCCATAAAATTTTAATTTTTGGATATTTTGGATTTTTGAATAATTCTAAATTTGAACTACTATGATCTGTATCTAACTCGAAAAATAAAAAATCAGATCGGATAATCGAATCGATTATATCAGATATTTTTACGCACCCCCTATTGCTCCATGAATATTAGATATATCTATTCTCGCTCTAGTTTTTTTTAAAGACATTTATCTATAATTGTATAAACGTAAAACATGAAACACAAAAGAATTCAGGGGTTTGTATAGCACACATTTTTTATCTTTACTTTTTTAATAGTTTTTTTTAAAAAAATATTTTTTAATAGTTGTATAAGTATAAAATGATAATTTCATAGAATATGAGATAGGTTGGAGGTGGGCAAGAAATTATTAGGAGTGTTTATGGTTGGTTAATTTAAACGGTTGGTTAGTTGTTATGATAGGTATTAAAATTTTATAATCGTAATTTAATTATTAAGAAATAGTTACCGTTAACGGTTAACCATTATTAACGATTCAGTTAATGATTACCTTATTTAAAGTCTTATGTTCCAACAGTGTTCAGCACATAAGAATACACCACCAAATTTCAGCACATAGAAATACAACACCAAAATTTTAATGACAAATCTTTAACAAACATAAGTTTAAATGAAACTTCCATGGTATCACAAGCCACAACAAGTTAGGTCTATATTCAACACAAGTTAGGTCTATATTCAAATCAACCAAGGTCTTCATCGGCTTCCTCCAAAATAAAATGACTCACTAGGGATGAAAAATTACCCAACTCTATGTGACCCGGCCCGATCGAGATTTTCCTTTTAAATTTTGGGTTCGGGGCGGGGCGGGTTTTAAAAATATTAAGGTCGGAGTCGAGGCGGGCGGGTTTAGGTTAAAAATTCCCCGATCTGACCAGAAATATTTAAAAAATCTAATTAATTAATTTACAGAGTTGTCATTATATATAGATATTTAGGTTAGAGACTTACCCTAACCATTTCATTTTCACTAGGGATGTAAAAACAGGTAACCGGATGGGTTTCAGGTCGGGTAAAATCGGGTACATGTCATTTTTCTGTTTTGACTCGACTCGGGTTGGGTGCGGGTCCATTTCAGGTCGGGTCAAAACGGCTCAGGTCCGAAGCAGATAATTGATAGGTTAATTCGGGTTCAGATACACTTCAGGTCAGGTCCATTTCAGGTCGGGCTCGTTTCAAGTTGGGTTCATTTCAGGTCGGGTTCATTTTAGGCCGGGTGCATTTCAGGTCATGTACATTTCAGGTCAGGTTCATTTCAGGTCGGGTTCATTTCAAGTCGGGTGCATTTCAGGTCGGGTGCATTTCAGGTCGGGTAATTCAGGTTGGGGTATTTTCGTGATTGGAATTCGTATTGAGTTTGAGTTCGATACAACCGTATAAGTAGTCGATAGACTTTAGGTTGGCCTTCGTCAATCGTCATTGATTTGGAGTTAATTATTTAAAGTCGTATCAAATTAAAATTATAAAACATTGGAGTAATTAAAAAGAATAATGAAAAAGGGTCAATTTGGACTGAAAATGGGTCAATTTGGATTAAAAATAAAGTTTCACGGATTATAATGAACAAAAATATCAAATTAAAATTATAAAACATTAGACAAATTTAAAAGAAAACAATGAAAAGGGGTCAATTTGGAATAAAAATAAAGTTTTGGGGACTATAATGAACAAAAATATCAAATTAAAAGTATAAAAATAGAGTAATTGAAAAACAATAAGTAGAGGTCAATTTAGAATAAAAAATAAAGTTTTAGGGTCTAGAATGAACAAATTTTCAAATTAAAATTATAAAACACGATGAATTAAAATATATATATGGGTTAATATGGAATTAAAATAAAGTTAAGAGACTAGAATGAAGAAAATATCAAATTAAAATAATAAAACATTGGACAAATTAAAAAATAAATGTGGGTTAATTTGGAATAAAAATAAAGTTTTAGGGTCTAGAATGATGAATATATCAAATTAAAATTATAAAGCTTTGGACGAATTAAAAAACAATGAATAGAGGTCAATTTGGAATCGAAATAAAGTTAAGGGACTAGAATGAACAAAGTACCAAATTAAAATTATAAAACATCAGACGAATTAAAAAAACAATAAATAGGGGTTAATTTGGAATTGAACTAAAGTTTAGGGGACTAGAATGAACAAAATATCAAATTAAAATTATAAAGCATCAGGCTAATTAAAAATAAAATAAAAAGTGATCAATTTGGAATACAAATAAAGTTTAGCGACTAGAATGAACAAAATGTCAAAGTAAAATTATATATTATTGGACTAATTAAAAAAACAATTAGTAGGGGTCAATTTGGAATAGAAATGAAGATTTAAGGGCTATAATGAACAAAAATATCAAATTAAAATTATAAAACATTGGACGATTCAGAGTTTAGGGTTTCGGGTTAAGAGAAAATTCATTAAAGGTTTAGGGTTCATACATTGATAGGTATATACATATGTGCGTATATACATTAGGGTTTAGGGTTTAGGGGTTTATGTTTAGGATTTAAGGGTTTAGTGTTTAAGGAAAATTCATTGAAGGTTTAGGGTTCATACATTGATAGATACATATATGCATACTTACATATATTAGGGTTTAAGGTTTAGATTTTATGGTTCATGGGCTTTGGTTGAGGATTTAAGGGTTTAGGGTTTAGTGTTTACAGTTTATGGTTTATTGTTTAGAGCTTCGGGTTTAGGAAAAATTCATTAAGGGTTTAGGTTCAGACATTGATAAGTACATACATGCATACTTACATACATTAGGGTTTATGGTTTTTGGGTTAGGTTTAGGGTTTAAGTGTTTAAGGTTTAGGGAAAATTCATTAAGGGTTGAGGGTTCAGACATTGATAGGTACATACATGCATAGTTACATACATTAGGGTTTAGGGGTTTAAGTTTAAGGTTTAGGGTTAAGGAAAAACTCATTAAGGGTTTAGGTGTCATACATTGATAGGTATACACATACATACTTACATTAGGGTTTAGGGTGTAGGGTTTAGTTTTAAGATTTAAGTGTTTAGGGTTTATGGTTTATGTTTAATGGTTTAAGGTTTAAGGTTTAAGGTTAAGGGTAAAATGAATAAGGGTTTAGGGTTTATATATTAATAGGTATATACATACATTAGGGTTTAGGGTTTATGATGTAGGGTTTAGGTTTATGATTTAAGTGCTTAGGGTTTAATGTTTAGGGAAAATTCATTAAGGGTTTAGGGTTCATACATTGATAGATACATGCATATATACTTATATACTTTAGGGTTTAAGGTTTAGGATTTATGAGTTTAGGTTTAGGATTTTAGGGTAAGGATTATGGTATATGGTTTAGGGGTTTAGGTTTATGATTTAAGGGTTTATGGATTAGGGTTCATACATTGATACATAAAATCAAAAGTCAAAACCATGACCCCTACACCAAAAATGAAACCATAAACCCTAAATCAAAACCCTTAAACTTTTAAACCTTAAACCATAGAACACTAAACCCTAAAAACTTTAAACACTAAACCTATAAAACAAAGCCTTAATTCAAAATCCTAAACCATAAACCCTAAAAATAAAACACTGAAACCCTACAGCTTTAAATCAGAATTTTGAGGATTTGGAAGGACATTTACCAAAAAAAAATGAATGCTCTAAATAAACGTGGGTGAAATTGAACAAATCGAAAAAAACAAGTAGGGACTAGGGACATGATTTAAAGAAGCGAAAACCCCTAAAAATGAAATTTAGAAAACGCGGAGGGGCATAAACGGAGAATATCCCATATTTTAAAGAAAATTAAATATAAAAACCATTTTTTTTTATTTCTAATCTCTTCCTCTTCTCCTAAATTTTAACCCTACACCTTAAACCTAAATTCATAAACTCTAATGTCGTATACCCTAAATTGAACTCACTTGGAAAAGTTTTTTTTCACTGTCAGCAGTGGATTAAAATTTTCCCATACATTTGTTCGAAAAAAAAATTCCCATACATATAAAGATTCATTAAACAAAGCTCTAGTTGACCTCTCAAAATCGAGTGGTAAGTTCCGTCACTGATGTGAAGTGTTTTTAATTTGCAGGTAGAGACTTTCAATGCAATAATAAATCTCATACATTTGTATATAAAATGTGCCATTCAAGTATAGATTCAAGCATTGTTTACATCAGAAAACAGAAAGAAAGAAAAAGACACAGAGATGGCTAAGCTACCAGTCATTGATTTCTCAAAACTAAACTTGCTAAAACCGGGCAGCCTCGAATGGGACTCGGTAAAATCTCAAGTCATGGCAGCACTGGAGGAGTATAACTGTTTCGAGGCTTCGGTCGACCGAGTCGTCGAGCTTCGAAAGCCGGTTTTTAGTGCCATGGGAGAGTTCTTTCGCTTACCTTTGGAAACAAAGAAGCTTTGTGAATCCGAGAAGCCCTTTCGGGGCTATTTTGGCCCTCCACCACTGGGGTTGTTCGAAAGCATATCGACTGATGATGGACATGTTGCCGAGAACGTTGAACCCCTCGCAGCCAAATTACGGCCTCAAGGAAACACAAGCTTCAGGTAATTTAGAATATGTCTAATTACGAATTTCATCCCTCTATTTTACAATCACACCTTTGATTTATCAGAATTTGATTTTCATAAAAGTCGAGACGTCGGTCCAGTTGTTGATCCACACATGAAGTTGAACTACTGGTTTTTGTTGATTTTTAGATTTGTGATTTAATGGCAAATTTTAATGGTGTTACCTAATGTTATACTAACTTCTCAAGTTTCATAAAAATACAATTATCAAATTTTGACAAATTAAAAATAGAATGATTAGCTTTTCAATTTTCGAAAGTAGATGAATGTAACTCAAAAGGGTAAACTACCATTTTCAGTCATCCAACTTTCAACATGTTTCTGTTTTGGTCACAAAATTTTCAAATATTATTTTTTAAGTCACTTGGACATTAATTCTTAATGTCATGATGTTACAACGTTTTGGATCTTTTTATTTCTGAAATTAACCTAGTGTTCTAGCCTTTTTATTCCCCTTTGGTAGGTCTCCTTCACCAGCACCATCGTTCGACGTTGTCAGTCGTCATTTTCAACGTAATTGACACCAAAACATTCCCTTTATCTCCTTTTTTGCTTCTCAGCTTAGTTTTCCTTGAAACCGATAAAACTCAAACCAAAGTTCGGCCTTATCTTGGTCTAATATGCAATCCTCATCATCTAATTAGCATGGAATTGGGATACATTATTTTCACCGATGGGGAGGCCGAGAAGGAAAATTTAGGGGGCGGGGTATGAAAAATTGAGGGAGTCTGATGCAAGTGAATTAGAGGGAGTATGAAAATTTAGGTTTGAGTATTAGAGGAGGAAAATTTGAGGGGGCGGGGGTTGCATTAATTGAAAATTACATTAAAGATTAGGCAAAATGACAAAAGATGCCCCAACGTTTGCATATTTTGTCATTTGACCCCCTATTCTTTTTTTGGTCCAAATATGCCCCCAACGTTTGCTTGTTTTGTCATTTGGCCCCCTATTCTTTCTTTTGGTCCAAATATGCCCCCAACGTTTCATTCGTAGACCAAATATGCCCTCAATGTTTCAATTTGTTTCAAATATGCCCCCGTTAGATGGAAACTGTCAGTTAACTGACGTTCAACAGCTGATGCTGACTAGACTTGCCACGTATTAAGTTCTGGTGATGCCACGTCAAATTTTTTTTATAAGTCGTTGATCGTCAGTTGATTGACAATTTACATCCAACATGGGCATATTTGGACTATGAATGAAACGTTAGGGGCATATTTGGACCAAAAGAAAGAATAGGGGGCCAAATGACAAAACAAACAAACGTTGGGGGCATATTTGGAACAAAAAAAGTAGGAGGCCAAATGAAAAAACATGCAAACGTTGGGGACATCTTTTATCATTTTGCCTAAAAATTATTGGCCAGTTGACTTAGAAAAACAAATTCCAAAAGTTTACCGATTACATTGATTTTTTTTATAATTGAGTGAGCAAAACAAAAACAGGTTGAAAGTTAGGTGACTATAAAGGTAATTTATCCTATTCAAATTAACCGGCAGTGGAAAACGAAAAGTTTCCACAAGCGTATTAGTTTTTGGGTTTAATGATTCAGTTTTGGGTTTAGGTTTTAGGGGTTTAATTGTAGGGGGTTTAGAATTTAGGGTTATGGTTAGAATTTAAGTTTTAAGGGTTAGAATGTAGGGTTTAGAGGTTATGGTTTTTAGGGTAATATGATTCGGGATTTAAATTTTAACCATAAACCCTAAATTTTAATCATGTCCGCTAAATTCAAAACACATACATTTAAACCACATAAACCCTAAACCCTAAAGCATAAACCCTAAAACTAAGGCACATATGAAAATAATTTCCACGAGCACTTGTACATGGAATAATTACCCTAATTTAAATATGTAATCCTAAACTCTAACTATAAACCTAACTAAACCTTAAATTAAATCTGTAACCCCTAAAATAGAAAGGGTTATATAGTTTAAATACTAGACAGTAAAAATGCTTGGTTTTACCAATCATTTTTTCAAATTAATAAACTTCATTTTTTTCAATTAAAATTGCTTGGTTTTATCAATTATTTTCTCTGGATTTGGCAGTAAAACCATGGTATCTTTCACTCAGCTAGCATCAGAATTAGAAAAAACAATCCTGAGGATGATTTTGGAGAGTTTTGGGCTCCAGAAATACACAGATGAGCTCATTGACTCCACAAATTACCAGCTTAGGGCATTGAAATACCAAGGACCGAACACCAACGAGCCAACTGTCATGTCTGTTCCGCACCATGACCTGAACATGATCACTCTTCTGTATCAAAACGAGGTCAATGGATTACAGGTCCAAACCGAAGCCGGCGAATGGATCAGTATAATGCCTTCCCCAAATTCTATAATAGTCATCATCGGAGAATCCCTCAGCGTAAGTCGTAGAATTCGTAATTACTATTTTCAACGAATGGAGTTTAAGACGGGGAGAACATAATGTTGTTGCAGGTATGGTTAAACGGTCGATTGTCTCCGACTCGTCATTCGGTCATTACGACGGGATGCGAGGTTAGGTATGTCGTCGGATTGTTCGCGAGGCCGAGAGGAGGATACCTAGTGAAGGCTCCAAAGGAGGTTGTGGATGACGAAAATCCCATGCTCTTCAAACCCTATGACCACGAAGAATTTTTGGAATTCTTCTCCAACCAGCTTCATCAAGGAGTTAGGACCAATCTTAGAGCTTATTGTAGTATCTAAGGCATATGGTTGGGCGGATTCAGACAGAGATATAACATGTTTATGGCATGGTGGTAGTGTTTGTTTCATTTTTAATGGCTGTGTTTCTTGTTTTATTAATAAATGGAGAAGTTGCATTTGGGAGCGTCTGTCAAGGGCTAAACTTACTATTCTTCCAAATGGATCTCCAACTACCAGGGTCGGATCATGGTGCTATAGTTTGTGAGGCTTATTAAAAAAGTTTAAATTTTTTGGAGGTCTAATTAAAATTGTTGAAAATTTAATGATCAGTTTTTTTTGAAAAAAAAGTTAAGGACCTAATCAAAAATTTAACATTTTTTAGAACTTAATTAAATTAAAATTCAATGAGAATTTCCAACAAATTTGAGGGGCCTAATTAAAATTTCTAAAATATTTTAGAGGTATAATTTAAATTTCTTCAAACCTTGGGTGTGCCAAGGTTCCCTCGGGCTTGGCTTATCATGCCCCTGCGTACGTGTAAAACTTGATTTGTTGTGGAAAACTTGATTCAAATTGTAATTTTATAAATTTGACTCGAAAAATTAAATAAAGTTTGAGTTATAAAATGAGACTTGAATAGTTCAATTTTAGTAATTAGTGTATCGATTTCAAGTTCTGTATGATGTATGTATATCGCATATGAAAAAAATATGAAGAAATATATATATATATATATATATTATCAATTTAATTTAAACAAAAACTCGAATAACTCGATTTGAGCTTCATAAACTCAACTAAAAAAAATAAATAAAATTTAAATTATAAAATAAGATTCAACTAATTCAAATATTTTACTCGATTCGATCATTTATTCCTACCGACGAACAATGGTAAAGTTAAGATTAAATGTGGAGAAATAAATTATAGGGAAAACTACACCACTGACCACCAAACAAATTGGAGATACCTATTTAAACCACTGAACTATAAAAAACGTCAATCACACCACCGAACTTATAAAATCAACCTATTTTGACCACCGCCATTAAAAACCTAACTGTGGAGTGACGGAACTGCCACGTGGCAATTGATGGGTATATTTAAAAATTACACATTTGGTCCCTGTTATTTACACATTCTTTCAATTTAATCCTAATTTTCAATTAATAAAATAATAAATTATTTAATTAAGTGGTGACACGTGTCAAGATCTTATGGAGGATTTTAATTATTTATATTTAATTTTATTAATTTATTTTCCCCCTCCAATTAGGTGGTGACACGTGTCACCATCAATTTAGAGGAGAAAAATAAATTTTTCCTCACATGCGTTAGGGTGGATTTGTACTTGGGCCTCCTAGGGATAAAGCCAATGGCTTTGCCACTGCACCAAGCATAATTTTGCGCTATAATTCTCCAGATATAATATATATCTCTTATTAGTTTCTACATTTATAAGCCAAAAGTTCAAACCTTAAACATTAATTTCACATATATAAATCTTAAACCCTAAACTCTAATTCGTTAACTTTCTAGCTCATTTGTTTAGTTTTGGATAAGCAGGTATTTGGACTGACTTTTATATATTATTTTCTCTCTTAAAAATTGATAAAAAAATCTCTCTAATTCGTTAACTTTCTAGCTCATTTGTTTAGTTTTGGTTCTTATTTCAAAAAATAATTATTTCTCATCATATGCAACTAGAATATAGGCTCTGATGCTATTGCTCTCTCAATTGCACAGATGCAGGAGATTTATGGGGCTTCTGGTTACTTCTTGGAAGGGGAGGTAGCAAGCAAAAAGAGATCGTAAGTAATGTTATTGCAAGTTGATATATCTTGTCTCCCTTTCACCTCTGCTCTGTTGCTACTTGTTGAGCCTGAAACTAAACAGGCTGTCCCTCCCTTTAGAAACAAAATTCTGAGCTGGAGGTGGACTGACTGATGATGCTTATTTGTTTCACGCTATTGGATTGACTATGAAATTTTCAGGGATAGAGTTTAAGGCTTAAAATTTATATATATGTGAAATTAGTGTTTAGGGTTTGAGCTTTTGGCTTATAAATGTAGAAATTAATAAGAGATATATATTATATCTGGAGAATCATAACACAAAATTGTGCTTGGTGCAGTGGCAATGCCATTGGCTTTATCCCTAAGAGACCCATGTTTAAATCCACCCTAGCGCATGTGAGGAAAAATTTATTTTTCTCCTCTAAATTGATTGTGACACGTGTCACCACCTGATTGGAGGGGGAAAATAAATTAATAAAATTAAATATAAATAATTAAAATCCTCCAATAAGATCTTGACACGTGTCACCACTTAATTAAATAATTTATTATTTTATTAATTGAAAATTAGGATTAAATTGAAAGAATGTGTAAATAATAAGGACCAAATGTGTAATTTTTAAATATACCCATCAATTGCCACGTGGCAGTTCCGTCACTCCACCGTTAGGTTTTTAACGGCGGTGGTCAAAATAGGTTGATTTTATAAGTTCGGTGGTGTGATTGACGTTTTTTATAGTTCGGTAGTTCAAATAAGTATCCCCAATTTATTTGGTGGTCAGTGGTGTAGTTTTCCCTAAATTATATAAAGACTTAAAAAAATATTTAAAGCAAAAAATCGAAGAGACGAATGTATTACACATACATACGTCACGATGAAAGTGATAATGTAATACTCTATCTCTTATCTTGTAGCCTTCTATCTTGTCCAAGAATGTTTAGTTGCAAAGAATCTTTACTAAATTAATGACTTTTGTTTGATTGATATTTTTATTTTATTGTTTTTTATATTTATTAAATAAATTAATTGTTTGACGTTAATGTATCTATTTATGGAAGTTAATAGTAAATAATAAAAAATTATTTTAATAATATTATACTATAGACAATGACGAAACTCAACATCACTTACGAGGATATTTACAAATTGTAAATAAATTATATATTTTTAGAAGAGTTAAAAAAAATAACATTAGGCTTAATATCAAAATAAATATCAAAATTATCCTGTTTTTTTAGTACCTAAATTTTTTTGCTCATTTTATGTGTCCAAACTATCATTTTTGCCTTTTTAACTTTGACTAAAAATGATAGTTTGAGCACTTAAAAAAATAAGTACTTAAAAAACAAAAATAAAAAAATTTAAAAACTTATTTCTATGTTAATCCTTAGCATTATATCAATTCAAAAAATTTCATTTTTGTGGTGCATGACTCCCACTTGTGTGGGTTTTTTTAAAACATGAAAGGATTAAACCATTCAACACATGATACTTGAAGTGTTAATCGGGTAAAAAAAATATTTAGGTTTTGTTTGTTTGAGAAAAAATATAATTTTAAAATTTTGGAGGATAGAAAGTGGAAAGATGAAAAATGTTTATTTTTCAAATTCAAGGACAAAGGTGTGAAAAGTGATATACTTAAGTGACTAATTTAACTGTTAGGCCTTTTTTTTCAAAGACGCTATGAATTTGATTTAGGGTTTAAGGACCACGAACCCAAAGCTGAATAATTAATAAAGAAGTAAAAGGGGGAAGAACTTGATATCCAAGAAGAAGAGAGATGGATACGGCTCAAAACCCCGGTTCAGATCATAAAAAGACCGACCCTCCTAAATCCGTTTCGGCCTATCTTGACCCCAACTACTGGTAACCATTTTCATTGTTGTTATTGTTATTATTGTGTGCGCGCGCGTTTTGATTTGATATTGTTTGCTTGGATTTCAGGAACCAGCGTTTCTCCGATGAAGAACACTACGAGTGGCTCAAAGATTATTCTCATTTTCGCCATCTCATTCAATCCCATATCAAACCCAATTCCTCAGTACATTTTCTCTCTGTTTCATTGTTTTAAATGCAATTTTTTTTCATATTTTTTGTGCTTATTATAAGGGAAATTCTAGTCATTCAGCTAAAAGTATATACTTCAAGGGTTAAGGGCAACTGGGTAGTCTCTTATTTGAGTTTCTGGGCTGTATTTGGGATACGGGATTAAGTTCTTGATATAATTTAGCTTAGCGTTGTAACTAGGGGTGAGCAAATAAAGTTTGAGCTATAAAATGAAACTTTGAATAACTTGAAATTTTTAGTAATCATTGGATCTATTTTCAAGTTTGAGTCTAGTCTTTTAACTTTGTTTGATATATGTATATCGTATATGGTTTTATAAAGCCGTTTAAATCGGAACCAATTAATACCATTACATGATAAATATTTACAATTAAATTTGAACAGAAACTCAAACAACTCGAATCGAAAAAATTTCAAATTAAGTTCGAGTTATAAACAGGTCGACTCGAGTCACTTGACTAACTCGAAACTTTTTGTCTCAACTTGATTGAATGCTCACCCGTGATTGGAACAAAATAGCAGTTAAGCTTGTTTGTATTTGAGTTGGGATTACAAGTTATTAAATAGGAAGCTTTGCATTGGTAATTTGCTTAACTCGTAATTTTGGATTGATGGTCTGCGTTTTCGTTTTGTTTTCGATTGATTCTTGTAAGAAGGGGACTCGATTTACTTTAACATGATGATGATGATGAGAAAATTGCATGATGAAGGTGCTGGAACTGGGTTGTGGGAACTCACAGTTGTCTGAAGAGCTCTACAAGGATGGTATCACCGAGATAACATGCACTGATTTGTCATCTGTTGCAGTGGAGAGGATGAAGGAAAGGCTGTTGTCTAAGGGATATGAAGGTGTGTTTCACGGATTCCTTCGGAAATTTCTATTGCTTTTCCTTTTTTTGTCTATTTGGCCTGTTAGAAGTTGAAGCTTGATTCGAGCCTATGATGAATTCGCATATGAACTGTTGTCTGACTTTGTCTTTCAATCTCACTGTCTTTGTCATATGATTTTTTTTCCACATATGCGGCATGTCATTGAACTAAGTATGACACACGACATATGCGGAAGGAAACTCCCATGATATCTTCCGATCACTTGTCAGTTCAAAGTTCAAACTGAGAGATTGTATTCTAAATAATTAGATAGTAATTTGTAGTCCTTTCATCTGGAAAACTCGAGTATAAAACAATCATGGTGAGTGCTGGACGTCAATATTAATTCTTCACTTGTTTGGCCATGTGAAACCGAAGCTATATATGGGTTTAGACTTTAACCCGAAACCAATCTAAGTACCATATTAACTATCAGTGGCAGATTCATTGATCAAATGTCCGAAAGAAGTCCTTTTTCACTTATCTGCTATGGAAAAACTAATGGTGGAAACAGAATCCTTTTCACCCGAACCTGGTTATTTTTTAACGAGTTTCATTCATCAGTTTTCTTTCTTGTTGCCTCTTTTATCAGAAATAAAAGTCCTGGAAGCGGACATGCTAGACCTCCCCTTTAGCGAGGAGTCTTTCGATGTGGTAATTGAGAAAGGAACCATGGTAAACTGAAAATATCCGAGATGAATCCTCTTTTACACATACCGGAATTTCGAATTTAATCATATAAGTAACATTTCTTCTTTGCCAAGTTATGTTCAAATGCTTTTATTTTAGTAAGTCCCATTATGCCGATTTCTCTTCTTTTTTTTCCTTGTTTTATTTGTTTGAAGGATGTACTGTTTGTGGACAGTGGTGACCCGTGGAATCCACAGCCTGCAACAGTATCCAAGGTCATGGCAATGCTTGAAGGCGTTCATAAAGTTTTGAGATCCGACGGCATTTTCATATCTATTACTTTCGGACAGGTACAGCAAGAAAAAATTGCAAATTTGTCCTTTTTAAATGTTAAGCATATTGTTCTTACTTGGAATTTTTCATTCATGTAGCCACATTTCAGGAGACCTTTCTTTCACAATGCCAAGTTTTCGTGGTCTGTCGAATGGCATACTTTCGGTGATGGATTTCACTATTTTTTCTTTATACTGAGGAAGGTTAGTCCGGACTTCATTGAATCTTTTCAACATATAATATTATCCGACTTGTGCGAGAAATGATACTTCAATAAGTTTCTATGAATTATTCTAGGGAGTTAAATCATGAACGTGAAAGGAACCGAAAAGAAAAACTTCCATTTCCCTCGTCCTTTTACTTTTGCAAATATTTAAAAGCTTTTCATCTGTGACTTTCTGCTGCAAAATTTACACCTCTCAGCGTTAACAGGGGAGGAGGATATTAGATGGTGGAGAGTCCATCGAAAAGATCGAGACTCCGTCAATTTCTCTATATCAGGAAGAATTAGAGGGTGAAGATTATATTTTTCGAACCAATGTCGACGAGTTAGATAGTTAGCTAGCAGAACCTTGCTGATGAAGTCGAAAGAAGGAAAAATACCATTGTATCTGTGCAACGCTTTAATAGGATTTAATTTAACTTGAACTGTTGCTACTTGCTAGTATTTTTTAGTCCAACTAGCTAGCTGCGTAGCCTTCCGATTCTTAATTTTTTCTGTCTGAACCTTGTTCCGAGTGAGGTTGCTGTTGTAACAAAAACAAATTACAGCTAAAATGTTATTTTTGAGCAAATGATTTGTGTTGTAATGCAGGCAGCATCTAACCGTTCTTGTATAGCTGTGTTAGACCTCGGATTGCGGTTTTCCAGAAAACCTTGACATAGAAAGGTTTAATGCATTTTTTTTTTCTCTTAAAACTTTATCTATTTCCCCAACTTGCCCCTATAGTATTTTTTGACTTCTTTTTTCTTTAACGTTTTTTACGTTAGCTATTTTCTCTCAAAAAGCGTTATATCATTTTTTTTTATTTTTAAATTTTAAAATAAAATAAATATATTAAAATATTTATTAATTTAATTATATTTCTCAAAATACCTAAAACACTCCCATCTTTATCCACCATTCATTGTTATCAGCGCTTGTACCAGAGGAAGTGCCACCTCACCCCGACTCCAACCTTGCCTACCACTCGCAGAGCCACCGCGCTATTCGCCATGAACATCCGTTTGAAGTTCATTGAAAACTCACATGTTATTTTCTTAGTTTCACTGTTCGTCCGGTGTCTGTTCACAGCACCGCCACCATTTTTGAATTCTTTGAGCCAAGGCAAGCCAAACCTATACCAGCGACCATCATTCCACTCACTATAGGACTGCCGAAATCACCGTTTGGTGAACGAAGAGAATAGGGAAGATAATGAGGGGTAGTGTTCGTTTAATGAATATTTTAATTAATTAAATTAAAATTTAAGAAAATAAAATACTCAACACGCATATTTTAATTGGCCAAGACAAATTTTTTTAACGGTTAGAGCAATATTGGTATCACAGCAAAACGGTAAGGGATCAAAAAATATTTTAGGAGGCAGGTTGGGAAACATGTATAATTTAGGGGAGGAAAAGTAGGGATGGGCACGGGTCGGGTCAGGCCGGGTTTTTGGCCCACCCGAAACCCAACCCGACCATATTTTTTAAAAAACCCGACCTGACCATATCTTTTAAAAAACCCGACCTGACCATATCTTTTAAAAAACCCAACCCAACCCAAAAATAAATACCTTAAACCCGACCCAACTCGACTTCACCCTCCACAAAACCCCGACCCGACCTAACCCAAACCCGATTTTTTCACAAAAATACCCGACACGATCGGGCCGAAATCCATCAGACCCGGGTGAAATGCCCATCCCAAAGAAAAGTGCATTAAACCAAATAGAAAATATCAATAATATATCGAGTTTTCTAAGGAACGGAGCTTCAACGATTCAAAACATAAACAAGGAAGCAAAACATAATAAAAGAGAACATAAACCCACGATCACAACAACTTAGTATTCCTCATCTTCACCCTCATCACCCTCGGCTGATTCGGCACCAACTTCTTCATAATCCTTCTCCAATGCAGCAAGGTCCTCACGAGCCTCGGAGAATTCGCCTTCTTCCATACCCTCACCAACGTACCAGTGAACAAAAGCACGCTTGGCATACATGAGATCAAACTTGTGGTCAATGCGAGAGAACACTTCAGCAACACTGGTGGAGTTGGAAATCATGCAAACAGCCCTCTGGACCTTAGCAAGGTCACCTCCGGGAACAACCGTTGGTGGCTGGTAGTTGATACCGCACTTGAAGCCAGTCGGGCACCAATCCACAAACTGAATGGTGCGCTTGGTCTTGATGGTTGCAACAGCA
The DNA here is from genome assembly GCA_958450335.1 of Hibiscus tridactylites. Lineage (NCBI taxonomy): Eukaryota > Viridiplantae > Streptophyta > Magnoliopsida > Malvales > Malvaceae > Hibiscus > Hibiscus tridactylites. The sequence goes on from OY288281.1 coordinate 53,267,504, forward strand.
GCATTGACATCCTTGGGAACAACATCACCACGGTACATCAAACAGCAAGCCATGTATTTCCCATGGCGAGGATCACACTTGGCCATCATAGACGAGGGTTCAAAGGCACTGTTGGTGATTTCGGCAACCGAGAGTTGCTCGTGATAAGCCTTCTCAGCAGAGATGACTGGTGCATATGAGGAAAGCATGAAGTGGATCCTTGGGTAGGGAACCAAGTTGGTCTGGAATTCAGTAACATCGACGTTCAAGGCACCATCAAACCTCAGTGAGGCAGTCAAGGAAGAAATGACCTGAGAGACAAGGCGGTTAAGGTTGGTGTAAGTGGGTCTCTCGATGTCGAGAGATCGCCTGCAAATGTCGTAGATAGCCTCATTGTCGAGGAGAATAGACACGTCGGTGTGCTCCAAAAGGGAGTGAGTTGAGAGAACACTGTTGTAGGGCTCAACAACAGAAGTGGAAACCTGGGGAGATGGGTAAACAGTAAAACCCAACTTGGATTTCTTGCCATAATCAACGGACAATCGCTCCAACAGGAGAGAACCGAGACCGGATCCGGTGCCTCCACCAACAGCATTGAAAACAAGGAACCCTTGAAGACCAGTACAGTTATCAGCAAGCTTCCTGATTCGGTCCAAGCACAGGTCAACAATCTCTTTCCCAACTGAAACAAACAAGTAAGCCAATTGTTAGTTCCAATAAAACAAACAAAACATTGGCAAACATGGTAATGGAATAAGAACTTACTGGTGTAGTGACCACGGGCAAAGTTGTTGGCAGCATCTTCCTTGCCGCTGATGAGTTGTTCAGGGTGGAAGAGCTGGCGATAAGTACCAGTCCTCACTTCATCAATAACAGTGGGCTCAAGATCCACAAAGACAGATCGAGGGACATGCTTTCCGGCACCAGTTTCACTGAAAAAGGTGTTAAAAGCATCATCACCTCCTCCCACAGTCTTGTCACTTGGCATCTGACCATCAGGCTGTTAACAGAAACAAAACTGCTCAATAAGAAACCAAACAGCAATAGAGGGATCATATCCTCGCATGACTCTATACAAGAAAGAACACTCAAATCTAATTTAAATTTCAAAACCTAAAACAGAAAGTCGATCCAGATCTGTAGAAAACAAAAACCGATAAATTTCAACATATACACAAAGATTAACCCGATCTTGAGCAGGATTCAAACAGAGATTCACCAGATCTTATAGAATCCGAAGCCTAACTGAAAAGTAAAACAGAAACATGAACAACAGAGACCTAAAAACCTCAGATCTAACTAAAAAAGCAACGAATCTAATCATACAGTAGAAACGCACATATAAATCATTCGATTAAAAGGTAAAAAGCAGATCTGAACGTCATTAAGCTACACAAATCGAAACGAAGGAGATTAACACAGATCTGAGAAACAAGTAAAACGATAAAGAGAAAAAAAAAACCTGGATTCCATGCTCGAGGCAGTAAAGCTCCCAGCAAGCATTTCCGACCTGGATACCGGCTTGACCAATGTGGACAGAAATGCACTCTCTCATTTTCGCTTTAAGAAAAATTCAAAAAGTAGATGAAGAAGAAGGCGTTTATTAAGACACCTTCTTGAAAAACAAATTCAAAATCCCAAAGGGATGAAACGTGAGACGCTGGTGGAGGTATTTATAGTGGGTAGTGATGGGTGTAACTGCCGTGGTTAAGAATAGGGACAGGAGGACGGCCATGAATGTTGACGTGGCAGAATACTATTGGTCTGTTTTCTAACTATTGTTTTAACCACGGTTAGTTAAAATTTTCTTATTGAGTTTGTTGAAACTTCCAACGTTAAACGGATTGAGCCGATTAACGGTACGAAATTTGAATAGAGACAATAAAGTGTTTCGGAATTTGAAAAAATTCAAAATGGATAGAATATAGCCTATAGATGTTTTTTTTTCTTTAACTTATATGTACCACTTTTCGAAATTATTTATTAAAATAGCATCTTCTCAACATATTTTTCAAAATAATTCTCAATTTCTCCTCTTAAAAATAAAGGCTTAATAGTCAAAAGGTGCCCAACCTATACTATTTATTTCAGTTTGGTGTCTAACGGTTTTTTTTGGGCCACTTTGGTGCATACGTTTATTCCGTAACTCATATTAAGTTTTTTCATCAAGGGCCGTTAAAAATTTCTCATTAACTAATTATAACATGACACTCGACCTATTTTATATATATATTTAATTTTTGAATTACTTAAAAATTATATACTTCTTTAAATTCTTTCAAACAAACTCTCAAATCACATCTTCATCACCATTCGACATCCTCCACACGTCAACGGTTCACCGTTCACCACCCAAGCGTCGGGCACCTTTCACATGTTAATTTCTCACTTAATGTGAGATATTCACTTTTGCATTACCAACATACAACGGTGTGTAACATCAATGATAATGTGTAAAAGTATGTCACCTATTTTAAACATTTTCTAAAAATTAATATATTTTTTTCTAATTTTTACACTAAATAAATAGATTATTTGCCGCCCCCTCGACCAACCAATCGTTGCATGGAGAAACAAAATCACCGCCGGCAAAAGCTGTAGAATTCCACCTCCTGCAAAGTTGTCGTTTGCCGCCCAAGACATCCCTTAAATTACACTGTTGTTTTTGGCCGGCAACTTTCCGTTACAATGTTGATTTGTCGTAGTTAGTATATAATTTGCGAGTTGGTTATTTTAAAAAACATAAAGTGCACAAATTATTATTAAACTAAGTGAATATGATTTTTTAGCCGCTAAAATTTCAAAAGTTATATGATGATTATTAAATTTATCAAATTATTATAAAATGGTCATTGCAGTTATAATATAATGATAAACTTTGATAAATTTAAGGACCGTTATGTATAAGTTCAATAAGTTTTAATGACCATGTGTGGCGATTGGTTGGGTGTTAACAAAAAGATCGTCTCCCTTAGCGGTTGTGGAATATTTTTGTGTCGATTAATGCATCGTGTGCAGATTTGTGTTGTGTTTACTTCTCGCACATATAGAGAGAGACGAATGTTCTCGCAGATGTGTTGGCGAAGGAGGGAATTGATCGCTCGGATATATTTGTTGTTGGTTAGTAAGTGCAGATGTGTGCTTTGTGCTGCTGTTTGGTGTTGGTGTGGGTTGCGGTCATGCTTGCTGTAGTCGGTCATGCTTGCTGCAGTTTGTTGGCTTGCGAGTGCTTGGTTTTGGCATCATCGTGGTTCGTGTTTGATGGCTGGTGTGTGGTGTTTGGTTGTTTAAGGTAAATCTTGGTGGTGTTGCCCTGTTTTGGTGTGTGTTTTGTCTTTGTTGCCACAGTTTGGTATATTTTTTTCCTCTATTTTTTTGTTAGAAATATTTTTAATGAGGCTCCTGACCATGTGTTGTGAATGTATGATTATTTCGTCAATAAAATCATACTTCCTTATCAATCAAATTCTTTTTAATAATCGTCTTATGACGTCAACAATTTCTAGAGCCAGTAGTTAAAGATCTTAGTTGACACTCTTTCTCTTCTAGATTGTGGGTACGAAACCTATTATGAGCAAATTCCCCCTAAATAAAAATTGTTCAAAAAATTGATCATCTGATAACTTCTGAAATTTCAATGGTTAAAAAGATCGTTTTTACTTAATTTAGTTATCATTTATACTTTTAACATTCTAATTCGATTATAGAATAGTATCTTAATTTCGTTTCGACCCAACCCGGATCAACTAAATATGTGTCATTTTTTTACCACTAAAATCATAGTCCGGTTACCATTTGTTTACTATACACACTAAAAATAATAAATTTTGCTAAGAGTATCATGTTCTTTGATATTTAAAAATATCCTCATAAATGTATTATGTGCAACTAATCAATAGTATTATTAATCAAAGACAAGTATCTAACCCCTAACTTATTACTGTTAATTTTCAAAAGAGAATTTATTACAGTTAATTCAAAAATAATAATAGTAGGTTTCTAATTTTAAAATTGATTCTAATTATAAGGGGTAAGTTTTTGTTGTTATTGTTGTTGGTCATTATTACGCGCAATTAATACCTCCACATCATCGATAATCCGTTACAAAATACACATCGGATTTTCCTTTTCAAACTCCACTATATAATATTTCCCTAATTTCCTTTCCTTTTTGCATATACATTTCTTTTCACTTTTATCTCGTAAAATTTTCCTGATAAAAAATATTTACTTTAAGAAAGGATAAGAAAAGAAAGGAAAAGAAAAGAAAAAAAGTTACCAAATATTACTAATTAAAGCAAAAAATGAGTTATTACGATCAAAAACAGCCTCCTATCGGTGTTCCTCCTCCGCAATGTTAGCTTTCGATTTTATTTCTTTCTTTCTTTTCCTTTTTTTCTATCAACATTTTGATTATTTTGATTGAAATATTTACTAATAAGCTTGTCGATTTTTTTTATTGAATTATAGATTATCCGCCATCATCAGGATACCCGCCGCAAGAAGCTTATCCTCCATCAGGTTATCCTCCGCAAGGATACTACCCTCCTCAGGGATATCCTCCGCAAGGATACTACCCTCCTCAGGGATATCCTCCGCAAGGATACTACCCTCCTCAGGGATACCCTCCTCCCCAAGAGAAAAAGCAAACGGGTTGCTTACAAGGCTGGTAAGCCCCTCATTCTATATTAGTATATATACGGTTATATTCATACGGTTATATATAGCATATATACGGTTGCTTACAAGGCTGGTAAGCATACTATTTTTCATTTGAAAATTTTGATCTTCCCTCGAACTTTTGTTTAATGTTACCATCAATTGTTTACCTAGCAACTTTAACTTTAAAAAAGGTAAAATAACTTTTTTACTGCTCTACGTTTATAGTTTTTATTAAACTGACCCTTATAAACCGTAAAGGTAGATGATTGAAAAACTTCATTGTTCAATTAATGATATTTTTCATTTATTTTTAATGAGCAAGGGTCAAATTGGTAGAAACTATTAATGTTAGGGATTAAAAAAATATTTTACCTTTTTTTAGTTGTGAGGTGAGCAGTTAACAATAAAATTGAACACAAGTCAGGTGTTAGATCAGATTTTTAAATAAAAAATAGTACATAGACTCGATGTTGCAAAATTAAAGTACATGAAGTAAATCTTAAAGTTTGAAATAGTACATGAACATCATGCATATTCAATCCATTATATTATTAATTTTTGGGAGGTAAAAATGAAAACTTTCCATTTAAGCAAAGAACTAAAGAGGCTAAAATTGAAATTTTAATAATTGGTGGGGGGCTAAAGTGACAACTTTTCGCTTGATTCTAATTCTTGGCTTTCATTTGTTTGTGCAGTTTGGCTGCTCTTTGCTGTTGTTGCATGCTGGATATTTGTTTTTGAGGGACCAAACTTTGCCACTCCTCTCGAATTGCAATGTTGAATTCAAACGGCATAAACTCGAAAACTTCAAAAAAATATTAATTGAAGTTAAGAACGAATAATTCAGCCCTTGCATGTAATTTAACCTCTTCTCTCCAATAAAAACAGTAGTAGTGTTTTCTATTATATCTCTGTCTCTCTAACAAGTTCATGAATTACTAAAATTGAGAGGGACCATTTCTACAATTGTCCCATTTAACCAAGGGGAGCTGAGTAAAAAAATTGAAGTAGATGAATTGATAAGAGTACATATGTATAATAATATATTTATAAAATAAAGGCTTAATGGTGCTTAAAGCCCTTAAACTGTTGAAAAAAAATTAATTAAGCCCATAATTTTTTTTGTTGGGCTTGTAACACGCTCGAATCGATCTTTCGAAACCGTCAAAAGGGTTGAAATGAACTTCCCGAATGAATTGGCTAAAATCGAAAAATAGTAGACAATATTTGCACGATGATTTTAGAGTGGTTCGACTATTCAACCGAGTCTACATCCACTACCTTAGCACACCACTAAGGATTTCTCAATTCACTACTATGAATTCTTCCTTTTGAAGCCAAAGGGATAACCTTACAACCCTATCTTTTCAATGGCTAAGATAGAACCACTCTAGTTTTTCCTTAGGCTAAACTAGAACCTCTCCCTTTTACAAGGTGGTTTGTGTAAACAATGAAAACCTCACAAGGTGGGTGTTTACAAGAATTAAGTCACAAGAGTGTAAAGAATAAAACAATGAAAAACACTCTCTATACAATATATACAAGAGAAATGAAGAATAAAGACTTAAATGTTATTTCTCTTGATCATGAAGCTTGTATATTGTGTCTAACCCTCTTCAAGTGTCCCAAGTTTTGTTTTTATGTTTGAAATGAGCTACTAGCCGTTTATGGTCGTTGGAGGGACTTTGGAGCTGTTGGAAGCCATTAAAACCAAGCATTAAATGCTCACATGCACATTGGTTTCGAAACCATTGAAGAGGTTTCGAAACCATTAGAGGTTTTCAAAAGAAAAACTAGCCGTTACATGTGCATGGTATAGAAACCAGGTAGGTGGTTTCGAAACCGGTGGTTTCAAAACCTTTAAGGGGGTTTCAAAACTTGTTCTCAGGTTTGGTTTCCAGGCCTTGCTACCTCACTGGTTTCGAAACCACTTATAGGAGGTTTCAAAACCTGCATTAAAAACTTGTAAAACCGGCTAAAATTTGACTTTAAAAGATATATTCGATACATGAACAAAGTCAAAACATTTTAAACATATTTTCCAAGTTTTGTGGACTTTGAAATATTTTTGCAATGTTTGAATTTAGTCCAAAAACATTTTTCACTTTGTTATATCAAAATTAATATCTCAACATTTTTAGCACCCAATAAAACTCTCGAACCAATAAATCGAATCAACTACAAATTTTATATAATGTATCTTAATATTATTCAATTTTTAGCTTAGATAAATTGATTCGGATTGAATAAATTGTAAGCCTGTAAAAATTCACAACATTTTAATTTTTGCTTACAATATAAACCAATAAATGTATCTTAACATTATTTTGTTGGATTTATATCCAATACACTAGTGGTGGAAACTTTTAGTTTCCACAAGCGTCTTAGTTTTAGGGTTTAGGGACTTAGTTTAGGGTGTAATGTTTAGGGGTTTGGGTGTAGGCATGTAAAAATGTTTATTCGGATTGAATAAATTTTGTTTGATTTTGTCTATAGCTTTTGTCACGTATGTAGAACTTCACCAACTCAAACATGCGACTTTAGTTGACTCTCGGATACTTGTGAAACTAAGTAAGCTTGGAACCGATCAAGCAAAGACTGCTTAGACCTTTGTGAAAAGGAAACAAACAACACAAATAAATAGCTCACAAAAAGAAGCAAGTGTGTTGAGTGAATGCCAGTTGTATTCCTAAAAAATGAGTGAGTAAATGAGGTGGGGGCAAGCCTCTATTTATAGTTGATGCCCCCTACATCCAACGATGGAAATTAAAGTACAACAATGGCTCAGATCAGTCTAAATCTCTAAGGATCCCTTAATTCAAGGAGAACTATTAAATTATTAATTAAATAAAGAAAATTAATATTACATGGCTGAAATTCCTCCAAGGACTTGATCAAACCCGGATTGGGCCAGCTCATGCTGATTTGGACAGGCCCATGATGGTGCAAAGAGCCTCCTGGGTAGCTTGGTTCGCGCTGGTTGCACACTGGTACTGGCTGGACTCGATTGCTGGTCTACTGTCTCTGACATTCTCCCCCACTTGAGCTAGCGACGCCCTCATCGCACGGTTGGAATGATACTGTTCCACCTGGGTTTTCAACTGCCAAAGGGTCTCGACTGGCTCTCAATTCCCCTCACTGTCGGGAAGTCCCTTCCAGTGAACAAAGTACTCATGCCTAGGTCAGTGACTTGGTCGTTGGATGACTCTTTTGGCTTGGACCTCTTGAACTTCATTCTCGTAGGAGACCTTTACTCCGACTGGCACTCGGTGTAACTTGCCTCGATCCGAATCCTTCTTATCTTAATAGAACGGATTAAGTAAACTGACATGAAACACTGGATGAGCTCAAATTGTTGACGACAACTCCAATCTATAGGCCATGGTACCTACTCGCTTCACAACTTTAAATAGATCCTCATATCTTCGCACAAGAACTTTGTGCACGGTTGAGTTGTGCAAGATCCTGTTCAACTTGGCTAGGACAAGATCACCAACTTGGGAGTTCTGTTAGGTTTGTTGCGTGCTCGAATCGATCTCTAAAAATCGTCAAGTGGGTTGTATTTGGTCCTTAGATGAATTGGCTAAAAATCGAAAGAAAGGTAGACAAATTGTACAAGGATTTTATAGTGGTTCGACTACCCAACCGAGTCTACATCCACTCCCTTAGCACAACACTAAGGATTTCCCAATTCACTAAGATTTCTTTCCATTTTCAAGGCTATGGAGGCAACCTTTACAACCCTATCTTTTACTGGCTAAGATAGAACCTCTCTAGTTTTTTACTAAGGCTAAACTAGAACCTCTCCTTTTACAAGAGATTTATTTGGTAAACTAAATACATCACAAGGTGGGTGTTTACACAGTTTAAGCTCACAAGAGTGTATAAAATGAAAACAATAAAAAACACTCGCTTAAACACTATTTACAAGAGAAATAAAGAAATATGAATTGGAAGCTAATTTCTCTTGATCATGATGCTTGGATGTGTTCTCTTTTTTTTCAAGTATCCAAAGTTTTCTTTTATACCGTGGAATGATATTCTAGCCGTTTATGGCCGTTGGGAATATTTTGGAGCCGTTGGGAAGTCATAAAGTCGAGCTTTAAATTCCCACCCGCACAGAGGTTTCGAAACCTTTACCAGGGGTTTCAAAAATTAAAGAGGATTTGAAATATATAGCCATTATATAGCCATGGTTTCGAAACCTTTTCCAAGGTTCCAATTCTAGGCCATTTTGCCCTAAAGGTTTCGAAACCTTATAGGGAAGGTTTCAAAACTTTCACTTAAAAAAACCAATTTTGGCTAATTGCTGACTTTTAAATGTATATTCGATATAGTGCAAAGTCAAAACATTTTAAACATATTTTTCACATTTTGAGGACTTTTTAATTATTTTTGAAATCTTTAAACAAGTCCAAAACATTTTTCACATAATTGTTATATCAAAATATTTTCTCAACAATCTCCCCGTTTTTGATATAACAAAACTTCTTTGAAAAATTATTTTTGATAGAAGCCCCCATTAATTTTTCACTTACTTCTCCCCTTTTTGTTATATCAAAAATAATTCAAATCTTTATAGTACATAATAACAATGGAGAGTACGTTAGAAAAAAAATTAAGTGCAAAACATTTGAAAAAAAAATAAAACTCCTCCTTACTAAAGCATTCTATTGAAATTTTAGCTCAAATACTTGACACTTAAGAAATTGAATTTCAACATAGGATTATAAAGATTTAAAAGCACATGAAATTCAATGTATCCAAGTCTTAAAAAAACTTTATGCAATAATATGAATAAAAACATGTTAAGAACATATATGCACAAAGCATTGCAAAATGTCATGCACTTAAAAAACATCAAACATATATGCATGAACATTTAGAACATAAAAAATAGGAAACCAAATAAATAATCAAAATTAAGGTAAGAGGTTACCCATGTTTCTTCATTTGTGTGACTAGAGCATTCAAATATCTTTTCTTTTCTTACCATTGCTCCATCACACTTATAAGAGATATTCATTTGATTTTTGGTATCCAAATTGCTTTGGATCTATTGACATTAACTTCAATGTCTCTAGTTCCCTTAGAAACTCATACTTATCTAATTTTATAATATTTTCTTTTCTTAACTGGACAATTATCTAAAGAATAACCATGATAATGACAATGTGAGCATTTTGTCATTATGGAACAAGATGAATTATTAAAAATAATTTCTTTCTCTTTTGTTAAGCTTTCAAGCTTAACTTTTAAATCAAAATTTTCGTTTGCAAAATCACCACACCTCATTTTTGAAAGCTCTAAATCATTTTTCAAAATCACATTTTGTTTTTCAAAATCCAATTTAGTTTCCAAAAGAGAATCATTTTCAAATTCAAGTTTTGAAATTATTTTCTTCAATTAGGAATTTATGGTCTCAAATTCTAAAAATAATTAATCAAAAGAATCTTGTAACTCATCAAATGAATAAGAATTTGAATCACTAGGGTTAGAAGATACCTCAGGCTCATTGAGAGCCTTAAAATCATCCACCTTAGGGATTGAGAGGAGTTTTGCACAAGATAAAACATCATCTTTCTTCTCTCCCTTATTGTTTCCATAGAGTTTCTCAAGCTTCTACCATATTTTTTTGGCACTTTTGCATGTGGAGACTTTCTTGGAAACGTCTTCATTTAGGCCAAAAAGAAGAGTGTGCATGGCCTTGGCATTTAGCTTTTCCTTTGTGTCGTTTACACTTCTTTGCTTCTTCTTCTTCTTCTTAGGAGCTTCCAAGTAACCATCTTCATTGATATCCCAAACCTCAAAATCGAGAGATTTAATGAAATATTTTATGAAGTTGCACCATTGGAAGTATGCTTCTCCTTCAAAGAGAGGAGGACACGAGATAGAGCGGCCTTCTTCAAATCTTGTCATTTTCTTAAACAGTGGACTTTGTGCAAAGGATCTTTACTCCCGGATGTTAGTCCTTTGATAGAGACAAGACTCTGATACAAATTGTTAGGCTTGTTGCACACTCGAATCGATCTCCAAAAACTGTCAAGTGGGTTGTATTTGGTCCTTGGATGAATTGGCTAAAAACCGAAAGAAAGGTAGACAAATTGTACAAGGATTTTAGAGTGGTTCGACTACCCAACCGAGTCTACATCCACTACCTTAGCACACCACTAAGGATTTCCCAATTCATTAAGAATTCTTTCCCCTTTCAAGGCTAAAGAGGCAACCTTTACAACCATATATTTTACTGGCTAAGATAGAACAACTCCAGTTTTTCACTAAGGCTAAACTAGAACCTCTCCTTTTACAAGGGATTTTTTTGGTAAACTAAATACATCACAAGGTGGGTGTTTACACAATTTAAGCTCACATGAGTGTATATGATGAAAACAATAAAAAACACTCTTTTAAACACTATTTAAAGGAGAAACAAAGAAATATGAATTGTAAGCTAATTTCTCTTGACCATGATGCTTGGATGTGTTCTCTTTTTTATTCAAGTGTCCCAAGCTTGCTTTTATACTGTGGAATGATATTCTAGCCGTTTATGGCCGTTGGGGATGTTTTGGAGCCGTTGGGAAGTTAGAAAGTCGAGCTTTAAATTCCCACCTCCACAGAGGTTTCGGAACCTTTACCAGATATTTCAAAACCTTAAGGAGGATTTGAAATATATAGCCATTATAGAGCCATGGTTTCGATACCTTTATAAAGGTTTTGAAATCTTTCCTAAGGTTTCAATTCCAGGCCATTCTGTCTGAAAGGTTTCGAAACTTTCACTTAAAAAACCAATTTTGTCTAATTGTTGACTTTTAAATGTATATTCGATATAGGTGCAAAGTCAAAACATTTTAAACATATTTTAACGTTTTGAGGACTTTTGAATTATTTTTGAAATCTTTAAAAAAGTCCAAAACATTTTTCATAGAATTGTATATCAAAATATTTTCTCAACAAGTTCACATATCTACGCTTTTGATATGCCCATTTCTTAGTTCGCCTCACCGCCTTGTGTAAACAAGCTCGAGCTAAGTCATGATGCTCTTGCCACTCCTTGGAAAACTTGTGTGCTGCTGGATTAGGCCCCTTATACTTGGTAACAACCGCGTTGGGCGTGGGCGGTTGCTGCCCATTCACTACCTCAAACGGACTCTGGTTCGTGGCCTCACTCCGGTGCATATTATAAGAAAACCAAGCCATGTCCAACAGCTTCATCCAGTCACGCTGTGTAGCACTTACATGGTGCCTCAAATAGATCTCCACGAGTGCATTCACTCTTTTGGTCTGCCCGTTTGTCTGCGGATAAACACTCGTCGAGAAGTTCAAGCTTGATCTCCTTAGCTTGAAAACTCGGTCCAGAATCGACCTGTGAACCGTGTGTCCCGGTCACCGATGATGGTTTTTGGCACTCCCCAATACTTTACCACGTGCTTGAGGAAAAACCAAGCTGCCTCCTCAGCTGGACACACCTTGGATGCTGGAATGAATGTCCCATACTTCGAAAACCTGTCAACAACCACCATGATACTCGACAGGCCGTTAGTGTTAGGCAAACCAACAATAAAGTCCATGGAAACACTCTCCCATGGTCGGTTGGGAATAGGCAAAGGCTGCAACAGTCTCACTAGCTTCTTCATCTCGATTCTTGTTGGCACACAAGGTAAGTCTTCACATAGGCTTTAATGCCTGTCCCCATGTGCGGCCAGTAGTAGTGCTCGCTAATCAAGGCCATCGTCCGAATAATTCCTGGATGTCCGGCTCACTTTAAATCATGAAACTCCCTCATGATTCCTTTGCACAATTCTCCAAACTGAGGCACGTAAAGACGGTGTCCTCGAGCATATAATAAGTCCCCTTCGAGCCAAAACTTCATGGTTTTGCCCTCATTGACATGACCAATAAACATCTTGGTTTTTGGGTCATGTGACAACCCCTCTTTGACGTGCTCTAGAAAATTTCCCACGGGCAGGCTAACAATCTCAATGTTGTACCTTTGGCTTAAGGCATCAGCAACTAAATTCACCTTTCTTGGCTTGTACTCCAAGGAAAAATCAAACTCTGCTAAGAATTCTTGCCAACGGACCTGCTTAGGAGAAAGCTTCTTTTGGGTCAGAAAGTAACTATTAGCAACATTATCTGTAAATACCACAAACCTCACGGTCATCTCCTTCTCATGGACTGTGTACTTCTTCTCGGTCTCATTGAGCTTTCGGCTTTCAAAGGCAACATGATGTCCCTCTTGCATAAGGACCCCACCAATGGCAACATCAGATGCATCAGTGTAAACTTCAAATGGCTTGGTGTATTCTGGCAACACCAACACCGGTTCACTCACCATGGCTTTCTTCAATTCCTCAAAGGCATTCTGACAATTAGTGCCCCAATTCCACTGTTGCGTGTAAAATAGTCTATCGCAATTGAGTGCAAGTGTACACGTCGCAAGTAATAAAGTGATACTAGAGTATCGGATATCGTCTCCACAGGGATTGGGCTAACCCTTTCCTTCTCTATCTGCACAAGAGGAAAAGAAGAGATTTAATAGATTGATTAAGTTGTCACGAAAATAATCAAGTAAAAGAGGAGAATCAGGATAATAAAATAGGCAGGAATTGAATTGCTCAGTAGTGCAGGTATTGCACTGTTCAAGGACTCCTGTTCTGTGTCTGGCTCTTGTCACGGCAGCACCTATCGTGGCAGCGGTCTATTCCTGTCACGGCAGCGATAAGCAACTCAGTTTCTTCAAGTTCGGCAAGAATCCCTGGATTGACTTGTCCTATCCCTAGGTCCAAGTTCTGTCGATGAACACGTCTTGGATGATACCTCCCAGCGTGAATCGAAGTATGAACACCGATGTTTATGAATTCTTCCTTAGCCGTTTAACCTTGTCCTATCCCTAGGTCTGAGATAGTTCAACCATAAACTGGAGAACCCGCACTTATTCCTTTCGTATACTTAACTCTCCCGATATTAAGTAAATGAATAATCTCACAATGCTCTCCCGATACTCTTGCAAGATGTTGAAAACTAGAATAAGCAAACTTGAAGTGTTATTTTATTGAACAGAAAAATCCTAAGAACAGAACAACCCTTACAACTACTTTACAATATCAACTCTTTGCCCTAGGGGAGGTTTAGAACATGGTGAAGAAAGAGAAACGTCTAGGGTTTTTAGATGAGAGGTATGGAATGTGATCGTCCCTTTTCTAGGTCGAATTACAAGCATATATATAGGCCTTGGGTACAAGTTTTCTTAATGGCCAAGAATACTAATTCGAATTAAAGTACAATTCATTAAAGACTAAATCTCTGAATAAACGTCCTTTAGTTTGCCCTATCTTCTTGCTTTAACTTTCTCCTCAAACTTTGGGCAAGGCCTTTCTTGTGCTTCTAGGCTCTAAAAATTATGCAAGTGGTCTCTAAAAATTAGGCTTGAAATCCTCTATCAGTCGAACTCCACTTCACATTTTCCATCTCTTCTTCTTCACTGTCGCCACCTCTGTCACGACAGCTGTTACGGCATCTGTCACGGCATTTGTCACGACAACTGTCACGGCATCTGCCACGACATCTGCCACGGTATCTGTCACGGAAACTGTCACGACATCTGTCACGACAGTGATTTATGAGGCAGTTTTCTTCAGTCCAGTTCTTCTGTTCCTCCGCTGCCCTAGATGCTGCCACGACAGTTATCTTCTATTCCTCCGCTGCCCTGGATTCTGCCACGACATTTATCTTCTGTTCCTCTGCTGCCCTGGATGCTGCCATGACAGATACCTTCTGTTCCTCCGCTGCCCTAGATGCTGCCACGACATTTATCTTCTATTCCTCCGCTGCCCTGGATTCTGCCACGACATTTATCTTCTGTTCCTCTGCTGCCCTGGATGCTGCCACAACAGATACCTTCTGTTCCTCTGCTGCCCTAGATTCTGCCACGACAGTTATCTTCTGTTCCTCTGCTGCCCTAGATGCTGCCACGACAGATACCTGCAAAAGTGACTAATTTTAGTAGCATCTGTGCAGTTTTATCTAAATGTGATGTAAATGCAAAAACTAGCCTAAAATGCAAGTAAACGTGCTTGAGTGCAGCAAAAATAAGGATAAATGAGGGGGTAAAATATAGGACTTTTAGGCACTCAACACCCACGCCTTGTCCTTCTTCAATAACTTGGTCAAGGGTGTAGCTATCTTTTAGTAGCTTTTTACGAACCTTTGGTAATAATTAGCAAGACAAAGGAATGATCATAGCTCGTCACCTTGGTCGATGACTTCCATTCATCGATGGCTTGGACTTTGGCTCCATCCATTTAGATTTTGCCACCACCAACAATATGGCTAAGGAAAGAAACCCCATTATGGGCAAACGAGCACTTCTCTTCTTTCATATAGAGCTCGTTTTGTCGCAAGACTTCGAACACCTGTCTCAAGTGCTCAACATGCTCCACAAGAGTCTTGCTATATATAAAATGTCATCAAGGTAAAACACAATGAACTGATCAAGAAAGGGTTGTAGTACCTTGTTCATAAGTGTGCAAAAAATAGCTGGAGCATTCGTGAGGCCGAAAGGCATCACTAAGAACTCATATGAACCGTAGCACGTAAAATAAGATGTCTTCGACTCATCTTCTGTAGTAATTTTTACTTGGTAATATCCGGACCTCAAATCTAACTTCGTGAACCACCTTGTACCACCAAGCTGATCGAACAAGTCTGAAATAAGTGAGATTAAACACTTGTTCTTCACTGTGAGCTTGTTCAAAGCTCGATAACCGATGCACATTCGAAGCGACCCATTGTGCTTCTTCTGAAATAGCATCGTAGCACCGTAGGGTGCCTTAGATGGTCGGATATACCCTACTTCTAGGAGTTCCTTCAATTATCTACGCGACTCTTCTAACTCGGGCGGAGCCATTCGGTAAGGGGCCTTGGCTTGTGGCTCTGCGTTCAGAACGAG
This sequence comes from Hibiscus tridactylites, assembly GCA_958450335.1. Lineage (NCBI taxonomy): Eukaryota > Viridiplantae > Streptophyta > Magnoliopsida > Malvales > Malvaceae > Hibiscus > Hibiscus tridactylites. The sequence continues at coordinate 53,283,093 of OY288281.1, forward strand.
TTCAATTATGTGGTTTACCTCCCTCTTTGATGGCAGACTCTTTGGCAACTCGACAGGCATCACATCTCGGAATTCTGCCAACAATTGTCCCACCTCATCGGGGACCTTCTCGATCATGGTAGGATCATCTTCCACCAATGCTGCTAGAAAGGTGGGTCCTTCTTGCGCAACCCCTTAGAAAATTGAATCGCTGAAAGTATCTTGGCCCCAACTCCAGTCTCTTGGCTCACCAAAACAAGGATACATAAGCAGTCAACAAAATGGATGGGAAAAGCATTAATCTTGTCAGGAAAGCTAAGCCCAATAACAAACTCAAAATCATCAAGCGAGATTACCTTGATGGCTTCCTTACTAGTCCAACCTTCAATGTCGAGCTTGACTCCTTTTTCTATATCAAAAATCAGAGCTTCTTTGGAATTAACGATTTTAATAAAACCCAACCGCCTTCTCAACACAAAGGCTAAATTTCTTTGCTGCTTGTTCGGACATGAACAACTCTGAGGCACCGATGTCAACTAATGCCCTCATCTTCTTGCCAACTATGTTGATGTCTACAAACATCAACCCCTTCTTCTTGTTGCCTTTTTTGACATCCATGGAACTAAGGATGGATCCAAGCTTGAGAGTCTCCCTCTCATCGGCATCTTTCTCTTGGATGGACGCCACTTTCACATTCTATGGACAGTTCCTCTGCTTATGTTTTCCCCCGCAAGTGTAACACTTGAGATGTTCATTGTTTCATAGCTTGCGGACATTCTAATGGAAAGGTCCCCCATTGCCACCTGAAGGCTTTCTGGACCCGTTCTTTACTACTTTGTCCTTATCTCCTCCATAATTGCCTTTGAACTTGGCTTTTGGTTTGGTCGGCTCAAATTTCTTGTTCTCATACTAGGCAAGGGACTATGCTACAATTATGGCCTTGGAAAAATTGGTAACCTCTCTTCGTTCTAACTCCAATTGGACCCACTTCTGAAGCCCATTCATGAATTCGAAGTAGCCTTCATCTTCACTCAAACTCGGAAGTTAGAGCTTAAGTTCAGTGAACTTCTTCACATAATCAAGGATTGTCCCGTCGTGCTTAAGTTGACGCATCTGTGATTGGGCCTCCTATTGAGCATTATTCGGATAGAAATGCTCCTTAAACGCGAACTAAAATTCCTTCAATGTCTTGAAGGGAACTGTGCCCTCTCCCCCTCGTCACACCTACGTCGCCACCATAATAGAGTGACATCGGCAAGATAAACAGAAGTAGTGTTTACCTTGGTTGTATCGTCATCGATACCCAACACATGGAAGTACTGTTCAAGACCCCATATGAAATTGTCTATATCTCGGGCTGCCCTCGACCCAATGAACTTGTTAGGCCGTGTGGCGTCAATCTTCGGCTTGGGTGCTTCAACTTTGGCAAGCATTCGACTCTTCATTGCCGATTGGTAAATGCAAAGGTTGCTCTTGAGATTCTTCATTTATTCCTTCATTGAGGCTATCTCGGCCTCAAGGGAGTTGTCTTGGTCATCCAGCTTCTCATACAACTCATTGAGAAGGTTTTCAGCCTCTTCTTTGATTTTCCCTTCGATGGATTCAATCAGATCAGAGCGTGACTCATCTTCATCTCGGGCCTCCTTGACTTCCTTTATGGAATATTTAAGTCTAGTGACCCTCTTATCCAAGGCTGCAACAATGTACTTGGAACTTCTTCGCTTCTTCTCGCCATTGCGGGTTGTGACTCCCTCGGTTGCTGCGACTTCACTGGAGTTTTGTGGTGTCATTTCTTCTGATCAACCTGGCTCTGATATCACTTGTGACATTTGTAGAACTTCACCAACTCGAACGTGCATCCTTAGTTGACTCTCAGATATATGTGCAACTAAGTAAGCCTGAAACCGATCAAGCAAAGAGTACTTAGACCTTTGCGGAAACGAAACAAGCAACATAAATAAATAGCTTACAAAAAGAAGCAAGTGTGTTGAGTGAATGCCAGTTGTATTCCTAAAAAATGAGTGAGTAAATGAGGTGGGGTCAAGCCTCTATTTATAGTTGATGCCCTCTACATCCAACGGTAGAAATTAAAGTACAACAATGGCTCAGATCAGTCTAAATCTCTAAGGATCCCTAAATTTAAAGAGAACAATGAAATTATTAATCGAATAAGGGAAATCAATATTACATGGCTAAAATTCCTCCAAGGACTTGATCAAACTCGGACTGGGCCAGCTCATGTTGATTTGGACAGGCCCAAGATAGTGCAAATAGCCTCTTTGACAGCCTGGTTCGCGATGGTTGCACCCTGGTGCTGGCTGGACTCGTTCACTGGTCTGCGGTCCGTGACACTTTGCACCCAATTTATTTATACAAATTCATAACATTTTAGAATTTTTACAAGCTTTCAATTGATTCATAATCCGAATCATTCTATATATTGTTTCTTAACATTATTCAATCCGAATCATTCTATATAATGTATCTTAACATTATTCAATCCGAATCAGTTTATTTTTATAGGCTTAGTGTAATAATTAAAAACTATTGAACCGACTGAAATAATATAAACCATGAAATGGAAGGAAAAGAAAAATGAATATTTTGTCAGTATACAAAGAATGCAATTAAAAAAAATCCCCAATTCCGCGCGAACCCTAGCGTTCCAAACCCATACTCCATCGGCCTGAGGCGGTTGTCGTCGGTCCACGGTGGTTGTTGAAGTCTCTCCACTAGTGACGACGCCAGTTCCGGTCTTTTCCTCCGGTGCGAGATTAGGGATAGGAGGCAGTGCTTGCGATTTCGGGGTTCAAAGTAAGTTTCAGTCTCTCTCGAACTTACATTGTTGGGAGGTTGTTTACCGGTGATGAAAATCGGTCCTCCTGACACGCGCGACCATTGCCTCATGTGCCATAATATTATTCCTACTAAAGGGACTCTTGCTGGTCGTTTCCATGGGAGCTTCAATGACTCAGACTGTTGCCAGAGATGCGGGGTGGATACGGAGTCTGTAAAACACCTTCTATTCTTCCGCCCTTTTGCATAAGCGGTTTGGAGAGCATCCGGCTTCAATTACTCTCCGTCTCCATCAGGCTTTCCTGGATTTTCCCAATGGTGGTTCAAAATTAATGACTTCAGGAAATCAGGAAACTTCAACGAAGGATGCGCTCTCATAGCTTTCCTCTTCTGGGCAACCTGGAAGTCAAGAAACGCGTTCGTGTTTGATAATAGGAAAGACATTCCATGGGAAGTTTGGTTACATGCGAAGAGCTCCTTTCTGGAATTTTCACGGGAAACATCGCCAAGTACGACGACCTCCCTGTGCCAGCCTAAGGAAACCAAGAGATGGTCACCTCCTCCCCTGGGCATCATAAAGATTAATTGTGACGCTACCTTTGACAACCTTACGGGAAAGGCCTATATGGCAGCCATTGCTCGTGATTCCCCAGGAAGCTTTATTCAAGGAGTCTCGAAACCTGAGCTTGCCCCTTCAGCCGGAATAGCCGAAGCAATGGCCATCAGACTAGGTTTACTTCTTGTATCTACGAACAGATTCCCTCGAATCATCATAGAGTCGGATTGTCAAGCTGTAATTAATAGGATCTGTTCCAGGTCGATGTCAGAGTGGGCCTCTTCAGCAATTGAATAGGACATTAGACGTAAGGCTGAGGTCTTTTATGAGTGCACCTTTTCATTTGCACCAAGATCATGTAATCAAGCAGCTCACTGGCTTGCTAAATCTGTTAGGGACCTCCTCCCCCACCAGACCTTTCGGTGTACTTAGAACGTTGATATCTAATGAAAATTTTCCTTTTGAACAAAAAAAAAAAATAATATAAACCATGAAATGAATCTTATTTCCAAAAACTCACTCCACTTAGTATTTAAATAAAAAAAATAAACCAATTGGCAAATCATACAATCTCAGCTTTGCAACAATGCAGGGGTGGAGCTACATTGGGTGGGGAGGGGTAATTCCCCCACCGAAAAAAAAATTTCACCTTTGTCCCCCTATATAATTTTTTTAAAAATTAATTTATTTATGAATTTGTTCCTCTCTTTCAAACATTTATGTTTTACCTTAATCTCAAATCATGGCTCCGTTCCTACAACAATAGATTAAAGAAACAACACCAAAAAAAAACCCTATGGATGTCCATTTTCTCCATTGAAGCAAAGTAATGTGTATGAGTTTTTCTCATGATTCGGTAGCTATTTTCATGGAAGAAACCTTATCCGCAATGGTGTGTTGTTTTGTCTCGAGCTGGCTGTAGTTGCTTTTCTCCTTGAAGAGTTGGATATGGTGATGTTTGCAGTAGAGTTTCCCTTTGCGTGCTATGTATTTGATGAGTTTAGGGGTGTAAATGAACCGAGCTTGAATGAATAAGGTTCTATTCGTGTCCGGTTATTTATTTTTTTATAGTAGTCATGTTAGATTTGTGTTCGTTTCATTTTTTAAATTGTGTGTTTGCATGCGTTTATTTATTTTTAACGGTGTTTGTGTTCGTTTGTTTAGCATTCATGAACATGTTCGCATAAGATTTGTGAACATGTTTGTTTATATGCCCCTCAAAATGGTGAAATTACACCATTGTCCTCAAGCTCCTTAGGCTTCAAAGTTTGACTCTAAAGTTCATGTGTTCAATCTAGTCTCTATCTTCACCAATAATAAAACGTAAAAAAAAGGAAAGGAAAAATTGAGTAAATGAGCTCATAAACAAGTCGGTAAACGAGCTTATTTGTGAATATAAACAAACATAAAATTTTTATTCATACTTGCTCATTTAACTTAAAAAACGAACATAAATAAATATTATACAAATAGTTTACGAACAATTTATCAAAGGCACCGTTCATTTATAACACTAGATGGGCTAATGGTGCAACCCCGTGGGTACACTTGAAGCAGCTCTTATGGTATAGGATGAGTCTACCACGTGCGACGAACATCGATGAACACCATTAATGATGAACACCGATGAACACCATTAAATTAATTAATAAAGATTTAAAATTTTAAGGACTCGTCATACAATTAATAATTATTTTAAAAAATTCAATTAAATTATCTATATATATATTAAAATTTTATTTTTTAATAAGGGTAAACTATATATTTAGTACCTCACTTATTTCCGTATTTCTATTGAACCCTCATTATTTAAATATTATTTCAATTTGACCCTATTCTTTATAAAAAATAATTTAACCCTCAACCTTAAACCCTTAAAATCTTAAACATATACCCTAAACCATATACCATTAAAAATAATTTCACCATCATCGATTCAATTCAATTCAATGAATCGTTGAATTCTCCTAAAAAAATTAATTAAATTATTTTTTATATATATCAAAATTAATTAAACTCGAATCTCCTAGAATTAACATTATCATCTTATTTGAGATGAAGAGGCCATCACAATTAATCATAATTAATCCAATTCATTAAATTGAATAAGCTGTTTTTCTATTTAGTTCTTCTTCTTCACCAGTAAACGGACTTCACCAAGCAGACATCGTATCATCTTATTTCCACACAAAGATCGGCTAGAAAGAAAAGAAAATAAACTTACACATGCGCTTGAATTTCTCTTTCAGCTCCGTCTTGTGCTCACTATTTGTGATGCGGAAGTAGTAGTCAGGGTATGTGCTCTGATCAACACAATTTGGTGGAGTGGATGTGCCGATCGCCAGAACGGTGGCCGGCCCTTCAGCACGTTGAACCTTACGAACTTCCTGGACGGTCACCATTTGTTTTTTTTTATTAAAAGCTTCAATGAGTGGTGAAAGGAACAAAGGTGTTGGAGATTAAAGTGAGCAGGGTTTGTCCTATATATTAAATTTTAATATATATATATATATAATAATAATTTAATTGAATTCAATGAATTGAATTAATTATGATTAATTGTGATGGCCTATTCATTTCAAATAAGATGATAGTGTTATTTCTAGGAGATTCGAGTTTAATTAATTTTGATATATATATATATATAAAATAATTTAATTAAATTTTTTTAGGAGAATTCAACGATTCATTGGATTGAATAGATGATGGTAAAATTATTTTTAATGGTATATGGTTTCGGGTATATGTTTAAGAGTTTAAGGGTTTAAGGTTTAATAGTTTAGGGTATATGTTTAAGAGTTTAAGGGTTTAAGGTTTAATAGTTTAGGGTTTTAGATTGAGGGTTAAATTATTTTTTTATAAAGAATAGACTCAAATTGAAATAATATTTAAATAATAAGAGTTTAATAGAAATATGGAAATAAGTGAGGTACTAAATATATAGTTTACCCTTATTAAAAAATAAAATTTTAATATATATAAAAAATAATTTAATTGAATTTTTAAAATAATTATTAATTGTATGATGGGTCTTTAAAATTTTAAATCTTTATTAATTAATTTAATGGTGTTCATCGATGTTCATCATTAGTGGTGTTCATCGATGTTCGTCGCCCGTTGTAGAATTTTTCTATGGTATATTGTCCAATTCACAGTAACCTTTAAAGAACACAGAAAAAAAGAAGTTTCGATCTGTTTCTCGAATCCGGTTAATGTATTAAAACATAGATGTTAAAGACAAATACTTTAAAAAATGACAAAAAAGAAATAAAGAGTTCGAGTAACATCGGAATTTTTTTCCGGACTCTTACAAAATTCATATTCGACCTGTCTCCTATTAGGATTCAGACAATATTTTTTTTTAAATTCAGACCTTTTCAATCGAATCTGAATTAATTTTTTTTTCTTCATATCGAATTCTAATAGTAAAATTACCATCACTATCATGTATGAAAAAGATATGAGATAAGGCTACTAAACATTGTCGTCAAAATTGGATCAATGTCCAACCGATTCAAGAGCTTTTGTTTTGTTTTAATTTTTTGATATTGCTTGTTAACTCTCCCGAGAACTCTTTAAGTTATTTATTTGTTTTAAGTTATATACTAATAAAGCTTCAAACGACAACATTTCAAAAAAAAATATTTTTTAGCGTCAGATTTAATTATGTATTTAATCTCAGCTTATTCCACTGGTCAACGAGACAATAATCTTATGTAACACCCTGACCCGGATGTCACAAGTTCGGCCTCAAGCCCAATCTAAAATTATAAAAAAATTTAAACTGGGTTTAAACCAAACAAGTTATTTCCAAAGCATTTAGATCTAATAGTTAAAAATATATATAAACAATTTAAATCGTTACAAAAGAACTCAACTTTAATTTAAAACATTTAAACATTTGACTTGATAAATACAATTTCAAAAGTAAGAAATACAGACTCGACCACGTGAAGTTCTATGAATACATAGCTCACTAAACACAAGCATCGTAATCTGAAAACCTCCACATACTGGAATCTCGAATTGATAGTGCTCCTCGATCCCACGATCCGACAATCTACCTACGCACGAAAACAACGATTTCGAGCGATCTTACAAAGCTTAGTGGTACACATCTACTATACTATATTTCAGGCTAATCATAAAGATAGGCATGCAAGCTAGTACGAGCAATAAGGAGAGATAAATAAACATGTGGCGTTATCATTAGTCACCTAAACACATGCTCTCAACATAGCAATCATCATACTTGGCCCATAAGGTCCAACCATACTCGGGATCTCACCAGATCATCCGAGCTAAAACACACAAAGCTATAACCACAAACCTGGACTAAGACCTAGTGCCACACAGTTTTGGTAACGTACACTCTTTGGGTGAGACCCGGTGCCACACAGCTTTGGGAACGTACACCCATGCTCTGAATCTCTCGTCGAGCATCTAAGAATAAGACCTAGTGTCACACAGCTTCAGGAACATACATTCGGCATCTCTAACCATGGTGTTGCAACACTCTTTTTCTAGGTATCCGAATCCCATTAATCAAAGGTAACTCAACCAATCAAATGCCTACCCAACATACAAGCAACACGATCCCAACGACCCCCTATTGTTGCTAATCATCATCACATCATTTATTTTGCATTATCGAGTTGTTAATACATTATGGAGAAGTATATAATTAATCTCATTTATTTTCTACATTAATCCACGTTATCTCATTTATCATGGCATAATTGCATTATTAATATACACATCAATTGCCATCTTTAAATTACACTTATTAATTATTTAGTGCATCGGGTATCGGTACTCGAACTCGAGTACTGGTACGGTACCCCCGGGTATCGGTACTCACACGCATACCGATACAAAACTACTCACTGGAAATCCTAGATTTTCACAAGGACCGATACGACCAAAGCTTGTATCGATACCCTATTCATAGGTTCGCACCATTTCCTTGATTTACAATACTTACTATACTTTAATCGATTCCTATAGTTTATGGAAGACATTAGGGTTTGTTTGCTAGCGCGTTTAATCATTTAATATCAATTTATGACTTTATGATCATTTATTTGAATATTACCAATTATTATCCATTTAGTATAATTTCCATGAAATCTCATCAATCTATTCGAACAAGCATACAAGACATCACAATTATTTCAATTAGTCAAACATTCATCTCAAACGACCTTACACGGTCTCTAAAGCCTCCACGAGTCACATCATATCCACGACATCATCATGCATTCCATAATTATTGAACATTTCCTTTGATTTAGTGTATCCATGATGAATTTTTCCTTGGATTTTTAAAGGAGCTTGGATTATTCTATGGATTTCTTATAACCATGTTGTTATTAGATTGTTAGAGGGGCATTTCGTGTTTTAATCTCTTAAATCGGTTGAGTGATGCACATGATAATTGCTATGATATTGTGAAATTTTGGTGTAATCCAAAGATATAAGTTGCTGTTTTTGAATGTTCGATTAGGTCTTAGCAAAGCTAAATAATTGTAACTGTATAATTTAGTTGTTTAGTTGAATTGAACATTTGAATGATACTCTTGTTGAATGCATAATTTATGTCCGAAATTGAATTAAGGTTGTAACACATAAACTAGCTCAAATCGAATCAAGCAAATGTTTCATGCTTATGCCCTGTTTTGAATAATTTGGACCGTCTCAAGTGTTGTTTTAGTTATGTTATTGTGATAACATCTAGAACTTAAGGTCACTTTGATTTCTAATGACTGGAAATAAGAGTTCAGGATCAAATAAAGGTTACCAATTGTGTATAATTAACTGTTTTGCAAATTTAGGGACTGTTTTACCACTTAAAATAGGGTTGTTATGCAAGTTAAACTTACACTACAACAAAAACAGGTTTTTAGTAGCGTTTTTTGTCCTATAGCAGCATTTTTTAGCGCCGCTAAAAACTTTCATGGCGCTTAAAAAGCGCCGCAAGAAGTGCCGCTTAAACCAGCGCCACAAAAGTTCGCGGCGTTTTTTTTAAAAACGCCGCAAAAGATCAAAATCTATAACGGCGTTTGCAAGCGAAAAACTATTCTGTAGTGGCGTTTGATTTTACAAATACCGCAAAAAACAAACGCCGCTAAAAACTATTCTATAGTGGCGTTTGATATTACAAATTGTCGCGACCATTTTTTGAAAACTCGCTTTTTATGTTTGGAATAAAAATAGTCTGACGATTAAAATCCGGAAAATCAGGGTTTTGACTAATTTTATCTTATAATTAATTAATTTTCCAATTTTTAGTCAAAACCCTCTTTATTTGCTTAAAAATTATTTTGGAGTCGCCACAGACCACTTTGGTAGGCCGGACACCATAAAAACGCACTAGAGATTCTTTTTGAAAAGTTCGGGTTCGGGAGTCGGTTACGTGTAGGGAAGGGTTAGCACCCCTACGAACGCCCGTTATCGGTACCTTATTAATTACACGTAGTATTTTGACATTTCGAACATTAATCTGAATTTAATTAAATATTTTAACTGTAAAATGAATTTTATTTCGAATGGGGGTATCCTTTTGTAAGAAAATACATTTTGGATGAATATAATTATGAAACATCCAGTTGCATTAGGACACTTCAACTTATATCCAAAAATGTACCTCAACACAAAAGGTTTAATGCATGATCAATTATTGTCTTGCCAAGTAAACCCTAATTAGGCTCCATTAATTGATTTAATTAAAATTCTATGAATGTTATTAATTTTTGGACATAAAAGAGAACGTCTAAAATAATATTGGACACTTTCTTTAACGAGCCCAAAAGTAATAACATTCCTAATTAATATGACTCTAATCATTAATTTTATTTTCAATTTTAAATTTACCTAATTATTAAATTATTTCCATTTTTTAAATTAAAATGAAAAATTGAAACTTTTATTTGAACACTCATTGGTTAACATCACTCTATATCGTGACACTAGCTAATATTGAATGTTCTAATATTGTTTCAAATATTCACTTTTTTCTACAATGATCTCTTCTATTTAATTATGATCAAGTGACATAAGCTAAAGGCTCTGATTATTTACATTAATTAAGTGATTAAATTATCTAAGATATAAAACTACATGCTCAATTTAAAAAAGATGTAAACAAATAATAATTAAATAAATAAACCAAAGCTGAAATGAGGCTAAATTGCATTAAATTGAAAATTAGAGGGTCGAAATACAGGCAATTAGTGGCTGAGTTGAAAAATAGTCAAAACATAATAGCTCAAAGTGTGAAGTGCCCATAGAAGGGCGCGAGTTCACTCGCCCGACCCGAAGACTCGCGCGGGTCAACTCCAACCCAGCACCAAATGGTGCGTTTTGACCTATTTATTTAAACCCTTCTTTGATCACAGATTTCCCCTTTTCCTTTCATTTTTCAGCTCACTCTCTCTACCTATTCTTTATCCCCTCTCTCTCTCTCTACAAACAACTTTTACCCAAGAAAACATGACCCAAATAGATCAAACTCTCTTTTTCACTAAAATTCATCACTCGTTCTTCCATAAACCCTCGTTCGATCCATAACCACCCAACACCGGTCACTAAACACGTTATCCGACCACCATCGTCGACTCCGACCACCGCACACGTCCGACCGACCACCGTGAGGCGATTTTCGGCCGCTGGCCGAAACCCTAAAACGCCAATAAAATTGAATTTCCTATTTTTGAACCCTAAACCTATTCTAAAACCCAATTCGACCGAATCACCCGGCTTCACCCTCTAAAATCTACCTACCCGTAACCCTTATTCGCTCATTTTTGACTTCGACAACTCCTAAACAACTCCGGTGGCTTAGATCTAAACCTTCCAGCGACATTCAAACCGACAAAATGATCACCGACCACCAAGATAAGTTTTATAATTCATTTCCGATTCATTTTTCAGTTTCAAAACATGCAATCTAATGTTTTTATCTTCTAGTCTTTTTTGCAGGTAATGGGAAAATAAGAACGAATTATACCTTCGCGGCGTCCTTAGAAAGATTCCGGTGAGATTTTGGCATCTGTTCGCACTCCAACGGTGCGCTTTGACTTCTTCAGTGATAACTCGGCTCCCGAAGCATCGATTCGACTCCACGACAACGTTGCGACTTACGAACGGAACATCATATTAGCTAAGGCGTACAAACCGCACCTCATATTCTGCCACCGTCATACTCCCTTGCACAAGGGACATGAATTCTCTCTTTTTCTCATCGAGGTAACGAACTCCCAAATACTTTTGCTTGAATGCATTCAAGAAGAATGTCCAAGTCACATCATCATATTCCATTCCCGCAATGGTGGTCGTCCACCACGTATATGCATCACCATGCAACAAGAACACAATGCATTTCAACTTCTGAACATTGTTGCAGTTCAACTGTCCAAGTATCCTCTTGGTACTCTCTAGCCAAGACTCGAAACCTTCCGGGGTCAACCCTCTAAACTCAATCCCTCCCAGACTGCGGAGTCGCTCTAACGACAACCTTACATTGGCACCATCCTGTGGTGCAGCTCCATGAGCCCCAGCTACTGCTGCATGGAAAGCTCCAGCAATAGCTTGCATCAACACAGACATATCAGGAGCAGCTTGCCCCTGAAATCCCTCGGGTCCAACAACCCCAGCAGTACCAACCCCAGCTCCACCACCACCGGGTGGTCCACCAGGGGGAGGAGGAAGTAGATTCTCAGCATTCTCCACATTCTCATTCTCGGCCGTAGCACGGTATTGATTCTGAGCTCTCTACGTGGCCCCATAATAAAACAATGCAATTGACAAAATACAATAAATTTAATTAGGATCAATAAGGCAAGTAATCCAAGTACTCAAGCTCATTTTTGAAAACAATTCCTCTCATTAATAATGATATGGCAATGGGATCCCAACTATACCCCAAACACAACATAGCATCTCAAACTCATCTCAATAGAACCAAACATCATCAATCATACATCATACTTTCACCAAAAAGTCACAAACATTCATAATTACATACCTTAACCACTTACCAAGCCCCAAACATTCGCTAACATGGCTCTGATACCAACAAATGTAACCCCCTTAGCTTGGCCTAGACGCTTGACCCGAACTACGAAGATTACACGGGGAAAATCAAAGTCAACCCGAAAGTCAACATTGATTAACGACCCTTTTTTTATCTTTTCTAGATGCACATTAAGCCTATGTGTTTACTCAAGAACCATAGGAGAGAAGGCACATCGATCAAAAATCAATTAGGGACTCAATTGCAAGAATTACACTTTTAGGGACCAAAATGTAAATTTTGGAAATTAAGAAGACTTTGAAGATTTTAAGCTTACCAATATGTAATTAGTCATTTTACATGCATCTCTGTCAAATATCAATTTAAAAGGATAATTCAAGCTCAAACAATTGCATCCACAACATCAAGGACTAAAATGTAAAACATGAGAACTTGAAACAATTCAAATTTGCAGTCTAACGGTCAGCCGTTTCGGAACGCTGATCCTCGTATCGAAACGCCCATATCGAAACAGTGTTGATCGTTCCGGTACTCGGGTGCGTTCCGAGACCAGTATCGAAACATGCCTCTCTAGTAGCCAAATTGTTCCGAAACACCTTCATCCGTTCCGAAACACTATGGCCATTTCGGGCCCCTGTTTCGAAACAGATAAGGGTGTTTCGATACACCCTGCCCTACAACAACATAATTTTCTGGTTTTTCACATCTTTTCACACTCAAACATACCCCAAATCATACCATAACATACCGGCAACATGAATAGCCATAAAAGAACATGTTAAAAAAGCTTAAGCTAAAACATGGCATCACACACGTGAACATTTAGTCTATAGGCATGTTTCCTAACCTCATGAACCAAATATGAACCTCAAACCTCAAACCAAACCATATAAGACTATTTACAAACTTCAAAACCATAACAAACTTGCTACAAACATAAGGAGTTCCAAATACATCTCCCAAAAACAACCATGAAGTCCCATTGCCAAATATCAATACTAAAGTATGTAAAAACATCACCATACATGAGCTTTACACTTCCTTGGATGTTCTTAACCTTCTTGCTACCCAAAATCACTTCAATTATCTGTATTGTTGGTAAAAGAGAGCGTAAGCATGTTTGCTTAGTGAGGCAAGCTCTAAAGAAAACCAACACAACAATGCATTATTCAAAACACTTTCTCAAAAGCCATTTTCTACAACATGCTCATTCTATCTCATGCTTGAAAACCATTTCAAAGCAAATCTTCATTTGATACCACATGTACCTCTATTCTATCTCATGCATTTAAACCAATGCAAAACTCATGGCAAGGTCATACACATGCTCGTGAAAACTAAGCATTTCATAAACAAATCTCATATGCATTTCTCATAGCATAAATCATCTCAACATTTGGTACATGTGAATCAAATACACTTTCAAATATTATATTGACATTTCACATTTCATCTTTACTCGGATATGCGGATTAGCTTGACTCAAAGTCAAGTCCTACCCCGGCGGAATCTCTCATCACCGGACTCTCATGGCGGTATCTCTCATCGCCACAAAGATTGGGTATTTCACCAAGTCCTACTTCGATGGTATCTCTCATCATCGGATTCTCACTTTGGATCAGGATGGCACTACCCCCATTGCCCGACTCCAAAGAGCACGTACAAATTTTAGTTTGTAGTGCACTCTCATCCTATTGATCGATCAATTATATCCGGTAACTATCTCATCTTCTATGCCAATATATTATGTCAAAAACATTATCTCACCTACTATTTTTATGCAATATTTCTCAAGTCTTTTTTTCATCTCATTTCAAAATCACATCTCATGCTTTGCATTAAATCAAAATTTCAAAACTCTTCAATGCAACATGCTATCTCATGAAAACTCTACAAAGCATCATCTCATGCTACAAATCATGCATAAAACAGTAGGAATTTGTCTATCTCAAAACAAGAGCATGTAAAAGCATTTTAGGGGCAACAACCACATATTAAGAGCAATTCTAGCCATACTTACTTCCGGACTTAGGATGGTGTTTCAAACCAATCCTAAATCTCCAAACCTTGTTTCTTTGTCCCTCAAGGACTTCTAAAACCATTTGCACTCACCGATTACATTTCGCTTGCTCGCCGAAACGATATCTAAGCTCCTGGCACTTTCGAATCAACACCAAAAGCGTCCGAGGATGTCTCCCATGTTTATTACACATAAGAGCAGAGAATTAATGCATCATCATGCATTGAAATCACCAGCCAACTAATCAAACTTGTTGCTCTACCCAAAAACATCATTTCGGCCACCAAAAACAACCGAAATCATCTCCAAACTCTTCCAAAACAAAGCCCAACCAAGATCTATCACTTCTAATCATTTCTAAACCTCAATCAACACCAAAAATCACCATAAACTCGTCCTTATACCTCCAGCTACAACAGAGCACCAAAACCACCCAAAAAACCACCAATCTAGCATGCAAAACTTAGGAATCCAAACCTATTCGGGATTTGTTTGATAAAACCTCATTTATAACATCAATTACTAACCAAAATACATTAGAAATCACCTTCAAAACAGAGCCTAACCAATAGTTACGAAAATCATTAAGATCTTACCAAGAATCTTGAGTTTTAACACAATTTCATGTTTCTAACATTAAAGCAACTCAAAATTCATTAACAAAGGATTGATAAATTGAGAATTTTAGTAAAGAATTGATCATTAGAGGAGAAGGACGAAGCTTACCTCTAATGGTTGATTTCTCCTTGTTTTGGGCAAGTTTTCTTGAAAATCCAAAGTGAAAACAAGAGGATTTGATGAAAAAAAAGATTAGGAATCAAAAGGAGATTGAAATCTCATCAAAAGGGATGAAAATCAGAGGCTAATTGATGGAGAAAATATGTTTGGCTGAGTGGAAGTTGAGAGAAAATGAAAAAGAGGGAAAAAAGATCGTAAAGTAGTTATGAAAGTCAAAATAAATTTTTCTCTTTTAATTCCCTTTATTAAATCATTATTAAAACACCCAAAATAAAGAGAAATCTGATTAAAAATATTTTGGTAAACTTAGCTCCTTAAAGATTCAAAGTTTCAATCCTTTACAAAACAGTCACTAGTCAACTTTTGCAAAAACTGCGATTTGGTCACTACACCGAAATGTAGTATTTACAAACCTTATTTTGTAAAATTTTCTTCACCATAATCATTCATATAATAAATGAGGATTTTTAGATATTTTCCCATAATTTTGAAGCATCCCAAACTAGGTGTTCCCTAAATCTCCCTTAAAGATTCGAACCGTTCTCGACCGGCCCGATTCAAACTCTAAAACTTCTAGGCCCAAAATCAGGGCGTTACAAAGGTAACATTAATGAATAGGCAGAGTTTAGAAAACTAATCCAAACTATTGAATAGTTTTTACAAATGTAGTATTTACAAATTATTAATCAAAAAATTAAGATAAAATCCAAACTATGATACTTAACAGAATATTAACGAATAATCAATCAATTATGAAAAGTTTAGAAAACTAATCCAAGTGTTAATACAAAATATATTTTAGTATCCAAGAAATTCACTAGGCTAAAGACCTTATGTTTGATAGCAAATATGTAGAGTTATTATAACATTAACACAAACATGAGATTTCAATCACATTAGACAATTCAGCAGAGAAATATACATGACACTTGGATCCACATCGGCAATGGCCAAACTCTTCCCAAGCCCTGCAAATAAGCAAAACAAGCAAGAATCATAATCAATGAACAACTAATTGCCTTGGATTGGTAAGACACCCATAAAAGCAAGATATAGTGTCAGCCAATACAAACTAATATTTTATTTTCTAAGGACTGAGAAGACTTCTGGAGGACTCAAGTTACAGCAACTGAGAACACTTTCATTTAGAAGCTTACTGAAGGAGAACCTTTGATGCAAGAAGTATAAGAAGCATCAATGTCCTTTTTATCTATAGCTCGAACTCCGAATGCCATCACTTGAAAAACTCCAGCCATATTATCAAATCTCTACAAATAAGGATCCCATAACTAAACGATTCAATCACTGATCACACTCCAGTTTTCTAAATCGAAATAGCAGAAACAATAATAATTACCCGACAACCACTTCAAAAAATAGCAGAACAACAGCCGAGAACGAGAAGAGGATTCCTAATACATAAATCAAATTAAGAACGATAAAAATAAGCAGAATCACCAATAAGCAGAAGCTTGAAGAGATGGTCACTACAAAATATACAACCAGATAATATCAACACATGTTCAACTGGTGCAGGAACATAATATCTCCGGCTATAACATAATATCGCCAAAAGAGGCCTACTCCCAAAACCAAAAGTAAAGCTGTCAGCGTTAGGAGAAATTATTATATGGACCCTTCCCACCACGTCATCCATGGTCCCTAGTAATAAAAAAAATTCCACGTCATTATTTTTTCCATATCATTTGTACACTAGGATTATATTTTCCAAATCATGGTGTCGTATCAAATTAAAAATAAATTAGGGTTTACTATTCCCTTTTTTTCTTCAAGAACGATAGCTTCCTCCACTAACCCTAAACCCTAAACCTTAAATCCTAACCATAAACCCTAAACCCTAAACTCTAAATCCTAAACCATAACTCTAAACCTTAAACCCTAAACCCTAAATCTTAAATCCTAACCCTAAACCTTAAACCATAAACCCTAAATCATAACCCTAAACCTTAACCCTAAACTCTAAACCCTAAACCATACGTTAATTGGAGAAATTAAAGAAGATGATTTGGAAATTATAAATCTGAGTGTGTAATTGACGGGTAAAAAAATAATGATGTGGATTTTTTTTATTACTAGGGACCATAGATGACGTGGTGGGAAGGGTCCGTAGAATAATTTCTCCAGCGTTAAGATGTTGGAAAACCAAATTAAATGCGCAAAGGCTAACAGTTAGAATACCACGCCATTATCAGTTGGTTCTTAATTTTACTGGAGCGTCAAGAATGCTCAGTTCAAAAAGAATTATGTAGAAAAATCATATTATACAAAAATCTACTATATGATTTTACATTATTAAGAGATATTCCCTCCTAAAATCCATCTAATTTGATATAAAATAACAAAGAACGCCTAAACGATCGAAACACCAAATAATATGAACAGAAGAGAAGAGAACATCTCAATTTCATCAACAGATCTGCAACAAAAATATCATAATCATAGGGCTAACTTTATTATAATGATGAATAGTAGCTAACCCACATTCAACAGCAAACATCGAAAGGAGAAAAGAAAGGAAAATACAAGAGGAACTTATCCATTTGGCCATGGTGGCTCCTGGTGGCCGGAGTCTGACCGGCGATCCAAACGGTCAAAATGTGGTCCGTGCATCGGGGAGTGACATTCCTCGGAACTAAGACCATCCAACAGTGGATAGCGCAGATCTGGCCCTTGCAACATCTGAGCCATTGGGCTCTTTTACGCGTCATTTCGAGCCTCTTCTTTGCAAACCAAACCATTAGAAATGGAGAAGGGGACGAGGGCTTCATCTTGGTGGCTTTGGCTTGCCAGAGTGATCACCGGAGCGACGGCGGTGACATAGAGAATGACTGTGACGACGTGGTTTGAAAGAAAACAAGTGCTTGGCATTTGAATGGGTTTTAAAATCCCGTGTCTTTTTTAATTTTTTAATCCATTTGAGAGACATATAGTGGCGTTTTTAAAATTAAACGCCACTAAAATTAGACTTACTGCGGCGTTTTATCTTCACAAGACCTATTGTGACGTTTGTTAGAAACGTCGCTATAAGTAGACCTATTGCGGCGTTTGGGAAACCAAATGCCACTAAAATTAGAATTATTACGGCATTTCCAAGGCAAGCGCCACCATATGTTATTCTTTAGCGGCGTTTGTATTAAAAACACCATTAAATTTACCATTTTGTGGCGGTTGTTCTATAAACGTCGTGATAAGTGCAATATTCGCAGCGTTTTCCCCAAAAACGTCATGAAAAGTGCCGCTATATACCAAATCTGGTGTAGTGTTAGGGAAATGTTTTGCTTTGAAGTTGGACTGTTTTTGCATGTATAAGGACTGTTTTGTGAAAACCAGAAATTTGGGACTGTTTTTACATAGTTGAGGGGTTGTTTTATAAATATAAATATTAGAGTGAATTGCATCTAGATTGAGTGCTGTTTTGAGTTATAATAAGGACTGTTTAGGGGTTGATTTAACATGAAAATATGAAGTACATTAAAGTTAGTTTACATAGTGTTTGCATGACATAGTTAAAATTAGAATGAAAGAGTTTTTAATGTATGGTTACATTATTGTTATGCATAGACCAAGAGAGAATTGAGGAAGTAAAGTCCAAGATGGGTCAAGCGGGAGAGAAGCAATCCGAGATTGTGATTCGAGGTCCAAAATAGCTTGGAAATAAGGTAAGTGTAGTTTAAAGTCTCGGGATAGGCTCACAACCTTCCCGAGCATGCTTAATTATTTCAAGTATATTGTTTTGTCATTAAGTTAAGCTATGGAAATATGTAAGCTTGGATTCGAGGTAAGTACCTAATGTAAGGTATTCTTTGGAAATACAATACTTGATTGATGTTATGCTCATAGTGAACCCTTTATATGCTATTACTTGCTTGATAAGTAATCTTTGATTAGCTAACTTTTGGTTAAATCTTGGGTATGAATCGAGTGTTATGAATGAACTGAATATGTGCTTAATACGATATACCATAAACCATGTTTATTTGGTATTCTGATTATGGAGCCATGCTCAATTATGAATCTGATATGATATAATAAGCTATAAGCATTGCTTATGTGATTATATGAATATGGAACTATGCTCATTTCTGATATGAATAAGACATGATACTTGCTTATCTGGATAAGGAGCCAAGCTCAATTCAAACTCTGATATGATAAGATTTAATTGAAAAGTCTTGGTTTCGAGTTAGTCATAGGTATAGTTGGCATGCCATAGAGTCCATAGAGCTCGTGTTTGGGGTGGACTACGGTCTTGTGTTGGGTCACACCGGTACACCCCATGGCACAACGAAAAAATTATCCGGCGATCACCACCAGAGATCCATGTACGAGGAACGAATTGAGGCGAATAAGGGTGAAGATGCACATCCAATCACGATTCCACGATGCCGATTCTTAAGTCGCAACGATAACGCTCCGACCTCTACGTAGCTCACCCATTTGAAACGAGCATATAAAATTCTCTAAACTATTTAGAAGGGAATGAACATATAAAAACTCTCTAAACTATTTAGAAGGTTTTTCCCTAAAAGCATTAATGACTGTTAGATCTCTCATGCCTTTATATAGCCTTTGTAATCCTAATTCAACTCATATTAGGATTTCAATATTTTGTAATCCTAATTCAACTCATATTAGGATTTCAATTGGAAATATATATATATATATATATATATATATATATATATATATATATATATATATAAAATCCCAATTTAACTTTAATTAGGATTTTAATATATATATATATATATATATTAAATATATATATTTCCAATTGAACTTAATTATGATTTCAATATATATATATATATATATATTAAATATATATAATCCCAATTCAATTTTAATTAGGATTTCAATAGATGTATATTAAATATATATATAATCTTAATTCAACTTAATTAGAATTTCAATATATATATTGATTTAAATTGAATTATATTATTTATATATTAAAAGAGTCATAATTACAATAATTATTTTTTTAATATTTACCCAATAGTTAAATTATATATATATATCAAATATATATTAATTTAACAAAATCCGTGTACAACAAATTTGTACATATATAATTCATTTAATATATGCTCATTTCAACTGTGGGTGTGACCATGTAGGTTCATGTAACGTTAGTAGTAAATATTAGAACATTTCTAATATTACAAACAATGAGTGACATCTAGCAATATGTCATTGTCACCTAAGTTACAAGAAATCATGATTCAACATAACCTTTTTCGTGATTAACTCTTTTTCATGTATTACATCATTTTGTCCTTATATACAGATTAGACACAAGTCATGAAATAGTCACACTTGTATAGTCCATCTAATATTTCTTAATATCTTGAGTAGACTATTATAAACGAATAACTAAGATATCTCATATCAACTTGTTCGAGCATGGCCATGCATTTCTAGTCTCACTTAATCAAGTGGCCTACGATATTACTCCTATTATGTAGAAGGGACAAATCCTATCTTGATCAACCATATCCTACTACATAGATTGTGACATACCAATATCATTCTTTATAGTATAGTCAATTACGACACACGCTTGACTGTTTCAAAATATGTCACCCACGATGTTCAAATAATGATGATATCAAGTCTGAGGATCATACATGTAGTCATCACTATGAGCAATGTTGTGACTATCACATAATAATCCAAGAAACATGCTCATAGCGGGTCACTCCAGTATTTTGACATCTCTATGTCAATAACAACACTTTGTCATTAATTAACTACATATTAGTCTTAATGCATTATTGTTGTTCACGCCCACAATAATACTCGACTAAGGACATTTAAGAATAACCATATTATTCTATAAGAACTTTATTATAATTCAGTTTATTTACGCACACAAAATTGTAACTGAAAATAATAACGACAATGTCTCTTTATGAATAAACATGGTAAAACAAATATCATTTATAATCATCTTATGATTGGTCTCTTTATGAATAAACATGGTAAAACAAATATCGTTTATAATCATCTTATGTTTCAGGGTGTGGTAGTAGCAATGCTTTTCTTCGGGAGCTCGATGAAGATCGCAAGTAATTTGTGTATGTTGTCAGTCTTTTGTTTATAACTCTTAGATGGTGGCACCCTGAGTGAATATGTATTGTATTAGGATGTCTTGTTATTCTTAGAAGCAATGCTCTTGAGCGTTGTAAAAGTTGTTTAAGGTCTCTTCTATTTTATAATGGTTCCCAGTATGATTAAATCTTGATTGCTATTCTTGGTTTGGTAATTTCTAAGGTCTTGAATGATTGAATCATAAACATATGGTTTCTATGTGCATGCTAGATGGAATAATGTTGAATTGGTGGAATCGTGTGGGTTATGAACTTCCATAAACTTGTTTGTATTAACCTTGTTATATATATATATATATATATATATATATATATATATATATATATATATATAGAGAGAGAGAGAGAGAGAGATTGTTTAAGGTCTCTCTAATATGTGAAACTTGCCATTTTATCTTGATTTCGATTAATGATTTTGTTACCTAAAGAGTATGGATTATGATCTTAGAATAACTACTTGTTATGCATAAGCATATAGAGGCCTGAATATGTCTAATTCATATAATTTGAATTGGATGATTTGGATGAAGCTTGTTTAGTTCATGTGGAGTTGTTAAAGGATCCTTGTACTATGGTTGATTTGATTGTATGGTTCTCTTGTATCATCTAGATTGTTTCTATCATGTTAAAAGAAATATAATGGTTTTGAATTCTGAAATTGTTGAGTGTAAGTCATGATCTGTCAGGTAAGTTAAAGCTTAGAGTACCAATAGCAAAGCAATGTGTTTAACTAATCCGTATAATAATCAAGTCTCTCTACCCCTTTCCAAACATTCAAATAATAACTATACAATTGATCATAAATCGACTTGGATATAGGAAATCTTTATGTGTTCCTTTGATTCAAAGATGTAGTTTGGAAATTTTGGTATTTAGATAACAGTGGATATAAGAATTAAGGTCATATCACATAGTTGTTCAAACGTCAAATGAATCTAGGATTAAATCACATGACCTAGTGTATCTTTGCTTTGCAAGTAACTTGGCAGCAAAACTAAGAATAATATTAGAACTTGAAATCATAGCTGAGTATGATCTAATCATTGAAATTGTTTGTGTCTATCTAAGTCTGCTTGTGATTTGATAGTTGCATCCTCTCTGGTTTTGCTTGTTTGATTAAATTCTCTTAGTCTTCTTAGATTTAATTTTAAAGATGTATAGTTAAGATTTTGTCCTTAAGTGTTCGGTGATACACCTTGGGTTCGGTTTACTCCTAAACCGAGTAAGGGGTGTTACAATAGGAGTTCGAGGTGTACTAACCTTAAGCCGATATTACTAAAATCCTCATCGGAGCTTCTCGAATATTCCACTTGACTCAATATCTAATCCCGAATAATCCTCGTATGAAAACGAATATGAAAATACATTAATTACAAGCATCCCCTATTCAAACCACAAGGTCAAACGCATAAAAATAGCTTATCAGGTTCGAATTTGGCAAAACATACTACACCATCGGACTCAGAACGTCGAGAAACCCCCGGTAGGGTCCCCAAAAAAAGTCAACGGCCGGTCAAAGGCTGGTAAATTGCCTGGTGATCCGATGCGGCGCAGACGCACGACAAGCTGGGTGCACCCTATGAGCGGGATCTAGTGTGGCGCGGTGTACCACAACAGTGTGCACTCGCCTGACCAGGCGCACGCCCACCCGCAAGGGCGGCGCGTGGAAGGCCCTTTGGTGACCGGACGACGACGACGAGCTCCAACCCCGCTTTTCTTCAGTCGCTGGTTCCGATGGTGGCTCTCAACAACTCTTGGACTAGGGATGGGCATTTTACCCGGACCTGACAGGTTCCGACCCGACCTGGCCCAATCGGGTTAGATTTTTTTAATGAAAAACTCAGGTTCGGGTCGGGTCGGTTTGGGTTTTTGTTAAGGGTGAACTCAAGTCGGGTCGAGTTTAGGGTGGAAAATATCCGACCTGACCCGAAATGGGACTAATAGTGTAATTTCCCCTAAATTTTTTAGAGATATTTATAATAATACCTCTCTTTACATTTTTTTATAAGTAAGTCCTTAAAATTGAATTTTTATTTATAATTTAGCCCTTTAAATTATTATTTTTTACAATTTAGTCTCTTAAAACTATTTTTTTACAATTAGGTCCCTAAAATTATTTTTTTACAACAACAAAATAATCAACTGCATTAGCATATATGCAGAGATCACGAACTGGATGCTTGCCTTCTTCTATCATCGTGGAAAACAATGAATGAAAACTAAATGCAGGATGGTTTATAGAAAAAAAATAGGGAGAGTTGAGAGGAAAATCTCTTCACTTGCAATGTTCATTATTCATTGTTATGTTTTCTCTTCTTGCTGAAGCCTCCTTTTATAGGCGAGCAATGATAGAGTTCCAATCACAATTAAACTCAAATTCATAATTTAAAATTCAATAAAAGATATTATCTGATAATATCTATCTAAATATAGATTATCTAGATTCACAAAATCTATTTTGAATTTCAAATTATTGGACTGATTCTTGGATGAGGATTTCGAATTTAGGCTAAAATTTCGATATGTCTATGCAAAGCCTCACTGGTCCGGACATTCACGTTCTCCCATGTTGTGCCTATGCGCAAGGCACAATCTTCGGTAAGCTTATTCAACAACCCTTTAGTTGTTTCCATTATATATACACCTTTCACATTTGCTATTTAACCAATGTGGGATTCGAGCGTACTATTTCCTCTCCAATCACTTGAAGTTGCCTACTTTGAGCATCAATTTCTCATTCACTACTCAACCAATTTAAGCATATGAGATATCGTTGTAAATATTTCATGGAGTAGAATATGAAGAGATATATTCATTATTCAATTCTCTATCTTTACCCATTGAATTTATGCATCAAAGTTTCATTATGATTACAATTTTTCAGCAATCCCCCACATGAATGAAATTGATGTTTTTAAGACCATCTTGACTTGATGTGGCGATAGATTCTACGATCGATAGTTGCATAGGATAGGTAGGTCTCCACCTTTGAACCTTCCCTTGTGAAAGTATATTTACTTTATTGGCTGACCAATAGACGTGATGTCTTTGAACTGTTCTGTCGTTTGTGTAAACGATGATATACCTCACACAACTATTTCTCTGCAAGAATTTTAGTTCTCATGGGTATGTCATGATAGCCATGGACATCGCCTGGTTTTATGAGAGTTTGAGAGAACTATGCCCAATAGTCTCCTTGAAGCGGCCCACTTCACTCTTACATAGGTGACTTATGTTGTTCAACTCACCGGAACACACAATGGTCATTAAAACCATTGCTTAGCCTGCTCCATTTTGATCATTGTTCACATCATAGGAACGAACTTGGGAGAAGAACCCCTACAGTGACCGCAAAAGGTCTATGCAAGTAGGTTGTCCCTTGAACCTAGATCTTGGGATCTCCAGTCAACTAGGTAGGGTTTTCCTTCACACAACGCCTAAAATTTTCCTAGGCTTTAGTCACATTCCTTTCGATGTAATCTCAACCTGATCTCGATTTAACCCTTTTGGTTAGCGAGTCCGTAGCGTTATCCTTTGATTTCACAAAATCAATAGAGATAACTTCATTTGAGATCAGTTTTCTAACGGTATTATGCCGACGACGCATGTCTCGACTTACCATTGTACACAAAGCTCTATGCTCTACCAATTTTCGCTTGGTCATCACAATGTATGCACATTGTGGGTATTGGATTTGACCGTTCAGGAATATCCTCTAAAAAATTTCTGATGTCATTCGACTTCTTCTCTAGACTTGTCTAGATCTACAAACTCAAATTCAAATATAGATCTAGTTATAACCATTTTTCTTGAGGATTTCCATGACACGGTTCCTCCTCCCAAAGTGAAGACATATCCACTTTTGCCTTGAATATTAGATATCCAACTCACATTAGTGTATCCTTCTAAAACTGCAAGATCTCTAGAATAATGCACTTTGTAGTCTCGAGTATATCTAAGATACCTCAGTATCTTCACAATAGCTTTCTAGTGGTTTTCACCTGGATTGCTTGTGAATCTGCTTAGACTGCTCACATTAAAAGCAATATCAGGTCTAATGCAGTTTATGAGGTACATTAGACTGTCTATCATCCTTGCATATTCTACTTGGTCAACACTTTGGCCTTTGTTTTTGGACAAATATTGGCATGTGTCTATTGGTGTTTTGGCTATACCAAAATCATCATTGCCAAATTTTCAAGGATCTTGTCCACATAGTGTGACTGAGTCATTATGAGACCTTCAGATGACCGTTTGATTTTGATGCCCCAAATCAATTGTCATTCTCATATTTTCCATGTCAAATTTTGATTTTAACATGTTTTTGGTACGTTTTTTCATTTCATTGTTACTTATAATAATACACACATTTGTCACATTATTATTTGACAATGTATTAGTTTCAACCTTTTTGTTGAACGTATGGACTATTTTTCATTGATAGTCTCCAAAGTTCGTTTCTTTGAACTTGGATCAATTTCCTTAAATATATAGGAAATATATTTTCAAAGAATGAGTCATTATTTGTTTTCATTATCACATTCTTGTGAATCTATTTGTACACAAGAAATTGATATCCGTTACTATGTTGTACATAGTAAATGAAAATACAGTTCACTTATTTTTATTTACTTCGGTAATGGAAATATTACCTTTGTAAGACACCACTACATTTTTATGTAGCTGTATGAAGATTTTATTTTCTTTCATAACTCATATGGTGTCCAATTAGTTGATAGAACAATTTTTCTCAACTTAGGCACATTTTGAAGATCCAATTTTTTTTTCCAGAAGTTATCTTCAAAACAATTGTTCCCTTAGATGTTGCAGCGTTACTCACATAAAGTTTTCTCCCCAATTTAATCAATTTATTAAATTTGGGTTCAACATCCTACTTATAGAGAATAATTTCTCTATAACATCTTTGCTTTTAAGCAAAACACTAGTTTGTTCTATCATGAAGTAATAAATTTCCTTCAAATACTTGTTTGCCATGGTAATATTTGCCTTAGCAATATTTACCTTAATAACATTTGAAGGTGGTAACAAAAATTTACCTTATCCTCTCTAAATAATAGGAGAATCATCCTTCAGATCTTTGATCGAGTTTGTCATAGTCAAATATACAACATCATTTGTTGCCACGTTTGAAATTCTTTCCAATGAATTTCACTGATTTTTCCATTTTGTATTTATGGTCCAACGACCCTCATAATTCTTTAGCCATTTTTAAACATTGTGCACTTCATAGCATGCATCATGATATGCTTTAAGATTTTAATTTTGACATAGAGAACCAAGTTCTTCTATGCTTTGATTCGAGACCTCAGTCGGAATCAATGCTTTGACTTTAGTAACCAATGTTATTTTCCGAAATAAATTCACCAATTTTATTTCCAAAATAGAATCATTCTTGATTCCCAATAAATTCAACGATTTATTTTTCATACCAAATAAAATCGTACAAGATTCTTACAAAAATAAATTCAATGATTTATTTTCCTAGCAACGTTAGAATCATACAATATTCTCTTGAAAATAAATTTAGTAATTTATTTTTATCATATATTCTATTAAACAACAGAGAAATCAACGCAACAAAAATTAAAAGGAAATAATCTTTAATTTTGTTGATTCGTGTTTTGGAAAAATCATGTAAATCAGTTAAAACAGAAGAAATTAATTCCCGAAATGAATTATTTACGAGATCTTTGTTTCCATAAAAATTCATGATTTCGCCTGGATATTTTGTCCATCTTGGATTAGATCTCAAATCTATCTTAAGATTGTTGGACAAATGTCGTTAATAATGCAAGGAAATAATAATAATAAAATACGATAGAATTATTATTATAACGAACATAACAAAACAATTACAAAATAATATTTGAAATATAAATCAAATATTAGAGCAGTAAATTAGAATCATTTACTTGTATCCGGACAACATTTCAGATGAAAAAGATTTGTTGAGGCCTGTGAAATACAGTTTCCTTAAGACAGATTCATGCGCTCCTATGGTGCTTGAGAAACGTTGGACGTCTATCTCCCAGGATACAACAACAGAATGATCAACTACACTAGCACATATGCAGAGATCACGAACTGGAAGCTTGCCTTCTTCTATCACCGTGGAAAACAATGAGTGAAAAACTAATTTTGAGAGGAAAATCTATTCAATTGCAATGTTCATTGTTCGCTGATGTGTTTTCTCTTCTTGCTGAAGCCTTCTTTTATAGGCGAGCAAAGATAGAGTTCTAATCACAATTGAACTCAAATTCATAATTTAAAATTAAAAAAAATATTATCTGATAATATCTATCTAAATATAGATTATTCAGATTCACAAAATCTATTTTGAATTTCAAATTATTTGACTGGTTCTTGGATGAGGATTTCGAATTTTGGCTAAAATTACAATAGGTCTATGCAAAGCCTCACCTATCCGAACATTCGCGTTAACCCATGTCATGCCTACGCAAAACGCACAATCTTTAAGCTTATTCAACAACCTTTTTGTTATTTCATTTATATATAGGTCTTCCACATTTGGTCTCTAACCAATGTGTGATTCAAGCTTACTATTTCCTCTCGAATCATTGCAAGCTGTCTACTTTGAGCATTAATTTCTCATTCACCACTCGATAAATTTAAGCATATGAAATATCATTGTAAAGATCTCATGAAGTAGAATATGAAGACGTAAATTCATTATTCGATACTCTATCTTTACCCATTGAATTTATGCATCAAATTTTCCATATGATCACATTTTTCCAACATTTTCAATCCATGTAACCTCACAGTTTGTACCACGTTCCTTGATTATGACCCCCGTTAGAATATGTTGTATAACCAAAACAAGGGCTTGCCACTTCTAATACCATGTTGGATCTAATAATAGTGAGGGTAGTTGAATCTGTACATGCACCTATGCCAAACATATATGCATGGAACATACAGTAACCAAATGCAAGTCAACTAAGATCAGTTTACCTGTTTCACTTTCAATATATGCATGGATACATCAGTCTCGGTTAACTTGTGAACGGTGCTCGTTCCGTGTTTGACAAAGAGAAACGGTGACTTAGACCATCATGATCCTCAGCTGATGTTCCTACAAAGTCACGCCTCGCAGCTGAAAACTCCCTTTTTTCCCTGGAGGAGCCATTTCAACTTTATCGGACAGGTCTTCCAGAATTCCATACGGACAAAATCAAAGATTAAGTGTATCATTTGTCAAAATAAATATAAAAAGAGCACAGAAAATAGCTTGGAAAACAAGAACAGGCTCAAATCTTTCTTCAGGTGGAGAATAAGAGAGTCTATTTTCTTTATATTCGATCATTACGATTTAAAGAGTGAAACAAAGGATCGTCTCTGTTTTCCTTATATTCCCGCCAGAACTTGAACAATCCTGAAGGTAGTTATGTAAATAGACACGTGTTTCTCCTTAATTTGTTAATCATTATATCCTTTTGGGTAAACTACTTATTTCGTGCACGTATATTTCTTTTTTTGGTCACTCTATTATTTTTGACAAAGTCAAACCAAATGTTATGTTTTTTTAGTACACTACCGTTAAAAAAAGTATGGTAAAAACAAAACAAATAAAAATAGTGTTTTGGCACTGTTGGAGTTCAAAACCCAGGACCATTAGGAAAGTGGTTTAACACCTTGCCATTGAGCTAGGCAAAGGAATGGACTCTATTCCACAAAAATCACATTTAACTTATACTATGCCAACTAGGGTGGCAATCAGGCGAGGAATAACTAAAAATCGTGGGGATCTGAGCCGAATAGTATGAGAAATAATCGAAACCTTCACCCACGGGAAGGGGACGAGGGAAGTTTTATCACTAAATCTTAAATGGGGATGAGAACGAGGATTGCTATATTCGAATCGTGGGAATAACCGAACTGTATCTGTATAAACACCGTAAGGATCCCAAAAAATATCCGCATGGAACCCCCAATATTTTACAAAATTGGATGGCCATAAGGGTAATTTACCAATTTTTAACAAAAATACAATCTCCTATAATCTGAGTATGGTCGGCTGGAGTAAAATTAGAAATTCTCCGTAAATTCCATAAAAATAAGTAGAAAGTGGTCTTTACATTGTTGTAAACGTGATTTAGTCTAATTTTGTTTAAAATGCACGGTGATTAATTTCGATATGTATTTAAAAAATGAATATTTGAATGTTGAAAGATCATAAAAATTTTGCAGCATAATTCTTAAAAAATAGCTTTAGCAATGACTTTGAAAAATCACCAAAAATTCTACAAGATAAATTAGAAAGTGAGCCTTATATTTTTATAATCATATAGAAGTATAGATTCGTTTAAAACAAACAATTCTTGATTTCGAGTTATATATTTGGAGTTATTATTTTTTGAGTGAGAAAAGGTTAGAAGAAATGACGATTTCCAAAAACAACAATGGCGGTGACTTCAAAATTTATCCATAAATCGTATGAGTAAAATTAGATGAGGTAATTTATATGGATGGAAAGATTATCGAATCTAGTTCCTTTTAGAACAAACAGATCATGATTTGAAATTGTAGATTATTTGTTATATATTTGGCTAAAGAGGTATTTTTGCCCCTAGGTTCGACCCAAAAAATCAATTTCGCCTCTCGCCGAAAAACACACTCAATGTGCCCCCCCCCCAATTTGCAAAATCGATCAAATTGACCTATTGACCGACGTTGACCGTTATAGTGCTGATGTGGCAGTTAACAGTGATGATGTGGCGGTCCACGGTGCTGATGTGGTGGTCCACAATGATGACGTGGCAGTACACGTGGGATGATGACATGGCAGAAGGGGCTGAATTGATTATTTTAACTGAATTCAAGGGCATAATTGATTTTTACCGAATTCAGGGGCATGATTGATTTTAATTGAAAGTTCGATAACGTATTTAATCGTTAAGCTAAAAATATTAATATTTAAATATTCATAAAATATTTAAAAATAAAAACATCATAATGAATTAAAAAAATAAGTAAAAATATTAAAGTTGTAAATATAAAAAGTTATCAATATTAAAAAAATCGTTAAGCGCACTAATGTTCCTTGAACATATTTTCAATTGAAACATCATTGTATTAGAGTAGTAATAATTAATAGATCCAAAATTTTCTTTCATTTTTGTACATCAAATATTAATGAGTATCAATTTGATGTAGAAAAACAAAAGAAAATTTGAATTTTATTGTTACTCTAATACAATGTTGATTCCACTAAAGTTTTTAACGAATGCTAATACTCAGACTGACGAAATCAAAGATTTTTTCGATGAAAGTGTTCAATTTTTTAATATTATTAAATGCTTTTTCATTTATTAAGTTTTTACATTAACTTTTATCATTTTATAATTTCTAATACATTTTAATTTTTATATAATTTTTATTTTACTAATTTTTAGAATATTTTATTTATTTATATTAACTTTATGGATTTTTATAAAAAAATTGAAGAATATTTTAATTTTTTGTGAGAGTCTTCACTTTACTTTTTTTTTAAAATTATCTCCACCTAATAAAATTATTTATCCACTTTTAATATTTTAAAATTTAATAATTTCATAAATTCTTATTTTTCAACTTATATATTGAATGAGTTATCAAACTTTTAATTAAAACCAATTATGCCCCTGTACTCGACAAAAAAATTAATTAGGCCCTCAAATTTAGTTAAAATAATCAATTCAGCCCCTTATGCCATGTCATCATCCCACGTGTCCTGCAACGTCAGCACCATGAACCACCACGTTAGCATCGTGGACCGCCACGCCATCATCATTAACTGCCACGTCAGCACCGTAACAATCAACGTCGGTCAAAGTGTCAATTTGATCGATTTTGCGAACTGGGG
The DNA here is from genome assembly GCA_958450335.1 of Hibiscus tridactylites. NCBI lineage: Eukaryota > Viridiplantae > Streptophyta > Magnoliopsida > Malvales > Malvaceae > Hibiscus > Hibiscus tridactylites. Next base: position 53,314,236 of record OY288281.1, read on the forward strand.
GCCACATTGAGTGCGTTTTTCGGCGAGGGGCGAAATAGATTTTTTGGGTCGAACTCAGCGGTAAAAGTACCGCTTTAGCCATTTTCTTTTAACGATGGTGCAAACAGTCATATTTCAATGGTTATTATTTTATTCATGTTTTATAGTTTTGAAATGATTTGTTTGTTGTTGGTAAAACTTAATTTATCATTTATGTTTACAATTTTGGAGATTTAATTTTGAGTATTTATTTATTGTGTTAAGTTTTGTTTATTTTTTTGGTACGATGATTAATCGAAATCCGCGGGGATCCGTAAGAGATGAGTATGAAGACGAAAAAATCCCTGAAACATTTAATGGGAAATCCCCAAAATCATGTTTGCAAGTGTTGGGGACGCAGTGGAGAATGCAAAATTGTCCCCGACCTGCCCATTGCCCACCCTAATGCCAACATCTCAAAAATAATGACACACTATTTTAACGAGGGCTACATTTTTTGAATTGTGATTAAATTAATTGAATGCATAAATATGAAGGACTAAAAGTGTTATTATAAAATTTTTCTTAACCGTCAAAAGTCATCCCTCTTAACGGCTCAAATATTGTTTTGTAATTTTTGAAAGTGGGATGATCAAAATTAACATTTATGGATAGTTTAATGATCATTTGTGAACTTTACTTAATAAAACAATATGAACAAAATTTTTATTTCCGTTTAATAAACGAACAAACACAAATAGAGGCGTGTTCGATTCGTTTATGTTCACTAACTAAGCTCATTTATTGCATCCTTTATAAACTCGTTCATTGACATGTTTATTTATTAATTATATTTTTTATATATTTAAAATAAAGAAATAAATTCATTTGTCTTTATATTTGAATTTCAAATCACTAATATATATATATATATATATATATATATATATATATATATATATATATATATATATATTGCATCATTTTATTGGTTTATATTGTTGGACACTTGTCATCATCATTTTTTTGGTCTGATTGCTGGTCATTGCAAGTAGTGTTGTGACTTCAATTCAGTGCATTTATTTATCTAGTTGTTTACATTTCATGCTTTCAAATCTCAACACATTAAATAATTATTTCTTTTTATTTACTTTATGCAAACAATAGCATTTCTGATCGTGCTCGTTAGCACATTTATTACTTGACAACTCTCGTTTTCATGGAGGGACGCATAACTCTATATTTGGGAGACGAATTTATAAAATTTTAAAGAGAACAAATTTATAAAACATTATAGGCACGAAAATAAATTTTTTAATAAAAAATACATTTAAAATTTTAATTTTTTAAAAAATTATATAAGAATTTTAAATTTTTATGGGGGGCGACCGCTTCCTCTAGGTCCATCCCTGCTCATTGCATCGGTGTACTGTCGAGAACTGACTCACTTTATAAAATGTTAGGGGGACGAAAATAAATTTTTAATGAGAAATACATAATTTTTTTTTAATTTTTTAAATCATATAGAAATTTCAAATTTTTAGGGGGGCGGCCGCCCCCTCTAGGTCCATCCCTGCCTATTGCATCGATATATTGTTGAGAATTGACTTACTTCAAAAACGTAGATAAGAGTTTAAGCCTAGATAGTTTATCCACATGTCATTTAACTCACTCTTTAAATCCATTTTTTTCAATAAAGTTAACCTTAGTATTTATAAATCGTTTTAATTTGGTCTTAAAAATAAAATTCAATCTTAAAGAAATAAATTAAAATTTCTCACTAACCAAGTGGTGACATGTGACCGCATATGAAATATGTAGAAATTTGAGAAGTAAAATAACATACTAGAGGATCGAACCTGGAAAAACTTGCAATTACCCAACCATCAAGCCAAGCCAACTACTTCAATGAAAGTTGGCAGTTTTATTTATTAAAGGATATCAGTTTGGTTAAAATTAAAAGAAACAAAAAATTGAGATTGTAGTAAATCAAACCCATGTCTATGATAATTTTCACGGACCGCTAATTCGAGTCTGAGTCACATGCACAATTAGCTGCCTAGGATGTTCCGAGGGAGATTTTGAGCTTGAAAAAAATCATTAGACTTAGCCGATCTGGTAAAGAATTCTAGAAAATATAACCACTTTGACATATGTAAACTTTTCTTGTAAACATAAAATATTATTTCTTATAGAATAAAATATAAACATATCATCCGTTTTAAACCCTCACACCCAAAATAATAAGAAAAACGAAATAATAATTCGTACCTTCGACGATAATTGCTTAGTAAAAAACGAGATTTACTGTGAGATAATTACAATTATGTTTTACTTTTACGGAATAATATTGATTTTGACGTTTGTTTTAAGTTATGTAATATTTCAAAAAAAAAACAATAGTACATTTTAAGCTCAGAATTAATCAATTGTTTATTTAATTTTAGGCTATTCCGCTGGTTAACCAAAACTTTCCACCATTGCCGTTTCACCCATATAATATTTAATTGTAATATATATATATATATATATATATTCGTTCAAATATACCTAGATGTCACTATCGCCGTTTCACCCACGGGAACTCTCTGGGCGACCATTACTCGTTTTTCTTCACCTGCCCTAGATATTAGTGGGATTGCAACTAAATTCGAGGAGGGTTCGGCTTAATCTAACCTTGTTAAATCTCTCGCACTTCTCATCGGGTTGAGCGGCCTGCCCGAGGCCACTCCTACTGCTGGAGATCCTTGGACGTAGAAGGAGGATGAGTTGCTTATGTAAAGGGTCAAAATGTTTGGTTTCCAGTGGGTCAGCATCCGCAGCTACCAACGAATACAATTAAGAGAAGGTACGGCAGAATTAAACTCAAATGATGAACTGAGTGCAGGAGCCTTCAGAGAAAGCAGTTCTTATTGTAGTTAGCAATACTTAATACTCTAGTTTGTGATAAATATTAGACTCAAGAGAATGTTCTTACTTTTATAACAGCTAGGAGATCTCATGTTTTCCATTGTTCCATTTATGACAAGTTTGAGATTTTTGAAATGATTGGAAGCTCGAGTCAATTAAGCGCATCAAGTGTTGAAGGTTGAGTAATCTTTCCTTTTGGACAAGGATTCTAGCTCTCTACAAATACATCTCATGGTTGTTGGCAATGTCAATGATTGTCCTTGTGAAGTATCCTTTGCTTACTTCCAGTGAAGGGATATTGACTCTAACTAGCATCTGCCATCTATTCTCTACAAATCTCCAATTTCGAATTCATTTAGTCCAGTGTGATTCCTATAAAGTATTTTGTTGAAAACTCATATAACTCTCATTCCAGAATAGTTCGTTTCAAGAACTGTTACCAACTGTTCGACAACATATTATAGATAGTTTCACGCCCAAGGCTCTTGATGCATTTCAAAGAGAATTTGATTTCTTTGACAAAGTTACATCCATTTCTGGTGTCTTTTTTCCACTTCCAAAGGAGGAACGTCGGGCTGCCATCCGGAGGTATTTCCATTTCTTAATGCTTATTTCATGTGTTAGGAATTTGATATGTGGCAAAATAACCAAAGCAATAACAACATAAACCAATACATGCACAAGAGACAAGATTTAACGTGGTTTAACATAGTCTACTTTCACGGACGAGAGAAACGAACAATCCACTATCAACGTAGAGAACACGAAGAGTACAAATACATGATAATCCATGTAATCCCAAAACCCGGTGTGCAGATCCCATGACCCAGTAGAACCAAAACACTCTTCCCAACATCCCTACAATGTCCGCCTCTATAACGCAGTCACAATAGTTATAGAGAACCTAAAAGTGGGAATTAGTATATGAAAAACTTTTTTATAGTTATTTACGAAAATGACCCCCAACTAATGTTATTTAGAAAAACAACCTCCAAATTGTCCACATAAGGCGACCTCGCAGTTTGGGAAACGTGAACCATGACCTCGCATTATACACGTAGCGAGGTCCGTCTGACGTGGGTCGCCTTTTCATATTCTGTATTTAAAATTACTGGATAAGACCTCGCGTTATCCAAAACGCAAGGTCTACGAGATTTTAAATAGGCACATTTATGTACCGCGGTAATTATGATAGGGACCTCGCGTTGTGCACATAGCGAGGTCCTCGAAATCTAGGTCGAAATACAAGGGTGTATAGGCATGTCCGAGGCATTTTATCATGTCATTAGCCCGATAATTTTGGTAATTTTAAGCTTAGAGATGTAGTATTGGAACTTATCTTCCATTCGAGACCGATATTGGCACGTACGAGACATTGCACACTGTATAAAAGGTGCGTTGAAAATGGTTCAAACTCTAGTTTTTGTCCAAGAATAAGAAGTTGAAATGGCTTGGTAGGCATGTTGGAGGTGTTTTCCCGAGTTATTATTAGAATAATCTTCGTAATATTTTATGTTAGAGGTCTAGTATTGGAACTTATCTTTCATTTGAGAATGATATTGACACATAACAAACATTTAAAATGGTATAAAAATGGCCCTGAAAATGGTTCCAAAGCTTGTTTTGGGCATCAATAAAAAGGTAAAATGCCTTTAATCATGTTTGATGGGTTTATCCGGGGAGATAATCGTCGTATTCGTGTAATTCTTAAGCTTAGAGGCGTAGTATCAGAGGCATATAATTGTAATTAAAAAATAAGAAGCTAAAAAATTTTAGTCGTTCAGTAATTGTAATTATAAATCACAGTGAAAATATTAATTCGAAACAAATAAATAAAATGAAGAAAATAAATTATTGGGTTAGGCCACGTAGACGGCCAAAATCTACGTTAAACACGCGGTCAACTGTAACCCTAAACACGCGCACAAACTAAATTATATAGGAATTAATTTATACGAGAGGTGCAATAGTTTGTCCGAGTTGTATGGCCACTGAGAGATGTGTCGTTGATGTGGACAAATGGCGCCATAGATCGTCCAAGTTGTTGGAGCCCTAAACCTTCGCCCACGATGTGGGCAGTCGAGGACTAGATTTGTGGATTTCGTGAGTATCCAATAATCAACATCATCCACGACACATATGTCTCCAGCAACGTTACATGCAGTGGTCTTGAACGATTCATTCCCTGATATTGCGATCTGTCGTAGTACTTGAACCAAAACACAGAAGACACATATCACCAATATTATTAACCGACCAAAATAATGTAGTCACCGTATAAATGTAACTACGTATACCAACATATCACAATATCATGGAAATAAATTTGTAAAACAATTTCTTGTAAACGTGATCTGTTGCCATTAGTAGCAACAGTTGTATATTCTCTTCAGATCTGATAGAAAAAATTTCTCAAGCAAAAGCAAATACTGGTGGGTTTGGTTGCCCTCATTTCTATCTTATATAGTTAAACATTCGCGTTGTTCGAAACGCGAGGTATTTTGTAACACTCTGATAAATATAGTGAATATTCTTAAAAAAAGAAAATGAGGAATATGAAGGTTGTGGGAATTGAACCTACAACCTCTACATGTTTAGCCAAATGCTCAACCAATTGAGCTAATAAAGCTCTTTATGTTTCCCATGGTTTATTTTAAATAAATTTTGTTTTCCTTTCGAAACTAAATAAGTTCGATCTGACTCTTTAGCTACCGATAAGGAACACCCAATCGAATATGTTATTGGAGAGAAAATATCTAGCCTTCCAAAACTGTTCATCTACCCATATCGCCAACGTCGCTGATCTCGGCCACCGCTCTCCGGTGTCATGCACCGTCGTCACCTCCACGTTCGCCGTCGTGCCTTGAATCAAACCTCGACCACCACGCGTAGAACCGATTCAAAGATCTGACGAAACCCTCCATCTCGCCTCTTATTTTTTAGATTTATGGCCGCCTCGACCGTCTTTTCGTCGTGTCGTTACTGCCATCGTCATCTTCATGCCATGGCGAGAAAAACCCAATCGGGCAATCGACCGATCAACGCTGATAAAGGTCTCATCGGAGTAACGCGTATCTTGACCGTTCTGTTTCAGTTTGGGTAAGTCAGTAAGGTTTCGATATAAATTTGGGTTTATAGTGATGATTCGTGGGTTTGTCATCAAGTTCTGCTTATTCCGGTGACATTACGGCCGTTTGGGGTGGTGCGTGGGTTTCACGCGCCGTTCGAGGTGATTTTCGGCCGCCCTTGACGGTGGTGGTTGAACCGACCAGCTCAGACCTGACCTGACCCGTAGACCGAGCCACCCGAACCGGTCTAGACCAAACCGGCCTAAGCCCGTTAATAAACCAAAGCCCAAACCCGACTTGTACCCGACCCGTTAACTCGTTGACTGAGTCAACTCAGTGAGTCAACTTAGTGAGTCAACTCGTCCGAGTCAACTCAGTGAGTCAACCTGATTGACCAGTGACGTCAACGTTGACCTGACCCTGACGTCAGCGTTGACTTTGACCGCTGCCGTCAGCATGATGTCAGTGTTGACTTTGACTCGAAAAGTCAATTTTTTTGAAAAGACTATTTTATGTTTTGAGTCCATTTTTGAAGCCCCTTTTGCAAAATTCTGACCCGAAATCCTCCGAATCTTACTTTGTACCCGAGAGTACATGAGTTAAATATTCAGTATAAGAGCAATGTAAATGAGGACTGATTAAGGGTATTGTTTTATTGAAGGTATCCATGTATCTTCGTATCCGAAATGTTATGGGACATCGAATTCAGGTTCGAGTGCAATCAAATGGGGTATCATGAATCGACCGATGTAGCTTGGAGTTAAGGTAATACTTTTCTACCACTATATGCTTTATGAACATGTTGTTATTCGGTTGTAGCATGCATGCTTATGATGAAGTATATTGTTAATATACCTAGGTCAAATCAGATACGAAAAATAAGTATGACTTCTTCGATTAAAAAAATGAATAAATCGAAAAGATCTTGAGTTCTATAATTATTTTGAACAAGATTTGATTGATGCGAATAAGGAATTGATGATTGATGAGTGATCCAAGTTCAATGGTTAATTGGTAAAACAATGCACTTCGAAACATCCAATTCAGACTATTTCTTTATTAAAGGTTTAATGCTCCGAATGTTTGGTTGTGAAGTGACAAAGACGCCTTGATGTATAAGAAAGACAAAAAGAAATTACCTCTATTAATGGAAGCGATCTAGAAATCTTCACTAGATCTGGTAACGCAATCGATTTATCTGAAAACCTCAGTTTTTCTCCGGCCATTATGTTAACGAAGCCTAAACCTTCAAAATTGAAAAGTGCTAAGATCTTCTCGAGTTCTGAATAAATCTCTAAAGATAAGACTACAAAAAATTATTCACATGTCTAGATTAATCTAAGTGGCGTAAAAGTTGAATTGATCTGAAATGACAAAAAAGATTGAAAAATGCTGATAAGGCTGAACTAGTCGGAATGTGTATAATGACCAAAAGGGCAGAAATACCCTCGGGCACTAGATGCCGAATTAACCATAATGATGGATGTACCCTCGAGACTGGAATCAAATGAATATTTAGAAGGATTCGAAAGGCTCGGGATAATTGAAAAAAAACCTTTGAACACTGAAATGGCTAAAAATACCTCTCAGACTCGTGTTTGCTGACCGTTTGATATACACGTGAATTTGAATGAATACCATATGAAGGTATATTCGATATGTTTGGAGGAAATACATAGTTAACGGTAAGAGTAATTTGTTTAAGGGTACGTTCGATATTATGGTTTGAGTTCGGGTGTATTACCCATGTTCGAATACTTGGTAAATATCACAATATTGGGATCCGTAAGTTCGAATGAATTTGGAAACCTGATAAACCGTGGAGATCTTCATGTATGCAATTTACCAATTTGTCCTTAGTATGTGGAATTACGTAATCACCCCTGATAGTCAAAAGACCAAAATGCCCTCGTTGGCCAAAATGACCAGAATAGCCCTAACTGTATCTGATATCGTGAAAGATCTTGATTTATAAATTCCTGAATGCTTGGTTGGAAACCTGATGAGCAAATGGAATTCCCGAGTCTCCGTTTATGCCTTGTTGGTATAAATTACCAAAATGCCCATGTATAACAAAATGACCATAATGCCCTTGTATGCTTAAATGACTAAATCACTCATGATATATCTGAACTCTCAAAGATCTTAATGTATCAACTCCTGAATATCTGGTTTGAACCGTTAGTACGAACCTTTTAATAGGGATCTCATTTTTGAAATTTGTCCAAATTGTCAAAAGTTCAATGTATCCCATTATGTAAATACCAAGTATCTTTAAGAAATAAACTGTTCCATCTAGTGTGTTCCATGTGTGTTACACGATTGTTTTTGCATACTGTTTTACATGTTTTATCATATTGATCATGTGCACATGACTGATATGCAGTTTTCGCATGAACATGACATGTTTCGGAATTTAAGCATGATTGTATTGTATATTTGATATAGACTTTAGTACCCGATATGACAAACATGCTATGTGGATAATGTACCGCTGGAAATACTACTAATGATTACTGAACTACTGATGATCTGATTCGCTGGGGTACTTGGGATATGATATGAAGTTACTGACAGCTCAGCCCTGATCCAGCTGGTAAGTCCGCTCGTTTTCGGTTCCTATGCTTCGGCTAGGTCCGCCCCTTTTGGTTCCTATGCTTCGGCTAGGTCCGCCCGTTTTGGTTCCTCTGTTTCAACTAGGTCCGCCCGTTTTCGGTTTCTATGCTTCGGCTAGGGTCGCCCGTATTCTAAGCTATTCCCTTAGGATGGTACCCACGCCCAATGGGCTCGGGTTAATGTATGTAAATGATAATGCACTGGAAAACTATATAATGGAGTATGGTTGAAGGGTAGATAAATAATTAAAATGAACTTTACTACTACTTGAAGCAAATGTTTTTGAAATAAAAAGGTCTACTGCATTGTTACATTTCATGCATTAACGTTGCATTGTTGGAACACACTAGACACTAAACTCATTGATTCCACCTTCGTATGTTATCAGCCTATATAGTTCCCGTCTAATTCTCGATGCTTGAATAAAGAACAAATATCGTTATTCTCGAGTATAATGCTACCTTGAAATAGTAGAACAGAAATGGAGACTGTTACTACACGGAACATCATGAAAATGTTATGCCTGCCATATATCTACATGAGCTTATAGCATTTTTGATAGTTCTGTATTACTGAGCTTTTCTGTGAAACAAATATTTTAATTTTGATATAACTAAAAACCTAAGGACTAAATTAAAAAAAAAGGTCAAAACGAATTTTAAGTCCTAAAAATATCCCCATATAATTTTTATATTATGCCTAAGTTAAAAACATACTTTTCCAATTATTTTTCTAAGTGTTTCAAGCCAAAACAGTGGTTTTCACGTACCCGTTCCGAAACGGCCTCAAGGCGTTTCGAAACAGTTTCACCACTGTCGACCACCGTTCCGATACGTGTATCGAAACACTTGAAAGCGTTTCGAAACGGATCAACTCGTTTCGAAACTGTTCTTCATGAAGGATTTAAAATGGGTTATTTTATTTCAAATATTTCATATTTTCAAACATATAAGGGGTGTTTCGAAACGGATCAAGCCCGTTCCGAAACGACCCTTTGACAGTAGCCATTCCGTTTCGAAACGGATCACTCCCGTTCTGAAACAAGGGCTAGGTTTTATTTTGAATAAAATGACCGTTGTATGTTTTAACTGAATTTCAATAAACCGTTAAGGCGTTTCGAAACGGGCTAGGACCGTTCCGAAACGACCCTTTTCCAGTGGCAAAACCGTTCCGAAACGGCCTTAAGGCGTTTCGAAACGGGCTCTTAAATGCACCCCAACGACTCTTTCTTTTTTAGTCCGTTCCGAAACAGGTTTCCCGTGTTCCGAAACGGGTTGGTGCAGACTGCATTTATGGTGGCAAGAGAGGGTTCCAACGGCTCCATTTATGTTCCCAACCACCCAAACGGCTAGAAATCAATGAGAAGGTATAAAAGGGACATCCAAAAAGCATCAGCAACTACTATTGAACTTCAAGCAAACATCCAAACATAAAATTCAAGCATTTGAGCAAAAAATCCCAAATTTGTGTAAAATCCCAATTTGTGTTCTTCATTCTTATTTTGTAAAATTGGGTTTAGTGCTTGTATTGGGGCTATCATTTGTATTGAGAGATACCTAATTAGCCTTCAAATTTCTTTGTTCCATTGAGTGAGAGTTGGGTTGATTTTTGGGTAGAAAAATCAACCGATATTGTAAAAGGTTGCCTCCTTGTCCTAGAAAAGGGGAAGATAAATTTAGTGAAATTGTTGCAAATCCTTAGTGAGACTAAGGTAGTGGATGTAGGGTTCATTTGGAACTTGAACCACTCTAAATCCCTTGTTCTTTAATTTTTATTTGCCAATTTCCACTACAACCCTTTAAATTTCCAATTCACCCCCCCTCTTGGTAAATATCGATCTTTCGATCCACTCAACAATTGGTATCAGAGCTTAACTCTTTGAGGATTAACAACCACAAGAGGAGAACCTTGGAAGAGTGTGATCATCAAAATATCAAGAGATGGCTTCAACCTCCGGTTCCGGCATGTACGAGTCACAATCAACCACCAAGCCTTCTTTCTTCAATGGTGACAACTACTCCTTTTGGAAGAACAAAATGAGGCTATTCATCAAGTCAAGTGACTACCTTGTATGGGATGTCATTGAGGATGGGCCATACATTCCATTGAAGCAAGATGGTGAAGGCAAGATGGTGTTGAAGAAGAAAGCCGAAATGAGTGAAGAGGAGAGGAAGAAGATTCAAGTCAACGATAAAGCTCTCCACATGCTTTTTTGTGCTTTTGGTCCGGACATCTATTCAAAGGTCTCTTCCATTGAAAATGCCAAAGAAGTGTGGGACACACTTGAAACCACTTATGAAGGCACCAATGATGTCAAGGAAACTAAGATTGGACTTCTCAATCTTAGTTATGAAAATTTCAAGATGGAGCCCGATGAGACGGTGTCAAAGATGTTTGATCGATTCTCCACAATTGTCAACGGGCTAAAGGGCTATGGAGAGATCATACCGGAAGACAAGCTTGTCCAGAAGCTACTCTATTCACTTCCCGAAGCTTGGGATGGGAAGAGAACCGCCATCATCGAAGCAAAGAACTTGAAGACATTAAAGCTTGATGAGCTTGTGGGTTCTCTCCTTACTCATGAGATCATGAAGCAAGGAAGGGAAGATGAGAAAAAGAAAGAAGAGAAAAGAGTAGAGAAACTTGAAGTTGAAAAGAAGAAGAAGATGGGAATAGCTCTGAAGGCAAAAGCTTCACAACATGATGAGAGCTCATCTTGTGAGGAAGATGAACTTGAAGAATTGGCTATGATAGCCAAACGATTCTCACGCTTCATGAGGTCCAACCGGGGAAGAAAAATCCAAAGAAAGATGGACTTCAAAGGAAGGAACAAAGAAGAAGGGAAGGATCCCATCATTTGCTATGAGTGCAAACAATCCGGTCACATCCGTTCGGAGTGTCCTCAACTCAAGAAGAAGGGCTTTGAGAAGAAGAAGAAACTCAAAGCCAAGCTTGCTACTTGGAGTGATGAGGAGTCATCGGAGGATGACGAACAAGAAGTGGCTAACCTTTGTCTCATGGCACTTGAGGAAGATTCCTCCTTGGTAACCTCTAACTCATCTACTTTAGATTTTTCATATGAAGAATTAAATGATGCATATGATGAGTTACAAGAGGTATATGATGAATTAGTTGAGAAGTTTAAAGAGTCGGTCATTAAAAACAAGAAAATCATTTTAGAGCTAAATGAGAAAAATGACTCACTCACTCAAGCTAATTCTAAATTTGAGAAAAAGATTTTAGGATTAAAAGATGAACTTAAATTCTTTCAAGATGAAAATGTTGATCTTAATAATCTTTTGTCTCAATGCAATAGTGAACACCAAAAGGTGTTAGGTGAGCTAAATGAGCTCAAAAAGTCCTTAAAAATGTTGGTAGTGTCGAACATGAAGTAGGAGAACCCTCTAGAACACACCAACCTAAGAAAAGGACTAATTACTACAAACAAGGTAGCTACCCTAGACATAGTAGAGCTAAAAGAATTAGAAGTGTATGGGTTCCTAAGGAACTTGTAAAATCTAATAATATTATTGCTATGTCATCTTGGATTCCTAAGGGAACCAAGGTTTTGGGAGCTAACACTCATGGACCCAAAATGATTTGGGTACCAAAAACCAAGGTTTAATATCTTTGTTTGTAGGGGGAGCATTGCTACAAGGCCAAAGCACAAAGTCAAAACTCATGGTACCTTGATAGTGGATGCTCGAGACACATGACCGGAGACAAGAGTCGATTCATGGATTTAAAGCCAAAAAGTGGAGGAGTAGTAACATTCGGTGACAACTCCAAAGGCCACATTAAAGGTATTGGCTCCATAGGTAATCACTCTACCATTCTCATTGAAAATGTCTTATATGTCGATGGTCTTAAACATAATTTATTGAGCATAAGTCAATTGTGTGATAAAGGATTTAATGTTTTATTTGATAAAAATGGATGCAAAATTGTTGACATTAAATCTAATAATATTATGCTCATAGGTCATCGCATAGGAAACATATACATGGTGCATTTAGATGACATACATACATCTCATGCATGTTTAGTTGCTCAAAATGAAAATGATGCATGGTTGTGGCATAGGAAGCTAGGACATGCCAGCATTAGTGTTTTGGAAAAACTAGTCTCTCTAAATCTAGTTAGAGGTTTGCCCAAAATTAAATTTTCAAATGACAAAATTTGTGATGCATGCTCTAAGGGTAAACAACATAAGTCTTCCTTTAAATCCATTAATGATGTTTCTACTAGTAGATGCTTACAATTAATTCATATGGATTTGTTTGGGCCAATTAGGACTATGAGCTTGGGTGGTAAATCTTATGCATTTGTGTTAGTTGATGATTTTTCTAGATTTACTTGGGTTCTCTTTTTAAGTACTAAAGATGAGGCTTTGGAAAAATTCATCACATTTTCAAAATTAACCCAAAATGATCTTGAACTTAGAATTTCACACATTAGAAGTGATCATGGAACCGAGTTTCAAAATTTAGGGTTTGAAGAATTTTTGAATGAAAATGGTATTAGCCATAATTTTTCGGCTCCTCGAACTCCTCAACAAAATGGGGTAGTTGAGAGGAAAAATAGAACTTTACAAGAAATGGCTAGAACTATGCTTTGTGAAAATAATTTACCTAAATATTTTTGGGCGGAAGCCACAAACACCGCTTGTTATATTGTAAATCGAGTAATGATTAGGCCAATTTTAAAGAAAACACCTTATGAGATTTTAAAATCTAAAAAGCCTAACATTAGCTATTTTCACCCTTTTGGGTGCAAGTGTTTTGTTTTAAATAATGGAAAAGACAACTTAGGTAAATTTGATGCAAAAAGTGATGAAGCTATTTTTATAGGTTACTCTTTAACCTCTAAAGCCTATCGAGTATTTAACAAAAGAACTTTAGTAGTAGAAGAATCTATTCATGTTGTATTCGATGATAACCTCCTTCCTAGGAAGGATTCTTGTGATGATGATGATGTAGGAATCATAAATGCCTTTGATGGAGGTCAAACTTCAAAGGAGGATGAGATTCAACCAAAAGAAGAAGATACACAAGATCCACCTCTTGAAGCCTTGAAGGACTTGGCTATTGAGGAAAAGGAAGTGAGCTACCCAAGGGAGTTGAACTATGTCAAAGATGGTGAAATCTTGGGTGATCCATCCAAGGGGGTAACCACTCGTTCTTCTCTTAAATTAATGAACCATGTTGCATTTATCTCATGCATAGAGCCTAAAAACATAAAAGAAGCATTGAAAGATGACTTTTGGATTATGGCTATGCAAGAAGAGTTAAATCAATTTGAGAGAAGTAATGTATGGACATTAGTTGATAGGCCTAGTAATCAATCTACAATAGGAACTAAATGGGTCTTTAGGAACAAACTAGATGAGAGTGGTAACATTGTGAGAAATAAAGCTAGACTTGTAGCACAAGGTTACACTCAAGAAGAGGGAATAGATTTTGATGAAACCTATGCACCCGTAGCTAGAATGGAAGCCATTAGGATGTTGCTTGCATATGCATGTTATCATAATTTCAAGCTTTTTCAAATGGATGTTAAAAGCGCATTTCTAAATGGTTTTATAAATGAAGAAGTGTATGTGGAACAACCACCGGGTTTTGAAGATTCAAAATTTCCAAATCATGTTTTTAAACTTACCAAAGCCCTCTATGGTTTAAAACAAGCTCCTAGAGCTTGGTATGAAAGGCTTTCAAATTTTTTGATTGAAAAAGGATTTGAAAAAGGTAAGGTGGACACTACACTTTTCATAAAAATGTACAAAAATGACATCTTAGTAGTTCAAATTTATGTTGATGATATTATTTTTGGTTCTACTAATGAATGTCATTGTCAAGAGTTTGCTAAGTTAATGCAAGGTGAATTTGAGATGAGCATGATGGGGGAGCTCTCATTCTTTTTGGGACTTCAAATCAAGCAAAAGAAGGATGGCACCTTCATCAACCAAGCAAAATACATAAAGGATATGCTCAAGAAGTTTGGCTTGGAGAATGCAAAGCCTCAAGCCACTCCTATGAGCTCATCTACAAAGCTTGACAAAGATGAAGGAGGTAAGTGTGTTGACTCTAAGCTTTATCGTTCTATGATTGGATCTTTGCTTTACCTTACCGCAAGTAGACCGGATATCTTGTTTAGTGTTTGCTTGTGTGCTAGGTTTCAAGCTAGTCCTAGAGAGTCTCACCTTATAGCCGTTAAGAGAATCTTTAGATACCTTAGAGACACTCCTTGTTTAGGCCTTTGGTATCCTAGAGACTCTACCTTCAACCTACATGCTTACTCGGATGCGGATTATGGGGGTTGTAAAATTGATAGGAAAAGTACTTCGGGAACTTGCCAATTCTTAGGTAGTATGCTCATATCTTGGTTCTCTAAGAAACAAAATAGTGTAGCCTTATCTACCACCGAAGCCGAGTACATATCCTTAGGGAGTTGTTGTGCTCAAGTCCTTTGGATGAAACAACAACTCTTAGATTATGGAATTAAAGTTGGAACCATACCCCTAAAATGTGACAACACTAGTGCAATATGCCTAACTAAAAATCCCATCCAACACTCTAGAACCAAACATATAGAAATAAGGCATCATTTCATTAGAGATCATGTCCTTAAGGAAGATGTGGTTATAGAGTATGTAGACACCTTGAATCAATTAGCAGACATTTTTACAAAACCCTTAGACAAAGAGCGTTTTTGGTCCCTTAGGAGAGAGTTAGGTCTAGCTAGCCTATCTTGACCTTTTAGGACCTCTTTTGTGCTTAAATATGCTTGATTTTGTGAAATGCCATGTTGATGTGTTTAAACTCCTAATTTCATCCATGCTTATAGTTAGGGGGAGTATGTTTATGCCTAAATATGTTTTGCCTGCTCATTCATGACATTTATGCATGATAGGCCTCTTAAAAGATCATTTTTCTGCATTTTTAGAGTCTCATCTGCACTTCCAGGCCCAGGTGTATCGAAACAGGTGAACCTGTTTCGATACGGATACCTTAAATCCAGTTCTGAGAAGAGGGCGTTTCGAAACGCCTAAAAGCGTTCCGAAACGTTTTTGATTCTGCCAAGGGGGTGTATCGGAACGCGTTCCGATACGGGTCAAAGGGTGTTTCGATACGGTCAACAGCGTATCGAAACGTTCTGTTTATGGTTTTAAAATGGTCAAAACCCTAGCCGCCCGTTCCGAAACGGTCTTGACCGTTCCGAAACGGCTTCGCGGATTGCTGGCTTTTAATGACACAAATACACTTTTTATCAAACTCTAAAACCCTAAACCGCCTCCCTCTCTATAAATACCCTCTAAAACTCTTTGTTTTTCACAAAATTGTGAGGGGTTTTCATCTTCAACTCAAGTCTAAGCAAGTTTCATCAATCTTGTGCAAGGATTTTTGCAAAATCATCCAAAATCCCAAACTAAGGTAATTTTTCAATTTTTTTCTTTTCTTTCAATTCATGTTCGAATCTTAGGTTAGAAAATTTTATTTTTGTATAAATTATATGTTTTTGTTGTGGGTTTTCAAAATCTTGTAAAAAAATTTTCAAATCCCAAATTTTTTGATTCGAATATAAAATTTTTTAGTCATATTTTTTTAAACTGTTTTTATTTTAATTTTGTTTTCAAAAACCTAAGTGGGATTTATTATTGGATTGATTTTAATTATCAATGCATACACTCAATTTTAAAACACTTGCTTAATGTTTTTAGATGGCGGATCAATCGAACAAAAAGCGCAAGGCTGTTCAATCCGGTGAATCAAGCGTTCGTCCGAATATCACGATGCTATTTTAGAAATCTTTCAAAACTCCGGAGGCACGTGCTCGCTTTGCTTATGTCAAGGATTTCGCGGTTCGTAAGGAACGTGTTATTGATCTTGATTTCCTCAATTCCGAGCGATTCCTTTTTCGATATCTCGGCCGTTTGGATGAGTGGAACCTCATGTACTTCTTGAGCATTCCGGATGTTTGCTACAAAAATATGGTACTCATCTTTTACTCTAATGCTCGCTTTCTTTATGATGAGTCCAAAACCGAGATCATAGGGATTGAGTCATCCTTGCTAGGCAAAAAGATTGTCATAAATGTTAAACTTTTAGAGTCTGCTCTTAAACTTAAGAATATGGGTCTAGAGGATGAACGTCACTTTGGCACCTTCACCGGTAAAGCTCTTCATTTGGATGTGCATGATCGTGTTCTTCACTTAATGGTCTCTTGGTTTATTCGTCCTTCCGGCGGTAAATATTCCCATATCCGTCAAAGAGATCACTTTTGGTTAGAGTGTTTCCGTAGGGGTGAGCGCCCAAATGTGCCTAAGATAATCTTTGCCGAGATCGTCAACAATATCAAGCTTATTGACACAAATGAGTTGACATCCTTTACTTATGGCATTGTCTTGAGCGCCCTATTTCATCATCTTGAAATTGATTGCACCTATGACTCTCCGGAACCTCGCAAGACCAAGATTGGTGAGTCATCCCTTCGCAAGTCCGGGTTTCACTATGTGAATGGTATTTGGGAAAGAATTGATAGAGAAGCGGATCCTCCTCTTGTTGCTCCTCCACCGCAAGTTCAAGCCGCGAACAATGATGCCCTCACGGCTTTCCTTACCGAGCGTTTCAATGCCTTGGACTCTCGGTTTGATGCTTTGGACACTCGCCTTACTTCGGGCTTTGAATCTATGGGAAATCGGTTGAAGAATGTCGAGGATCGTCTTACTTCTCTTGAAACTTCTCATTCCAACTTGGATCTTTCCTTCTCCACTCTATATGGGCAATGGACGAAGTTTCAACGTTCTCAAGCCAAGGACGATGATGATGAGGATGATGAGGATGATGATGACGAGGCTTAGGAACTTCATATCATATCATATCATTTTATTCATGCTTTTAGGATTTAGATTGCATCTTATGTTTTATCATGTTTTAGGACCTATGCTTATGGCTATTTTATTTTGGGATTTTGTTGTTTGAATTATATTGAACTTAATGTTTTGAATTATGTTTTGGATATTTTGATTATAAATTTATGGTTGCTTATTATTGCTTATTGGTACTAATCTTTTATCTTCTCTATGAGCTTATGTTATTCTTTTTGATCTAACAAAAAGGGGGAGAAGAAATTTAAGAGCCACAACACTAAAATTCGTTTTTAATTTTTAAAAGGTTTAAACTTCAAATCAAAATTGTTTTAAAAACCTATCTTAAATTAAGGGGGAGTTAGAATATTTTCAAAACTTTCAAAATTCTCAAAAATTCTAACTTTGGTTTTGTTATATCAAAAAGGGGGAGATTGTGAAACAAATATTTTAATTTTGATATAACTAAAAACCTAAGGACTAAATTAAAAAAAAGGTCAAAACGAATTTTAAGTCCTAAAAATATCCCCATATAATTTTTATATTATGCCTAAGTTAAAAACATACTTTTCCAATTATTTTTCTAAGTGTTTCAAGCCAAAACAGTGGTTTTCACGTACCCGTTCCGAAACGGCCTCAAGGCGTTTCGAAACAGTTTCACCACTGTCGACCACCGTTCCGATACGTGTATCGAAAAACTTGAAAGCGTTTCGAAACGGATCAACTCGTTTCGAAACTGTTCTTCATGAAGGATTTAAAATGGGTTATTTTATTTCAAATATTTCATATTTTCAAACATATAAGGGGTGTTTCGAAACGGATCAAGCTCGTTCCGAAACGACCCTTTGACAGTAGCCATTCCGTTTCGAAACGGATCACTCCCGTTCCGAAACAAGGGCTAGGTTTTATTTTGAATAAAATGACCGTTGTATGTTTTAACTGAATTTCAATAAACCGTTAAGGCGTTTCGAAACGGGCTAGGACCGTTCCGAAACGACCTTTTTCCAGTGGCAAAACCGTTCCGAAACGGCCTTAAGGCGTTTCGAAACGGGCTCTTAAATGCACCCCAACGGCTCTTTCTTTTTTAGTCCGTTCCGAAACAGGTTTCCCGTGTTCCGAAACGGGTTGGTGCAGACTGCATTTATGGTGGCAAGAGAGGGTTCCAACGGCTCCATTTATGTTCCCAACCACCCAAACGGCTAGAAATCAATGAGAAGGTATAAAAGGGACATCCAAAAAGCATCAGCAACTACTATTGAACTTCAAGCAAACATCCAAACATAAAATTCAAGCATTTGAGCAAAAAATCCCAAATTTGTGTAAAATCCCAATTTGTGTTCTTCATTCTTATTTTGTAAAATTGGGTTTAGTGCTTGTATTGGGGCTATCATTTGTATTGAGAGATACCTAATTAGCCTTCAAATTTCTTTGTTCCATTGAGTGAGAGTTGGGTTGATTTTTGGGTAGAAAAATCAACCGATATTGTAAAAGGTTGCCTCCTTGTCCTAGAAAAGGGGAAGATCAATTTAGTGAAATTGTTGCAAATCCTTAGTGAGACTAAGGTAGTGGATGTAGAGTTCATTTGGAACTTGAACCACTCTAAATCCCTTGTTCTTCAATTTTTATTTGCCAATTTCCACTACAACCCTTTAAATTTCCAATTCACCCCCCCTCTTGGTAAATATCGATCTTTCGATCCACTCAACATTTTCCAAGCTCACATTGTTTTTACCATCGTATGTTAAAAGAATATATCTTGGTATAATGTATGACTGTAAAGTGTTCATAAGTCTTATATTGTGTATGCATTTCATCTCATATTATTGCTATTCTTAAGTGCATTTTAGGCATATTTAGGTACATGCATGCATTATTTACAATATTCTTTACTTTACCATGTTTCCATTGAATATCTTTGATTTGGTAAGAAAAGATATTGTTTTAGTTTAGTTTTAGATGCTAGAAGCTGTCAGGAGGAGGAGAAATCAGAGGAGCGGATGCTGAGGTAGCAAACCAAGGAGCTGTACTGAAGCAGTTCAACACAGAGAGAGATTATGTCGAGTAGTTGCCGCCGCCATATCTGCCACCCAGGGCAGCAACTTGAGGAATTGGTGAATTGGAGTGCGATCAGTTGAGCATAATTTGCTGAGTCCATTGAGCCCATCCACTCAATTTACTGATGCCGAAAATAGTGGACAGAGCCGCCAAAAGAGAAGATCAAGGCTTGCTTGTGGCACAAGGCAACGGCAAGAGAAGTCCAAAATAATGTCAAAGAAGTCAGATTTAAAGGTTGCATTTAATGCAAAAGCTGTTTTATCATGAGGAAGACTTCTACTCCAAGGAGAACTTAACCTAGGCTATGCCCTATATATACTTGATCATATTTTGTATTTTAGACATCTTAGAATCTCCTTAGTCGGCATAGCTTTGTCTCTCTTGTGTTTTCTTGCATTCATTATGTTCTAAATTCTCTAGGGTTTGGGTTGTACTGTAAAGTAGTTGTAAGAACGGTTGTTTAGGTTCAAGTTTGTTATTGCAATAAATTCAAGGTTTGCATATTTCATGTTCTTCATTGTTTTCAATTGAGTTTGAAAGATCGATTGTGAGCAATCCATTTGTTTGGCATCGAGAGAGTCAAACTCACGAAAGAAGTAAGCATGATCTCATCCATACCAAGTGTTGATCAATCCACCCTAGACATAGGTTAAGGTTTAAAGCGGCTAAAAGAGGACGAACCAAAGGTTGTTGTTCATTGCAAGATTCATGCCGACGGGTATTATCTGTAGTGGGCATCAACAATATTCTGACTTAGACATAAGCAGAATCACTGCAGAAACGTTCTGTCGAGCCTTGAAGGTCTGCCGAGTTTGCTGCCGAGCCAATCATCTGTTCCACATATCGAGGCAGAGAAAGTTGTTGAAGCACCAATCTGCCATCTTCCGTCGAGGTAGCAAAGTCTGGCAGGGCAATACAGCTTGACTTATTCAACACAGTCTCACACTACGAAGCAGTATAACCTGACTCATTCCATCAATCTGATCTCTTCTTTTAATTACTTGTGTTTCTTTAAGTTAGAATCTTTTATAAACTGAAACTTAATTCTGCATTTAAATATTCTTTTTGCAGGAATTTATATTCGAATTAGTTGTCCAATCCTTGTGGGAGACGATATCTTTTATACTATAACTTGACAACAGTTTGCACTTGCGCTCATAATTGGAGAACACCCCAAATGCTCTACAAGTTTTTGGCGTCGTTGCCGAGGATTGGCAACAATAAATTTGTCTTTATTTTTCTGCACTTTTCTTTTATTGCATTTAGTTTCAATTTTTAATTTTCCTTTTTATTAAAAAAAGAATTTGACAGTTTTCTTGTCTAGTGTATGACCAGAGCCAACCCGTCGTCCGAAATCGTTTACATAGACGAGATCGAACGAAGAGCAAGAAAACTATAGAAATAAGCAAGAGAAGCCCTCAGAAAGGCGAAGGAAAAAGGAAAATCAGAGGCAGCCATACATAACGGCCAAGACTACAACCCTGTCAATAATGCCCAAAACAACACGGACATGCAACAAGATCAGCCGCATGGGCAACAACCCCCAATTAAGCCCAGGCAACAACAATATGTGTGCACCACTAGGGACTACTTGGAGCAAGACTTCATAGGATTTGATCCCACTGTGGCAGAACCTGAAATTGAAGCAGATCACTTAGAGCTGAAACTAGTGATGTTCAACATGATAAACACATGGGGGCAATTTAGAGGAACTGCCACGGAAGATGCTCAGAAGCACTTGAGGGGGTTCTTTGACATTTGCAGAGCTTTTAAGATACATGGAGTCCATCAAGATATGTTTAAGCTGAGACTATTTCCCTATTCACTGAGGGATAGGACAAAATAGTGGCTAAATAACTAACCGACAAGATTGTTTAACACTTAGACGGAGTTGTGCAAGGACTTCCTAGATCGTTTCAGCCCTTCAAACGTAACATCCAGGTTAAGAAACGAGATCATTGATTTCCGTCAAGGGGATGATGAACCAATGTATGAAGCGTGGGAACGATACCAACAGATGCTAAACAACTGCCCGCTTCATGGTTTCCCTACTTGGACTCAAGTGTCAATGTTCTACAATGGAGTCAATCAACCGATGAGAATGATGCTTGATGCTTCAGCCAATGGAATCATCCTAGACAGACCACCCGATGAGGCACTACAGATTTTGAACAGAATAGCGAAAAACGACTACAAGTTCCCTACAGCCCGTCGCGGTGGCGTAAGGCGGCTAGCTGTTGCGAATGAAGTAGAAACCACTGAATCTATCATTGCCCGCCTGGATAAACTGACACAGCTGGTGATGAATATGGACAAACCCACTGGGAAAACATATGAGGTCAAAGCTGTGGAGCCCTTTTGTGATGAGTGTGGGGGCAACCATGATTCTTCCGTATGCAACGAATCTGCAAATTTCATGGGGACATATGAGAGGAATAGCAGGCCCAACACCAACGAGTACAATTCGGGCTGGAGAAAGCATCCAAATTTGTCCTAGAGTAACCCTAACACGGCTGCAAATCCAACCCAACAACCAGGAGGATATCAGCAGAACTTGTCCCGGCAGCAGCCTCAGCAACAACATAATACGAACAATAATTCACTCGAATCTACTTTACATACTCTTATATCTCGCACTAGTGATTTTATTGTTCATACTAATAAATTTATTGACAAGACTGAGTCCTTCATGGAAATGACTGAGATGCGGTTGCAAAATCAAGAGGCAACAATCAAGAACCTGGAGACCCAATACGGGCAGTTCACTCAGATCATAATCAACAAGTCAATGGGTGCATCATCCAGCAACACAGAGGCCACAACAAAACCTACTTATGAGCAATGTAAAGCAATAACGACAAGAAGTGGGAAACAATTGGATAATCCCAGAGTTGAGCATCTAAAGGAACAACCAGAACAGCCCGCCACGGCAGCACGACAAAGTGAGACCCATGAAGATGACATCAATCCTGAGACAGATGATCATGAACCTCCACATATCAGATTTCTCTGTAAGGAACGTATCCAGGACATCCGTCTGCCGCCGCCCTTCCCCCAAAGACTTAAACAGCAAAAGCAAGAGCATCAGTTCAAGAAATTTCTGGATATTCTAAAATAGGTGCACATCAATATTCCACTCAAGGAAGCCATACAACAAATAACGAATTATGCAACGTATTTGAAAGATATGGTTTCCAAAAGGAGAGTTGGGGAATTCGAGACAGTAACTGACACTGAAGAATGGATGGCAATGCTACATAATAAGGTGCCGCCCAAGAGGACAGATCTAGGCAGTTTTATCATTCCATGCAAGATAGACAACAACCATGATATGAGAGCTCTATGTGACCTAGGAGCAAGCACTAATCTGATGCCCAAGGCTGTCTTCAACAAATTAGGATTTGGAAAAGCAAAACCAACCTCCATCATGCTCCAATTAGCTGACCGTTCCTTTGTGCAACTGGAAGGGAAAGTTGAAGATATCCTTGTACGAGTGGGCAACTTCATTTTTCCAGCTGATTTCCTTATCTTGGAATGTGAGGCAGACGAGAACGCCCCATCATTCTTTGGCGACCATTTTTAGCCACAGACAGAACATTAATAGATGTAGAGAATGAGGAACTCATAATGAGTGTTGGTAATCAAAACATAAAGATACATGTTTTACAGCCCATGAAACCAGCCAATGAGAAAGAGGTATGCCAAGACACACATGCCTCCAAGGTCAGCACAGAAACAGAGAAAGGCAGCAGCCGCCAGGGCAGAAAGCAGGGCAGCAACAAAGACCCCAAGGAGCAAGATGACCCACATGGACGAAAAGCAAAACACAACCAACTCAGGAAGTTGTTATGTTTGGGAGATGCATCTCAATGCACTCCCAACATAACATAATTTATTTTTAATTTCTTTCTTTTTAGTTTTTATGTTTTAGGATTAGATTTTAATTTGTTGCAATTTATTTTCCATATTTTTTAAGTTTTCTTTCTTTCTTTAATTATTTTTATTTTAGGTTTACGAATAAATAAGCAGGACCAAAAAGAAGGCCCAACAAGGAGCCCGCTCACCATGCCGTCGAAACAGCCGAGGGCAGCCCAACGACCAAAATGCGTAACGGCTAGAATACCACTAACGGCTACAATGTAACGGGCATTTATTCCCGTAGCGTGCACTAAAAATTTGATCGTTGAGAATTTAATGCCGGCACGACATCTCTCGGTAACCCTTATATATACCTCACTATTTCATTCATTTTCTTCACATCATCTCCTGGTTTAACCTCTTCTTCGGAAACCTGCTTTCTTACTATTTTCTTCATCTCCTGTTTAGGTATCTAAGTAGCAATAGTAGGTGTTGGTGGTATATGTAATCACTAATTTTGTCCGGACCTTAAAACCCTTTTATTCGTGTTAATATCGAGTTGTTGCGTTATTTAAAAAAAGAAAAAGGGAAAGGAATATATATATATATATATATATATATATATATATATATATATATATATATATATATATATATATATATATATATATATATATGTATATGCTAATTAAAAAGAGGGAAAACATTATAAAAAGGAAAACATTATTACTATTAATATTATTAAGTTTTACCTTTGTTCTTTCTCGTTGATATTACTTTCATTAATATTATTATTACTATATAGTTAATTATGGTCATCATTTATTGTGAATATTATATGTCGCTACTACTAATATCATTAGTATATCGTGTGTATCATTCCATTGTGTTATAAGTTATTATTATATTATTAATAGTATGTATATATTACTATTACTACTATTATTATCATTTATATGTTATTTTATATATATTATATTGTTATTATTATTATTATTTTGAAAAAAAAAACATAAGTATTAATAAAAGACATCGGTTAAAGTATATTAATAAGAGTCCAAACTTAAATAAACAAAGTCCACATATACAAAACCCAAAAAATATATCTAATATTACACATTCAGCCCACGTCTTATTACAGTCCATTACATAAAATAAAAGTCTAAATTAAAAGCCCGATAATATAACAGTGAATGACCCATTAGGGCCCGCTCGGCCTAAACTAACCTAATTTATTTCCCGCGAAGCCGCCCCACAACCGTCATATCTGGTTTAGATCTGACGGTCGAGATTGGACCCCGGATCAAGGAAACCCTAGAGAGCTGCCGCTGGTCTCACGTCGCACGCATCTCGGCCGTTGGATCGTTCTCCATCCAATGGCCCAGATCGCTCCAGATCACAAACTCTAGAGAACACCTCCCAAGCTCCTCACGTCGCACCTATTGTGAGCCATCAGATCAAAGCTGCGTCGAATGGCTCAGGACACTCCACGTGCTCACGCGCGACTGCCTAGAGCCTCAACGCACGATGCTCTAGCTTATCCACGCACGTGTCCCGACCGTGTATGACTTTTCGCTTGCAGCCTTCACGCCGTCTGCCATGATCACGTCGTGTCTCCCCCGATTGAGCGAAACCGGCAACACCAAAACACGAGTCAGAATCCTCAGAATCCCAAAAATAGAAAAAAATAAAAGCAAAGGCAATCAAAGCAACCAAAGGCAGAGGAGATCGATTGAATTATTACATGTAACCTCTCGGGTATAAAACACCGAGAGGAACCATTTTGTAACCCCAGAGGGGAATCGACAGCTTCAGAGATAAAAGAAATAAAAAAGGGCAACAGATTTTTGAGGTATTTCCCTTTTTTATTGCATGCATCGAAACCAAAAAACAAAAATAAAAAGGAACCGAAGTCTTTACCTTCGACGGTAGTTTGGCCTTCCAACGATTCGTTTCCCCTTCTCTTCGAACACCGTCCGACAACAATCCCTTAAGAAGGTGAGCCTTCATAGTTTTTGGGTTCAAAAAGGGGGAAGTTTTTGGTTTTTTGGGGGATTTTCAAACGAAAGAAAGTTTTCTTTAAGGGCTAAGTTTTCTTTTGATGTCGGCGAGCGTTGTCGTTTGAAAGGGAGTGTCGTCAGAGTCAATGGACGGCGGCCGGCTAGCTAGGGTTAGGGCTTCTTGGCTTAAATGTTTTTGTTTAAAAGATGAGAAAGGTTTCTGAGTTCGAAAAAAAGGGGCAAAAAGGGGTTCAAAATATTTCAAACGGGTTTTTATAGTATTTTGATAATTTAAAAAAGGTTTATTCATCCATAAGCCCCTCCGCGTTTTGAAAATGTCCCCGTAAGGGCTTCCGTTTTCCTAAATCTCGTCCATGGTCGTTGTTATTTTTAAAAAGTTTTTATTTTCATCCCTATTCGAGCTTGATATTTTTTAGGGGCTTAATCCCTTTTCCATCCTTGAAATTCCCTAAATGTTTTACAATCCCATCCCTAAATCAATGACAAAAGTTTAATTAGCCCCACTAATTCATACATGTTTACATTTCAGTCTCCTTTGTTTATATTCGTATTGTGATGTCGATTTTACTTTGAAACGATTAACTTGCTTATTACATGATTTTATGTGGTTTTGTATGTAGCATTATGCGGGTTATGCATGTAATGTACGGTCCTGTGTAATTATATATATATATATATATATATATATATATATATATATATATATATATATATTAGAAGGCTTTCGTGTTGCCATATATTATAATTATATATATATATATCTTAGTTTTATGTAATAATACACAGACGTATATATATACTATAAAGTTTTTATATAATCACATTTATATATATTGTTCAGCATCGTTTTTCGTAACAATGCATATATGTATATATAATATAAATTACGTAGTTATGTTTGTATGTATATTATTTTATTTTTCATGTTTAATATATGCATTATTATCATGCCATTTGTTTTTTTTTAAACGTTCACGTGTATATATGTGTGGCTATTTTATATGTGTTGACCTTTCGTTTTTGTTAGCATTTTAGAGCGTTTCGCTCGTGCATTCAAGTACCATGTTCATATATTTATTTATTTATTTATTTTTGTTTCTTTCCATGTCTTTTTTAGATTCATTTGTATTGTTTCATGTTTCTTTTAATTACTCTCATATGCCATGTTAAGTTGTGTTTTGAATTATAAATTGTAATGGGACGTCTTTTTATTCGGAAATGAATGAGGTCAGTACCAGTCGTAGTGGTGGTGGTTCGGACGTTCCTTCTCGAATATTAAGGCTCTTAAAATTTACTCATCCGTATAACCAAATTTCGATACGAATCGTCACTTTAATTTGCAAAGTTTAATATTAACTAAGCGGTAATGGTTTTGGTACCGATTTTAGGGCACGACGGGGGTGCTCATCCTTCCTCGTGTGTAACCGACTCCCGAACCCATTTTTTTAAAAGAAAAAAATCTTTGGTTTTACATTCGGTGTCCGGTCTACCTTTTTAAATGGCCGGTGGCGATTCCTCTTTTTTTCAAAATCTGATTAAATTTTCAAAACCAATTAAAACTCGGTTCTTCTAAGTCACACCAGTATTTTGAAATTTTTTTAGTCGCTACAATATAGCTGTAGGTATTATCGGCATCTCCTAGTTATTGGCATTGTTTATGGCACTGTCTATCTCAACATTGTCGTCACGAGCCTTTTCTCAACGTTCTCTTCTTAATCTACGTAGGTTTGGATCATGTTGTAAATCTTCCTTCACAGTTCTGCTCCTGTACATATACCAAAACGAAATAGATTAAACAAAGAAAATAAAAACAAGTAAAAATCAAAACAATTAATCTCGTTGCAATCCCCAGCAACAATGCCAAAAACTTGTTGACGTAATATTGAATGGCAAAAGATTAAGTATTCAGTGTAAATATGAAAGAAAAAACATTGTCAAGAATACGTCTTTTACGTGCAAGTATACATGGTTAGCAAGTAATATAGTAGTGAGTTGAGTATCATCTCCATAGGGATTGCCTAGGAATTAACTGCCACGATTATTACTTGTTAACTAGAATATAAAAGATAATTGTAATAGATTGAGGCAACGAATGAAGTAAGAGACTAGAAGTAAAATAAGCTAAAGTAAAGTAAAGATTACGATGATGAATTAATAACAGTCTGGCAAACAATGGGTGCAAGAATGATAACAAAGTTTTGGCAAAGAATGTTTGAATTTCATGCTAGCAATGTCGACTAATAACAATGTCTTGCCTTGGCATTGATTGCCGAGCAGATTCAAAGTTGACATTGTCTCTCTCGATGGCAATGCCCGAAATTAACCATGCAAAAACTCTTATATCTCTATAGAGATGTTTTTTATAAATCAATTTAATTAAGTCCTAATCTATACTCCTAAGGGGTAGAATCACTCCCGAAGTAAGTTCATCTACTTGAACATCTTCTCTCGAAGCTCTAGACTGGCAAAGTAATTAAAACACAGTAATGCCAGCTCTCGCTTGGCAAGACAATTAAAAAAATAAAGCATGCCAGATAAACGAACAATGTCATGGCGTTTGAATTATTAACAACTAAACATAAAACACAGCAAAGATAGTTTTGAAATCATTCTTAAACACAGGAAAGAAATACAAAATATCAACAAGAATTAAAGCAAGGAAGGAGGCCTCTCAATGCAGCCCTTCAATGGTTTCATGATGTCTCATGGAATCTTCAAGCCCTTGATCTTGTTGTCTCTGATTCCTCTTTCTCCATTGTTGCAGACCGCTTCTCAAGTTCAAGCCTTCATCTTTTTCATCGTCTTTTCTCCTTCTTCAATTCGTTGTCCTCCAAATGTTTGTTTGCTTGGTGTTTAAATACAAGTGCAAAGAGGGCAATGATAAATCTTTGATTTGAATTTGAAGGTCTAAGGGATAAGGATGCGGTCATCTTATCCTTGATAAGCAAATCAATACGTGTGATAAGTTGATCGAATTAGGGCTGACGTCATCGTGCCAACGATGCCTTGACAACCAAGCTTGGCATGCGAGGAAGGATAAGCCTTTGCATTTGAATTTTAAATGCTAAAGGGATAAGAGATGAGATCTTATCCAAATTTGAATGTGATAAGCTAATCAGATGATAAGTTGATCAGGTGATAAGCTGATAAGGCTAGGGTTGACGTCATCATGTCGATGTTGCCTTAGCATCCAAGCTTGGCATGTCTTTGCCAACATAACTTGGCATCACCTTATTTGCTATTTTTCGGAGATTGATCCAATTGCAATCTTTTAGGAGCTTGATCTTATCCTATTTTCTCGGGGTTCAACAACCTCTTGGCGTGGCATCAAGTTCACTTCTCTGCCAACAGGTGCTTGACACTCTCTAGTCCTTCTATGCTAACAACACTTGGCATTCTTCTTGGAAATACTAACTGTGTTGTTGTTCAGTGCCAAATACCATGTCAAACCTGCAAAATTTCCAACAAAACAACCGTTCATACTAGTATAGACAGAATCCCTAACTCCTTATGTAAATGCATTATTTTAACATCCTAATGCAACTAAATGTACCTAAAAACAAGCAAAAACATTGTAAGATTGGCATTAAAAACAGTACCTTTGGAGAGGAAATAACATCCATTTGGAGGGGGCGTAGCTCAGCATCGATATATTGGTGGAAATTCGCTAAAAACCCTGAAGCATGAAGAGATCTCAGCTCACTGGTAAACATCCCCTTAAAAAATTTTGCGAATGCTTCTTTAAGATTTGAGGATCCTCACACCACTTCTCATCATCAAGACGCAACATATGGATGGAATTTTGCTTACGCCTTTCCATGGTGGTCGTATGAAAGTAAGTTGTAATTTTATCACCTTTCGCAATCCAATATGCACGGGCCTTCTGATCTCACAGACTTTCATCCTGTTTGAGCACTATATTCAATTCATTCTTAAGTTCCATCTCTAACTCCATGAGACTAGGGACATTCAAATTCTCCAAAGCCTTCCCAACCCCCTTAATCCACGTAAGAAGAAGGTTATTACGACGACCAATATGGCCAAATACTTCCATACTCCACACTCTATTTTTTTGTTAGAAGTTGTCAATATTCTCCGCGATAGAGCGATTATTTAACCAAGAGTCCTTCATTAGATTCGAAAAATCTAGGTGGTCATTCCTTGGATTGATAAATCTATAAGGCCATGGAGATCACGTACACCACCATGACAACTCATATCAAGCATAATTGGTCTGTGATCCGACCCTAACTGTTGTAGATGAAATAACTCAGAAGGAGCAAAAGAATCATACCATACCGTATTACAAAGGTACCGATCAATTCTTTGAGATAGCGAGCCTCACTTCCATGTAAACTGCGGACCACTATAGCCCATATCAATAAGACCAACATCAAACATGAAATCACCAAACCGTGAACATAGACTTGAACGCCTTTGTGACCCACCATGTCTCTTTAAAACACTAGTTACATTGAAATTGTTGCGTGTAAAATAGTCTATCGCAATTATAGTGCAAGTATACACGACGCAAGTAGTAAAGTGATACGAAGTATCGGATATCGTCTCCACAGGGATTGGGCTAATGACTTCACCTTATTTCACTGCACGAAGTAAAAGAAATAGTTGAGAAAATTGTCACGAAAATAATAAGGAAAACGCAAATAAAAGAAGTAAGATATCAAGATAAAGAGAATGGGCTGGTATTGAGTTGCTCGGTAGTGCAGGTATTGAATTGCTTAGGATCTCCAGTTCTGTCGTCGCACCCGTCGCCGACAGCACCTGTCGCGGCGTCTGTCCGTTAGCTATCGCGGCAACAAACACTAACTCAGTACTTCAAGCTTGGCAAGAATCCCAGATCTGTCTTGCCCTATCCCTAGGCACAAGTCTGTCGATGATCACGTCTTTGATGATACCTCCCGGCGTGAATCGAAGGATGAACACCGATGTGTATGAATTCTTCCTTAGCCACTTAACCTCGCCCTATCCCTAGGCACGAGATGGTTCAACTATAAACTAGAGAACGCGCTCTTATCTCTTTCGTATACTTAACTCTCCCGATGCTAAGTAAATGGATAACCTCACAATGCTCTCCCGATGCTCTTGCAAGATATTAAAACCAAGATAAAAGAACTTGAAGTCTATTTTATTGAACTTGAAAAAATCCTAAAACAAAGCAACCCTTGCAACTACTTTACAAAACAACTCGTAGCCCTAGGGGGTTTTTAGAACATGTCGGTGACAGGTAAACGGCAGGGTTTAGGTTTCGGTTCTGGGGTAATCGGTTATGCTCCTAGGTTAAATCTATGCCCTTATATAAGCTTTGGGCTCAAGTTATCTAAGGTAACAAGGATTACAACTTTAATTAAAAGTAAGATTCTAATAAAGACTAAATCTCTAAAGTCTCCTACTTTACAGCCGCATCCTTATTTTGTGGGAATTCCTTTCCTTGAGCTTTGGCTTGACATATCTTTTGATCCGGGGCTTGGAAAAATATTTGGCTTTCACACGACAGACGAGCAGATTTTTCTTTATCTATCGAGGTCCACTTTACTTTTCCTCTTCATAAGTCTGCTGTCACCATGCTGTCACGACAGGTCCATGACAGGTTCGTCTTCTTCGGCTGCTTGTCCAGTTCAACTTTCCTGCTTATCTGCCCTGCGCCTGCCTTCAACATCTACTATGACAGATACCTGCAAAAATAGCCATCTTTCAGTAGAATCCGTGCCTTTTATATAATTGTGATGTTTTATTGAAAACTAACCTAAATGCAATGCAATGATGCTTGAATGCAGCAGAAATATGGGTTAAAAAGGGTGTAAATAATAGAACTTTTACACACTCAACACACCCCCAAACTCAAGTTTTTGCTTGCCCTCAAGCAATGAAGACTTAAAAGAAAACTGAAAATTTTTGTGTTGGCCTTCAAACAGTGAACTGTCCCTTACCTGTCGCTCATTCTCTATGGCGGCAGCAACCTGTCGGAAAAGTTGGGATCTGTCCAGAATCTCCCTATAGCTCTCGTGCAGTGTGTGCATGCTTGTGAACAGTTATATGCTAAGACTCTCTTAGTTTCACTAGAATATTCAACTTCTTAACTTGAATTTTTATGCCAAAGTTTATTTTTTTTAGAAGGCACATTTTCATGCTTCTTTTTCTTCTATTTTCAAGCTAAGTTTTTCTAGAGCCAGTTTCGGGCACCTCTAGTTAGCTTCCTAGAGCCGGTTTCGGGCACCTCTAGGTTTTTGATTTTCTTTTGCTAAACTTCTTTCCTAGAGCCAGTGTTAGGCACCTCTAGGGGCTATCCAAGTTCTAAGCTTCCTATTCTAGTTTGGCTAAAAGAAATCTAAGCAATATAACAGTCACAAAAGTGTTTAAGTTTTCAGAACTATAGAAAGGCTCTAAACTTTTCCTTAACCTGTCCTAAAGATGCTGCCACGACAGAGCCGTCATGACAGGTAAGTTAACTTCACAGTTTTTAAGCCAACAGTTTAAATTTTCTGAATTTTTTTTAAAGAACATAAATAAATAATAAGACACAACAAATAATAAAGAGATGTGCTAAAGACTCCATTGATGATGGAGGGTTGCCACCCCCAAACTCAAGGGTTGCATTGCCCTCAATGCAAAATGACATGAAAAATAAAGAAAAACAAGATAAATAAAAGTACATCACAAAAGATAAGGCAGGCAGCATTAAAGGAAAAATAAAAACTTAAATTTTCACTCGCTGTCCTCGCTGCTGCTGCTGACGCGGATCTAATGGCGGCGTCTGCGCTGTGGAGGGGGCTGGGCAGGTTCAGGAGCAGGTGCATCGGCAGGTTCATCGGCCGGTGGAGGGGCAGGGTGCTCAGCAGGTTCATCAGTAGGTGGAGGTGCAGGGTGCTCCACTAGCCGGACGTCGGAACTGCTACCGCTGTCCCAGGAGCTGCTGGTGGTGATGGCTTTGGACAGCTTTCTCTTGTTTGCCACGTGCTTAATTCTTTTCACCCTCGTAAAATCACTCCCCAAATTCCTCCGGAGAAGAGGGCTGTCATCAGTGGCAGGTCTCTTGGTTCCTCGAGGGGAGGTGTCTGCCGGTGGACTGTCGGCTGCCGTCGGGGCAGGGGATGGTGTGAAAGTAGCAGAATGTGTATGGGGAGAGGCGGGTGGTGTGGGAGTAGGGGAGGGGATATTAAAATAATGGGCGGGGAAGGTGGGGAAGATGACATCCGAATAATTCAAAGTATTAGTAATGAAATTTACCGTTGCATTTGAGAAGTCGCGGATAAAAGTCATCAAACCCATTTGGCGCTCCTCTACCCTCAGGATGGCAGCAAGGATGTGGGCAGCTTGATCTGTCGGAGCGGTGTTGGTGGCAGTTTCTGGGGCAGGTTCGGTGGCAGGTTCATCATCGGAATCAGCAGGAGGGGCATTTGGGTCGAAGGCGTTGATGGGGGATACGACTATGACCTCCATGAGGCTGGAGATGTTGCTGTCAGTCCAGCCGCTGCCCGTCTTGATTTTGTCGGAGGGCTCCTCTGGTACGGCAGCACAGCGGCAGAGGGCGGTGATGGTGAATGGCAGGCAAAGTCTTGAGTCGGAGCGGAAGGCACAATCGAGGATGCTGTCCCTCATGTATCTGCCCACATTTATGGGCCTGTCGTGCATAATAGAGTGGATGAGAGCCAACCACTGTCTGTTGACTGTCGTATGGTGGGATGAGGGCAGGATACGCTTTTTGATAAAAGCGTTCCATAGTTTTGCTTCAGGGAGTAGCTGCCCCTTGTTGACAGAGTGGGGGTTCTTTTTTGCTGGTGGTCTATGTCGTCCCAGCCTCTGTCAGCTCCATCATGACGGCATCATGGGCAGCAGCGTCGAGGGAGTCCCAAAATTGTTGGTGAGCATCATCATTGGGGCCAAAGAAGAGGCCGAACGTGTGGTTGATGCTGTTGGCGGTGAAGGGGACTGCCACTCCTCGGACGGTGACAGATGTCGCCGTTTTGCTGTCGATGGCCTCGTAAAATTCTCGGACCAAAGTATCATTGAGCTCTGCCGGCTGCTCGGCGAAGTCCTCCCATAGCTGTGCCGTTATAGCCTTCATAATGAACGGCCGGGGTCCCATATGAGGGGCATCTCTGTTGTATATAAAGCCACGCTCCTCCCATAGTTCCTTTTTTGTGAATGGTGATGCTGCTGCTGAAGAAGAAGCGGCAGCAGCGTTTTGACGGGTTTGTCTCGATGACATTTTGGTTGCAAGGGCTGAAAAAGAGAGAAAATAGATAAAACTAGAGGAGAATAACAAGAGAGAAAAATTAGAAGTGATGAAAAATGAAATGGGAAGGGGTTTATATAGCGGTCGAGAAGCTGCCCATTTAATGCCGCAACGGCAGGCGGGAATAACGGGGCGGCAGATTGGATGTAGCGTGTCTGACACGTCTGACACGCATTTATGCGTCTGCTACGCGTCTGCCGCACGCTTCTGCGTCTGCCGTGTCAGTCTGTTGACAGCCTGTCATATCCGTCTGCGGCGGCAGCCGAAACGACAGGTTTCCATAAATGGGCTTTATTGGGCTGATGGATGGGCGGTGGGCTTGGGTCACTTCTCCTTTTCTTCTTGACTCCTTTATTTCCTAAAAACTAAAATTAGAGAAAAAAAAAACAAAATATTATTCGAATAAAATAAACCTAATTTCCTAATAAATAATAATAAATAAAAATAACTAAAAAAAATAGATTAAATTAGGGATGCCTTTTGGGGCATCACCTAAAGTAACCACTTCCTGTATTCCTGGGGCTTCAGTCCCCTGATAATGCTTGAGGCGTTGTCCATTGACTTTGAATTGGTGCTCGTCCTTTAATGATTGAATTGTAATGGAACCATGGGGGAAAACTTGAACCACTTGGAACGGGCCAGACCATCTAGATTTGAGCTTCCCTGGAAAGAGTTTCAACCTAGAATTAAACAACAACACAAGCTGCCCTGGGCAGAACTGTCGTGGCAGCAGCTTCTTGTCATGCCACTTCTTAGTCTTTTCCTTGTAAATCCTTGCGTTGTCGTAGGCCATTGTCCGTATTTCATCGATCTCATTCAAATCTAACAGCCTTTTCTGGCCTGCCTTGTCCAAGTCCATGTTTACTGCCTTGATTGCCCAATACGCCTTGTGCTCTATCTCGACAGGCAGGTGACAGGTTTTCCCATAAATCAAACGGTATGGAGACATACCCAATGGAGTCTTGAAAGCTGTTCTGTATGCCCATAATGCATCATTCAGAAGTAGAGACCAATCTTTCCTAGTTGGTTTAACCATCTTTTCAAGAATGTTCTTCACTTCCCTGTTGGAAATCTCAGCCTGTCCATTGGTCTGTGGGTGGTATGCTGTCGCGATCCTATGCTTAACACCATATTTCTTCAAGGCGGCAGCAATTACCCTATTATCAAAATGTCTCCCTTCATCACTGATAATCGCCCTAGGGATGCCAAATCTAGAAAATATGTTTTTGTGCAAAAACTTTTGGACCGTTTTGGCATCATTCTTTTGAGTTGCGATTGCTTCTACCCACTTGGAGACATAATCCACTGCTAGGAGGATGTAAAGATTTCCACATGAAGATGGAAAAGGTCTCATAAAATCAATCCCCCAAACGTCGAAGATCTCGACTTCTAGGATATTCTGCAGTGGCATCTCGTTTCTCCTCGAGATGTTACCTGTCCGCTGGCACCTGTCACAATTCTTGTAAAAGTCCTGTGCATCCTTATACAGTGTCGGCCAGTAGAACCCTGACTGCAGCACCTTGGCAGCAGTTTTATTGCCTCCTAAGTGTCCTCCATATTGTGAAGCATGACAGTGATGGAGAATGTCTTCTTGCTCTTCCTGTGGTACACACCTCCTTATAACCTGATCTGCGCACATTTTGAAAAGAAGAGGTTCGTCCCAATAATAATGCTTAACATCATTTTGGAACCTCTTCCTGGCTTGATAATTAAGATCAGAAGGTAATATTCCGCTAACTATAAAATTAACGAAATCAGCATACCAGGGAAAGTTAGATGACTTACCTGCCGCCATGGCTGTCGCGACAGCGATTGCGGCAGCAAAGAGCTGCTCATCTGGGAAGGTCTCTAGTATGTGTGTCTCATCGAACGGTAGACTCTGTCCCTTCTCCAACCTTGACAAGTGGTCTGCCACCTGATTTTCTGTCCCCTTTTTATCTTTGATTTCAAGGTCGAACTCTTGTAATAGCAAGATCCATCGTATCAACCTAGGCTTTGCATCCTTCTTTGCGAACAAATACTTAAGGGCAGAATGATCTGTGTGCACTATTACTTTCGTCCCAAGTATATAAGAACGAAATTTGTCGATGGAGAACACCACAGCTAACAGCTCCTTTTCTGTGGTGGTGTAGTTCACTTGGGCGTCATTTAAAGTTTTGCTGGCATAGTATATGACGTGAAACAGCCTGTCCTTGCGCTGCCCAAGTGCTGCCCCGACAGCATAGTCACTGGCATCACACATGATCTCAAATGGTTGTGTCCAGTCTGGTGGCTGTACTATGGGGGCTGTCACTAGCTTTTCCTTCAGAACCTTGAATGCTTCAGTACATTCTTTATTAAAGTCGAAGGGTCGGTTCTGCTCTAATAGATGACATAGGGGCTTCGTGATTTTTGAGAAATTCGCAATAAATCTCCTGTAAAAACCAGCATGCCCTAGGAAACTCCTAATGCCCTTGACAGTGGTTGGCGGCGGCAGCTTCTCAATTACCTCTATTTTGGCCCTGTCGACTTCTATCCCACGGTAGCTAATCTTATGGCCAAGAACTATCCCCTCATCCACCATAAAGTGGCATTTTTCCCAATTTAAAACAAGATTAGCTTTTTCACATCTTTCAAGTACCTTTTGTAAGTTGCCGAGGCAGCTCTCAAAATCGTCTCCAAAGACGGAAAAATCATCCATGAAAATCTCAAGGAAGTCCTCAACCATGTCGGAGAATATAGCCATCATGCACCTTTGGAAAGTGGCAGGTGCATTACAGAGTCCAAACGGCATCCTCCTAAACGCGTATGTACCGTAGGGGCATGTGAACGTCGTTTTCTCTTGATCCTCTGGTGCAATAGCAATTTGGTTATAACCTGAATAACCATCAAGAAAACAATAGTAAGGTTTACCCGCTAATCTATCAAGCATTTGATCAATAAAGGGTAAAGGAAAGTGGTCTTTTCGGGTAGCTTTATTAAGCTTCCGATAGTCTATACAAACCCTCCAACCGGTCACAGTCCTGGTTGGGATTAACTCGTTGTTTTCATTGGTTATCACGGTCATGCCTCCTTTCTTGGGAACACATTGCACCGGGCTTACCCATTTGCTGTCGGAGATGGCGTAAATAATACCAGCATCTAACCATTTAATGATCTCCTTACGCACTACCTCCTTCATTACATGGTTTAACCGCCTTTGGGCATCTATAGTCGGCTTATGATCTTCCTCAAGGAGGATTTTGTGCATGCATAATGCCGGACTAATGCCTTAAATGTCTGCTATCGTCCATCCAATCGCCCTTTTGTGCTGCTTTAACATGCCGATCAGCTGTCGTTCCTGTTCCTGCGGCAGCTTAGCAGAGATGATTACGGGCAGTGTGTTATCACAACCAAGATAAGCATATTTAAGCTGCCCTGGCAGGGGCTTAAGTTCTAAGACAGGTGGTTCAACAGTAGATGGCTTTTGGATTAAATGGTTATCCGAAGTGTAATTCAAGGGTTCGAATAACTTACCTGGACGATGGTCTAACCAGTCTGCCTCCTCATGACCTTCAGTATCAGATGTATCGGATTCAGAGGAGTCGCTGTCGTCGGTGCTGTCGTCGTTGCTGTCGTCATTGCTGTCGTGACAGGCCTGTAGATGGTTGTCGCAGCAGTGACCAAATTTTATATCACGGCAGCCCGACCTGATGCAGGGTTGATCAAAGGTCACCTCAATGATGGCCTTGCATTCCTCATCCATATCAGCATGTTTCATCGCTTGGAGAACATTCAACTTAATTTCTTGATCGTTCACGCGCATGGTGAGTTCTCCTTTCTCCACATCAATCAATGATCTGCCCGTGGCTAAGAAGGGTCGCCCAAGGATGACTGGTGCGTTCTCATCTGCCTCACAATCTAAAATAAGAAAGTCAGCAGGAAATATAAGCTTATCCACTCTTACCAAAATATCTTCAATTTTTCCCTCGGGGTGAACGTAAGAGCGGTCGGCTAGCTGTAGGGTAACTGTCGTGGGCCGGGCCTTGCCAATACCTAGTTTCTGAAAAACAGATTTGGGCATTAGATTAACACTAGCACCAAGATCACATAATGCCTTACCCACAAATCTGTCGCCGATTACGCAAGGTATGATGAAGCTCCCCGGATCCTTCTTTTTCTGGGGTGGCTGCCTATGAAGAATACTCATGCAACCTTCTGTCATCTTTACCGTTTCAAATTCCCCAAGTTTTGATTTTTTTGACATAACATCCTTGAGAAATTTAGCATAACCGGGCATTTCCCTAACAGCATCTAACAGCGGAATATTAATATGAACCTGTTTAAAAATATCATAAATCTTTTTAAGTTGAGATTCATGCTTAGCTTGCTGTATCCGTTGCGGAAAAGGTGGTGGAGGACGATAATCAGCAATGCGTCCTTCCCACTGCATGCGAATCTGAGGATGATACTCATCTTTTTTCTCCTCTGTCGCTTCTGCTGTCGTGTCAGGCTCATCGGCAGCAGTCTGTTTATCACCTGTCAGGGCAACTTCCTCGGCAGGTTTATCCAAGGCAGGTTCCTTTTCTGTTTCAGCTTCTTTTTCCGGCCCTGGTAACTTTTTCCCACTCCTAGTAGTAATCGCCTTACATTGCTCATGTGGGGGCGGTCTAGCATTTTCAGTATTGCTAGGGAATCCTCCATTCTGCCGTGGCTTAATATGCTGCGACACCTGACCCATTTGTGTCTCTAGAGATTTCAAGGTAGCCTCATGATTTGTCATTCTCATCTTGGTTTCATCCATAAAGTTTTCCGTCTTCTTGACAAACTGATTAATATTCTCCATATACGTACCAGTCTGAGACATAAAGGTGGCCAGAGTCTGCTCCAATATACTACTCGTGGCAGGTGGTGGCTGCTGTTGCTGCTGAGGCGGCAGGTTTTGCGGCAGGTTCTGCGGCAGATGCTGTCGCGTCAACAATTTAGGACCCCCCTGATTCTGATTATGCGCTTGTTGATTCAGGGCGTTGTTGGGGTTACTCCAGGAAAATTTGGGATCCTTCCTCCAATTAGGGTTGTAGTTGTTGGAGTTATAATTCGGCTTGTAATTTCCAACATACTTTCCCTCCTCTATATTTATTGGGCAATCATCCCTACTATGATTTCCCTCACAAGTAGCACAAACTTCCTCGACAGCAAATCCTTGTAATTCATCATCATTCAATAACTTTTTCATGGCTTTAGTAAGGAATGCTACCTGTGATTTCATAGTGCTGTCGGCCTCATAGTCCTTGACAGCTAGTACCCGTTTACCCCCTCTTCTTGCAGTTGGAAACTGCTCCTCA
The DNA here is from genome assembly GCA_958450335.1 of Hibiscus tridactylites. Classification (NCBI taxonomy): domain Eukaryota; kingdom Viridiplantae; phylum Streptophyta; class Magnoliopsida; order Malvales; family Malvaceae; genus Hibiscus; species Hibiscus tridactylites. Next base: position 53,353,142 of record OY288281.1, read on the forward strand.
TTCTTAGCCAGATGTTTCAAAACTTGCAAGGCCTCGTCCGGATCTTTATCCAATAATAGTCCATTCGCTGCAGAATCAATTCGAATGCGAGTTTGTAAGTTAGCAGCATTATAAAACTTAGTTACCTGATTCCAAACGGGAAATCCATGCATTGGGCAGTTTCAAAGAAGAGTTGTAAATCTGTCCCAGGCCTCGTGCATTGGCTCGCCATCTTCCTGTTGAAAAGTAGCAATTTCATTACGTAATCGCTCAGCTAAATGTGAAGGATTAAAACGAGACAAAAATTCACGAGTTAAATCTGCCCAAGTCATAATAGAACCCGGTGTAAGTTTATTCCACCAAGTTTTAGCTCTGTCCCTCAAAGAATGGGGGAATAACCGAAGCCTCAGTATCTCCGGGCTAACTCCTGGCAGTCTAAACGAACCACAGATCTCCTGGAACGTTTTGAGATGCTCCCTGGCATCTTCTGTCGCAGAACCACTAAACTGCCCGGCGTTGTTGATCATACTAAACATGACAGGTTTAAGTTCGAAGTTGTCAACGTCAATATCCGACAGCGTGGTCTCCAGTTCTACATGACCGTTCAGCATGTAGTCACGACATGACCGTCGTCCACCTGCCGCGGGCGGGTCACCGACAGGCGGTATAATTCCATCACCGGCAGGCTGATTACGGGCCATCTGCTCTAGCTGTTCCTCAAGGTACTCGTTCCGGTCTAAGAGGTGGCGAATCTGTTTCTTGAGATTAAAGGAACGTTCGATTTCCGGATCTAATTTATACTCAGGATCTTCGCCTCTTTTAGATCTGCGCATAAACAAGAAAACCTCGTGAAAAGCAAGAGTTTAAAACACAAAAGAAAAATTAAAGAAAATTTAAATAAAAACAAAAACGAAAATAAAAACAAAAGTGCAAGGAAAGAAAGGTGTAGTTATGTTGCCAATCCCCGGCAACGGCGCCAAAAACTTGTTGCGTGTAAAATAGTCTATCGCAATTATAGTGCAAGTATACACGACGCAAGTAGTAAAGTGATACGAAGTATCGGATATCGTCTCCACAGGGATTGGGCTAATGACTTCACCTTATTTCACTGCACGAAGTAAAAGAAATAGTTGAGAAAATTGTCACGAAAATAATAAGGAAAACGCAAATAAAAGAAGTAAGATATCAAGATAAAGAGAATGGGCTGGTATTGAGTTGCTCGGTAGTGCAGGTATTGAATTGCTTAGGATCTCCAGTTCTGTCGTCGCACCCGTCGCCGACAGCACCTGTCGCGGCGTCTGTCCGTTAGCTGTCGCGGCAGCGAACACTAACTCAGTACTTCAAGCTTGGCAAGAATCCCAGATCTGTCTTGCCCTATCCCTAGGCACAAGTCTGTCGATGATCACGTCTTTGATGATACCTCCCGGCGTGAATCGAAGGATGAACACCGATGTGTATGAATTCTTCCTTAGCCACTTAACCTCGCCCTATCCCTAGGCACGAGATGGTTCAACTATAAACTAGAGAACGCGCTCTTATCTCTTTCGTATACTTAACTCTCCCGATGCTAAGTAAATGGATAACCTCACAATGCTCTCCCGATGCTCTTGCAAGATATTAAAACCAAGATAAAAGAACTTGAAGTCTATTTTATTGAACTTGAAAAAATCCTAAAACAAAGCAACCCTTGCAACTACTTTACAAAACAACCCGTAGCCCTAGGGGGTTTTTAGAATATGTCGGTGACAGGTAAACGGCAGGGTTTAGGTTTCGGTTCTAGGGTAATCGGTTATGCTCCTAGGTTAAATCTATGCCCTTATATAAGCTTTGGGCTCAAGTTATCTAAGGTAACAAGGATTACAACTTTAATTAAAAGTAAGATTCTAATAAAGACTAAATCTCTAAAGTCTCCTACTTTACAGCCGCATCCTTATTTTGTGGGAATTCCTTTCCTTGAGCTTTGGCTTGACATATCTTTTGATCCGGGGCTTGGAAAAATATTTGGCTTTCACACGACAGACGAGCAGATTTTTCTTTATCTATCGAGGTCCACTTTACTTTTCCTCTTCATAAGTCTGCTGTCACCATGCTGTCACGACAGGTCCATGACAGGTTCGTCTTCTTCGGCTGCTTGTCCAGTTCAACTTTCCTGCTTATCTGCCCTGCGCCTGCCTTCAACATCTACTATGACAGATACCTGCAAAAATAGCCATCTTTCAGTAGAATCCGTGCCTTTTATATAATTGTGATGTTTTATTGAAAACTAACCTAAATGCAATGCAATGATGCTTGAATGCAGCAGAAATATGGGTTAAAAAGGGTGTAAATAATAGAACTTTTACACACTCAACAGAAATCAACACCAAGAACTCATGGCTAGCCTAAATACAGTTCCAACACCTTCAATTCATCCCAAAGCGAACGTCGTAGATCGGCATCAGGGCTAACATATACAAAAGTCATAAAAAAAACTACGACCACCACTCAAACAAGTGCATAGTCCGTGGATGTATTGTCGAGAGATGGCAAAGATATCGAGTTTAATCGAATTCTTCCATAAGACCCAAATACCACTAGAGAAACCCATAGCCTCCACCTATATGAGAATTCAAAGCCTGACTTACAGATGAAATCATCAGCACTTCTCCCACTGACTTGAGGCTACATCAAGACAAAAATATCAGGATTTTTTTCTTCACTAGTAACTAAAAATATATGTTAAAGACAGGGTCAAGAGAACCCTGGATATTCCAAAATGTAACTCTAACAATTAAAAAAGAATAAAGTAGAGAAGGAAACCACATGCTTAAACATGCACGTCCGAGACATCCTAGGACACAAAAGCTATGCTAGCCTTCCACTGGACGTCTCCATCCATTGCCAATGTTTCTCTCGCATGCTCACCCTGACCAGAAGACACAACTGTATTAGCTCGATCTAGCTCCGAAGCAAAAGCCGATATCTGTGTAGCTAAAACTGGGCTAGAAGGGCCTTTTTCACTATGTTTCTTTAGTTTCAAGCTAGGTTTCTGAATCCTTTTAGCCCCTGTCCCATTTTTTTGCTACATTCTTTCCAATAATGCCTTTAATGGAGCTTGGTAGAACCCATCCCTTCTTTTCTTTTAAAACCCTATCTTCTTTAGATTTCATTACCTGAACTACATCATGTTTATCCCGGCTCAAAGAAGGGGTAACAGGCACAATCACGATCTTGGATGCCACTAGAAGAGGGGTGATAGAAGTTAAAGGAGTTGTCAAGTGTGGTGCTCCATCTACCTGGCCACTTGGACCAGAGTGATCAACTCGGTGATGATCTTGAACATTAGTGTTACTCGTAGACATATGTGTGATGCTCCCCGATCACTAGATTCTGCAACATCTTTACCAAGAATCGTTGATGCCGGCATAGCAGAGACCCTACTCACATCGTCATTAGTTCCAGGATGCACTGAATGGTTCACATTGACTGGCATCTCCTCAGACCCATTATCAATATCCAAAGCCATAAACCTAGAACCCATATTAGGCTTCATTCGCGATACAATAGGTGCAGCTCTTGCCTCCTTACGAGTATTCGTCATACGACCCCTACGGTTCACCACCTGCAGCCATGGACTAAAACGTTCTTCAAACTTACGAGCATTTCGCGCGCTCAAAGAATCCTCAGATACAACACTACTTAAACCACGTGATTCTTTGGTATGCCCATACTTCCCACATGAGTAACAAATATAGGGTAAACCTTCATACTCCACATCTATACGTTGCCTGTCAATCATAACTCTTAACTTGAGAGGTTTATTCAGATCCATTATCACCTCAAGCCTTGCGAACCGACCATGACTACCTTCTTTAGTATTATAGTCAATCTACACAACCATCCCAATAGTTGCTGCAATATGTCTGAATAGGCTTTTAGTATAATATCTATAAGGCAACTTGGGAATTCTTATCCAATCCATGATTTTTGTCGGTGAGTAGCATCAATAGAAAAGTTTCTGCTCCACGGCTGGATGGTCAAGTAGCTCTCATAGATGACCCAAGGACCAACTGATAAGATTTTGTAGAAATCATCCTCTTGCGCAAACTGAACCAAAAAATACCCATTATCCAAACCTATCAAACTAATCTCACCGACAAGATTCTACAAAGCCTGGATCCTATATTGGAGTCCCCGATAACTAATAGATTTTCCCAGTAACCGAGTGATAATAGAATGGGCAAGCTTTTTGTCAATCGCATCATGAACCCTGTCCGAAAATCAATTTTCTAGCAGCACTTCATCACCACCAACAAGGATGTCTGATGAATGTGTAAAAGTATTTTTTTTCTTGCCCTTTTTACTCATATTATTGTTAAAATTATGCTCATTTTAGTTGCATTGATAGACATTCATGCATAGTTTTCTAGTTTCCTCCGTTATTAAGCTTGATATTACATTTTGGTTGTTTTTCGTGGAAAATTTGCTACTGGTGCGCTTTATTATGTGTAGGTTAGGATTGTCGTGACAAGTGTGAATTACCGTGGCAATTCATGAGAATTCTGAAGGACATGCAAAGCTGATTGTTGAGCGGTTGCCACGACAAGTCAGAAATAAATACAAAATTTTTCAAGATTCACCCTAATCGCATAAGATAAAGCCCAAAGTCAATTTATGAGCTGCTGAGGATGAAGTTGAGAGAATCTTAGCGCCATTAACCTTGATTTATTTCCTCTTAAATAGGATGATATGAAATTAAGGATAGGAAATAAAGCTTAAATTATTCATATATCTTTAGAAAAGGAAATAAAGCCTAGAGTATACCCTCAGGAAAATAGAATAAATCAAATCTCCTTAACGACTCTTGGAGCTTTTCGTTCCTATATAAGGAGATTATCAGCTTCCCTAAAGCGGAGGAAAATCGAACGAGAGAGAGAGAGAGATCCCAAGGCTTCATCTTCTTTATTTTTAGTTTATGTGATTCATGTTTGGGGATTATTCTTTGTATATCTTTTGAACCCATACATGAATTGATGTAAATTGGCTTGGGTTACTTGGGTTTTTGGTTTTGATAAACGATTAGATTGTTTAGGTTTTTGAGTTGCAATTTAATTTCAAAGTCTGTTCATTCTTGGTTCTTATTTTGATTTTGAGTGAAATGGGAGACGATCTCGAGAATTCAACCATTTATATAATATCAGAAGAGTTAGATTCAAGAAACGAATGAACATGGTCTTCATTCAAACGATCGTTGGTGAAAACTAATCTGATTTAAGATAAGTTCTGGATTTCAACCGCTAAGAGGAGCGTAAGATCGATTGTTTTTTTACCCATGATTAACGCATGGATGTATCACCTAGGCATGCACAATTAACTAGTGTTTCGAGTTAGGGATAACAAGAAGCAATTGAAGAATGCTTCGCCGAGCTTTGAAGGAAGTCGCCCAGTTGCCAAGATAATCGCTCCATTTCTAGTTGCCCTGGTAATTACAATTGCCCAGTCAATTCAACTAGTCCTAGTTGTTAAGACAATTTAGTTACTTCAACAACCAATTACTCTGACGATCCAATAAACCATCACACCACGACTCCGGATAACTCGGCCTACTCTCTTATTCGATTACTCTATCTTTTATTTCTATTTACTTAGTTTATTTTACTTATCATTCATCATCATCAATCTATTTCTTTTACAACGTAGTAACTTAAACAAAGTGGCATAAGCCAATCCCTGAGGAGATGATACTCAATACTTATCATTTATTAGTTGCGACGTGTTCACTTGCACCATTTGCGTAGCACTCAAAACATGCAACAAGTTTTTGGCGTCGTTGTCGGGGATTGGCAATTGGTGTTAGTTGTTTTTGTTAATGCATTTTTCTTATTATTTTTACTATTTTTTGTTTTATAAAAAAATTAGGTGCGCTACAAAGTTAAGGGACATCAACAAGTGGGGAAATAAATGTCGATCTATTTGATAGTTGATGTGGGAAGATAGGAATCAATCCTCTCAAGAATTTCTTACACCGTTCGATGATTACCTATACCAACCGAGAAAAGCCCAAAAAGAATGTACTATGGAAAACTTTTGCACTTGTTGTGGAGAACATCATGTGTTTGAAAATTTCCCTCAAAATCCTAGTGCATATGGCTACATGGAGGACCATAGATGGAACTAGAAGCAAAACCTTCATGGTATGACAAAAAATCTCAAAAATAATTTACCATAACAATTTTTGTCGCACCAACAGACATGCCTTGGAATTGTAGTCCTCGTCAAGAGCTATTAAATTCCATGGATGCAAGTATAGCCTGAATGGATGTACTCTTGAGAGAAGAGGGAAGATCGATAGAGGAGATTAACATATGTCATGGATAACATGCACCAACAATTAAAACCTCCAAGTCGAGAGCCTTCCAATGAGAAATATTGCCTAACACTTGATGAGCCTATGTAACGAATTGCCATGACAAAGATTGAGGAGCTTGAACAAAGCAATGTCGCGACAACACTCAATGCGGCTTAGAAGAATGATGCTACAAAAAATTCTGAGGAATCTGATGCTTAGAATGTTACAACGTTGATGCTGAAGCAAGAATATGAAGATTGCTCTTATCCATATTTGCCACGACAATTGCATGACCACATACAAGATCGACACGATGGCAATATTGTGTTAATGGAATATGAGCAGATGATGAATGAGCCTTTTGAATTCTTTAAAAACTTACCTCCTCCATTGCAAGCATTTCTTGAGGAACCAACGTTGGTAGATTTGAAGCCATTAAAATCTCTACTAATGGAGATATCTGAGAGGCCCAAAGAAAACAGTGGTTAGATTTATGAATCTTTTCAGAAAATTAGTCATTCTCTTAATTTACACCGAATTCTGGCAGAAGATTGCCACAAAAATTGGCTGGCACATCAATTGCCACGACAATGAAGGTTACATCCAACCATGACAGATTTTGAGGAAATGAGGTAATTGAATGGTTGGGTGTTGATATATTTTTTCCTAATAATATATCCATACCTTCAGGAGCAGTAGCAAGGTGGAAGGTATGCATGGACTACAAAGGAACAAGGAAAAAAGACACCTCCACCAAGGTGACGCACGTGGGAGTGGTTGTGAACATAGTGGCCCAACTCTTTTTGGGCAATATTTTCACTCGATGGAGGGTGTGGATGGACTACAAGAAGTATCGGAAATGACCCTCATCAAGATTTCTTTAGGGCAACCCTATTCCCTTCAATTTTTCTTTTCTTTTATGTTTATTTTGATTTTAGTATTTTTTGCGATGTTTTCCATTCTAATAAGACCAGGGTGTTGAAAGAATCATAGCCAATTAGACTTGTCACGGCAAAGGAGAATGCCACGGAAATTGCCCTAATACAAAAAGAACTCTTAAGCCCACTGTTGCAATGATTGTATCAATTGGAAGTGAAGCAACAATTGTTCTGGCGCTTTGTGAAGGATCGAGATATCGCTTTATGATGCTGGCAATTTTGTGCCAGATACAAGCAACATTGTCGTGGCAACCACTGTCCAAAATAAAAGTAAAAACCGTATTACTGAACCTATTGTACTGAATATCTACATGGTTTTACAGATTCAGACGACTTCACTTCCACACCAATGGAGTCCCCTCTGGCCAGACCATCGAAATTGCCATCAAAGCATAAAGCTTCTAAAGTGGAGGAGGTCGCCAAGGAGGATGAACCGGGTGCAGAAGTCGCAGAAACTACGATTCAGGATGCACCACCAGTTTCGCGTCAACAACCACCACGAGCCGGAAAAAAGACCAAGCAAATGACTCGAATGAAGCTAGTCATTCGAGGTGACGAACTCTCCAACTAACTCATTTTCATTCATCGAGGAAAATGCTTCTATCGAGTTTGGGGGGGTTTCTCTTATTTGTTTCTTAGATAGTTGCATTAGTTGTATTCATATCATATAGTTTGCATATGTTTCTTGCCATGTCTTTTACCTGATTAAACTGCTTATACCTGCAGTGATATCTTATGATGAGTTTGCCACTGCACTTACATGATAGAACCTTCAATTTTAGGATTTATATGGAAAGAACTCAGAATTTTACTATGATGTTGATTATTGATTGACACTATTGTGACTTGTTGATTATGGGAGACTTAGTGAACTTGGGTTACTTAAAATTGGGTAATTTTAAGATAAAAATAATTTCTCACTAGAGGTGCCCGAAACCGGCTCTAGTTGACTAATAATTAAACAAGAAATTGTTTACTTCACTAGAGGTTCTCGAAACTAGCTCTAGTTGACTATTAATTAAACAAGAAATGGCTTGCTTTACTAAAGGTGGCAAACATTGGCTTTAGAAAATTTACCATGGTAATTAAATTGATAAAACCTATTGTTCACATGGATTCCTAATAGTTGGCATTTACACAACTCCACACACACATTGCCAGCATTATAGTTTGATTTTGAGCAATTTTCTGTACCATCCAAAAAATCGAAAGGTAATCAAACTTTGTGCCATGGTTCTGATGATTGAAGTCAGGTATGAAGTACGTTTTTATGGTTAAGGCCTTGGCAGGTAACTGTTAGTTTTTGCATTGCTTGAGGACAAGCAATAGTTCAAGTTTGGGGGTGTGATGAGTGTGTAAAAGTATTGTTTTTCTTGCCCTTTTTACTCATATTATTGTTAAAATTAGGTTCGTTTTAGTTGTATTGATAGGCATTCATGCATAGTTTTCTAGTTTCCTCCGTTATTAAGCTTGGTATTACATTTTGGTTGTTTTTCGTGGAAAATTTGCTACTGGTGCACTTTATTATGTGCAGGTTAGGATTTTCGTGACAAGTGTGAATTACTATGGCAATTCAGGAGAATCTGAAGGACATGCCAAGCTAATTGTTGAGCGGATGCCACGACAAGTCAGAAATAAATGCAGAATTTTTCAAGATTCACCCTAATCGCATAAGATAAAGCCCAGAATCAATTTATGAGCTGCTGAGGATGAAGTTGAGAGAATCTTGGTGCCATTAACCTTGATTTATTTCCTCTTAAATGGGATGATATGAAATTAAGGATAGGAAATAAAGCTTGAATTATTTCCAGCTCTTTTGATAAGGAAATAAAGCTTGAGTTATTTCCATATCTTCAGATAAAGAAATAAAGCCTAGAGTATATTCTCAAGAAAAGGGAATAAATCAAATCTCCTCAAAGACTCTTGGAGCTTTTCGTGCCTATATAAGGAGATTATCAGCAGCCCTAAAGTGGAGGAGAATCAGATGAGAGAGAGAGAGAGAGATCGCAAGGCTTCATCTTCTTTATTTTTAGTTTGTGCAATTTATGTTTGGGGATTATTCTTTGTATATCTTTCGAACCCAGTCATGAATTGATGTAAATTGGCTTGGGTTACTTGGGTTTGTGGTTTTATTAAACGATTAGATTGTTTAGGTTTTTGAGTTGCAATTTAATTTCAAAGTTTGTTCATTCTTGGTTCTTATTTTGATTTCGAGTGAATTGGGAGAGGATCTCGAGAATTCATTCATTTATCTAATATCAGTAAAGTTAGATTCAAGAAATGAATAAGCATGGTCTTCATTCAAACGACCATTGGTGATGACTAATCCGACTTAGGAATAAGTTGTGTATTTCAACGGCTAAGAGAAGCGTAAGATCGGTTGTTGTTCACTCATGGTTAGTGTAGGGATGTATCACCAAGCCATGCACAATTAACTAGTGTTTCGAGTTAAGGATAACGAGAAGTCATTAAAGAATGCTTCGCCGAGCTTTGAAGGAAGTCTCCCAATTGCCAAGAAAATCGCTCCATTTCCAGTTGCCCCGGCAATTACAATTGCACAGGCAATTCAACTCCTCCTAGTTGTTAAGACAATTGAGTTACTTCAACAACCAATTACTATGATGATCCAATCAACCATCACACCACGACGCAGGATAACTCAACCTACTCTCTTATTCGATTACTCTATCCTTTATTTCTATTTACTTAGTTTATTTTACTTATTATTCATCATCATCAATCTATTTCTTTTTACAACGCAGTAACTTAAACAAAATGGCCCAAACCAATCCCTGAGGGTACGATACTCGATACTTATCATTTATTACTTGCGACATGTTCACGTGCACCATTTGCGTAGCACTCAAAACACGCAACAACGTCCTCCGACATAACCTCCACGTCCAGATCTCTTATCGTTGGGGCCTGTAGTGGCACAACCATCTCACCTACTAGCATGTCCCTAAATGAAGGCTTAGAGTTCCTCCCTCTTGGCTCGAAGTAGAGATAGGTTGATCACCCTCCCTATTGGAAATCGTATGTTGATTGGGATCAGGAACATGCTCTATGCGATCTCCTCATGCCACTGATCCATGCTCAATTGCCTCTCCCATAGGCGTATCATAGACCAACACAGGCAGCTTCCTGCTATTACCCTCCCCAATCGGGTTGCAGTGCTACGGTCATTCTTAACATTCGATTGCACCTGAACCGGTAGAGGAGAACTAGAGCGCTCCAAAACAGGCGGAACTTCCAAGATAATCATATCTTTCAGTGGTCGGCCATCCGGAAGGGTAGATGATTCCAATGCGGCGTCAGATCCGAGAGAATCACTAGGGTTGGCCATTTCTTTCACGTTAGATTTAACGATAGACCCAATGATTTTTTAGACATTCGATAGTTTTTTCAATTATTTAATGTTTAGTATTTCCTTGTTACTTTGGAATATAACTGTTATGGATAAAGGTGCCTATATGTTTATGATTTATTCTATTCCAAAATGACTCAGTAGAATACAATATATTGGCTTTGCTTTGTTTTTTTCATGTTTATATTGGTAAAATATATAAATTGATATCTAGACACAAATGACAAATTCCTTAGACAATGTTCTCAAGGCAAACATCTTAGTAAGCCTGAAATCTCTCTTTGAAAGATCAAACTCTTCCAAGGCACTAAAAGTCAAAGCCTTTCTAAGTGGAATCAAACAAAAGAGAATAACATGAAGAACAAAACAAGAACACAAAAAACACTAAAGAACACAAGAGAGGATTTAGATTAAATGCTCTGATTACACAGAATATGAATGATCCAAATGAGGTGGAGAATGTCTCTATTTATAGTTGAGTCCCCTACAACCGACAGTCTCTACTAATTTACATCGACGACTTAGATCGATGCCCACCTACCACTAATGGCTCAAAATCAGAATATTCCCTAGATTACAATCTTTATCAAAGGAAAGTATCTCATATGTCCACATTGAGTATTCACCTAGGTATGGGTCTTCTAATCCTCCAAAGATCGGGCCAGTTTGATGGTCTCTTCAAGCCTAAAAGTTTCCTCACAACCTCTCAGACAATTTATTGTACATGTGACTCGGACCCGAACTCCCAGTTCCTAACAAGTGGTAACAAAGTGAAAGTCCGTAGTAGGCATTAATTCTAGATAGCACGTGAAGAAAAGGGAGACAGTTGCAGTACATAATGTTGTGGAGACTCGTGTTGACAAAGCAAAGAGAGCAAGTTTGAGGGACATTTTGTAAGGGTTCAACATGTATGATTTGAAGTGGGCTTCAATCTGCAACCAATTTTGCATAACTGATGCAATGACGATGTAACGTCCCCAACCCGGTTGTCACAAATTGAGCCTCAAGCCCAAACCCAACACCAAATAATTTTGCAACTAGATTTAGCCCAACACATTTATTTCACAAAATCCATTAAGATTAAATATTTCAAAGTTGATATACCAATTAAAACGTTGCATGGGAGATCCATTTAAAATACACAATTAAAAGCATATGGCGCGTAAGTTAAAATAAAAAATAAGAGTCACAATACAACATAGGGTCCTATGAAGACATAGCCCAAATATCTAAGTATTGTACTCAGACATCGGTCGATGTTGAAGTCCTACTCCGATGGTGCTCCAACGATGCACGTCAACCTACTAACCTACGAACAGAAACAACAATTCTGAACGTTGAGCTAATGAAGCTTAGTTGATAGACTTTCACTCAACCATGTTTTATGCAAATCATAAATATGAGCAAGTAGATAAAGAATGACATCATGGCATAAAAATAACAACATTGGCGCTACCTTTAGACGTCTAATCATATAGCAAAACAATAGGAGATTTTAACCACATACATAACACATGGTACACCATACCAACAAACCTGGAGTAAGACCGGTGCCACACAGCTTTGGGAACGTACACTCTTGGGTGAGGCTCGGTGACTGTAGAGCGTTTGGGTGTTCTCCAATTATGAGCGCAAGTGCACACTCTTGTCAAGTTATAATATAAAAGATATCGTCTTCCACGAGAATTGGACAGTTAATTCGAATATAAATTCATGCACAAGAATATTAAATGCACAAGTTAATTTCAAATTATAAGAGATTCTAACTTAAAGAAACACAAGTAATTAAGAGAAGAGATCAGATTGATGGAATGGCTCAGGTTATGCTGCTTTGTAGTGCGAAACTGCGTTGAATAAGTCAAGCTATATTGCGCTGCCAGACTTTGATGCCTCGGTGGAAGATGACAGATTAGTGCTTCAACAACATTCACTGCGTCGGCAAGTGGAACAGATGATTGGCTCGACGGCAGACTCGGCAGACCTTCAAGGGTCGACAGAATGCTTCTACAGTGATTCTGCTTATGTCTAAGTCAGAATACTGGTTGATTCCCACTGCAGATAATACCTGTCGGCGTGATTCTTGCAATGAACAAGAACCTTTGGTTCGTCCTCTTTTAGCCGCTTTAAACCTTAACCTATTTCTAGGCTGGATTGATCAACACTTGGTATGGATGAGGTCGTGCTTACTTCTTTCGTGAGTTTGACTCTCTCGATGCCAAACAAATGGATTGCTCACAATCGATCTTTCGAACTCAATTGAAAATAATGAAGAACATGAAATAAGAAAACCTTGAATTTATTGCAATAACAAACTTGAACCTAAACAACCGTTCTCACAACTACTTTACAACACAACCCAAACCCTAAATAATTTAGAACATAATGACGTCAAGAAAACACAAGAGAGACTAAGCTATGCCGACTAAGGAGATTCTAAGATGTCTAAAATACAAAATATGATCAAGTATATATGGGGCATGGCCTAGGTTAAGTCCTCCTTGGAGTAGAAGTCTTCCTCATGATAAAGTAGCTTTTGCATTAAATGCAATCTTTAAATATGACTTCTTTGATTTTAATTTGGATTTCTCTTGTCGTTGCCTTGTGCCGCAAGCAAGCCTTGATCTTCTTCTTTGGTGGCTCTGTCCGCTGTTTCCTACTTCAGTAAATTGCATGGATGGGATCATTGGACTCAGAAAATTATGCTCTATCAATCGCACTCCAATTTGTCAATTCCCTAAGTTGTTGCCCTGGGCGGCAGATATGGCGGCTGCAGCTACTCGGCAGCATCTCTCTCTGTGTTGAACTACTTCAGTGTAGCTCCTTGGTTTGCTGCCTCAACTTCTGCTCCTCTGATTTCTCCTCCTTCTGATAGCTTCTAACATCTGAAACTAAAACTAAACTAAAACAATATCTTTTCTTACCAAATCAAAAATATTCAATAGAAACATGGTAAAGTAAAGAATGCTGTAAATAATGCATGCATGTACCTAAATATGCCTAAAATGCACTTGAGAATAGCAATAATATGAGATAGAATGCATACAAAATATAAGACTTATGAGCACTTTACAGTGACACACAGCTTCGGGAACGTACACCCATGCTTGAAATCTCTCGTCAAGCATCTTCGAATGAGACCTGGTGCTACACAGCTTCAAGAACATACATTCGGGAAAACATCTAACCATGGTTTTGCAACACTCTCTTTGGGTATCCGGATCCCAACAAACAAGGTACTCAACCATACAGTGCCCTTACGTGGCACACCATATTTATTCGATCCACCAAGGTTATAATTATGTTATTACTCAGACACCGGTCAATGCTGAAATCTTACTCTGATGGTGCTCTAACGATGCATGTCAACCTACTAACCTAAAAATGAAAACAACAATTCTGAACATTGAGCTAACAAAGCTCAGTGGATATGCTTCAACTCAACTATGCTTCATGCAAATCATAAATATGAGCAAGTAGCTAAAGAATGACATCAAGGCATAAAATAACAACATTGGCGCTACCTCTAACCGCCAAATCACATAGCAAAACAATATGAGATATTAACCACCCACATAGTACATGGTACACCATACGAACAAACCTGGAGTGAGGCTCGGTGCCACACAGCTTCGGGAACGTACACTCTTGGGTGAGGCCCGGTGCTACAAAATTCAGGAACGTACATTCGGGAAAACAAATAAAAATGGTGTTGCAACACTCTCTTTGGGTATCTGAATCCCACCTAACGAGGTAGTCAACCATACAGTGCCCTTACGTGGCACACCATATTTATTCGATCCATCAAGGATACTTATTTCTCAATACAAACAAGCCACCAAGGTTTTAATTATGTTATTACTCATTTTGCATGTATATGAGGTTAGATTCTCGATTTCTTAGTTTTACTATTTATTTTACCCCATTAGAGACCCATTGGGTCCTAGTGCTCAAATTATAGTTCCCCCAAACTAAAAATGTAATTTCCAAGCAGAATGCCTAGCAAGTACTCATACTCGTTTAAGAGTATCGATACCCTAAATTATTAACCAAAGCCCTATATCAATACACGGGGTCATGTATCGATACTCGGTGGGTACGGATACTCCCCCAAGCGTACCGACCCTCATTTTCAATACTAGAATTTGATGAAACGGGGGTATCAATACACCTTTAGGCGTACCGATACGCCCTTTAAATTTTTGCTTGGTTTTTAACAGTTTTAACATGGGGTACCGATACATGTTCAATATGTATCGGCACTCGAACCCAGAATTCATCTTCTAGAGTTCATGATTCACAACAACCGTCAATCACCCCCAAACCATCAAGGTAAAACCTCAATAAGAGCCTACAAGTTATGAAGGGTAGTTTAACTAGTTGCCTACCATTTTAACACCAAATTTAAGATTTGCCATTAATGAAGACTCAAGCATACCAAAAAACCAAATAATCAATCTAGCAACAAAGCAATCACATTGATGATTTCTAGGAATACAGGGGAGTTAGTAGTGTACTAACCTTGATGAAAAGCTGCAAACAAGGCTCCAAGCTAATGCCTCAAGCCATTCTCTTCTCTTGAGCCTTGGAAGTTTCCCTAGCCTCTTTCACTACAAGATATGTTGTAAAACAAGTTACAATGTTGTTGAAAACTCAAAATATGAAAAATGAAGGATTTTACAACTAGAAATGGAGTCAAACCCCTCCATTCCCATTCTTCCCTTTCAACCCCACCAAAACTCATCTTCTACCAAACTGGGTGATTTTTACCTCAAAACGTAAATCCTTGGATGCTAATCGACTTGCCACAAACCCAAAATCTATGATTTCTACTCCAAAACACAAAGATTGAACCTTTGGATCTTAGTTCTTGGGTGGAAGATGTGATGAGAGAGATGAGTGTAAAGCAAAAGGACAAGGTGATATCACCTTCTTCTTTTGCCATAGAACAATTAAGTGTTCACCCCTCCTCTCTTCAAATATGAGGTAATTTACCAACTTACCCTTCCCTCATCATCATACTCATTCTAACAACCCAAGATTCAAGCCTAACAACCCCCCCTAAGAAGCCCTTCACGACCCAACGTCTTAGCCCAAACACCTGAGGCCAAAAACTCAGGTTAAAACGACCCTCGGACCCTGAAATTCGGGTCATTACAACTCTCCCATCTTTAAAGAAAATTTCATCGTCAAAATTTACCTGACGGAAATAGATGCGAATAGAGCAACTTCATGTCCTTCTTAACTTCCCACGTAGCCTCCTCGACTTTGTGGTTCCTCCACAACATCTTAACTAGAGGTATACACTTATTGTGATACTTCTAGACTCCTTTATCCAAAACTCTTATCGGTTCTTCCTTGCAGGTCAAGTTGGTGTTGATCTCAATCCCCTTAAGCGGGATAACATGCGAAGCATCATAACGGGAATGTCTTAACACAGACACATGAAACACATTGTGGATGTGTGCCATCTCTGAAGGTAAAGCTAACCGGTAAGCTACGGATCGAACCCTCTCAAGAATCTTATATGGTCCGATAAACCTCATGATCAACTTGCTCTTTCGCCCAAAGCGGATTACTTTTTTCCACAGCGAAACCTTAAGGAATACCTTGTCACCAACCTCAAACTTGATGTGCTTACGCTTCTGGTTTGCATAAGTTTTTTGACGATCAAAGGTCGCTTGCAATATTTCCCTGATTATCTTAACCTTATCCTCAGTTTGTCTAATCAAATCTAACCCCACGATCCTTCCCTCATTAAGCTCAGTCCAACACAAGGGTGTTCTACACTTACGCCCATACAAGGTCTCAAAGGGAGCCATGCTGATGCTCGAGTGGAAACTGTTGTAGGAAAATTCAACAAGCGATAACTGCTATTCCCAAATCTTCTCAAAATTAATGATACAACACTAGATCATATCCTCCAAAATCTGAATCACTCAATGAGACTGACCATCGATCTAAGGATGAAAAGTTGTACTGAAATGCGACTTGGTATCCAAAGCTTCATGAATCTTTTTCCACAACCATACCGTGAAATGTGGATCTCTATCTGATACGATTGATGATGGCACACCATGCAACCTTACTACCTCTTGGATGTACAAACGTGCCAACCTCTCAAGTGTAAAATCCATACACACGGGAAAGAAATGAGCATACTTGGCAAACGATCAACTATCACCCAAATGGCATCATGTTTCTTTTGTGTCAACGGCAAACCGGTCACAAAGTCTATGGTCACACGATCCCACTTCCATTATGGAATCTGAATTAGCTGAAGCAAGCCCGAAGAAACCTGGTGCTCGGTCTTAACTTGCTGACAAGCTAGGCATTTTATCACAAAATACATCTCGTTTCATACTAGGCCACCAATAAAAAAAAGTAAAGGTCTTGGTACATTTTGTTGCTCCCTGGATGAATAACAAATGGACTACGGTGTGTCTCTCGCAGGACACAGTCTCGCAAATCCTTCAAAGCTGAAACACATAACCGACCATAGAAGTACAAGATTCCATCATCTCACACATCAAAATCGAACGCCTCACCTCTCTAAACCATATCAATCTTCGCCACCAAATCTTCGCCTAATATTTGCGTTCTCTTAATCTCTTGCATTCAAGTAGGCTCTACACGAAACTCGGCTAAAAAACCACCATCCTCGGTCATCCTCAACTAGGAAAACATCACCCTCAAATCTGACATGGACTTCCGGCTTAACCCATCGGCCATCACATTAGCTTTATTGGGATGATACTCTGTAATGCAATCATAGTCCTTTAGCAACTCAATCCATCACCTTTGCCTCAAATTTAACTTCTTTTGGGTGAGAAGATACTTTAAACTCTTATGGTCAATGTAGATGTAGCACTTTTCCCCATACAAGTAATGCCTCCAAATCTTCAATGCGGAGATAACTGCGGCAAGCTCCAAATCATGGGTAGGGTAGTTCCGTTCATGAGGCTTAAGCTACATAAGGCATAAGCAACCACCTTACCTTCTTGCATAAGAACACAACCAAGCTCATTCAAGAAAGCATAACTAAACACAACATAATCTTTTCTCGGTTCGGGTTGCGTAAACATCGAGGCCTCCGTAAAATAAGCCTTCAACTACTCGAAGCTTTATTGCCTTTTTCTCATTCCACTCAAATAGAACTCCTTTTTGTAACAACTTGGCCATAGGTTCCGCTATGATGGAGAAGCCTTTAACAAAACGGCGATAATATCCGGCAAGCTCAAGAAAACTATGAACTTCCGCGATATTCCTAAATGGTTTCCACTCCACCACTGCTTGAATCTTTTGTGGATCAGCTCGAATCTCGTCCGTTGCAATAATATGGCCCAAAATGCCCCCTCGAAGAGACAAAATTCACAATTACTGAACTTAGCAAAAAATTGCCTTTCCTTCAAGGTCTGAAGATGATAATCATCCTCCTCCTTTGAGTTCGAATGAACTAAGATGTCATCAATGAAGACTACCACAAACTGATCTAGATAAGGCTAGAAAATTCAGTTCATCAAGTCAATGAAAGTTGTAGGTGCATTGGTAAGCCTAAAAGGCATTACCAGAAACTCATAATGTTCCTACCGCGTCCTGAAAGCGGTTTTCTAAACACCATCTTCTACTACCTTTAACTGGTAGTAACCCGATCTCAAGTCGATCTTCGAGAACACATGGGTACCTCTCAACTGATCAAACATGTCATTTATCCTTGGTAAGGGATAGTGGTTCTTCACCATTACGTTATTGTTCTGACGGTAATCGATACACATCCTCATCGACCCATCATTCTTCTTAACAAACAAGATCGGTGCACCCTAAGGTGAGATGTTTGGTCGAATGAAACCTCTTTCTAACAAATCTTGGATCTGATTCATTAACTCCCCCAATTTTATTGGTGTCATGCGATACAGTGCGATAGACACTAGTGTCGTGCCATGCACCATATCTATCCAAAACTCTAGATCCCGATCTAGAGGTAGTTTGTCCAACTCTTCCGGAAACACGTAGATAAACTCTCTAATGGTTCAAAGGCTCTCAAGAATTAAACTCTCAACACTCGTGTCAACTACACGAGCTAGGAAGGCCTCACAACATTGTTGGATCATTCTTTGTGCTGCCAAGGCCGACACCACATTAGAAAGACATGGATTCCTCTCACCCTTCACCACCAACTTGGCTCCATCAAAATCACGAAGCTTTAGGCTTTTCACTCTACAACCCAAACGCGTATCATGCTCAAACAACCAATTCATCCATAGGATAGCATCAAACTCTTAGAACGGTAACACCATAAAATTGGCCAAAAAGATCGAACCTGAACCTCAATCAAACACCTCCAATACACATTATCCACCAAAAATCATACCCCAAAAGACTCGTCGCACAGACCCTTATCTCAAGATTCTCGACAAGAATACCCCACTGCTGAGATATTCCACTACGGATGTAGGAATCAGTAGACCCCGAATCCACAAGAGAAACAATAGAAACTGAGAACAAGGTAAACGTACCTGAGATAACATTGGTAGCCTCACAGTCTTTCTAGGCCTTGATCGCACACTGCCTCCTTGGTGCCCTAGCAGTGGACTGAACTGTACCCCCACTCTAATGTCCGGACATGTGGCTTGCTCCTCCTCTAGCAAAGCTCTGAGCCCTCTCAGCTGGATAAGAGGTCATATGAGTCTAAACCTAAGTGGTGTTGGCAGCTACTAGGCAGTCCCTTACAAAGTGGTCTGGTGATCCACACTCAAAGCAAACCCTGGCCAAACCCCAACACTCGCCTCTTTGCTTACATCCATACTGATCACAAATTGATGCATCCGCACTCTTTTGTGAGCCCTCTGGACTCATCATAGCAGAAGATGATGAAGGCCTCCAACGGCTAGCAGACTTCGACCTACGGTCTGATCTTGAATTTCGATTTGAAGCTCGTCTTCCTTGGTTCCAGCAGTTTACGTTCCTTCCGAAGTAAGACTGCGAGTTGTTGGAGAAGTTTTGAGTTCTCCCACTTGAGCTCCCTTGCCCACCAAACGGGCCATAGGTCAAACCTTGCACTTGCTCAAGCGACTTGGCACTATTAGTCAACTCTAAAAATACTTTCGGTGGGGCAGCAGTCAAATAGGTCTGAATTTCCTTCCTCAAACCCTTCAAAAACATCTTGCACCTCATCTTCATGGTGGAAACCAACTTAGGGGCATATCTACTCAGTTGTAGGAACTTTTGCTCGTATTCAAATACTAACTGATTCCCTTGAACCAAATGATTGAACCGATCCCTCAAACTACAATGTGGGCTTCTCCCACATACTTCTTCTCAAATTCTTCCAAGAATTCATCCCATGTAGGTTGGTTAGGATACCAACCCAACTCTACGGTCTTCCACCACTCTCGAGCATTCTCTTTTAATTGGGAAAGAACATATGTCAACTTGTCCTCAGACCTCAACCTCATCTGACGCGTGATTCAACATGTGTCCTTCAACCACTAATTGACATTAATTGAGTTGTCTTGTCCCGACCCAAGGAAGTTCGAAGCACCATGGCGACACACCCTCTCAATCAGTGCCTCGCCGGGAGTAGCCGAAGGCCTGGGTATGGCACTCACAATCCGGTGAAGGGCCTATTGTAGATGAGAGAAATAATTGGCCCCTCGACCTCAATCGTCATAGCTCTCCTCACGAGAGCCCCACCACTCCTCGTGACCGCATGCCCTTCTTGGCATGATTCCTTTTTTGCACAAGCAAAAAAGTTACACCATCGAATATTCAGCTTAAACAAGTACAACTTCGACTTATGGGCAACATATTCGTTAGACACCTATTCAACACTCTAGACAACCCTAGGGCTTTCTAGAACTGGCTAAACATAGGCTTTGATAGCACTATTGTAACATCCCTAACCCGATTGTCACAAATTGGGCCTCAAGCCTAAACCCAACACTATAAAATTTTGCAACTAGATTTAGCCCAATACCTTCATTTCACAAAATCCATTAAGATTGAATAATTCAAAGTTGATAAACCAATTAAAACGTTACGTGGGAGCTCCATTAAAAATACACAATTAAAAACATTCAATGCGTAAGTTAAAATCCAAAATAAAAGTTACAGTAGAACATAGGGTCCTACAAATACATAGCCCAAATATCTCAGTACTGTACTCAGACATCGATCGATGCTGAAGTCCTACTCCGACGATGCTTCGACGATGCACTTAAACCTACTAACCAGCGAACGGAAACAACAATTCTGAACGATGAGCTAACGAAGCTCAGTGGATACACATCCACTCAACCATGCTGCATGTAAATCATAAATATGAGTAAATAGCTAAAGAATGACATCATGGCATAAAAATAACAACATTGGTGCTACCTATAGCCTCCTAATAACATAGCAAAACAATAGAAGATATTAACCACCCACATAGCACATGGTACACCATACCAGCAAACCTTAAGTGAGGTCCAATGCCACACAACTTCGAGAACGTGCACAGTTGGGTGAGGCCCGGTGCCACACAGCATTGGGAACATACACACATGCTCAGAATCTCTTGCCGAGCATCTTCCAATGAGACTCGATGCTACACAGCTTCAGGAACGTACATTTGAGAAAACGTCTAACCATGCTTTTGCAACACTCTCTTTGGGTATCTGGATCCCACCAAACAAGGTACTCAACCATATAGTTCCCTTACGTGGCACACCACATTTATTCGATCCACCAAGGATATTTATTGCTCAATACAAACAAGCCAACAAGGTTTTAATTATGTTATTACTTATTTTGTATGTATATAGACTCTTGATTTCTCAGTTTTACTATTCATTTTACCTCATTAGAGACCAATTGAGCTCTAGTCCTCAAATTATAGGTCCTTCAAACTAAAAATGTAATTTCCGGGCAGAATACCTAGTGAGTACCGATACTCACTTAAAAGTATCGATACACTCTTTTATTAACCAAAGCCCCGTACCGATACACGAGGCCATGTACCGATACTCTATGGGTACCGATACGCCCCCAATCGTACCGATCCTCATTTTCGCTACTGGAATTTGATGGAACATGGGAGTATCGATACTCCCTTAGGCGTACCGTTACGCCCTTTAAATTTTCACTTGGTTTTTAACAATTTTAACATGGGGTGCCGATACGTGGTCAACCTGTATCGGTACTCGAACCCAGAACTCATCTTCTAGAATTTGTGATTCACTCAAATCGGCAATCACCCCACAAACCTTCAAGGTAAAACCCTAATTCGAGCCTACAAGTTATAGAGTGTAGTTTAAGTGGTTTTCTACCATTTTTATACCATTTTAACACCAAATTTAAGAATTTCCATTAATGAAGACTCAAGCCTACCAAACAAACAAATAATCAATCTAGCAACAAAGCAATCACATTGATGATTTCTAGGAATACAGGGGAGTTAGTAGTGTACTAATCTTGATGAAAAGCTGCAAACAATGCTCCAAGCCAACACCTCAAGCCATCCTCTTCTCTTGAGCCTTGAAAGTTTCCCCAACCTCTTTCACTACAAGAGATGTTGTAAAACAAGTTACAACGCTGCTGGAAACTCAAAATATGAAAACGGAAGGATTTTACAACTAGAAATCGAGTCAAACCCCTACATTCCCGTTCTTCCCTTTCAACCCCTACCAAAAATCATCTTCCACCAAACTAGGTGATTTTTACCTCAAAACGTAGATCCTTGGATGCTAACCAAGTTGCCTCAAACCCAAAATCCGTGATTTTCGCTCCAAAACACAAAGATTGAACCTTTGGATCTTAGTGGGTGGAAGATGGAATGAGAGAGATGAGTGTAAATAAAAAAGACAATGTGATATCACCTTCTTCTTTCGCTATAGAACAATTAAGTGTTCACCCCTCCTCTATTCAAATATGAGGTAATTTACCAACTTACCCTTCCCTCATCATCATACACATTACAACAACCCAAGATTCAAGCCCAACAACAAAGCAAGCCCAACAAAACCCCCCAAAGAGCCCTTCACGACCCAACGTATTGGCCTAAACACTTGAGGCCCACAACTCGGGTTAAACCGACCCTCAGATTCCGAAATTTGGATCGTTACAGAGAATAAGATACAACATACTTTCACACAATTGATGTATTGAGGAGAAAATACCACATACTTGAAGGAGGGAGCGATATAAGATATCATAAATTTGATCCTACTTTGGAGAAGGAAATTTTTTTGACCTTACCTTCTAGTTTTTGATAATCTAGTAGAAGCCTAGGTTCTTGATCAATACAAGACTCTTCAAGAAAATGTTGGAGGCAATGCTTAATTTTAAAATTGTTAGGACTATTTCGTTCATTTATGTTTTATTTTTTTCTGCATACTAGATGATTATCATATGATTTTTAACAAATACAAAATATATGTGTTATGATTAATATAATTTTATAAGACAAATGAAATTAATTTATCTGTCAAATTTAATTTAAATATTATTTTTTATTAATTTATTTGAAAATTTTTAGTTAGCTTAGTGACTTGGTGTTGCATAACCTTCCTTTAAGGCCTCAAGTTTAATCCTCTTATACATTTTTTTTTTGTATTTGTCCCTTATTTTTTTTGTCATTGTATAACCTAACTACAATATTTATCAAAACATAACAAAATCTCATGTTTAACCCATAACTTATTATCAGGCTTAAATATAATTTAGGGGCTTAATTGTGAAAATTCAAATTTTGAGGACCAGATTGTAAGTTTTGAATTTCAAGGATACTTTTCTAAAAACAATTGAAAGTTTGAGGGTTAAATTATAAATTCTAGCAAAATCATGACCGAGTTGCAAATTTTTGATAATTTGAGGTCGACAGTGTAAAATCTAAAAAGTTTGACTTCACTTCTGAAATTCCTAGTAAGTTAAGTGACTCAATCTGTGGTTTGCCCAATTTTAAATTCTACCACGTTGACAATTGGACGTGAACTTCAACTATCGTTAGTTTATTAACGCACTAATGGTCGAAATGAAAGTTTATCTTAACGATAGTGACTTTAATGGATTTTTTTTATTTCAGTGACTATGTTTAAAGCTTTATAAAAGTTTAGTGTCCATCAATATAATTTACCCTAAAAACACAAAAAATATATTAACTTAGTTTAGGGTAAAGTACACAAGTAGTCACTAAACTATGAAAAATAGATATTTTAGTTACCTTTTAAAAGTTATATAATGACCATTAAATTTTATTAAAATGATCATCAAATTGTTATAATGCTTTACACTGTCTATAGTCATATGTAACAATTTGATAAATTTAATGATATTTTTATAACTTTTGAAATATTAGTGATAGAATGGATCATTTTTCATAGTCCAATGACAATTGTTGTACTTTACCCAATAATTTATTCACTACCGCATTTGAGCACTATCCACTCATTTAACGTTAATACTCTAATTTCTTTCTCAATCCCTATAACCTAGGGATGGGCACGGGTCGGGTTTTGGCTCACCCAAACTGAAAATAATAACCCTAAAATCAAATTCGACCTGACCTCATTCTTTAAAAAAATCTGACCCGACCTGAAAATAAATACTCTAAATCTGATCTCGGCCCGATCTATAGAAAAAAAATCAATTTTAGAGACTTAATTGTAAAAATATAATTTTAAGAGACTTAATTGTAAAAAAATAAAAATTCCAAGCACTAAATTGTAAATAAAAATTTAATTTTAAGGACCTAATTATAAAAAATAAAATAAAGAGGGATATTATTACAAATATCCCTAAAAATTAAGGGAAAATTACACTATTAATCTCGGGTCGGGTCAGATTTTTTCACCATAAACCCGAACTAATTTTTTTTCACAAAAATACCCGACTCGATCGGGCCGAGTCAGGTCAGAACCTGCCGGTTCGAGTAAAATGACCATCCCTACTAAGACCCCACCAAAAAAAATTCATATTTCCCTAAAAATCTGAGAAAAATGGAAACCAACTTAAACGACACCATTACTTGCTCGCATCAAACAATTAGAACATGGTACACTTTTTATTTTTCCTCTTTATTTTTCTTTATGAATTTCAATAATTTAAGGTTAAAAGTGTAAAATTAATAAAGTTTAATGTCACTTCTAAAAACTCTAAAAAATTACGTGGTTTAGTCCGTGATTTATCTAATTTCAAGTTCTACCAAGTTGACATTTGGACATGTCGCATAATCTATCATTAGCTATTTAACAGTATAATGACCGAGATGAAAAATTATGTTAACGACAATAATTTTAATAAAAAAAATTTCATTCTAGTGATCATAATGAAAACACCATATAAATTCAGGGACCGTCAATTTAGTTTACCTTCAAAAACACAAAAAATTGGCTTCTTACAAAATAGTTTAGGGTAAAGTACATGAGTAGTCACTAAGTATGAAAAATATCATTTTAGTCACCAACCTTTTAAAAGTTACAAAATAGTTATTAAATTTTATTAAATTATTATAAAAATAGTCATTAAATTAATCAAACCGTTACACATTTTATATTGCACAATGATCACTTGTAACTGTAAATTTGATGACCAGTTTATAATTTTTGAAAGGTCAGTGACTGAAATGATCATTTCTCGTAGTTCAGTGACTATTGATGTATTTACCCAATAATTTATTCTCTATTGCATTGGAGCATGTCCACGGTCCACCCGTTTAACGTTATCACTCTAATTTCTTTCTCAATCCCTAAGATTAAGAAAACCCCCCAAAATTTTCAACTTTCTCTGAGAAAATCTGAGGGAAAATGGAGACCAGCTTAAACGACACAGAATCATTACTTGCTCGCATCAAACAAGTAGAACATGGTACACTTTTTATTTTCCTATTTATTTTTCACTATGAATTTCACTATATTTTAAATAAATGATTTTGATATTGTAGAGCGGGATGAATTGCGTAAAGACATAGAGCAATTGTGTATGCAACAAGCTGGACCAAGCTATCTTGGCGTGGCTACTCGAATGCATTTTCAGAGGTATAAAATTTTAATTTCCGATATCTGATTGTTAGATTCGTTGTTTTCTTTCTTTTTCTTAGTTTGGGTTTGTTTACTGAGAAATTAATTCCCTATTAGGACAGCTGGATTAGAGCAGGAGATTGAGAATTTGAGAAACGAATTAGCTGCTTGTACCCGGCATAACCAAAATCTTCAAGAGGAGCTTTCTGAAGCTTATCGAATTAAAGTATGTTTATTTTTAGTTTTTAGTTATTGTATTTGCTTAACCTCTTGTACGAGTTTATGTGATTGCTTTGTTGCTTGCAGACTCAGCTGGCCGACCTACATCGTGAGGAGGCTGCTAAGGTAACATTCTTTAATGATCAGAAATGAAATCGTTTCGTGTTTGTTTTAGTGAATGAATGAGATTCCTGATTGGGTTTTTTTACTCGTTCCTCACTAATTTGTTTTGGTTTCTTTATCCAGAATGTGGAAGCTGAGAAGCAGGTTAAGTTTTTCCAAGGCTGTGTGGCAGCTGCTTTTGCTGAACGTGATCATGCGATCTTGGAGGTTCTTCTCATAATTGGTTTAATCTTAATTTATTTATGATTTCCCTCTTGTTATTGTGAACTGTATTATAAATGTATTCTAAGATTCAAAGTTCCACATGGCTGGTAACAGGCTGAAAAGGCTACGGAGAAGGAAGAGCTCATGGCTCAGAAATATAATGAGTTTCAGACAAGGTAATCTTTATATCATTTTAGGAATCACCCACTTTTGAGTTTGGGGAAGATTTTCTATCTCTATCATCAGTTCCATGGATGGGGGTGGCCTTTTGGAAGAAAATATTTGGAGTGTTGAGAACATATATATGAATTCTAAAAATAGTTTTATATAAAATTTAAATTTTAGATATGATCCAAATCGATTGCATTCTTTTATTTAGATTATAATCATTAAAAAGTTGTAATGCAGGTTAGAAGAGCTTGCATCAAATTGTCTTGAACAGAGCAGATGTAATGATGCTCTGCAAATTGATCTTGCAAAACAAAAAGAGGAAAATGCAACTTTAAGGAAGGTAAAAAGTCAGAACTCTTTATGTTATCATCTTGAGCTGATTTCTTAAATAAGAGGTGCTGCGTCTTGAGTTAATATGATTGTACATGTTACGTAGTGATTTCATATGTATTGCTGCAAATATGGTAATGATAACCTACTTTACAACCTGTCTTCAAGCTGTACAGAAGATGTTATTAAGGGTAATTATATTATATTATATATATTTGATTATTGAGAATTGTTAATTTGTTTCATACTAAAATAAATGCTTATATTTTCTCTTTATTTAAAATTATCTGTTCAAAATTTTTCTTCTAATAAGGCCTCTCCTAGCACCCCGAAAAAAAAGCGACAAGAATAACAGGACTAGAATCCTAATAACTAATAAGAAGCAATGCCTCCCGCCTTCTCATTTCTGGTTTAGGATCACAGCCTGCTTCACATTTTACCCTGGTAGTGGGCACCACTAGACTATTATTTCTTTACTAGTTAATCTATTTACCTTTTAGCCGTTTTCTTCAAATGAAAATTGAATTTCTTTATTTCAGGGTTGCACTGTCTTTTCCATTATCTTCATTTACCTTTCTCTTTTTGACTTTACAAGGGCATATGTATTTCTTACCTTTTCTGAATTTGGGGCAGGTTATCGAAAAGTTTTACGAGATCAGGCAAGAAACTCTTGGAGAATTAGAGGATGCTAGTTTGGATGATAAATGTACATGTCTCCTAAATGATCCTGCAGAAGTGTGGAGTTTCAATGATTCTTCAACTGCTAAATACATTGTGAGTTCCATTAAATTCTAAATTTTCCTCTATTAGGTTTTGCAGCGACCTTACATTAATTAACTTAGTATTATAGAATTTCTCTTAGTTTTTTCGATTATTTAATATGCAGTATTTCCTTGTTACTTTGGACTATAACTGCTATGGACAAAGGTGCCTATATGTCTATGATTTATTATACTCCAAAATGAATCAGTAGAATACAGTATATTGGCTTTGCTTTGTTTTTTTTTCATGTTTATGTTGGTAAAATATATCAATTGGTATCTATAATTGGTATCTATACGCAGATGCCAATGTTCTACCGGTGTTTTAGTTCATATCATGTTAATTAAACTTCTCCTTGGCTTGCAAGACTAATATGGTGACAGGCTTCAAAAAATTTCAGATTTAGCTTATAGAAATTTGAATTTTGTTTCAACATGCTACTTGAATAACTTTTCCTCAGACAGAGTTCATTGGAAGCAGAGCTGGAAAGAGTAAGGAGCTCTGTCGAGGATCTTCGGAACCAATTGCGAATGGTATGGATTTGTTTGAGGTTCCTATGCTAACTTTTCATGTTTCATATTGATAAAAACTGACTGTTGGTATATAGGGTTTGGAGATTGAAAACCATTTAAAGAAGGAAGTTCGTGAATTGGAAAGAAAGAAAGTGAGTAGTTAGTTTTAACCCCCCCCCCCCCCCCCCCAATTTCTTTTCTTCTGAGCAAAAAAAATTCTTTTCTATGGTTAAATCCTTGACCTTATGAATTTTGTGCAGATCACTTCAGACAAAATAATTTTGAACAGGGTCACAGAATTATGCCATTATCATGCTGAGCATAAAACTCAAATTATGAATTTACTTGATACGGAAAGATCACATATCAAAAGATTTGTTGATGCAGTCAAAGAAAAAATTACGCAATTTGATCCAAGAGGGCAAAATGTGCATAGTGTTCACAAACCAGATGAAGATGAGTGTGTAGATGTACATGCAAGTACAGATGCTGAAGAAAAAATTAGGCAATTTGATCCAAGAGGGCAATACGTTCAGTGTGTTCTCAAACCAGATGAAGATGAGCGTGTAGTTGTACATATAAGTACTGATGCTGAGGCCAAGTTGGTGTCCAAGGTTTGTTTCTTAGTGATCAATTGCTTGTTTATTCTCTCTCTCATTTTTGCATTTATGTAAAAAATCTAGTGCTATCTTTGTCTCAAGAGACTGCTTTGAAGTTTGAACAATAAAGGTTTCTTTTAAAGAAGAAGAAAAGAAAAGTCGTTGGTTGCTTAAATCTTCCTTTCATGGCTATGAGTTATAGAGAACTAAATAGAAGGACATGTCTTTTGGGACATTTTTGTTTGGTTTTATGTTTTTCTTTGATGATTTATTTTTGAGTATTAATCTGTTTTCTTTTGATGCTAAAGCATGCGATTTTGGAAGTTCTGATTTTTCAGGAATAGCAACTGCAGTCTGAGTACTGAAAAGACTTATCTCACTAAAGTTTCTCGAAGAAAATTACACGAACATGTTATGTTCAAATCCACCTTTTAACTTTGACAACTTTAGTCAGAAAACCATTCTTGTTGATGGTATTCACTGTAAGGATGCATCTAGATGTCAGGAAGCCAGCTGTGGTTATTATTTCACCGTCATTGTACCATGTATTTTCAAGTTGTAATTTCTATTTACATCCATCATATTTTGTAGGGTGAGGATTTAAATACTGCTGAGACTAAGGGTGATGCCTCAGAAGCCCTTGCACAGGCATTGCAAGAAAAGGTTTTAGATGTTTCTTCTGTCTATGGTTGGGTTTATGGTAATTTATATATTTCTATATATATCCATCATATTTTGTAGAGGGATTTGCTGGATTTAAATATTGCTGAGACTAAGGGTAATGCCTCAGAAGCCCTTGCACAGGCATTGGAAGAAAAGGTTTTAGACGTTTCTTTTGTTTGTGGTCTGGTTTCTGGTAATTTATACATTTCTATTTATATTTATCGTATTTTGTAGAGGGACATGCTGGATTTAAATATTGCTGAGACTAAAGGTGATGCCTCAGAAGCCCTTGCGCAGGCATTGCAAGAAAAGGTTTTAGACGTTTCTTCTGTCTATGGTCGGATTTCTGGAAATTTAAACCTTTTGTTTTCTCATCCTTGAAATCTTCTGTCAGGTGGCAGCACTGTTGCTTTTATCACAGCAGGAAGAAAGACATTTATTGGAGAAAAATGTTAATGCAGCTCTTCAGAAAAAAATAGATGAGCTGCATAGAAATTTGCTTCAGGTAACTTTCTCAGTTTAACTTCCGGTGGAAGCACATTTTATTTTCCGTAGTTCTTTGTTGCAGCAAATTAATTTAAAAGATTAATTTATGAGATCTTTGTTGGTTGTTGAACGGGTGTCTATCTTTATTTGCATTATACTCTTTGCAGCAATATGAATTAAGAAATTTATTAAACGCAGGTTACAAATGAAAAGGTGAAGGCTCTCCTGGAGTTGGCACAGTTAAAGCGTAGATATCAGTTATTGCAAGAGTAAAATGTCTTTTTTTCATGATATTATTTTTTGTTATTGTTATTTCATTATATTTTTTTTATACCTGTGAGTAGCGCTAAGTTGGATGGTCAGTTATCGGGCTGCCTTTATCCTGAGTAAAACAATGATTTAGATAAGGAATGAATTTGTCTTGTTTTTTCCCGAAAAAGTATCATCGTCCGAATTCCAGAATATAGTGAAATCCCTCTTGTACATGTCCTCGTTTAATCACATTCCTGGATATCTTACCTTTGACCTCTTTTTCTTTGTCTAGTTTTCTTGGTTTCTTAAAAGTTTGTGTGTCTATGTTTTGAGCAATGTTTCTCACTTACTGAATTGTGTATATAACTAACTAGGTGAACCTTATTACAGGAAAATCAGTAATGAGATGAAGCAAGGGAATGTTTTGGCTGAAGTTGCCGACAGAAGAATTGTTACTTATGAAAAAGACGGCAAGCTAAAAAATCTGCTAAAGAAAACATATTTGAGACGTTGGGTTGGTGCACTAGATGCTGGGGGAAACGAAGCTGAAGCTCCGCCAAATAGCATGGATTTCATTAGGTATCCATAAATATTGTGGATGTTTGAATTGCATGGCATGCAACACCCGACTGTAGATAAATGGTTTTTATGCATGCAAATCGTAAAGTGACGCCTGTTCTACAAGTTTAACATATACTTATGTGGATTATGTTTATTACTGTTCTTCTTCCAGTTTAAGAATTGAAAATGCTACACTGAAGGAGAGCATGGAAAGTATAGACTACCTGACTTCTACAGTTCATAGATTGCGTCTTTCACTTCTTAAGGTAATCTTGCTTCAGACTTAGTCATGTTATGCTCGTATTTTAGATGGTTGATTTTGAACATCATTTCATGCAAAATTATGTTCAGGTTTACTGAGATGAAACGAAAAAAATATTATCAGTGTCAAAAAATATTCTCATATTATGTTCTGTCTATGGACCGTTTTTATGCAAATTAACCATTTGAAGCTAAGTTGGGAAAGTCTAAAAAAACCCGCCTAAAATGCGGCCAACATAAATTCTTACAAAAAATAGTAAGAATTTATGTAGGACTAGGTAATAATTTCTTTTTTGAAAGTACTGGGTAAGAATTTCGGTAGAACCGAAATTCATACTAACTGAGTAAGAATTTGTGTAGATTTTTGCCTTAGGTGAGAATTTGTGTAGCTACACAAATTATTATATTATAACCTAAATTCTTACCATTTAATAATGTGTAATTACACAAATCCTTACCAACTGCGTAAAAATTTGTGTAGGATCACCTCATTTTAGCTGCACCGTAAGGGTGCCTCACCCTAGTACTACCCAGCTAAGTTACATTCAACTGTTAGTAATAGCTTTCTTATTTCTTGTTTGACTTGAATGACAAATGACGAAGTTGTATTCGGTTTTGTAGGTAACAGAGTTAATTAGTTCTGAAGATACAGATACTAGTGCATCATTAACACTTGATGAGATCATTACCGAGGCAAAACTTGTGAGGACTGCCCTCGGCAGCTCTCTGCCCGTTAGTTGGTCAGCTGAGGGAGATGGTGAATCAACGGGAGAAGGTATAGACATTGAGGCAAGTGATATGTTTGAGGATTGCGGCAGTAAGAAAATAGATTCAGTTTGTGCAGCAGGGTTTGAGATGCTGGATCTGATTACACTTGCTGCTCAAATATTAAAGGAAAAAACCCGAACCTGCTCTTTAAGTACACCCTGATTTTATTCCAATCCGTGTTCTAGTCCTGATTTCAGCTTAGACATACGCACATGTGATGTCACGTTGTTCGTGTAGAACAACTGTAAGATGGGAGAGGTTGAAGAAAACAAAGTTCCCGGTTTCCGGTTTCCGGTTTCCATCGCTGCAGGCGCGGGTAAGAAAGCAACAAATTGTGTATCTCATGATGGGAGGAATTCCATGACTGTAAAAAAGGGGGATTGGGCTGTCTCCCCAGACTATACCATACATCTTTGTAATCAATCTGTTTCTTCCATAATATGCATTAATGTGTCAAGCAATGTTCTAAATACGATTAATTCATGTTTGATAATGTGTGTTGCAGCACATGCCTAAACGGATGGATTATCAGGAAGGGTGTCTGATGAAATCGAATAGATGAGTTTTATTTTATCATTCTACTTGAAAGTTTTCTGAATCTTAAGTTAAATTCTAAAAAATAGATCCATTCAAAAACATTTAGTATGATTAAATTTTAAGGTCGAGCAATTAAATTTAAGGCTGTGTATTTTAACTCTTTTAGAACTTTGAGTGAGCAGATAAATTTAAAATTATTTATATTTTAAAACTTTTTTTTCAAAATAAAATAAGGTTGTTTTGATGATTTATTTGTTTAACGTCTCAGATTTATAATTTTATTATAATAATAAATTTTATTATTCAACATTTTTATAAAATTTTTTATTTTTATAAATTTTGTATTTTTTAAATCTCTTATAATTTTTGTTAAGACGGATCAATTTGTGATTTTTGAAATCAATAAGGATCTAAGGGATATTTGCACGGTTTGTTGCTCTCTTTATTCGAGTTGTCAAATTTAACTCTACTAAAATTTGGAGAGAGAAAAAACTCGAAATTTAATTTTTCATTTTTCTATTTATTTGAATCAAATTAAGTTTTTCTTATTAAGTAGTGTGATAATTACATTTTCAAGATAAATGCCGAGATTCGAACCGATACAACGGCCAATTAATAAATCTCGAATCAAATCAAGTTTTATTCACTCATGTTTAATACATCATTGAATTAACAGTCCAATTCTCTACACAAATTTAAGAGTCCATAAATTTGACATCCATTACATTTGATAAATCTTCTCATTTTTTTGTCATACAGAAACGAGGTAGAAACTAGATCACCATGGTGTTTTGCTGTAGCGAATCCAGCACCCCATTCGGAGGCTCATGAAAGTGAAACACGCCCAACCTATCATCACGGTTAAGGCCGCTAACTAATCTACAACTCTGTTTTCATTACGTCCCACATGTTGAAACACAACCGACCAAGCACGCAACCTATAGTTAAGAATGGTCAATATCAATCCATGGCCTGCCAAAGCACGAGAACTGCCATTAAGAATTCGGATAGCTTTAAGATTATATGACTCAATAATAACCTTGCGAAAGCCAAGCTCCCAAACACACTCAAGCATGTCATGTATCCTCCATAATTCAGTAAGGAGGATGGAACAAGAACCAATACGCGGAGAGAACCCCAAAAATTCAGTTGCCATGATGATCCTGGATGACACCTCCAATTGCTGCCATCTTAGTGCTCAGCGCAACAGCACCGCCCGTGTTGGCATTCACCCACCCTTCAGGAGGGGCTATCCACATTATGCTTGGTTGACTGACTCAGAACCTGACGCGGTGTACTTAACCTCCGATGTGTACTAAACTCATTCGATAGTCGCAGACAATAATCTAGAAAGTCCCCTCTATCCACAAACCTATCATTGAATAACATCGAGCAACGTCTCTTCCACATCTACCAACAAATATTGGCGAACCGCCATCAATATTTCCAAGTGGAGTACCAGTTCGAATATTAGAATCAAACTAGATCTGCAAAAGACAAGTCATAAACTCCTCAATGCTCGACTATGGCACCACAACAGACCCATATCTCACGGGCCTTGGTGCATCCACGAAGGCCATGTAGTACATCCTCATCACAGTCCACAAGCCGACGATGAAGCTATATGTCGACGACAGCGCTCAACATTGGTCAAGAGTAGCTCACGTATGGCAAGCCAAAGGAACATTCACACCCTTTGTGGCACTTGCAAGGACCAGATTCCCTTTTAGGGGCCAACTAGATCAACTTCGCCCTGGTTTACCAAAGATAGATATGTAGATTTAGCGAAGAAGGTCCGAGTCCCTTCCCATCGCCAACCAACAGTGTCATGACCCAAGAAGTAGTATAGGCATTGCATCGCCCTGATTTTGTGGATACAATCCTCCAGAAGCAAAGCCTCTAAAGACTCCCAATCCCACTGTCTAGAACTTGAAGTCATTTTCGCAACCCAAATTTCTCTTGGCATCCAATCAACCAAACACTTATCAATTAACGGCCCCTCATCATGAAGCTATACATCAAACCAGAAGCCCGTCAACTGACCATCTCGAATGTTCCAACAAGCACTGCGTCGAATCTCCTCCCACATATGTGAGACTCTAGGCCAAAGGCGAAAAATATATGCGTTTTAGCCACACTCACCCGATGATATGAGAATTGGCAAAAAGAACCTAAAACCTCACGCAAAGTATTCATGTGCAGTAGAGTAGCCTCAACAAACAACACCAAGTCGTCAGCGAAGAATAGGTGGGATAGCTCCGGACCATTATGAGAAAGTCTAATATGCTTCCAAAAACCATCAGTAATCTTCTTATCGATCATCTGAGAAAACCTTTCCATGCATAGGACAAAAAGGTAGGGGAGAACAGATCCCCTTGCCGAATGCCGCGGGTCGAACGTAACATCTCACTAATCGCTCCATTCCATAGGATTTGGGTGGAAACTGAACGAACACTAGCCATGATGAGAGCAACCATTGGGGACGACAAACCAGTGCCGTTGAGAGTCTCTTCAACAAAGTCCCATTCTAAGCGGTTTAGACCAACCTTAATTGACATCCGAGCTTTCTTCCCTACCTTGCGACTCAAGGAGTTGATGACTTCCTATGCAAGAATTATATTATTTGTTATGTTCCTGCCCGGAACAAAGCTGACATGTGTTTGGGATATCCACTGGGGGAGAAAAGGCTTAAGTCTGTTGACCAACAGCTTGGTAATAATTTTATATATTACCATACATAAGCTGATAGGCCGAAACTGAGAAATTTTTGAAGGTGCGTCAACTTTCGGAATCAGCACTAAAAGTGTACGGTTGTATGATGCGTCAAGCTCTTCCGTCTCAAAGAAATGCCGCACAGTATCAAACACTGAACTCCCAACAATAGGCCAATTCTTCTGATAAAAAATTGTCGAAAAACCATCACAATCAGGGGCTTTCAACGGTGCCATGCTAAAAACAACATTGCGAACTTCATCCATAGTGACCGGCGCCAGTAGAGTTCGCAACTCATCAGTACTAAAGTGATGAAAATTACGCAACGAACTGGGATCCAATTGACATCTCCCATTGGAAGTAAACAGATCATGAAAAACTGAACAACATGTGTTTTTAACACCTCCGGATTATCACTCCAACTACCGTCCTCCTTGCCATTGTTGATGCATGAAAGAACTGTGTGTTTCTATCACCTTTTTCTATCCAAGAGGAGCGAGATTTTTGATGTCAGATGCTTTCCTCCTAATCAAGGACAAGGTCTAACTCTACCTTCAAATTAGCTTCAAGATTGGTAAGGAAAACAGAATCGTTTGTCTCCAGAAAACGTTCAATGCCCCTAATTTGAGAAAGAAAGAGCGTTTTGTTTTTCCCAATATGACCAAAAACTTCTAAATTCTATTCCTGGCAATTGGCTTGAAAAGACTGAATGTTTTATGTGAAAGGCTTACTAATATCCCATGACACCTCAAGCAATCGCGGGAAGTCAGGGTGGTCATTCCACACTGTCAAAAAATGGAAGGGCCTAGCGTTGGCAGGGCATGTATACCCGTGGTTACTCCTATCACACGTACTCATAACAATGGGTGATGGTTAGACCCAAGTTGTTGTAGGTGAAAAACCACCGAATTGTCAAAAGCTGTAAACCACGTAGAATTACATAGGCAACGGTCCAATCTTTGGGATAGCGAACCTTTTGTCCACTTAAACCTTAGCCCTTGGAACCCCATATCATGTTAAGACGATTGAAATAAGAACTCATTAAAGCTAGGGTTGACCCCTAATCGGTGAGGAGACCCACCACTCCTTTCATTCCGATTACTAATATAATTGAGGTCACCTCCTAGTACCCATGGCATATTAGGTGTTGGCTCCAAAGCTAACAAATGATCCCAAAGCATGCGCCTTTGATTGGATTTCGGACTAGCAAAGAATTATTTATTGGTCGCACGATCAATACAAAGGCTATTGACATATTGATTGAAGACCGCGACAACATCCACACTAACCGAATCCTTCCACATAACCCATATTTATCCAGAAAAACCAGTAACCTCCACTCTGTACGAAGCATCAAAACCAGTCCGACGAATAAAATTATCAACCTTGACGCCACTTATTCGAGGTTCCATCACCGTAACTATATCTGGTTTCTGAAGAGTGACAAATAACTTGAAATAACGACTAAAAGAGAGACCCAGGGCCCCTTGAGCATTCCAATATAGTATCTTAACCATTAAAATAATAATATTAGACAACAAAAAATTCAAACATGAGCCTCAACATTCACTGCAGGGGTGAATACCGAGTTGTCTCTCCATTGCACTTGATTAGTCGGCCCTTAAATCTAGCCCTAGGGGGATGCACCATGATGCACCAAATTATCCTTAGCGTTATTTAGGTCAGAGGTCATGACAGAAACAAATTCAGCTAAAACTGGTTTCAGAGGCACCTTGTCACTCTTCTTCTTAGTTTTCAACCCTTTTCGAGACACTCCTTTATTTGCTGCCAGGCTCTTCGACAATGTTGCAGAGGAACCACCGCATAGGGAAGTAGGTAGGACACGACCATTAGACTCAAGGAGTACCCGAATTGGACCCTTATCAATCGCCCTAACGACCACATGCTTAGTATTGTCTAGGGATGTTGCCACAGGCTCAATCACTTCCAAGGACGCTACTGGTATGGGAGTCGAGGATACATTCTGTGTCGACTCTGTCGACTCCATCTCTACTAGTTTCGCTTCCGCATGAACCACTTCCATTGCCTGCATGTGACTAACACTTTCCTTACCTTGCCTGCTCGATTCAGCATGTCCAGCCCCCAATGAGTTGCTAACCTTTGGCACGGATTCAACCATCACAGATTTCCCATGTATATTCGAAATTGGTATTTCCTGTACATCATCTTCCCTGTGTTCATGTACCGACGATAAGGTTGCAATGCGAGACCCCTTGGCATGATAAGTAGCAACTCCGACATTAGAAGGCGATGAGGTATCCTTCTTACGTGACGTGGTTCTCCTCCTTCGATTTACTACCTGTATCCATGGCCTATAGGGTTCTTCAGGTCGCGACACTACTGGCAGAGTCACAATATCACCCTGTGGTAATGGAGCGGACTTCCCACACATCTCTTTCAAATGTCCGTACTTGCCACAGTCAAAGCATATGGTCAGAAGCCCTTCATACTCAATCGGTTGATGATGATCGTCAATTATTATCCCAGGTTTCAAGGGTTTATCCAAATCCACCACTATGGGAAGTCTCGCAAATCTCCCCCGCTTCCCATTAGCGGTATTGTAATCTATCCGAATAACCTTACCAATGACTTGGGATATACACCGAAATAAGCTTTTCGTATAGTACCGGTAAGGCAATCTAGGGAGTCGCACCCAAACCATTATGCTCGATGGATGATGAACCAACGTGGAAAAGTTGCGGGTCCATGGTTGCACCGTTAGGTAGATGCCATATATTACCCACGATCCACTACAGAGCACTTTCGAGCAGCCTTCCTCGAGGGCAAAACAAACTAAGTAGTACTCATTATCCAAATCGTTAAGGCTAATCGCACCTGAGGGATTCCAGAGGGTTTCAATCCGATTCAAGAGAGCCCTATATCCAATCGACTTCCCCAAAAGTCAGACGACCATGGACTATGGAGTGAGCAAGTTGATCACAACTCCTTCACCACTCAGCTACTTTTCACCATTAAAATTCCATGGCTTTCCACTTCCTCCTCCTCCCCTTGTTCGCCTCCGTCCTCTTCCTCTTCCTCTTCCGCTGTTTACTTAAATTCTTGAATTCCAAGAACCGCCAATTGCCCCTCCCACCGGGCACCATGGGTTGGCCCTACATCGGCGAAACCTTCCAGCTCTACTCCCAGAACCCAAATGTCTTCTTTGCTTCCAAGCAAAAGAGGTGCTTCATCTCTCTCTTCACATGTTTTCTTTTCTGCTCTAATGTAAATGTAATGCTGATGGCTGATGCATGCTTCTTCTTGTTTTTAGGTATGGCTCCGTATTCAAGACCCATATACTCGGGTGTCCCTGCGTCATGATTTCAACCCTTCTTCGTCGCACGTTGAAGACCTTCTGGGACCGGCGATCCTGGCCTTTCCAATGACGGCGAAGAATCAACCTGGATTACTGAATCTGGTGGCCGGTCATTAGGACTTTCTGGGGTCATAGCAGTAGGGTTTCCGTTATTCCCGCTCATGTTAAAATTTGCTTTTTTACCAGGATGGTATTTTAGTAGTTTCGTTAATTTATGGCTAATAATCTTTTAACTATTAAATCTCTCATTTTTTGATAAAAAAAGATTTGATTTTTGTTTTATATAAACTTGTTTCCAAAATAAAAAATTTACTTATCGAACACTCCATCAAAATCAAAGAAAAAATAACTATTAGTTGGTCTAGTGGGATGAAATGTTAGATTCTTTAAGTAAATTTTTTAAAATCATAACGTTGTGAATGAAGTAAATTAAGCTGAGAGAATCATTATATATAATATATCTTAACATTATTGAATCCGAATCAATTTACTTTTACAGGCTTAGTGTAATAATTAAACACTATTAACCCACTGAAACAATATAAACCATGAAATGAATCTTATTTTCAAAAGCTCACTCCACGTAGTATTTAAATAAAACAAACAAACGAATAAAACCAATTGGCAGATCATACAATCCCAGCTTCGCAACAATGCATTAAAATAAAAATAAAAAATCATGGATTTAAATATAATGCAAACAAGTGCACCATGGACTAAATTGAAAAGAAGTGAAACTATGAAAAATTTGGACCACTATTTATCCATTTTTAGAAGAAAAATGTTTGTCTTAGTACCTGCAGCCTTAGGATTCATTTGGTAATAAATGATTTTTTTCGGGGGTAATTCATTAAAAATATCGAAATTGTTTAATACCTAAGGTTAGGGTGGAAATAGCATTCTCATCATCTATCTTAAAAAATGGCTAATGTGTAGAAAAAGATATACCCCTTCTCGGAATGAGCTCAATCCAAATGCAGTAATGAGATTCCTAAAAAAAAATATTACCCCAATAATATTCTTTTCTGCGAATCAAATATCCCTTATATTTTTTTTCTTGTTATTTTTCTTGTTGGCAGGAAATTATGCTTATGTTATAGGCTCACTTGCAACCCCTTATATTTTTTTCTTGTTATTTTTCTTGTTGGCAGGAAATTATGCTTATGTTATAGGCTCACTTGCAACAAAATTCTTTTCATTTTCCAGTACTGTTTTATTTTGGGTTTTGGACTATTTTCAGATATTATGTGTTTTTTCATTTATTAACCACCTAATCATTTATATTAATTAATTGAAATTTATATTTCATATTAATAGTGAGTTATTATAATTTATATTTTTTTATTACAATTTATATAAATAATTTTATATTTTACGATAATTATATTTGTAATTTATATACTCCAAATATCATTTTAATTAATTAATTCTTTATTCTACAATAGCATGTTTAAAATGGACATTTTATCTTTTTTAAAAGTACTTTTTATTTTTAACAGCAATGCTAAACATTAAAAAATTTCGATTTATGAACAAATTTTATCAGAGGATCTCTCATATCCTTCCTCCTTCTCCTTAATGCACCAGTGGTGCGATTTGTGGTTGGAGAGAAAAAGTGCATACGAATAGAGCCCCACTTAAAAACTATATGTGTTATGTCATGCTCTGGCAGCAGGGGACACCACAACTTCAGGGTCAAGGGGAGGAGACATCAGAAGGATATTCACATCATCCAAAAATGATCTTATCGGGATGGGGCAGTAGGTCAACATCAATGGGATCGAGAATGAGCCCCTTAACTCGGAGAGAAGTGAGAGGGATGAAACCAATAAAACATGTGAGCGTGAAATCAAGATAAACCCTATTGAAATTCAGTGAAATGGGAGAAGAGGCTTCAACCCAAACAGTAACTCATGGACCATAGTCCGGAAATATGCCATATACTATGCCAAAATGTCCAAAGACTTTCATTGAATAGGCAACTTAGAAATCTTATGATTGAGGTTAGGAGAAATTTCTTATGTCTCAAGTAACTTACTTATTTCTTTATTTTCTCTGTATCTTATGGCAATAGATGAGCCAATAGCTATGATGGTCTTAAGAGTTCTTAGCTTTCAATACTTTAAGCCTTGATTAATTATCGAAAAGTTTTATGGACAAGGAGTATGTAATTAATTAACAAGATTTTAACTGAATTATTGTACCACATGTAAAATCATAAGAGATGAGAAATGAGATGCTTTGAGTCTTACCCCAAGGGGTATTTATACTAGTTTAAAACCTTAGAAATTATCTAAGTGATAAGAGATAAATAAATTCAAATTACAAAAGATAAATCATAAGAGATAATTCCTAAAAAATATTTAAATTAAATAAAAGAGATAAATCTCAAATCTTTATCCAAATCCTGG
The DNA here is from genome assembly GCA_958450335.1 of Hibiscus tridactylites. Classification (NCBI taxonomy): domain Eukaryota; kingdom Viridiplantae; phylum Streptophyta; class Magnoliopsida; order Malvales; family Malvaceae; genus Hibiscus; species Hibiscus tridactylites. Next base: position 53,393,655 of record OY288281.1, read on the forward strand.
TCGATAAACTATCATCCCGAATCTGATAAGCTATCGGAATATCCTGATAAGCTTTCACTTCTACCGCCACGTCATCATCTGATCATCACTGTTGCTGACGTCATCCTCCCGTGCTGCTGACGTCATCCGCTGACGTGTCGCCGAGTCAGTGCATTCATGCACCAATTCATGCCCACTAATTCGGCCATGAATCCAGAAAACTTGCAGATTTCGGCCTTTTTCGTAGTATTTCGCAGCAGCGAGGTCATACATAGTAAATCACGTAATGAGCCACAATTCAGCACCACAAAGCAACCAATTGAGCATAATTAACATGAAAATATTGATCAAACTAGTTACTCATTAGTGAGGTATTTTTCAGTTTTTAAAAACTTCTCTTGTAAAGAGTGATCTTGATTAAGCTTTGGGTAGAAAGCTTAATCGTTTTGTAACGGTTTCCTCCTAATCTTAGAAAAAGAGAAGAAGTCAGTAATGAATTGGTTGAAAATTCTTAGTGAGAGCTAAGGTAGTGGATGTAGAGCTTGTTCTAAGCTTGAACCACTCTAAATTCTCTTGTCTTACATTTTTATTTTTACCACTTTGCTCCCTTTCATTTTAAATAGCCAATTTACCCCTCTTAACCAATTTGCTATTGTGTGATCATCTCAACAACTTAGACGCGACGAAAAATAAAAAATGATGTCTAGTTGGAATAGTCAGAAGTTGAGCTGAGAGAGCTCCAATAAAGGAGGCATGCGACGTAATGAGCGGTGTTACGAAGAAAGTGTCTACATTGACGTTATATTCGTTTGTGTATATTTTCACAAAAAGATAAATATTTATGACACATTTGTGGTGGAAGGTACGTGCCCCGTTGACGAGTGAAATAATATGAGATTAAATAAAGAATTAAAATCATAATTACAACTTGGTGTCCCCAAGTTATTATCCTCTTTTCAAAATAATTGTTTGATAGATTGTGAAACGGTACCACTTTTATATCTCAAGACTTCACATTTCTTTTTCAATGTGGGATTAATGTTCTTCATCTCTTTATGGCGTGACATTCTTTTTCACTCAGCCTTGTGACGATCTCACCACGAATAATCTGCTCTAGTGATGGGATATTGTTAATGTTGTTTATTCTACTCTACCTCACATGTAACACCCGGGTTCGGGGGCCGGGTGAAAATAATAATTTAATAATAGTTCGGGTTTCGGTTCTTAATTTTTAAATAATAAAATAATAGTTTGGGCCTCGGGTTTTAAGACAAATAAAATTAAGTTGGACCATTGTTCGAAACAAGCCCAAATAGCCATGGGTGTCACCTATTGTGGTTTCCCTATTTCATTAAGGGCATTTAGGTCTTTAGCCTTTCAATTTCAAACAAACCTAAAATAATGCTTTTGGGTCATCCTCTTCCCCTCTCCATTTTTCTTCTCAACGTGAAATGAACCCCTCTCCCCTAGATACTATTCCATTCAATATCTTGCTCATTTTTGAAGGTTTTGCAAAGGTAACTTCGTTTTTGACTTGCCCTCGTTATTCTCTACAAGTTAATACCTTTTGTTTTCATTTTTGTACATGTTTTGAGATTTGAAGTTTGGAGGATTTTTTTATTAAAAATGTTGTCTTTGAAGCCTTTAACTTAAGTTTTCGATTTATTGAAGTTATATGAGTTGTCTACAACCTAAAAGGTCCAACAAAACCGATTTTTACAAGGTTTTGGGGTGTTTCCCGGAATGGGGTTTTGGGGAGGTTTTTGGGGGGGCGTTTTAAGTTGAGCTTTGGGGGTGTTTTAGGTGGAATTTTGAGGGCTGATGGTTAGGCTATATGTAAGTGTTGTTTTGGACGCTTTAGGAAGCAATTTACGGGTTGGAATCGATGGATTTAGGGTGTGCTTAAGGGCTGCTCGGGATTTGGACTTTGGGTTTGTTTTCAATAGAAAATTTGATATCTTGTGCTTGGTATGTAATCCGGGTTGACTATTTTGGAATGTGGACTGATTTGGGATTGTTTACTTTGTGTTGGGATGTTTAGAAGCGAGAAATTTGGTTGCTGAAGCTTCGGGGACAAATCCGGGGATCTCGGAGTCTTAAGCTTGGTCTTCGGTCTTCTCTTGGGTAACAACGGTGAGTAGAATTGTTGATTTTTGCATTGTGCTCGATATGGACCCTTTTGGGGTTTAGGTGGGACCTTGAAGGGTCACCTAAACCCGAGTGTAAGCCTCTCTACTCCTATGTTGTTGTGATAGGTTGAATATTTATATGTTGTGATTATTATGTGCATTTTAAGTTGTTAATGTGTAGTCGAGTTGAGTTCGTGCCTCACGTGATGGTGGTCTAAACTACGGTGATGTGTATTCCCGCTGGTAGTGACTAGTAGGATAGTACTTTGATGTGTAGTCCCATTGCAAATCCACTAGTCGAAACGGTGATGTGTAGTCCCACCGTGTGTGTATGTTGGTTGCGCTTGTGCAAACCATGAGTTGTCGTTGAGATAGTCACTTCGTGCATCCATTGCTTTTCTTGCATATAAAATGTGTTTGGAAAAAACTGCATGTTGTGGATTATAGAGCCTCTCTCACTAAGCTAGTTGGCTTACGCTCTCTTTGTTTCCAACATGCAGATCGTTAGAGTTCGGGAGGCAAGCGGGCGAGGGAGGAGCTTTTGGAGTTCTCAAGCTAACACAAGTATGATTTGTGTTTTGTAATAATGCCTAAACGTTGGGGGTATAGAGTTTTAAGAGTTGGTGTCAAACTCCTTAGGCGATTGTGTTTGAGCCTGTTAAACTCATAGATGTGTTATGCTTTTGTTTCGTGGATTGCGATCTATGCTTATCATGTTGCGTATTTGAACGTGCCTAAATGTGTATGTTGTTGGCCTATGTATGCCTTATGTTTGACTATCTTGTGTATGGGGCCTTATGCTTGCCAAGTATGTTCTTTTTGTGGAATTGCATGAAATCTTTGATTTGTATGATTCTCGTTAAATTCAATGCCTCGCATGCTAAATCCCGGTGGTAGTTTTGATGTATGTAAGTTTATATGAGCTTAGGGGAGTCTAAAAATGCATCTAGAGTCGTGTTTGAGGTCGTTTAGTTAAAATTGGAGGAATTGCAGTGCAGGGCGTATCGGTACGCCTAAGGGCCGTATCGATACGGCCTTGCCCAAAGGCCACAATTTTAGCCGGACGTATCGATACCCTGAGGGTACTGATACCCTCCCAACTCACTGGAATTTTGAGAAATGAGTGAGAGTGGGTCGTACCGATATGGGGTTTACGCATACCGATACGATCCTCCTTCGTTAACCAAGTGGAGTTGACCGAGAAGGGGCGTATCGATACGCTCAAGGGCTGTATCGATACGGTCTTCCCGGAGTTGACTGTTGGGTTGACCTTGGTCAAGGCGTATCGATACCCTCTGTAGGTGTATCGATACGGCCTGCTTAAAAAGGAAAAATTGGGCTGTTTAATTGCATGTCTTGTGGGTTCCTGTATCTATGTGTGTCGTTGCGCGCCCCAACACATAAGAGTTAATAAAGGCATCTAGAAAAAAAAGAAATAGGGTTACTAACCGAAGGGGAGCCTTAGTGGGTTTCACTTCGGTTTTCCCCGTGTGGCCCACTCGGACCGATCATCCGGCCAGACCGGGACGAGGGGGTTACATTTATTGGTATCAGAGCCTGAGGTTTCCGAGACCTCAGGCAGGTAAGTGAGGTGAGTTAAAGTATTATGGGTGTTTTGCCATGTATGTCTAAATTTTGTCTCTAGCACGGTGTATGAATGCATGCTATAGTGACCTTGCTGTTGTTTGAGAGTTGGTTCGAGTCCCCATTGTTAGGCATTGTTGTCAAAATAAAAAGGAAAATTGTTTTGGTTTAAAGAGCTTGAGAACCGGAGTCCTTGCCCTTTTGCTAACCTAACGTTTCTTTGTTGTTGTGTGCTTGCTGTTTTAGATTATTTTAATTGCTATGGTGAGACCGAGGGGACGGCCTAGGGCGGGTGACCAGGCACCCGAGAATGTGCCTCCTGCTCTTCATGCTCCCGATTGTAATGGAGGGAACGTTGGAGGTGATGGTAATGGGCCTCAAGCTGAGGCTAATGTGGGAGGTAATGGGGCTCAAGCGGGCCAAGGCCAGGCAGGTCCAGATGTGGCTCATTCGATTCAGACAATAGCCGGAGCTTTTCAGACAGCTTTGGCCGGTATGCAAGCTGCTGCACCACCTCAGGCTGCGGGGACAGGGTTACCCCTAGAGAGGCTTCGTAATTTGGGGACAGTTGAGTTTCGTGGGCTGTCTCCGGAGGGTTCAGAAGGCTGGCTTGAGAGTACTACTCGCATCTTGGGTCAGATGGAGTGTTCGGATGCCCGTAAGTTGGGATGCATCGTCTAATTTCTTCAGGGAGACGCTTATACTTGGTGGACCACTGTTATTTCCAGTATGGCCGAGGCAGATGTCACATGGGAATTCTTTAGAAATACCTTCAAGAGGAAGTACCTCGGGGTTCGGTACTTAGATGAAAAGAAAAGAGAGTTCATGGCTTTGGTTCAAGGTAATAGGACCGTGTCTGAGTATGAGATCCAGTTTGTTAGGTTGAGCCAGTACGCGCCAGAGTTGATTCCAGATGAGAAGGAGCGACGTGAGCGTTTCAGATATGGGTTGACTACTGATGTGAAGACCTACATGCTAGCCTCCGACTACACTGAGTTCGATGTCTTGGTTTCTAGGGCCAAGGATATAGAGCAGAACCTAAGCTCTAGAGCACATACTGGTGGGTCTGACTCCGGAAAGAGACATGCGAACTGGGATAGAGATCATGCCAAGAGGTATAGAGATAGGAGGTACCAGTCAGATACGAGACCCAGGGGTGGTAACCATGGTCAGGGCCGTCCGGGCCAAGGGGCCGTTGGACACATTCCGGAGTGCACTAGGTGCGGGAGACGCCACCCAAGTGAGTGTATGGGTATGTTTGGGGCGTGTTGGAACTGTAGCTCCCGAGACCATTTGAGGCGTGATTGCCCACACCCAGTTAGGGGCGGACCGGCTCCAGCAAGGGGTTTTGAGCATCAGAGAGGCCGTAGGCGCGGCCGTGGGAACTTTCAGTTGAGGAATGAGGGTCAGAGGAACTTGGCTCATGTTGTAGCAGTCCAGCCCGAGGGAGGAGGACCGGCTAGGGTGTACGCTCAGCGAGAGGCTGGGAATGACACTGATGTCATTGCAGGTAATTTCACATTACAGTCTTTGAGTTTGCTTTCTCTAATAGATTCGGGGTCAACACATTCGTATATTTTGGGTGAACACGCAAAGTCATTAGGATTACCTTGTGATTGGCTAGAGGTAGGTGTAAATGTCACTAGCTCTTTTGGTGATACAATGGTAGTTAGGAAAGTGTATAGGAGGTGTCCCTTGATGGTTCAGGGCCACATATTTCCGGTCGATATGATGGAGCTACCCTTTTATGGATTTGATGTGATTTTGGGCATGGATTGGCTTGTAGAGCATAGAGCTAAGGTTGACTTCGAGACTAAGAGAGTCTCTTTAAGGCTTACTGATGACTTTGAGGTTGTGGTAGTTGGGGAGAATGTCAAGTTTTTGTCCAACGTGGTTTCGGCTTTGGAAGCTCAGAGGTTGTTGGGTTCAGGGTGTCAGGCTTACTTGGCTTATATAATGAATCCGGATATGAGTGAGGTGAGACCTCAGGACGTCAGAATAGTGTGTGACTTTCCGAGTGTTTTTCCGGAAGAACTACCAGGCTTGCCTTCAGATAGAGCAGTTGAGTTTGTTATTGAGACCTATTCTGATTCTGCACCGGTGTCGATTGCTCCGTATAGAATGGCACCGAAAGAGTTGAAAGAGTTGAATACACAGCTTCAGGAGTTAATTGACAGAGGCTTCATTAGGCCTACTGTTTCCCCGTGGGGTGCTCCGGTCTTGTTTGTGAAAAAGAAGGATGGTATCATGCGGATGTGTATAGATTATAGGCAGCTGAATAAGGTAACGGTGAAAAACAAATATCCCTTGCCTAGGATAGATGACTTGCTAGACCAGTTGAGGGGTGCTTCCGTGTTTTCGAAGATTGACTTGAGGTCCGGATACTATCAGTTGAAGGTAAAGGATGTGGACATACCGAAGACAGCCTTTCGTACACGTTATGGACATTATGAGTTTTTGGTGATGCCTTTTGGATTGACCAACGCTCTAGCAGCCTTCATGGATATGATGAACCGAGTGTTTCATAAGTTCTTGGACAGGTTTGTGGTAGTGTTTATTGATGACATCCTAGTGTACTCTAGGACCGAAGAGGAGCACGATGAGCACTTAAGGCTAGTGCTTCAGACCCTACTTGAGAATCAGCTGTATGCCAAGCTAAGTAAGTGTGAGTTTTGGATTAGGGAGGTGGTCTTCCTAGGTCACGTGATCTCGGCTAGTGGGATTAGTGTAGATCCCAAGAAGATTGAAGCCATTATGAATTGGAAACAACCGAAATCAGTGACAGAAATCCGTAGTTTCCTAGGTTTGGCGGGATACTACAGAAGGTTTGTTGAGGGGTTCTCGAGAACAGCGGCTCCGTTGACCAAGTTACTACAGAAGAATGTTCCGTATGAATGGTCAGATGCGAGACAAGTAGCGTTTGAGAAATTGAAGAAAGCTTTGACTGAAGCTCCTATTTTGATTCAGCCTGAGCCGGGGAGAGAGTTTGTGATTTACAGTGATGCGTTATACGTGGGGCTAGGTTGTGTGCTTATCCAAGTAGGTAAGGTAGTAGCATATTCTTCACGACAGTTGAAGCTCCATGAGAAGAATTACCCCACACATGACATAGAGTTGGCTGCAGTGGTGTTCGCGTTGAAAATTTGGAGACACCATCTTTATGGTGAGAAGTGCACCGTGTATATCGACCACAAGAGTTTGAAATATTTGATGTCCCAGAGGGAGTTGAATCTCAGGCAGCGAAGGTGGTTAGAGCTTCTTAAGGATTACGACCTTACCATAGAGTACCATCCGGGTAAGGCAAATGTGGTGGTCGATGCCTTGAGTAGGAAGGTGGTCGTTGAGTTGCGAGCAATGTTTGCAAGGTTGAGTGTGTCTACGGATGGTGGATTGATAGCTGAGCTCCAAGTTAAGCCATTATTGGTTCAGTTGATTCGTGAGAAGCAGTTGCGGGATGAATCTTTGGCACCTCACGTGCAAGACATAGCCGAAGATAGGCCTACCGAGTATTGTTTTGGAGAGAATGGGATCCTATGTTTCAAGGATAGGATAGTGGTTCCGGAGGATGCCGAGTTGAGGCGTACGATCTTGAGTGAGGCTCACAATAGTCCTTTTGCTATGCATCCAGGTAGCACGAAGATGTATCGAGGATTGAAGGAAGAGTATTTTTGGGTTGGTTTGAAGAAGAACGTAGCCGAGTTTGTAAGTAGATGTATGGTTTGTCAGAGAGTCAAGGCTGAGCATCGGTTTCCCTCAGGGTTATTGCAACCGTTGAAAATTCCAGAGTGGAAGTGGGAGCGTATCACTATGGACTTTGTGTCAGGACTTTCGTTGACTCCTTCGAAGAAAAATTCAGTGTGGGTGATTGTAGATAGATTTACTAAGTGTGCTCACTTCATACCGGTTCATACTACCTATATATTAGACAAGTTGGCCGAATTGTATATTCGTGAGATTGTGAGACTACATGGGGTACCGAAGTTGATTGTGTTAGACCGAGATCCGAGATTTACCTCTAGATTCTGGGAGTGCTTGCATCGAGCTTTGGGTACATGGCTGAACTTCAGCACTTCGTACGATCCGCAGTCAGATGGACAGTCGGAGAGAGTGATTCAGATATTGGAGGATATGTTGAGGTGTTGTATCATTGACTTTCAGGGGACATGGGAGAAACACCTACCATTAGTGGAGTTCGCGTATAACAACAGCTTTCAGTCGAGCATTCAGATGGCTCCCTATGAGGCATTGTATGGTAGGAAGTGTAGAACCCCGATATGTTGGGCCGAGGCCGGACAGAAACTTGTGCCGATGCCCGAATTGCTTAAGGGAACCACTGAGAAGGTGAAGTTGATATGTGATCGCTTGAAAGCAGCTTCTGATCGACAAAAGTCCTATGTCGACTTAAAGAGGAAGCAGGTAGAGTACTCCGTGGGGGATAAAGTGTTTTTGAAAGTCTCACCTTGGAAGAAAGTGATGAGGTTTGGGAGAAAGGGCAAGTTGAGCCCAAGGTACATAGGGCCTTATGAGATAGTTGAGAGAATTGGTTCGGTTGCATATAGATTGAGGCTCCCAGCTGAGCTAGAGAAGATTCATGATGTATTTCATGTGTTGATGCTTAGGAGGTATAGATCGGATCCGTCCCATGTTATGCAGTGGAAGAAATAGAGTTAAATCCAGACTTGTCTTACAACGAGGAACCAGTTGAGATACTTGCTTCTGATAGCAAGGTGTTGCGTGGCAAGACTATAGAATTGGTCAAGGTATTATGGAGACATAGAGGTGTGGAGGAGGCCATGTGGGAGAGGAAAGCTGACATGCTTGATCAGTTTCCGTATTTGTTTCCGTCAGGTAATTTTGGGGACGAAATTTCTTAAGTGGGGGAGAGTTGTAACACCCGGGTTCGGGGGCCGGGTGAAAATAATAATTTAATAATGGTTCGGGTTTCGGTTCCTAATTTTTAAATAATAAAATAATGGTTTGGGCCTCGGGTTTTAAGACAAATAAAATTAAGTTGGACCATTGTTCGAAACAAGCCTAAATAGCCATGGGTGTCACCTATTGTGGTTTCCCCATTTCATTAAGGGCATTTAGGTCTTTAGCCTTTTAATTTCAAACAAACCTAAAATAATGCTTTTGGGTCATCCTCTTCCCCTCTCCATTTTTCTTCTCAACGTGAAATGAACCCCTCTCCCCCTAGATACTATTCCATTCAATATCTTGCTCATTTTTGAAGGTTTTGCAAAGGTAACTTTGTTTTTGACTTGCCCTAGTTATTCTCTACAAGTTAATACCTTTTGTTTTCATTTTTGTACATGTTTTGAGATTTGAAGTTTGGAGGATTTTTTATTAAAAATGTTGTCTTTGAAGCCTTTAACTTAAGTTTTCGATTTATTGAAGTTATATGAGTTGTCTACAACCTAAAAGGTCCAACAAAACCGATTTTTACAAGGTTTTGGGGTGTTTCCCGGAATGGGGTTTTGGGGAGGTTTTTGGGGGGGGTTAAGTTGAGCTTTGGGGGTGTTTTAGGTGGAATTTTGAGGGCTGATGGTTAGGCTATATGTAAGTGTTGTTTTGGAGGCTTTAGGAAGCAATTTAAGGGTTGGAATCGATGGATTTAGGGTGTGCTTAAGGGTTGCTCGGGATTTGGACTTTGGGTTTGTTTTCAATGGAAATTTGATATCTTGTGATTGGTATGTAATCCGGGTTGACTATTTTGGAATGTGGACTGATTTGGGATTGTTTACTTTGTGTTGGGATGTTTAGAAGCGAGAAATTTGGTTGGTGAAGCTTCGGGGACATATCCGGGGATCTCGGAGTCTTAAGCTTGGTCTTCGGTCTTCTCTTGGGTAACAACGGTGAGTAGAATTGTTGATTTTTGTATTGTGCTCGATATGGACCCTTTTCGGGTTTGGGTGGGACCTTGAGGGGTCACCTAAACCCGAGTGTAAGCCTCTCTACTCCTATGTTGTTGTGATAGGTTGAATATTTATATGTTGTGATTATTATGTGCATTTTAAGTTGTTAATGTGTAGTTGAGTTGAGTTCGTGCCTCACGTGATGGTGGTCTAAATTACGGTGATGTGTAGTCCCGCCGGTAGTAACTAGTAGGATAGTACTTTGATGTGTAGTCCCATTGGAAATCCACTAGTCGAAACGGTGATGTGTAGTCCCACCGTGTGTGTATGTTGGTTGTGCTTGTGCAAACCATGAGTTGTCGTTGAGATAGTCACTTCGTGCATCCATTGCTTTTCTTGCATATAAAATGTGTTTGGAAAAAACTGCATGTTGTGGATTATAGAGCCTCTCTCACTAAGCTAGTTGGCTTACGCTCTCTTTGTTTCCAACATGCAGATCGTTAGAGTTCGGGAGGCAAGCGGGCGAGGGAGGAGCTTTTGGAGTTCTCAAGCTAACACAAGTATGATTTATGTTTTGTAATAATGCCTAAACGATGAGGTATAGAGTTTTAGGAGTTGGTGTCAAACTCCTTAGGTGATTGCGTTTGAGCCTGTTAAACTCATGGATGTGTTATGCTTTTGTTTCGTGGATTGCGGTCTATGCTTATCATGTTGCTTATTTGAACGTGCCTAAATGTGTATGTTGTTGGCCTATGTATGCCTTATGTTTGACTATCTTGTGTATGGGGTCTTATGCTTGCCAAGTATGTTCTTTTTGTGGAATTGCATGAAATCTTTGATTTGTATGATTCTCGTTAGATTCAATGCCTCGCATGCTAAATCCCGGTGGTAGTTTTGATGTATGTAAGTTTGTATGAGCTTAGGGGAGTTTAAAAATGCATCTAGAGTCGTGTTTGAGGTCGTTTAGTTAAAATTGGAGGAATTGCAGTGCAGGGCGTATCGGTACGCCTAAGGGCCGTATCGATACGGCCTTGCCCAAAGGCCACAATTTTAGCCGGGCGTATCGATACCCTGAGGGTACCGATACCCTCCCAACTCACTGGAATTTTGAGAAATGAGTGAGAGTAGGTCGTACCGATACGGGGTTTACGCGTACCGATACGATCCTCCTTCGTTGACCAAGAGGAGTTGACCGAGAAGGGGCGTATCGATACGCTCAAGGGCTGTATCGATACGGTCTTCCCGGAGTTGACTGTTGGGTTGACCTTGGTCAAGGCGTATCGATACCCTCTGTAGGTGTATCGATACGGCCTGCTTAAAAAGGAAAAATTAGGCTGTTTAATTGCATGTCTTGTGGGTTCCTGTATATATGTTTGTCGTTGCGCGCCCCAACACATAGGAGTTGATAAAGGCATCTAGAAAAAAAAAAGAAATAGGGTTACTAACCGAAGGGGAGCCTTAGCGGGTTTCACTTCGATTTTCCCCGTGTGGCCCACTCGGACCGGTCATCCGGCCAGACCGAGACGAGGGGGTTACATCACCACTGGGGAGTTCGATCAAAAATCGAACAATTAATAGTTCAATATGATATAACTTGTCATGAGACAATTTCTCTTTTTCAGAAGACATTGTGAGTCATTTGTTCTCATGACAAGTTATTGTCATGGTTGTTTACCATGCTCTATCCCACACATAAAGCATTTGGTCTAAAGTTAAACAGTTAAAAAGTTATTTTGATATCACTTTTCACATATTAATTACTCTTTTATAAAAAAATAGCTTTATTTAAAATGATTAATTTCAAGGTAGAGTAAATAAATTTAAGGCAATGTGTATTTTAATCTCTTTAAAAACTACGAGCCAGAGCAGATAAGTTTAAAATAGTTATATAAGTTTTATTTCGATAACAAGTTGTGTAAAAAGAGAGTGTTACACACTTTTTTTAAAAAATTATAAGATCTAAATTTATAATTTTAAAATCATAAACTCTAAATTCTAAAATTTAAAAATTAAAAATCAAAATCTGATCTCAAATTTTAAACATTAAAACTTAAACTCCTAAACCTTAAAATTGTCAGACTTGTGTATTAAAATATTTTTAATTTAAAATTATATATATATATATATTATTTTTAAATTGCAATCATCTATTTTGTCTGGGGTGTTAAACTCGTTTTCTTTTCTTTTAGTAATGAGCTTTGATATTTATGTTAATTTTATATATGTTGTTGTGGTAAATATTAAAAACTAAAAAAAAACAAAATATATATTAACGTTGAATACCTATTTATTATATTATTATCATATCTTATTATTATTATTATTATTATTATTATTATTATTATTATTATTATTATTATTATTATTATTATTATTATTATTATTATTATTATTATATTATTTTTATTATAACTATTACTAGTATTATATTTATTAACACTACTATCATATATTATGTTATTATTATTACTATGTTATTATAGTGTTAACAGAAATTATGACGACAACCGGAACTATGACGGCGTCGGAAAAAGAAAGAGGACGAGAGAGCCTCAGGGTTTTTAGGGTTAACAGAAATAAAAAAAAGGCTTAAGGATTTTTTAAGATAGGTTTTATAGTGTTTTAAGTCCCCCGTGTTCTTGAAATTTCGCGAGGGAGGGCTTCCGCGATTGTAAATCCCGTTCCAGGTCCCTCCTTTGTTTTGCATTTTCTCAATCTCGTCCCAAATTTGATTTCAATCAATTTTCGAGTAGGAAAATTACTTTTTCGGTCCCTGAAGTTTCCGTGTCTTTTTAATTGAGTCCCGTTTTGCATTGTAATCAGTTTTTTAATGGATTTATTACAGTTTTGATCACTGCCAGTTTGCTCTATTTTTATTTAGTATTTTATTTTTTTTTGTGTTATACATGCATGTTACCTATTTGCATCGAATTTATGTTTTGCCATATTGTTTATGTTAGTATGTGCATATTTTGTCTTCTTTTGTTCGAATATGTATGTGACATGCATTCTAATATGTCATTTCATGTGACCTTTAATGCTTTGATGTGCATGATAATTGATTTTAACTATAAAAAGGAGATATCTATTAATTCGCGTATTCGGGTCGACTATCCTATCTTATTGGATACTCCTCGGATATTCGGATTAATTCGAGTTGTCTAAAGGTAAATCCGTAATTAAAACGGACAAGACCATGACATCATTCTTTAATTGCTTGCATCATGCATAATGGTGACGTACGAGATCCGAACCCTAAACTAACACGACAGTCAGTCTTATATGATGTCGGTTTAGTTTTTAGTCCGGTGTACCGTCATCCTTTCTAATTAAATGTCAAATTAATTCGAGACCACCAATTTGGATAAGCTCGTACGATTAAAGTCCAATTTTCAATTAAGAACTCCTAATTAAATTCATTTTAAATTTCAGAAAATTTCCATCATTTAAAAGCAACAATTGTTTTGATACCGATTTTCGGGCGTGATGGGGGTGCTAACCCTTCCCCACACGTAACCAACTCCCGAACCCTTTCAAATGAATCTCTGATTTTAGTTTTACGGTGGCCGGTGGCGACTCCAACCGAGAAAAGATTTTTTAAAAAGGTTTCTTCCCAAAGCTCGAAATTTTTAAAACCCCCTTTTAAATTAAATATTTTAAAAAAAGCGGGGACTTTTTAGTGGTAAGAAAAAAACCTTATCACAAAAATAAAATAGGATTAATTTGATAATTTATTTGTTTAATGTGTCTCACATTTATCATTTTATAAACAAAAATATTTTTTTATAATTCATTATTTTTATAGACTTTTTTTTTTCATTTTTATAAAATTTTGTAATTTCTTATAATTTTTGTTTAAAGTGATTAGTTTGTAATTTTTTAAATTGACAAGGACTCAAGGGATATTTAAACAAAGTTATTGCTCTTTTTATTTGAATTGTAAAATTCAGTTATACTAAAATTTTAAAAATGAAATAATTCTATTCAACAAACTCGAAAATTTTAGTTTCTCTTTTCAAATCAAATTTTATTCACCCATATTTAATGAATCAATACTCCAATTCTCTACACATATTTATGGGTCCATAAATTTGACATCCATCTAATTGATGATAAATCTTCTAATTTTCTTTTATAAAAAAATTGATTTTTAGTTTATATAAACGTGTTTCCAAAATAAAAGGTTATTTATCAATTCTCTATCAAAGTTAAAAAACAATAATAATAAGTTGATCTAGCTAGATGAAATACTAGATTTCTCTAAATAAAATCAAGAATTATTCTACTATTGTAAATGAAATAATTTGAATTTTACCGCATTTGATCTAGATTAATTTATTTTGCAGGATTAATGTAATAATTAAAAGCCATCAAAGCCTCTGAAAAAAATAAAAACCAAGAAATGAATCTTATTTCCAAAAGCTCACTCCACTTGGTATTTAAATAAAACAAACAAACAAATAAACCAATTGGCACATCATACAATCCCAGCTTTGCAACAATGCATTAAGATTAAAAAAACCATGGATTTCCAGATTCTTCATTGAAGCAAAGTAATGTGTATGAGTTTATCTCATGACTCGGTAGCAATTTCCATGGAAGCCACCTTATCGGCAATGGCGTTTTGTTGTTTTTCGCGATCGTTTGTCTCGAGCTGGCTGTAATTTCCTTTCTCCTTGAAGAGTTGGATATGGTGATGTTTGCAGTAGAGTTTCCCTTCATGTGCTATGTAGTTTGATGGGCTAATGGTGCAACCTCCATGGGTACACTTGAAGCAGCTCTTGTGGTATATTGTCCTATTCACAGTAACCTTTAAACAACACAAAAAAAGGGGTTTCAATCTATGTTTCTTAGATCCGGATGCATGTGTCGGATATGGTTATTGTATTCGAATATAGATACTTTAAAAATGAAACGTTCAAATAACATAGAGTTCGATTACCCTCTCAATCGGATATGCAGTCTTATTACAGCACTTGCATTTTTCTCTGGTGCCCTCAAACATGTTCAACACTTTTATTGCATTCTGTTTGATCCAATTCGAAACGAATCAATTAAATTCGAATAATTCTATCATTAGTGTATCAAATATATATATATATATATATATATATATATATATATATATATATATATATAGTTTGCAAGAATTACCTCATTTTCCATTTGTCTTTCAGGCTTAACAATCTTTGGTGTTCCTGAAAGAATTGGAAAGATAAACTATAGCAGATTGTTTCATAGGATGAAATATAGTGCAGTAAAGAACTACGTTGTTCGGATTTTTCATTTTAATCATATCCGACACTAGTGTCGACATATGAACATCGACTTTCAATAGGACTTACAAAATTTTAAAGGGGGCGAAAATAAACTTTCAATAGGAAATATATAAAAAATTTCTAAATCATATGAGAATTTCAAATTTTTAGGCCCCTAAAGGTCCATCTCTAGATATAACATCCAAAGATTCTCTAAATACATATCTGAATCAGATAAATACCCACATTTGGTGCTTACACCCGAATCTAAGTAACACGGATTCTAAAAAAAGATAATTCAATAGAAAAATTTACCTTCAAAACTCTTGTCCAGACTGCCAGTCCTCTTGAAGAGTTGATCATAGTGAGGCCTACAGTATAACACCCCTTCAAAAGAGTTGTAGTTGCTAAGCTGCCAAAAGTAAAATACAAATGGGTTAATTGCACTAAATGTTCTCTTATTATCAACTAATTTCAAATTGGTCCCTAAACTTCAAAACATTTTAATTGAGTCATTAAATATCAATATCATAACAATTAGATCACTAATGTCAAGAAGTGTGTAAATACATGTAAACATATACATTTCCATACAGCTACTAAATGTACGTCTACATAATTTGAATTATGTTCGATATTAGATACATATTCGTATTCGATACTCATCTGAATCAACATGAAAATCATAGATGATAAAAACAAAAGGATGTTACCTTGAGAGTACCCCTGCAATGGTGGCATCGGAAGCAAGACTTATGGAAAACCCTATTATCAGCCGTCAACTTATCCACCAAATACACAGTCTTGTCGCAGGCGCTGCATTTCTGTTGAGTCCCCTGGAATGACGCCATTGTTGCTTCCACGGAAAGCTCTGATCAACAACAAGAGAAACCCAACTTTTACGAAGAACCCTAAGATCAAAAAGGCAAAAGAGAGTAACCCAAAACGATTCTTGTTATCGTTTTGTTCGATTCCTTTTATGAATCGAATTTCACTCTGTTTTTGCCTTCCGATCTGGGTTTCTTCAAGTTGGATCCTGTCTTTCAAGCTTTGAGATCTGCTTATTTATAACTTAAAAGATGGGGCAAAGGGTGACCAAAAATAGTGTGGAATGCAGTGAATTGAGGAGGCAACGAATTAAAGCAAATTTATAGGAAATGGTGTCACTTTTGGCTACTTTTTCTCTCATTTTCTTCCGATTTTGAAGCGATTCCTCCAACCATCCAACCTTGTTTTATAATATCTTGCTTTTCATTTCAATCTGTATTCTTTTTTCCTGGGAAATTTGAGTCCAAAATTAGGAAATTTTTTTGGCATAATACCAAAAGAATGCCTGCAAGGTGCGATTAAATATTCACTTTGACTTATGTTTTCTTAGGGAAAACTACACCGGTGTTCCCCAAACTATTACCATTTTTCTATTTTGATCCCTAAACTATGATTTTCGGCAAAACTGTCCCTTCTGTTACATAGTTCTCCTGTTTTGGTCCCCCGACGTTAAATAGCTAACGGTTTTACTGACGTGGCATTTTTTAAATATTTTTTAATCATTTCTTTCTCCTGTTAAAAAAATGCCACGTCAGCAAAATTGTTAGCTATTTAACGCCGGGGACTAAAACAGGAGAACTATGTAACAGAAGGGACGATTTTGCCGAAAAACATAGTTTGGGGACCAAAATAGGAAAATGGTAATAGTTTGGGGACCACCGGTGTAGTTTTCCCTTTTTTTTTTTTAAATTGTTAGTCAACTAACCATTGGGATGACTTGACAGAATGACACGTGTCAATAGAAAAATAATTTTATATAAAAAATTGACTGATATGATATTTTTTAAGTCAACATATTTCTTTATATGTCACTGTCATATCAACGTACACTGTCACATAGGTTTGATGTGTCATTTTAAGTTAGTTATTGTTAGTTTGACTAACAATTTTCATCTGTAAATATATCATTTTGACCTAAAATAAAATATTAATAGTTAAATTAATTAAAAACGAAAATAAAAGTAAAAATAATTAATAAATCAAACATTAAGGGCATTTTTAGACTTTATACCAAAAGTTTTTCCACATCATCATATATGTATTTAAAAAATCAAAACGTATGATGATAAATTTATTCCTATTTTTTAAGTTAAAGTTGACTTAGTCTCAAAAAAGTAAATTTCACCTTCAATCATTCGAAAAGAAACGTGTTGTTATTTTTTTGAATATGTTAATGTGATTACGCGTTGTTATTTTTTAAATATAAATAATAATTAAAACATTAAATTTTAATCTTAAATAACATTTCATATATATTTCATGGATTTTTTATTTAATTTATTTAATTTTTGGATTTTTAAATTATCTATTAATATGACACGTAAGATAAATAGTTCTTAAATATAAAATACATGTGGTTAGATTTTCATTAATTGACCTAGTGACGGAAGATATCATATTGTCACATCTTATATAGATTCGAATCCTTGTGTGAGAATGTGTGGGATGTAATACCTCTCCATAACTAACTACAGCTTTTTAAAAGGATTTTATTTTATTTTATTTTATTTTCTACTTTTGGTTTTTTAATTTCATGTTTACGTTAATTAATCGTTAGTTATAGATTAGAAACTTAATGGAACTGAAATTTAGGGGGGAAATAAATTCAGGAATTTGTTTAGTTTATTCATGAATATAACAGTCAGGGATGAAATAGGTTGAAACTTTGGGGTATAATAATAATAATAATAATAATAATAATAATAATAATAATAATAATAATAATAATAATAATAATAATTTACATAGATATTGTTGTGGGAGTATTTTTTTCCCCACAATATTGTATGTTGATTTTTATTTCCCAAAATATTGTTGTTTCTACAGTACAACTAAAGACTACCTAATTTGATTCCGACTTTAAACAGTGATTTTATTAAATCGAATAAAAAATTAAAGACTATCTCATCTGGTTTCGACTTCAAACAGTGATTCATGTAAAGACTGCCCCATTTGTATCCGACTTTGAATAGTGTTTCATGTAGCACGTGGCGCACCATGGGAGACGACACTATTCAAAGACGGAGCCAGGTGACTCCGACCTCAAACAGTGTCGAATAAAAAAAAGGGGTTGCGGCACGAGTTGGCAGGCTGTAGCTGCATGCATGCATGCATGCGTGGGGCAGGGGCAGCAGGTCTCGGGAATGAGTTTAGGGATAGGTTGGTTGGGTGAGTGGTTGGAATTTAATTTTGTGGTGTTAAATAGGGGTTGTAGGATGAAGTTTGAAGGGGAAAAGTATTGTTGAAAGTTGAAGTTGGAGAGAATTTTTGAGAAGAAGGTTGAAGAAATATTGTAAGTATATTTATTAATTTAGTAGTTTAATTTTTTTTAATTTAATACGAAAATTTGATTTATATTTTTTAACCTAGTGTTGATAATGTTTAATATAAGTTTAATGTTTTGAATATTTGTGTTAGGTGATGGAGGTTGAAGGAGAAAATTGAGTAAAGAAGAAGAAGAGAGATTTGAAGAAAGTATAGTAAGTATGTGTGTAGTTTATTATTTAATTTAAGCTCACTAGATTTATTTATAATTTTTAAATTGTATGTTGTAATTTTAGACATTATTTTGGTTGATGTTGAATGTTGCTTATGCTTTATTTTGGTTGCATGTTTTTTATTAAATATAAAATGTTTACATATAATTTAGTTTATATATTTATATAGAGATTTACACACACACACACACATATATATATATTTAAAAAATTTATAAAAATTTCCTAAATATTTTTTCTAAAATTCAACACTGATTTATATATATAAATATATATATTATTTATTATTATTTAAATTCCACACTAATTTATATATATTATTTATTATTATTAATTTCATTTACGATATATATATGTTATAGAATGGCTTACTATAAAATTTTAAAAATATAATAATAATAATAATAATAATAATAATAATAATAATAATAATAATAATAATAATAATAATAATATATCAAATTTGATAAATCGTAGGAAATTTTTTTAAATCGTTTGTTTTGCCAAACAAATGGGAAAATAATTTTTTAAATTAAATATTAAATATATTTTTATCTTTGTTTTGAATCCATATAATTATAGAAAAAAATATTTTATTTATCATATTTCTATTGTAAGAAAATTGATAAATCATACATATTTTCATGTTTTTATTATTAAGAATTTATTATTTATATATTACCAAATTTTTTAGTGAGTGAGTTCGTTTTGTTTTGTATGTTTGATATAATTTAAATTTTATGCATGTAGTTTTATTTAAGTTTGTTCGAATGTTATATATGTAGATTCGAATTTTTTAAAATTTATTTTTTCAGTTGATTTTGTATGTTCATTTTTAAATTTAGAATGTTCATTTTTATTTAGTATGTTCATTTTTTAGTATGTTCATTTTGAGTTGATTTAGTTTTATTCGAATGTTATGCATGTAGATTTGATATATGTTTTGAACATGCAAAGAAAATGAGCAACAACAACACATTTATGACTATTGTCGATTACAATGGACAGATGGTGAAAACCGATGCTGGGATTGTATTTGAATCTAAAAGCAGTACGAAGATGAGATTTGAAAAAGAAGTCACGCTTAATGAAATAAAGGAGAAAATATCACACAAAATTGAAAAAAGGATTCATGGCTTACGTTACCGGTGGTTGACATGTGAAAATCCAGTCAGATATTGTGCATTCAATCTTGAAGATGCTGATGATGTTCAAATGATTATTGCAGAGCATGAATCTATGGGGATTCGATATATCAAGTTGTTTGCCGAGGTGCATGATGTTCCCGACCCATTTAGAAACGTCGCTGGAGATGTTGGAATGGATTATGGTAATGAGCTTGATATGCCCAGAGGTAGTTTTGTCTGATTGTTGGCTAGTGGGACATCGAGTGCATTTCATCCAGCCGAGCCTTCAACATATGGTTCATTGTACGGGCCGACTGTTGATCCGACCGTTGATGCTGTTGTGGAAAACCTACGCGGTCGGTGGGGAGAATCACTTGACGATTCTAGCGAAGATGAAGATATTGATGATCCCGATTTGTTCCCTGATGATGTTGGTGCTGCCCCTGATTTTGGCGTTGGAGAATTTGTTCCGACCACAGGCGATATTACATTCTATGAACCTCATGCTCACATGGGTTCAGTAGATTTTGATGCGATGAGAGCGCCTCAAGTTCCGGAAATTCCCCGATTAACTTCGAGTCAACATGGTGAGCTATCGGAAAGGCTTCAATTTGATGAAACGGATGAAGCTACATTGGCAGTGAAAGAGTACAATATCAGGAACCACGTGGACTACGGTGTTATAGAATCGAGCCAGAGGACTTTCTATGCCAAGTGTGTGAAGTATGGACCAGAGTGCAAATGGAAGATTCGAGTTTCGAAGATTAAGAGGTTAGGTCGTTGGGAGGTCACAGAGTACAATGGAGATCACACATGTTTACGAACTTCCATCGACCAGGACCACCGAAAATTAGACTCAACTGTGATAAGCCATCACGTGATGAAGTTGGTAGAAGCAAATCCAAGGGTTCCGATTTCAACGATTCAAGCAACCATTGCGCAACAATTTGGATACCAGATAAAATACAAGAAGGGGTGGTGTGCAAGAGATAAGGCAATGGAGTCGGTGTATGGTGATTACGATAAGTCGTACAACGAGCTACCGACTTTATTACTAGCAATGACAGAATTCATCCCAGGCACCATAGTGAGGTATCAGACCAAGGATGCATACGATCGACAAGGCCAACTTCTTGAAGGGTATAAATTCTTTCATCAACTCTTCTAGGCTTTCAAGCTTTGCATTCAAGGATTTTCTTATTGCAAACGTATGATCCAAGTGGATGGCACGTGGCTGTACGAGAGGTACTCTCATGTGTTGTTGATTGCCGTTGCACAAGATGGGCAGAACAATATCTTCCCGATTGCATTCGCTACTGTTGAGCAGGAGACAGTAGAAGCTTGTAATTTCTTTTTGACCAATTTACGTGAGCATGTCGTCCGAGAAGATGGAGATTGTATTATATCCGATCGAGGGACATGTATCAAGGCATCAATTAATTGAGAAGGAAGTTGTTGGACACCTCCGTACCTATACCCCACATATTGTGTCCGTCACATCGGTAAGAACAGCTACGAGAAGTTCAAAAATCAATACCTTCGCAATGAGATTTTGAGCATGGTAAGCATCATATCTTTTCCAAACTCAATTATATGAACATATCGATTAATTATGTATGTGTTTTGATTACTCTCGATACTAACAATATTATGACATATGATATCTACTAACACGACCAGATTTTGAGAGGAAGATAGAGAATTTAATGAAGTACGACGAACGCGTATGAAGTTGGGCAAACAATATCGAGAGAGAAAGATGGGCCCAATCGTATGATGAAGGTGGTAGACGATACGGGCAAATGACAACCAACCTTGTGGAGTGTATAAATGGAGTATTAAAAGGATCACGTCATCTCCCAATAGCAAGCCTGGTGAAAGAGACGTACTACAGGTTGGCGAAAGTTTGGTCAGTTAAAGGGAAGGAAATTCAGGCCTTAATAAATAGAGGGCAAAGATGGGCTCACGAGCTTGTGACGAAAATGCAAGATAATGTGTCCCTTGCAACGTCGATGCAGGTTCACAACTTCGACCGATACAATCAGACATTTGATGTTATTGGCCCCAGACGCAACAACGAAGCAGCGCACTCAAATGTATTTCGAGTCGATTTCAGACGAGTGTGGTGTGACTGTGGAGCGTTCCAAGTATGGCGATATCCATGTAGTCATGCAGTTGCAGCGTGTATGTTCGTCAATGTTGACCCGTACACCTATGTTGATTAATGCTTCGATCTCCATAAGATTATCGAAATTTACAAAAGTGAGTTTCAACCGATCGCGAACTCAAAGTATTGGTCGTCGGTAGAGCATGAAACATGGTTACCGGATCCTACACTCCGTAGAAGTCCAAATGGCCGACCTAGACCGACTCACATCTATACTAGTATGGATCTTCATCATAGAGAGAATGGTTAACGAAAAAGATGTACCATATGTAGGGCAGAAGGACATTCCAGATTAAACTGTCCAAATGAACCAAGATTTGTGCCTATGCATCTGTAATTTATTTTGTTTGTATTCGAAAATATTGAAATATTCATATCAAATATTCTAGTTTCCATTAGTATTTTGTTTATTTTGTCTGTAATTAAAGAAATGATTAAATAAATAATTAATTAAATGAAGAAACAAATGATTAATTAAATCAAATAAACAACAAAATACGTTAAATTAAATCAAAATAGAAATCTTGTATTACACAAAATACATAAAATCATTTTTTCTTTTGCATCTTCCTACGTAATTTCTGACAATGAGCGGATATGGTCGAAAAATAAGTGTGTTTCTTTTCCCGCTTACGTTGTGGCCTCTTTTCTGCCTTGGGATCATCTTCAGCTTCCTCTTCAACCTCCTCTTCAGCATCTTCTTCAGTTACCGAGGGCATAAGAGCCGGTGTTGTGAACATGTCCACAGAATCGCTTTGCCCTCCCATAATCTCTTGTGAATTCAGGAACTCTCTTAATTCCTGAAAATCCATGCTCGAGTAACGAGGTGACTATGGAGGAATAAACTCAGGTGTGTATAAAACAATATCATCAAACCCGTGAGTATCTGAAGAGCTCGGGCCCACTTCTGGTTGTACATGTGTAGGAGGTGGTTCCTTTTCCCATATAACCGGCTCACTTCCGGTTGTTCCCAAGTGGTTGGCCAACCTTCAGGGTTTCTACTCCCGACACTTGTACTTCCAGATGCTCCTACTGCAGTCTTCGACGATTTGCCTTTGCCACGATATTTTTTCTTATATGTTAAGCATTCTTCCTGCTCTTCAAGAGTAGTTAAGTACGACTTTCCATGATTAAAAAAGTAGACCATGTACTATGAACTCTCAAAATCATCAGCTTGCAGTGGACTGCGGTATGGCAACGATGAACCTCTGTCGTTCCACAAAACAATGTAACCGGCATGTACGGATTCCCAATTCGTACTTGGCCTGCCACGCCCATCAATGTCATGAAGAAAGTAGTGATCATGTGGAATTTGCAGAATAGGCTGGTGGAAGCCAAATTGCCTCAGAACCCTATCCGCAAAGTGGAACTCGATAGTGAAAAATGGATCAGCGGTGTAACACTACACCATAAAGCTGAATCAACTAACAAATCATCCGGTAGAAAAATGCGGTCATCGTCGGTGTATGACATCCAAATAAACTGCAAATAATAATTATTATTATTATTATTAGAAGATCACTAAAACATAAATAATACCCTAAAACCCCAAATAAACAAACTTTCCATTTGAATACCTGATCTTGACAATACGAATCAATCTCGGATCTACATACAAATCACAATAACATTTAATATATATTATTATATTTAAACATTCAACTCAAAATTATGATATTTACCTTGCCACAAGAGGAAATTGTATATGAGTTCGAGTAACCGGTGTAAAAAAGGGAAGTCGCTGCCAAGCCCACGCTTGCAGTAGCAGCAAACATCCACCAATACCGCCTACCCTTTTACCCTTGTCTAGTATAGCGCCCTTGCACAATTCACGATACAAGCACGCTAATATGGCTGATCCCCAACTATATTGACAATCAGCTTCCCAAGGAGTATCCAAAAAAGGTAAATATCGTACACTAACCAGATTGCCAGATTTATCCGACATCAATATCCCTCAAATCATCCGTAAAATATATGCTCGACTGGCCTTACGAACCTCATCAAACGTACTATAGTAGTTAAGTCCAAAATCAGCCTCCAACCAACTCAATTTCACACGAGGCCCTTTTACATTACTTCTATATGACACTTTCCCAAGGTACCTTTCACAAATATCAGCAGTTGAACCCTCATTCGGTGCAATCAAAGGCTTACCGTTTACCAGAACCCCGATAAGATAAACTACGTCTTCTAACGTGATTGTGCATTCTCCACAAGGCATATGGAAAGTATGAGTTTCGGGTCTCCAACGTTCAATTAGAGCGATAATCAATTCGGGTACCAACTTGAACCCACGAAAGAACGTCGCATGATAGAATCCTACCGTATACAAGAAATGTAGGATTCTGTTATCTATGGGAGCATCTACCATATGCCGATGATGTTTAAATGTCTCATATGTATCCTGTAATTAACACATTATTTAAACATAATTATTAATAAAAATACATAAGTAATTAATTTTGTAATAAATAAATTATTAAAAAATTTGTACCACCTCATCAACCCTAAGACTAGTAATATGTCGATCCTGTAAATGCAGCAGAGAAGTTTGCTCAGCCATCCTACAAGACAAGAAAATATTAGTAAACCAAGACTAAATTTACGTTAAAAAATTTGGTAATATATAAATAATAAATTCTCAATAATAAAAACATGAAAATATGTATGATTTATCAATTTTCTTACAATAGAAATATGATAAATAAAATAATTTTTTTCTATAATTATATGGATTCAAAACAAAGATAAAAAGATATTTAATATTTAATTTAAAAAATCATTTTCCCATTTGTTTGGCAAAACAAACGATTAAAAAATTTTTCCCACGATTTATCAACTTTGATATATGCTTAATAATAATAATAATAATAATAATAATAATAATAATAATAATAATAATAATAATAATAATAATAATAATAATAATAATAATATATTTTTAAAATTTTACAGTAAGCCATTCTATAACATATATATATCGTAAATGAAATTAATAATAATAAATAATATATATATATATAAATTAGTGTGGAATTTTAATAATATATATATATATATATATATATATATATATATATATATATATATATATATATATATATATATATATATAATCAGTGTTGAATTTTAGGAAAAATATTTAGGAAATTTTTATACGATTTTTTAAATATATATATGTGTGTATAAATCTCCATATAAATATATAAACTTAATTATATACAAACATTTTCTATTTAATAAAAAATGCAACCAAAATAAAGCATCATCCAACATCAACCAAAACAATGCCTAAAATTACAACATACAATTTAAAAATTGTAAATAAATCTAGTGGGCTTAAATTAAATAATAAACTACACACATACTTACTATACTTTCTTCAAATCTCTCTTCTTCTTCTTTACTCAATTTTCACCTTCAACCTCCATCCCCTAATACAAATATTCAAAACATTAAACTTATATTAAACATTATCAACACTAGGTTAAAAAAATGTAAATCAAATTTTCGTATTAAATTTTAAAAAAATTAAACTACTAAAGTAATAAATATACTTACAATATTTCTTCAATCTTCTTCTCAAAAATTCTCTCCAACTTCAACCTTCAACAATATTTTCCCCTTCAAACTTCATCCTACAACCCCTATATAACACCCCAAAATTAAATCCCAACCACTCACCCAACCAACCTATCCCCAAACCCATTCCCGAGACCCGCCTGCCTATAACACCCGTGTTTTGGGGTCGGAAGTTTGGCGTGTGTGTTGGGTTCGATTCGTCAAAATCGGTTTAATTTAAATTGACCTTGGTTTTAATTTAAATGAGATTAAAATTAAAGTAATGGCATTTTTGTAATTAGTTCAAAACAAGGAAAAGATGAGCCTTTTTCAAATTAAAAGGAAAAAAAAAAGAAAGTCTTCTTCTCCTTCATTCCTATCTCACGACCAAAAACCCCAAACCCTTCCCAAATCTCTATTCCATCTCTTTTCTCCATCAATTCAAGAGCTCCTTTGAAGGTAATTTCATTTTTGAATTCTCCTCATCATCCCAAGCATTTCCATGGTTTTAGATTTCAAAACCATCATCTTTTTAATTTTTCAAGTTTTCAAGGTTGAAGAAAGTATGAATCTTTATTGGGTTTTTAACTTGTTTTGGGTTGTTTAGTTAAGTTTTAAGTTAATCTCACCTTATTACTCCTTATATTTCGAAATGGAAAGATTTTGAGCAAAATCCCGAAATGGGTCTTGGGGGCATTTTTAAAAGTGTCAAAACATAAAATTTTGGTGTGATTTTGTGTTGGGTTGAAGGGCTAATGGTATAAGGTTGTTAGGGAAGTGTCTTGGAAGTCTTTAGAGGTCATTTGGGTGTTGGAAATGGTAGATTTCAGCTGGGTATTATGGGTGTACGAAAATATGAGTTTTGTGGTTAGTTTGAATTTGAAATTATGAAGTTTGGCTTGTGATTATGGTCTGAGATGGTGGCTGCGTTTTGGTGATGTTTGGTTGAGTAATACTTGTCTTTTGATTGGTTAGAAGCAAGAGGAATCAATGGAGAAGCTTTGGGCTCGAATCCGGAAACTTGGATGCTTGGTAGGCTAGTCGGCTTGTGCTAATGGAGTGGTTAGTGAGTGGTTACTGTTTTTAAATGGTTTTTAAACATTGGTTCAAGCATGTGGACCTAGGTTGGGCTTGGTAGACCCACCTAGACTTGAGATTAGAGTGGTAGCCTAATCTCAAGCTTTAGTTAGAAACTTTCGGTTGAACTCCTAATTGCTTGTTATGCCTCATGTTTAATTGTGATCGTGTTGGCTATGTATAATGTGTTATACATGTTATTGAGGCTTGATATGATGCGTTGATATATGCATGTGGTTTGGTTTGTGTATCGTGCATGATAGTGATCATGGTGAGTACGTGCTAAGCACGGAAGTTGATATGAATTGATGTTGCGAAAGGTTATGGATTTTGTTTAATATTGGCACTAGTATGCTTGGGTACAATGATCGATCATTAGGATGTTAGTGTGCACACGGTTGAGTCAAATTCGCGCGTGGCCTTGGTGGCGTTAAGTCATCAAGGAGGAGTACGGTGATGTAATATTCCACCGGAAATGTTTATATTAGTCGGTGATGAGTGGAATCCCATCGACGGGGCGTGAGGATGAGTGGAATCCCCTCCGCGAGAACCGGTGATGAGTATAATCTCACCGAAGGTAATGATTGTGTTGGAAGTGAGTTCCAACGTGTTATCCGCGTATTCGAGTCATAGCTAGGTGCCAATATGATATGAAATGTGATTCCAATATGGATTGATCTATGTTGTTGTTAATACATTGTTATATGTATCTTCGTGTGTTGGGCTTATGAGTTGTTGATCATGGCATGGTGTTGATTATATGTTCATGCATCATGTATATTTCGGCTCTTGTGGATCAGAGATAAGATCATGCATTCTATCTTGGTTGTTTCCTTGTGCTTGGACCCTGCATTGTCGAGGTTTGTTTTATGAGCTTACCCTCACTAAGCTTTCATGCTTACGCTCATTTTTGTTCGACAATGCAGATCAGTAGATTGTGGGTGGCAAGGGCGAGGAAGGGCCTCCAAGTGTCGCTTTTGGTTAGCTCAAGTATGAATTTTAAATCGGAAGGTTGTAATAGTCAAGCAATGGGATAGGTGTTGTTGATTTGAATGCTTTGATGCATGTTGATGTTGGTTTGGCTCTTGGATGCCTTGTTTGAATTGTAAACCTTGCTTATGTTGCATGTCATGAATGCTTATATGTTTTGTTTCTAAGGCATGAATCTTGAATGCAAAGCATGTCTCTTTTTGGTAAATGTATGAGTCCCTTCGATGCATGATCCTTGTTTGTTATGAATGCCTTGTATGTTGATATCTTGGTTGTTGATGGTTGTATGTATGTTGTTTGTGGCTAGGGGTGTCGTAAATCGTATCTAGAGTTGAGTCTTAAGTCGTTTTGCTGAAATTTGGAGTCTTGCAGTGCAGGGCGTATCGATACGCCTAAGGGACGTATCGATACGGTCTTGCCCTTCAGGACTCATTTTTGGCTTGGTGTATCGTAACGCGGGGGTGTACCGATACGCCTAAAGCTCACTGGAAATCTTAGATTTTGGTGAGAATTTGGCGTATCGATACGGGCTCTAGGCGTATCGGTACGGTTTTTTCTCGTTGACCGCGAGATGTTGACCGAGGAGGGCGTATCGATACGGTCTCCCTAAGTTGACTAAAGGCAGTTGACTTGGTCAAGGTGTATCGATACCCTTGATTGGTGTATCGATACGTTCTGCTTAAAAAGGAAAGATGGGATGTTTTAAAGTGTTGTTTTGGATGGTCCTTGTTATATTGTTGGTGTTTCCGCTGTCGTGTTTCACATAGGACTTAATAATGCCTATAGACAAGATAAAAATAAAAGAAATTTTCTAGGGTTGCTAACGGAGGTGGGACCTTAACGGGTTTCACATCGGTTTTCCCCATGTAGCCTACTCAGACCGGTCAGTCACCCAGACCGGGACGAGGGGGTTACATTTGTTGGTATCAAAGCCAAGTTTCCGAGACCTTGGGCAGGTAAGTGAGGTAAGTTTAAATCTTGTATTGAAAATGCACGGTGTTTGCTTGCCATGTAAGCATGTTTGCTTGTTTATCAAGTATGCTTGGTGTATGTTGTTTGATCGTGCGTGTGTGTTGCTTGAAGCATGTTGAGTAGAGCCCCATTGCTTCTATTACATCGGAAAAATAGATTTTAATTGAGGGAAACATACTTGAGCCACTTGGACCCTTTCCTTTGCTAACCTAGTTTGCATGATTAATTTGTTGTGTTATTGATTTATTGTTTTTTGGTAAGTTGAGGCCAAGGTGTGGGCCGTGAATCGGTAAGTGGAAGCTGTGGTTTTTGAAGATGTTGAAGATGTTGAGGGAGTTCATCGCTACAGTCAGGGAAGTATGGTTGTATCAGAGTTGAGGTACAATTTGTTTGTTTGAGTCAGTGTGTATGTGGGATGATTCCTGTTGGTGAGGGACGATGTGATCGATTCTGGTATTAGTTGGTAAAAGAGGTGAAGACCTATGAGTGGGAGTCAGAGTGGTATCGATGTTATAGTGGATAATCCCTTGGTACAGTTTTGAGTTTGTTCCCTCTGGTTGATTCTGAATCTGTACTTCTGTATATTGTTAGCAAGCATGCAAAGTTTGAATGTGCCCGGTGAGGTGTCAGAGGTAGGTATGAGTACCTTAGTTCTTTTGGCGAGATCTAGGTAGGGGTCTCGTGTGAGTAATCTAAAACTCAAGAATGTTAGTTGGTGATCGTTGGGGTTCGGCCTATGGTTTTAGTACAAGACAGCCGGTCAGTATCCGTGAGTGGGAATCGATTTGTGCGGTTAGGCCAGTGTGCGTCTGAATTGTCTTCTAGCAAGGAGGAGAGATGAAGTCGCTTCTGATATAGTTGAGCCGAAAAGGAAGTCTTGAACTCTAACTCCAGATTGTTGGTAGTGGGATGTTTTGAGTCGTCAGGACCGATGTTTTAGAACAAGTTCCAGCATGAATGTTGTTGGTGATCAGAACTAAATTTGAGGTTTCGAGATGCTCTGAGAACGGTTTTGAAGAGTTAGGTTATATTGAAGGATCAGCCTGAAAACAAGAGAACCGAAAACTATCAGTTGTGTACTTGTGAAGTTGCAATTTCTACGGATTCGTCCTTTTGTGTGAGCATGCAAAGAAATTTGATATACCTGTTGAGACCTTAGACGTAGGGACACGTGTGACTAGACCTTTTGGTGAGATAGTGGTGGTCAGAAAGATGTACAGAAGATGTTTGTTGATGGTTCAGGGTTACGTGCTTCCAGTAGACGTGAAGTAATTGCCTTCTTACGGTTTCGATGTAACATTTGGCATGGTTTGGCTTGAAGAACACAAAGCTAGGGTATACGTTGAGACAAAGAGAGAGTTGCCTTGAAGTTGCAGATTTCTGTGAGACTGTAGTGGCAGGTGAGGATGTGAACTTCTTACCAAATGTTGACCCAACTTTAGAGGTCAAAGATTGATTGAGTTTGGTTGACAGGCTTGCCTAGCAAATGTGATGGATTCGAATTTTGAATGAGGATTAGACCGCAGAATGTTAGTACAATTTGTGATTTTCCTAAAAGTGTTTGGAAGAATTGCCCGGTTTGTCTCCTAATAGGGGAGAAGAGTTTGTTATTGATACCGTCTTCGAGTTTTCTCTTGTTTTGATTGCTCCGAATCTTATGGTTCCCGAAAGAATTGAGAGTGTTAAAGAATCAACTTCGAGATTTGTTAGACCGTAGATTCATTAGGCCTAGAACATCATCTTAGAGTACGACAATGCAATTTGTGAAGAAGAGAGATGACAATATGAGAATGTGTTTAGATTACAGACAATTGAAACAATTAACAGTGAGTAATTAGTATCCATTTCCGAGCGTTAGTGATTTGTTGATCAGTTGGGGTGTGCTCCAGTCTTTTCGAAGATTAATTTGAGATCCGATTACTATCAGTTGAAAGTGAGAGAAGTTGATGTACCGAAGAAAGCTTTTGAGGCAAGATATGGTCACTTTGAGTTCCGGGTTATGTCATTTTGTTTGACTAGTGTGTTAGCTACTTTTATAGAGATGTCGAGCAGAATACTTCCTGAGCTCCTTGATCAGTTTGTAGTAGTCCTCATAGATGATACATGGGTATATTCACGTACCGAAGAAGACCATGATAAGCTTTGGAGTTAGTGTTGTAGACCCTATTAGAGAATCAGTTGTATTCCAAGTTGAGCAAACGTGAACTCTGAGTCAAGGAAGATGTTCTCCTAGGACATGTAGACCAGTCGAGTATATTAGAGTAAATCCCAAGTAGGTAGAAGAAGATGTGAGTTGGAAGAAACCGAAGACAGTGACAGGTATCTATAGTTCCTAGGTCTAGCATTGTTACTATCGGGGGTTTGTAAATGGTCTTTTGAAGATAGCTGCTCCTTTGACAAGTTGCTACAGAAGAATGTTCAGTTTGTGTGGTCAGATGCGAGACAACGAGTCCTTGAGAAACCGAAAGAAACTTTGAAGAGAGCTTCGACCTTGGTCCAGCCTATTAGAGAAAGAATTTGTGAACCATAGTAATGTGTTACATGTAGGGTTAGGTTGTGTGCTTATGCAAGACAGAAGATTGTGGCCTATTCATCGAGACAGTTGAAAGACCTTGAAAAGAATTATCCGACCCTAGACATAGAGTTAATTATAGTTGTATTTGCTTCGAAGACTTAAAGACAAAGCATGTATAGTAAGAGATGCACAGTATACATATCATCAGAACTTGAAATATTTGATGACTTAGGAAGGGTTGAAACTTGAACAGCATAAGTTGTTAGAATTGCTTGAAGACCGTAATCTCAAGGTTGAGTACCATCCGAAGAGAGTTAATGTAGTAACTGATGCTTCGAGTTGTTTTTGCCGAGCTACATTTGGGTTGCGAGGTATATCTGCCGGATTCAGTTTATCAAATGATAGTGGTTCTGTGGCCGAGTTTCGGGTTAAACCTACATTGAGTCAGAATACTTAAAGAGAAACAGTTGCAAGACAGGTTCTTGGCACCTCACGTGCAAGACATAGCAGAAAGAAGACCTTCAGAATACAGTTTCAGAGATGATAGAGTTTTGCATTTCAGAGACAGAATAGTTGTGCCGAATGACATAGTGTTTTGAGACGTATCGTTTTGGCCGAAGCACACGACAATTCATTTGTGTTGCATCTGAGTAGTTTGAAGATGTATTGTGGGTGATAGATTTGAGGGATCTTGTGATTGGTTCGCCTTTGATTTCCTACGGGAGAGTTTAGCCGAGTAAACGATGGTAGTTGCACCGAATGTGTTCATTTTATACATGTTCACATTACTTGTACCTTGTGTAAGATGGCGGAGTCGTGCCTTAGCAAGAGTGTGAATTGTACAGTGTCTTGAAATTGATAGTGGCCGATAGAGATTCGAGATTCCAACTAGATTTTTTTGAAGATGTCTGCGTAGTGCTTGGATACCTGTTGAAGTCAGATGGTCAGTCAGAAAAAGTTATCGGTCAAGTATTCAAACAGTGCCGTATGAGATTGTGAATTGGGCTAGTTCTTTTGTTTATTTGTTGCGGTTACCACCAGAGTTAGAAAGGGGTTCGTGATGTATTCTATGTACCTATGCTTCGGTAGTGTGAGTCAGATCTGTCCCATGCTATGTTGTCGAAGAGATTGAGTTCAGTTTAAAATTGACAAGCAATGGAGAACCAGTGGAGATCTTAGCATCAGATAGCTAATGTTGTGTGGTAAGTCTACCGAGTTGGTGAGTATGTTGTGGTGAGAAGGAGGTGTGGAGGAGAAGTTTCCGTGGCTCTTCCTGTCTGATAAATTTCGGGGACGAAATTTCCTTAAGTGGGGGAGAGTTGTAACACCCGTGTTTTGGGGTCGGGAGTTTAGCGTGTGTGTTGGGTTCGAGTCGTCAAAATCGGTTTAATTTAAATTGACCTTGGTTTTAATTTAAATGAGATTAAAATTAAAGTAATGGCTTTTTTATAATTATTTCAAAACAAGGAAAAGATGAGCCTTTTTCAAATTAAAAGGAAAAAAAAGAAAGTCTTCTTCTCCTTCATTCCTATCTCACGACCAAAAACCCCAAACCCTTCCCAAATCTCTATTCCATCTCTTTTCCCCATCAATTCAAGAGCTCCTTTGAAGGTAATTTCATTTTTGAATTCTCCTCATCATCCCAAGCATTTCAATGGTTTTAGATTTCAAAACCATCATCTTTTCAATTTTTCAAGTTTTTAAAGTTGAAGAAAGTATGAATCTTAATTGGGGTTTTAACTTGTTTTGGGCTGTTTAGTTAAGTTTTGAGTTAATCTCACCTTATTACTCCTTATATTTCGAAATGGAAGGATTTTGAGCAAAATCCCGAAATGGGTCTTGGGGGCATTTTTAAAAGTGTCAAAACATGAAATTTTGGTGTGATTTTGTGTTGGGTTGAAGGGCTGATGGTATAAGGTTGTTAGGGAAGTGTTTTAGAAGTCTTTAGAGGTCATTTGGGTGTTCGAAATGGTAGATTTCAGGTGGGTATTATGGGTGTACGAAAATATGAGTTTTGTGGTTAGTTTGAATTTGAAATTATGAAGTTTGGCTTGTGATTATGGGCTGAGATGGTGGCTGCGTTTTGGTGATGTTTGGTTGAGTAATACTTGTCTTTTGATTGGTTAGGAGCAAGAGGAATCAATGGACAAGCTTTGGGCTCGAATCCGGAAACTTGGATGCTTGGTAGGCTAGTCGGCTTGTGCTAATGGAGTGGTTAGTGAGTGGTTACTGTTTTTAAATGGTTTCTAAACATTGGTTCAAGCATGTGGACCTAGGTTGGGCTTGGTAGACCCACCTAGAGTTGAGATTAGAGTGGTAGCCTAATCTCAAGCTTTAGTTAGAAACTTTCGGTTGAACTCCTAATTGCTTGTTATGCCTCATGTTTAATTGTGATCGTGTTGGCTATGTATAATGTGTTATGCATGTTGTTGAGACTTGATATGATGCGTTGATATATGCATGTGGTTTGGTCTGTGAATCGTGCATGATAGTGATCATGGTGAGTGTGTGCTAAGCACGGAAGTTGATATGAATTGATGTTGTGAAAGGTTATGGATTTTGTTTAATATTGGCACTAGTATGCTTGGGTACAATGATCGATCATTAGGATGTTAGTGTGCACACGGTTGAGTCAAATTCGCGCGTGGCCTTGGTGGCGTTAAGTCATCAAGGAGGAGTACGGTGATGTAATATTCCACCGGAAATGTTTATATTAGTCGGTGATGAGTGGAATCCCATCGACGGGGCGTGAGGATGAGTGGAATTCCCTCCGCGAGAACCGGTGATGAGTGTAATCCCACCGAAGGCAATGGTTGTGTTGGAAGTGAGTTCCAACGTGTTATCCGCGTATTCGAGTCATAGCTAGGTGCCAATATGATATGAAATGTGATTCCAATATGGATTGATATATGTTGTTGTTAATACATTGTTATATGTATCTTCGTGTGTTGGGCTTATGAGTTGTTGATCATGGCATGGTGTTGATTATATGTTCATGCATCATGCATATTTTGGCTCTTGTGGATCGGAGGTAAGATCATGCATTCTATCTTGGTTGTTTCCTTGTGCTTGGACCCTGCATTGTCGATGTTTGTTTTATGAGCTTACCCTCACTAAGCTTTCATGCTTACGCTCCTTTTTGTTCGACAATGCAGATCAGTAGCTTGTGGGTGGCAAGGGCGAGGAAGGGCCTCCAAGTGTCGCTTTTGGTTAGCTCAAGTATGAATTTTAAATTGGAAGGTTGTAATAGTCAAGCAATGGGATATGTGTTGTTGATTTGAATGCTTTGATGTATGTTGATGTTGGTTTGGCTCTTGGATGCCTTGTTTGAATTGTAAACCTTGCTTATGTTGCATGTCATGAATGCTTATATGTTTTGATTCTAAGGCATGAATCTTGAATACAAAGCATGTCTCCTTTTGGTAAATGTATGAGTCCCTTCGATGCATGATCCTTGTTTGTTATGAATGCCTTGTATGTCGATATCTCGACTGTTGATGGTTGTATGTATGTTGTTTGTGGCTAGGGGAGTCGTAAATCGCATCTAGAGTCGAGTCTTAAGTCGTTTTGCTGAAATTTGGAGTCTTGCAGTGCAGGGCGTATCGATATGCCTAAGGGACGTATCGATACGGTCTTGCCCTTCAGGACTCAGTTTTGGCTTGGTGTATCGATACGCGGGGTGTACCGATACGCCTAAAGCTCAATTGAAATCTGAGATTTTGGTGAGACTTTGGCGTATCGATACGGGCTCTAGGCGTATCGGTACGGTTTTGTCTCGTTGACCACGAGATGTTGACCGAGGAAGGCGTATCGATACACCCAAGGGTTGTATCGATACGGTCTCCCTAAGTTGACTGAAGGCAGTTGACTTGGTCAAGGCGTATCGATACCCTTGACTGGTGTATCGATACGGCCTGCTTAAAAAGGAAAGATGGGCTGTTTTAAAGTGTTGTTTTGGATGGTCGTTGTTATATTGCTGGTGTTTCCGCTGTCGTGTTTCACGTAGGACTTAATAATGCCTATAGACAAGATAAAAATAAAAGAAATTTTCTAGGGTTGCTAACCGAGGTGGGACCTTAACGGGTTTCACATCGGTTTTCCCCGTGTAGCCTACTCGGACCGGTTAGTCGCCCAGACCAGGACGAGGGGGTTACACTGACCCTGCCCCACGCATGCATGCATGCAGCTGCAGCCTGCCAACCCGTGCTGCAACCCCTTTTTTTATTCGACACTGTTTGAAGTCGGAGTCACCTGGCTCCGTCTTTGAATAGTGTCGTCTCCTATGGTGCGCCACGTGCTACATGGAACACTATTCAAAGTCGGATACAAATGGGGCAGTCTTTACATGAATCACTGTTTGAAGTCGGAACCATATGGGATAGTCTTTAATTTTTTATTCGATTTAATAAAATCACTGTTTAAAGTCAGAATCAGATGGGGTAGTCTTTAGTTGTAATGTAGAAACAACAATATTTTAGGAAATAAAAATCAACATACAATATTATGGGAAAAAATAATCCCACAACAATATCTATAATAATAACCACAACAATATCTATTATAATAATAATAATAATAATAATAATAATAATAATAATAATAATAATAATAATAATAATAATAATAATAAAATGGGTACAAAAAGTCTAATTGTTGAGCAATCAATTTAAAATCGAGAATCGGGATTATAATCATTTTTGAAATTGACAAGCTCCCAATAAGTATTTAAACCAAAAAGTGAGCTTCAAGGTTTAATTTTCCTAATTTGAAAATAGAATTCAAGCAGAAAAATGAAGATCAATGCTTAGTATACATAGTTTCAAAATTACTAAGGACATAAGGAACAATTAAAGTATTTTTTTAGATGAGCTCAAGCCCGATCGATCGACGATTGTGCTCACTGCTCAGTTAAGAAAGACGTGAGGAAAGTTTTTAACTCGTTTTCAATTTAATTTGAAGTAATCCTTTTTCTCCCTTTTTTTTTCTATAATTTTCAGAAATCTATTTTTATTATACAAATAAGTATTATATTTTTATGTCGAGATTCGAATTTATACAAGATGAGATAATATAACTAAAGCCGTCTTTAATATTTTTGGGACATGAGCGAAAAACTCGAAGATAGATCCCTATAAAACGAAATCATATCTCATTACTTTGAATAATTATTTTAATATTTTATTAATAAACCATAGATACATGATTAAACTTTGTTAATCACATTATTTTGTTAAGAAATTTTAAAGGGATTGAATTGTGGGTGTGATATAGAGCTTGATTTTGAACGAAAAATACAAAAATTTAGAAAATATGGTATCATTTTTTGTGGTTAGATTGGAGAATAATAAAAAAATTAAATTTTACCGTTACATTATTTATATAAAAAATTATTGTTAAATTAATTTATTCATTTGATAATTAAAAAATAAGATTTAAAAAATAAAATCAACTAATTTTTAGGAGCCCTCGGCTGGTTGGGGGTCCTAAGCGGTCACTCATAATACTCTCCTACTGAGATCCTAATAAATATATCTATTTTTAACCACTAGACCAGTTAATGAATTTTCTGGTTTGTAATGTCTTCAAACGGTTGATTATACCCAAAATCAAACTATATCATATCCTAAACGAGTGACAAATGTCTCGTAATATTTTATATTTTTCATCCATAAAATCCAAAATCAAGGCCTCTCCAGCATACGGTCTTACTCAAAAGTGTCAATCTTTGTCTCATAAAATATTTTATTTATGAATTGCACATATAAAATTTTATACAAAATACTCTAAAGAAGTGGAAATAACTCTGTACTCAACTAAAAGGGCATTTGGTCTATTGATATGATTCTCGTTTAGGGTGCGAAAGGGCTCGAGTCCAATTCTCGGAATGCCCCTTTTATAGCAATTCTAAAATTTAGTACATAAATTTCAGCTATATATTTTTAGACATTAAAATTAATCTAGAAACATCATCATCAAATGGGCATTTGGTCTAGTGGTATGATTCTCGCTTCGGGTGCGAGAGGTCCTGAGTTCGATTCTCGGAATGCCCCAATGCTTTTCTTTAGCCAAAGGTTAAAACAAATTGAAACTTATATTCCAATGCTTCTCAATATAAGAAACAAAGTAGCTCAAACAATTTAGTTGATCAGATATTCATCAATAAACAAAGAAAATATTTCACTACTCTTGAATATTAAGCCCCCTATGTATGTGTATGTTATAAACATTGAAGGCAACAAATTCTTATTTTTTTCTTCCATTTTGCATTGCCATTTGAAAATTAAGCCCCCTATATATGTTATAAGCTTGGTGAATGCATGATTCGTTTCGGATCTAAACTAGAATAACCAAATGGCTTTAGCAGCTAAAATAAATTCAAACCTATCTTCAATGCTTTTCAATAAACAAGATAGCTCAAACAATTTAGTTGATCAAAGATTCATCAATAAACAAAGAAAGTATGCACTACTCTTGAAAATTAAGCCCCCTATAGATGTATGTTATAAACATTGAAGGCAACAAATTCTCATTTTTCTCATTTTGCATTGCCATTTGAAAATTCAGCCCCCTATAGCTGTTATAAGCTTGGTGAATGCATGATTCATTTCAGATCTAAACTAGAATAACCAAATGGCTTTAGCAGCTAAAGACTAAACTAGACATCACCTACACAGCTTGCATCAAGAAATATTTGAGCATTCAGTATGCAAAGTCCCCCTAGAAATTTTTTCACGTTTTCTAAATTTTTACAAATTGAAATAATTGATCAGATTCCAACCTCAAGGCAACTTCTATACTAATATGTCCCCAAAAACGAAGACTTTACCATTCAACCTTCTTCCTTTTTATAGCTAAAGTAATTAGCATTTGTGCAAATAGAAGACTTTACTAATCAACCTTCAGAGCCTTGTAGATACAATGTTACTACTTACTAGTGAACAATTCTTTATAACTGTTAATCATCTGGTATGCTTGTCCACATACGAACAAAAAATTCTGAAGCACCTTTCTATGTATTTCACTGGAAATATAGCTCACAAACAATTTAGTTGAACAATCTTCATCAATAACAATAAACAAAGTAGGGTATGCACTATTGTTGAAAATTCTACACATATATATTATAAACATTATACATATTAACATTGGGCATTTGGTCTAGTGGTATGATTCTCGTGCGAGGTCTCAAATTCAATTCTTGAAATGCCCCTTTTTTGTCTTTTTTATTAGTTATGCTTTACAATATGAAATATAAATCAAAAGCGTCAAACCAACGATTTGTTGCTAAATATATTAGTAAAAGAAAAAGGATATTTTAGCAAGTTGCGATAGCTTCTAGATCAAGTTAACCAAATATCACACTAACATGTACCTATTTCCTTGAATCAAAATACACCTTATCATGGTTCAATCCATTCGAAATATACCAAAGATACATGAATCCATCTATGCACATCAATTTGTTCAATTAACATGCTATACATATCAAACATTCAATCACACTAACATGGACCTAAACATGTATCCTTATCGCATGACTATTCAACTATCACAAGACAACATTCCACATTTTAATCAAGTCATCTAAACATAGATATAACATTAAGACTTCCAACCAATGCTTATTATAACATCACACGATGCCTAGCTTAACTAAGCTACCAACCAAACCATGTTATCAAGTTATACAAACCATAATATCTCAAATATATACATAGCCAAACATAGGCTCAAAATCCATGAACATGTGATCTATATACAAGACTGTGGCCACCAACTAGGAGTTTACAAAGAAACATATTCATACTTGGTGCTTTAGCTTGTCTTGCCTTGCCTCCAATCAAGCTAGTTTGCAATCTACGAACTTGTAGTTTGGGAAGAATGAAACGAGAGTGATAAGTACGGTTAAGTACTTAGCGAGGTAGCAACCTAAGCTAGGCTATTATATTCATTTAACAAGTGTATTTTAAATCAAGGAAGGCCTAGATAGGTTCAAGAATCAAGCTTGTTCAAAGTTTGTATTCGAATGATCATGTTTTGTCATACTTCCATATCATTTCATTCAATTTGTTCTATCCTTTAAACATAGCAATTCAAGGTCTAAAGAGTACATATATTAATCTGATTTTTCAACCAATCAACTACATATTATCATCAAGAAGTCAAGTGAATAGCACTCAATCAAATTTCATGTAACATGATATCATGTAACCAAGCATAACAAAATCGATTTCATTTCATGTAATCACAAGTTCATTTCAGCAAGCTTTCTTAACCAATTTCAAGTTTAAGCCCTAGTTTATAGTCGAGTCTAAGTAATCGAGTCGCAAACCAACTATCGCCAAAACAAATATATGGTCATATCCCTCCTACTGTCGCCAAAGACCATAACACACATCCCTCCTACTGTCACCAAATAAAGAGCCTTAGCCCGGTCCGTAGACCACCCAACACAAATGAGCTCAAGACTCTATGGCATGCCATTCTACCTATGACTCACTAGTTACCAAGGCATTGTTTAATCATGTGATCAAGAATCAAGGATCATGTAACAAGCTAGACAAGAATCATGGCATATTCAAGTGACCAATAATTATGTATTAAGACCAAGAGCCCTTAGGCTAGTGAACCATAGTTCAATTTCAAGAGAGTTCATTTTATGTCATACTTCATCAACTAGCTAAACAACATAATCAAGGCAGGAAGCATGCTCATGTTCAAACTCAATTTAGCACATGTAACATATCAATTCACCTATATCATCACAAGTTTCTGTTTGTAATTTAATACCATCCTTCCCTTATATGTTTACCAAGTATACTTTAAAGTTAATTTTATGGCATCATTCAAGAACATTATAAACATAAATAACTTGGTTAGGACCTAAGTCCTAACCCTAATGATAGCTACACTCACAAAGAACTCCAAGCTAGTCTTGAATGGTAATTCCTTTGTTTCTTTCCCTTGGCTGCCCAAGTTTGGTGCCTTCACAAGCTTCTTCAACCTCTTGGTCTATCAATCCATGTATTAATAGCATAAAGGCACCATTAGAAACAATCCATGTACCATATACAAACAAGCTTATTCACATTATACACAAATCTACCCTATTCTAGGCAGTCTGAACATCCTGTAGTAATCTGTCCATAACTTTTAATCTACTTATCCAAAATTCAATTTACACCCTTAGAAAGGTAATTTAATGATCTTTTCAACCATGTATGGCTC
Organism: Hibiscus tridactylites; assembly: GCA_958450335.1. NCBI lineage: Eukaryota > Viridiplantae > Streptophyta > Magnoliopsida > Malvales > Malvaceae > Hibiscus > Hibiscus tridactylites. The sequence goes on from OY288281.1 coordinate 53,433,645, forward strand.
ATATTTTTTTTATCATATCTACATTAATACAGTTTTACAAATTAAGACAGACTATCTGTGTAGGAACTAAACTGCCAGTTCACTATATAGGTCACTTTGATGCACTTTTTAATCTAGGTCCCTTAAGATTTTAATTAAGCATTTTAAACCTATGTTTACCCTGTTTTCCCTGTATTTTCATGTCCAATATGCCCCCTAAACTGAACAATATAGTCCTCTAATTTACCATGTTTCCAGATTAGTCTCAAACTAGTTTCAACTCACCTATTAAGCATTTCAACTACTTTAAACATGTAATTCAAGTTACTCGACAGCCAATTCAAGTTATAAATCCTTCATATAATATCTCCCCTGTTTTTAAACATCATTTCTAGAATCAAATTTAAAGCATTTCAATCCATAAATTTTTCAATTTTACTAAAACAATCCACCTACACTGTTTTATCTTTTTAGGTGACCAGTTTCTTTCCAGTTCAATTTCCAGTAATCTATGAACGTTTTGACTAATGCAACACTTCCACCCCATAGAAAATTCAGTTTCCTACAACGTTTTCCTACACAAAAATTTCCAGTTCGAATTGTATCATGGTCGAATTTCCAGATTTTTACAGCATAGCGTTTAGATCAAATCTGGGCATGTATACACATTTTGGTTACATTCCTCAACCTTTCCCTAACCTGTTTTCTTCTAATCAACAACCTAGAAATAAACTGGGTTCAAAAACATGTTTAAATCAACAAATCCAGAATTTAAAGCTTACAAGAACATTCAATACAAAGCAATAATCAACAATACAAATCGGGTGACTTAGAAATGTACTTGTTTATTCTCTTAACATGCATGAATTTCTAGTATCTAACCAGCCCTCAACCTTCAATTTCCTTTTTTTGAATGTCTAATTTCCAGATTTCACTCTCCCCCTTATTGTTCTTACTTTGGTTCGGTGGAGATGATGATGTGTAAGAGAAGTAAGATGGCAGCTTAATGTTGTCTTGGTTTAGGGAGAATGGCCGGGTGTCCCATTATCAATTTAAGATAGTGGGACACTTGGTTTATTAGTAACCAAGTGATTTTCAATACCCTTTTTAATTTAATATTAATTTGTTTAATATTTATAATACTTAAGTATAAATTTTTAGTTTCCAATCTTATATTTTAATTCTAGTTTTGAAATGTTTACACCTTTTCTTTCTAATTTAATTTGTATTTTAACTAGGCTATGATTTGGGGTATTACAATTCCTCCCCCCTTAAAATAAATTTGCCCTCGAATTTACCCGAACTGAATAAATGAGGATATTGCTTCTTCATTGTATCCTCAGGTTCCCACGTAGCTTCTTCGATTTTATGATTTCTCCATAGAACCTTCACAAGAGGTATGTTCTTATTTTAGAGTCTTTTTACTTCCCGGTCAAGGATTTGAATTGGTTCTTCCTCGTATGATAGATCATGATTCAATTCAACATCTTCGGGTTCAAGAATGTGAGACGAGTCAGATCGATACTTCCGAAGCATAGTAACATGAAAGACGTTGTGAATCTTATCGAACTCACTGGGGAGTGCAAGTCGATAAGCCACTGGATCTATCCTTTCAATGACTTTAAAAGGTCCAATAAAACGAGGGCTAAGCTTTCCTTTCTTCTCGAATCTAAAGACTTTCTTCCAGGGTGACACTTTGAGGAATACTTTATCTCCAACGTTGTATTGGATGTCTCTCCTTTTCAAGTCAGCATACACCTTTTGTCTATCGAAGTCTTCCTTTAGTCGATTATGAATCAACCGAACTTGTTCTTCCGTCTCTCCTAACAATTGAGGTCCCAACACTTTGTTTTCCCCCAATTCAGACCAACACAAGGGTGTTCTACATCTTCTCCTGTATAAGGCTTCATACGGGGCCATTTGGATCGACGTTTGGTAACTGCTGTTGTAGGCGAACTCTACGAGTGGTAGGGATTTCTCCTAGTTCTTACCGAGGTCGATCACACAAGCACGCAACATATCTTCGAGTACTTGTATTACCCGTTCTGATTGTCCACCAATTTGTGGATGAAATACAGTGCTCATATTCAATTTGGTTCTGAGAGCTCGTTGTAAAGATCTCCAAAACTGGGATGAAAATCTAGGATCTCTATAAAAAATTATCGAGGTTGGTACACTATGTAGCCAAATTATTTCTCGAATGTACAACTCGGCTAAATTATCCAAGCTCAGGCTCATCCGAACAGGGAGAAAATGAGCTGATTTTGTGAATCTATCAACAATCACCCATATGACATCATTCTTTCTTGGGTTGCAAGGAAGGCTAGTTACGAAATCCATAGTAATCTGATCCCACTTCCATTGCGGTAGTTTGATCGGTTAAAGCAATCTCGTAGGGACTTTGTGGTCGGGTTTGACTCGTTGGCACGTTAGGCACTTGGACACAAATTCAGTGATAGCCGCCTTCATACCTGGCCACCAGTACAAGGGTTTCAAATCTTTGTACCTTTTGACCGACCCCGGGCTTATCGATAATGGACTTTGATGAGCTTCTTGTAACATTTCTCGCTTCAGATCATCGTTATTAGGAATACACACTCTATATCAGAAATAGAGAAGTCCATTCGACTTTAGAGAGAAGTCTAGATTAGACTCGGAATCAAGCTTTGAAATGATCTTCAAAAGATCGAGATCGACTTGTTGCAATTCTTTGATTCTCGAGATCAAGCTGGATTGCACTCGTAGTTCAGATAAGAATCCCCGTTTCTTGAATAAACGGAAATGTGCATTGATAGCCATGGAAGCTACAAGAATTCGAACAAGGCTATTTATGGGAATTCGAATGGCTACTTATGTAACAAGAAAGATTTATTTCGAATAAAATTCATTAAGATTTAATTTCAAGAAGTTACCCGAGTACGATTTTCGACTAAGGGCGTCGGTAACCACGTTTGCTTTACCCGGATGGTAGTCGATAGTCAAATCATAATCTTTGAGTAGTTCAAGCCATCTTCTTTGTCTCAAATTCAAATCTTTCTGAGTCAGGATGTATTTAAGACTCTTGTGATCGGTAAATAGTTTGCACTTCTCACTGTACAAGTAGTGTCTCCAGATTTTGACGCGAACACAATGGCCGCTAACACGAGACCATGATTAGGATAATTCAGCTCTTGAGGCTTTAATTATCGAGATGCGTACGCGATCACTTTGCCTTCTTGCATCAAGACACACCCGAGGCCCGAGTGTGATGCATCGCTGTATACGGTGAATTCTTTTCCCGATTCTGGTTGGATAAGAACCGGGGCATGAGTCAAGGCATGTTCGAGTTGGTCGAAACTTTGTTGCTGCCTTTCCGACCACTTGAACACTTCATCTTTTCTAAGAAGTTTGGTTAACGGCACAGCAATTGCCGAGAACCCTTTCACGAATCTTCGGTAGTACCTGGCTAAACTGAGGAAACTTCGGACCTCGCTCACATTTCTTAGAGGTCTCTAATCTAGGATGGCTCGAACTTTCTTGGAGTCAACTTTGATTCCTTCGGCTGAGATAACATGTCCGAGGAATGAGAGTCTTGATAGCCAAAATTCGCATTTAGTGAACTTGGCGAACAATTGACGTTCTCGGATTGTTTGGAGAACGATTCAGAGGTGTTTAGCATGTTCCTCCTTGTTCCGAGAATAGACAAGAATATCATCTATGAAGACGACCATAAACTTGTCGATATAAGGCTTGAAAACTCGATTCATCAGGTCCATGAATGCAGCAGGGGCATTCGTTAACCCGAATGTCATCACAAGAAACTCGTAATGGCCGTAATGAGTTCGGAAGGCTGTTTTGGGTACATCATCATCTTTCGCCCTCATTTGATAGTAACCTGATCAAAGATCGATCTTGGAGAACACGTCATCATTCTTGAGTTGATCAAACAAGTCTTCGATCCTAGGCAAAAGGATATTTGTTTTTGATCGTCACTTTATTCAATTGCCGGTAATCGATGCAAAGCCGCATCGTACCGTCTTTCTTTTTCACGAACATGACATGAGCACCCCAAGGAGACGTGCTAGGTCGGATGAATCCCTTGTCCTCTAGTTCTTGAATTTGCTGCTTGAGTTCTTTTAGCTCAACGGGTGCCATAAAATCGGGCGTAATGGACACCGGATTCGTTCCAGGTTGAACTTCAAATCCAAATTCCACTTCTTGAATTGGAGGAAGGCCAGAGAGTTCCTTGGGAAAGACATCGATGTATTCAGAAACAACATGCATATTAGGTAAGCTGAAATCAATTTCATCTTGTAAAGCCATAGCGGCGAAGATAGATGTCAGTTTCTTGTCTATTAATAGGATTGATTATTTTCCTAAACGCCGTAAATATAACCTCCTATTATGGCAATCTAACCAAGCTTCGTGTTTTCCCAACCAATCTAGTCCCAATACTATATTAAACTCACAATTTGGTAACACAAAAAGATCAATAGGGAAGGGTACATTTCGAATAGTTAAAGGGGTGTCTTTGTAACACTCTGGTTTTGGGTCTAGAAGATTCGGTAAGGTTTCGGTGTCCGAAAGACCGGTGTTGGGAGTTGTGGATGAGTTCAGGGAAAGTGGTCTTTGGATTGTCAGAAAACTATGAAATAAATTTCTAAAATCCTTAAATATTAGTGACTGTTTTGGAAAAACATTTTCTGAACCATGATATTTTGGTTTAGTGACCAAAATGTAAAGTTTGCAAAATCTATTTTAGTGACTTTTTGTAAAAGAGTCAAAACATAGAATCCTTAAGGAGCTAAATTGGCTGGGCCAATATGGTTTTTCCCCTCTTTTTTGACTATCAAAATGTTTTAAAATGGCTTTTATAAATATTTAATAAAAAGATTTTCTCATATTTTCTCATTTTACATTAAAACACCATTTTGAATTCTCTCTTCATTTCTCTTCAGCCAAACAACCTTTGGAGCTTGATTTTATCAAGGTAAATGGTGTTTCTTACTAATCTAATGTTGCTAAATGAGTTTTCTACCTTATTTTTCTAAAACCCATGCTTAATTTCTAGTTTTCTCAAGAGCTTTTTGCCAAACAAAGGGGAAAATCCATCATTGGAGGTGAGCTACGAAATTCTCCTCTAATGTAAGGTTCTTTATTGATATTCCCATGTTTTTGATTCTTTTATTTATTAAGGTTAAGATCTTCTAAAAGGTTTCTAATGTAAATTTGGGTAAAATATGGTAAAATGAGCTTTTGGGTGGGATCTTGCTTTAGATCTTTCAATGCTGAATTTGATGATGGTTACATCTTAGTTTTTGATGTGGAATAATGTTGAGATAATGGGTGAATAATAGAAATCCCGAATTTGGATTTTGTGTTGAAGTTTCATAGGTGTAAAAGTGAGTTTTTGGGTGAGTTTTGTGATCAATCAATAGCTGATGGTAAACTGATGATGGGTTGATGTTTTTAGATGTTTATTCATGTGTTTTGATGATGTATAATGTTGGGTTTATGCTGGAGTGTAACACCCTAAAATTTTGCCCAAATTAAAAGCCTGAATTCTAAAATCCCCAATTCGGAAACCCTAGATTTTGAAATCCCTACTTTAAAAAAACCCTAAGAATTTGGGAATTTTAATCTTAAAACACTAATTTGAATTGTGGATTTAATTGGGAAAAAATCAAAATTTAGAGATTTATTTTAAATAAATTCAGAACTTTAGTGACCATTTTGTCAATCGGGTAATTTTTGGTGGCACTTTTGCATTTCAGGTAAAAATTGAGACCCTTATCCTGTGATTTAACCATTCGAGTAAAGTTTTTGATCACACTTTAGTTTTAACCCTAGCAGCCGTTTCAGAAGCTTGAGGCATATCTGCAGCCTCTCTCACGCACTCTCGTTTTCTCCCCACTCACGCGGTTTCTCTTCCCCCACACATCTCCGACGAAGCTCCGGCCAAGCCCATTTTGTTGTCCGTTCGTCGATCGGAGACCGCCGGTGTGCTTGGGTTCCTTTCGCGATCAAAGCCCAGGCCTCGGTTTCCCCTCGTCGTCGGCCATTTGCCTGGAAACGCTAGAAATCGTTCGGTTTCATCTCTCTTGCACCACCGTTCACCGGTTGTGCCGCGCACCGCTTGTACCACCATCTTGTTCGTCTTCTCATCGTGAGCAAACCCCAACCCTCAAGTTTCCTTCATCACTCGTCTTTTGTGAAGAATCGAGTAGAGAACACTAGAGTTCTCTTTGCGCCGCCGTCCCTCCCACGTTGTCCGTTTCAGTTCCGATTTGGGTAAGTGGTTGGGTAAGCTTGGGTTAAGTTTTAATGTTTCCTTGTTTTGGGTTGTTTTGATCTATTGCTTATGCCCTTTATTTGCCGGGAATGATCATTTTTATGCCATCAGGGGTGCTACTGCCGTCGTCCTTATCAATTTTGTGCCGTCGTCGTCCTGGTTGTTGCGCTGCGAGTGAGCCATCGCCTCCCTTGTTGATCTGCCACCACCGCGGGTTATTGCACCGCCGTTGTTGGCGCTGGCGCCGTCAAAGAGTTCTCGAAACCCTAGATCAGATTACAACAATATGATGTTGGTTGGGCTATGAGTGTAGAATTTGGTTAAACCCAAACCATGGATCCCTTGTGTTATGACAAATTGTGAAAGGCCCAGATTTGTGAGCCGAAACCAAATGAACCAAGTAACCTGTTTTGGATTGAACCAGACTTCTGAATTGAAATTGTGTTGGACCGAAACTAAAAATTTGACTAAACCAGATTGGACCATGAACCGAACCGAACCATGAGTCTTTGACCATAGACCCTTTGACTTTGACTAGTTTAACTATTTGACCGTTGACTTTGGACTTGAACTGGTTTTACTAGAGTTGACTGTTGAGCAGTAAAGTCAACTCTTGACCGTTGACCAGACCAGACCTTACTTTTGACTTTTGAATTTTGACTGGACCTTGAATTTTGACTTTGACCATGGTTGACTTTCTGGAAAACGTTCACCTTAACCTTTCTCGACGTCATGAATCTGAATCTGCTGCCTGTTTTGCCTAATTAGTTTCCGAAAGCTCCGTTTTGCTCATTTTAAGTAATTGTTATTGGAATCTAATAAGTTATGGATTTTAGAATCTAATTCAGAATATTCTCGTGTTCATGTACCGACCTTGAGACCGTTGGGTTACCTCTAGTTGTTCAGACCGGCCGTACACGTTCTTCGAGATCTTTACGTGAGTATATCTTCAGTTCGATTTTTAGTGTTTTAGTCGGTGACTTAGTGTTATTATTAAATGTTAATATAGAATTCATATCTCGTAGATCATGATTCAGTGAGATCCGAGCGTGAGGCTCGCCCTTCTCGAGATTAGAGCTTCTGTGGCTAAGGTGTGTTTCTTGGGGTGTTTTCAGTAAATGTTTTATTCTTGCTTGATTTATTATCTGATTAATTATGGTTTGAGACTATTTGAAACATCATGCATAGCATAATGAAATGTGTTTTAAATCAAGCATATGATTTTCAGAAAATATGATACTCGTAAGAGTTCGGATTTATAATTTTACAAATCATATCATGTGTCATTTGTTCGGAATTGTGTTCAGAAAAAGTGAGAGAAATCTCCACTCTGGCGAGGGAACCTCCACTCTGGCGAGGCAACCTCCACTTTGTATGATATCGGGTATTCGGGCATTGCATCATGCATTAGACATCATAACATTTATGATTTTGATTTATCGGATACACTCTGTTTTTGAAAATGAATTTATCGGTAAATGAAATACTGTTTTGATTTTCTGTTTTGTTTAAACAAAAGGACACACTAAGCTCTTTAGCTTACACCCCTTAGTTTTTACCTTTCAGATACTCAGACTTATTAGGCGACTCGGTACTTGGAGCATCTCTTGTTTATTCAGATATATTAATATTCAGTATGAACTCTTTTGACTACTTTGATTTACTATTTTAATATTATTTGGAATATTCATGTAATATGGACATTGTGAATGTTTATAATTTGAGATTATTGGATGCATACATTTACGAACTTGATTTTAGATATTTTAATTAATTATCATAATCATATTAATTATTGGGTTTCTACTTATTTAATTGATTATTATGAATTTTATTATATTTAACCTAAATTGTTTCTTGTGGGACAAGTTTTCAAACCTAACTTCCTAAATTCAGCTTTTTCTTCTAAGTCGGGTTTAGGGGGTTATATGGAGGTTGTCCGAGTTGAGTTTTCCGATGTTTTCGGTTTGTTTCGGCAATGTTTCGATAAGCAATTTGAATGAGTTGTTGAATCTCTATTTTCCAGCAAGTTAGAGTGTTGAAATATCTTTAATCCTATGTTTTGGGTTGGTTAGAAGCATGGGTTGAAGATCCGAAATCATTGGATACGTTTGTGGGCGAACCAGGAAGCTATAAAAGTGTTTCGGCTTGGTTTTGGTATTCGCTGGTGAGTGGAAATGTTTTTAACGCGTTAAAAAGGTTAAAGAAGCATTTTGGGAGTTTGGGTTGTGCCGTTAGGCCAATCCAAGCTCAAGAGTAAGTTTTGAGTTATTTTGGTATTTTCGCCGTTTTATATGTTGATCATGTTTTGATCATGAGCATATCATTTTTAATGATGTTTTCCCACTGTTGTTGTGCATCAATGCATGTTTGTCCCATGAGATTACCATGTGATTTATGAAAATATTGCTTGAGTTCATGCTATGCATGGGCTTGTGTTTATGGTATTTGGGATGTGTTTCTGGAGGTGTTTAACCCCGATGTAAAACAGTGGAATGAGATGTTGCGATGAGTATATTGACACACGTGGATCTTTATATCGGATAGATTGATCGATCAATAGGATGTGAAGTGCTATATATATATAAAATTCGCGTGTGAGATACATTCTTCAGTTTTACAATAGGGGTTGTGCTATTGTGATGCGGGTGATAGGGGTTGTGCTATCACCAACGGGCAATGCGGGTTGTGGCATCCTAACCGAAGTGAGATTGTGGTGAGGGTTGTTTCACCATGTAGCTTGATGGGGGTTGTGCCATCAAGGTGTTCGCTTATCCGAGCAACGTGTCAATGATGCCGGTATACTCATTCACTTATGGTTTTAATATGAGCTTGGTAAACTCATATGGTTATGTTTATATGCTTGAAGCATGTGAGTTGAAATGGAGCCGATAGGCTTGGTTTGCATATGTGGTTAACATATGGTTTATGCATGGTTGATGCATGTGTTGTGCCTATGTCATGTGTTGTTGCAATTGCTTATACTTGATTTAAGTATGATATGTTTGAAAGGAAATGATTTGCGAAAGTGATTTTAAGAAATTGTTTTGGTTTCCAAAATGAAGTTGGTTTTTAAAACTGCATTGTTGTAGCTTGGTTTTGAGCCCCGCTCACTAAGCTTCGTAGCTTACGCTCTCTTTTCCAACAATGCAGATCCGTAGACTATCTTGGAAGGCAACGGTGCAAGGGAAGTGATCCAAGTGTCCGCTTCAAGCTCAAGTATGGTTTTGTTTAGATAATAGTGTGTGTGGCAATGTGGATAGACCTTGTTTATGTTTTGGGAGTGTTTTGTAGAATCCTTATGATGCGAGTATGTTTTTTATGCCTTGGTTGGCTTGTTTATACCTTGAGCATAATGGTTTTGGCTTTCTATCTTGTTTTGCTTAGTTCATGGATTTTGATGTTTCTTATCTAGTTGTTTGTTAATCGTGAGTTAGTTCTCTTGCTTAATTTTAAGTTTGGTTGTTTATTCTTAGTGTTTGTATGATTATCTTGCTGATATCTTGTTGCATGTGTTGATTAGAACCAAGGAGAACAGCCTTGGAGATGCTTGGACTGTAGATTTTTCTGTTCTGCTGCAGGGTGTTTCGAAACATGCATTAACGTTTCAAAACATGCATTAACGTTTCGAAACGACCCTTAAATTGGCCTTTGTGTTTCGAAACTAGTATTAAAATGAGCTTTCCAGTTTCGAAACGGGTCTAACTGTTTCGGTACGAAAGCTCTCTGGAATTTTATACGTTAGACCCGTATTGATACCATCGGGAGTGTTTCGAAGCAGGGGTCGTTGGAAGTTAGTTAAGAGCATCTTTGAAGTGGTTTTTCTTGCGTTTTGGTCCAAGCTTGATGTGTTAACAATTGAGTTTGATTGAGGGCTTGTTTTGAGTTACATTTCAGCATGGAAGTATGAAATGAGACTAATTTCAAAGTGATTACCTTAATTAATCATAGGTCCCTATTTTATGCTAGTTTTGCATTTTGGTCCCTGGTTGCTCGGTTGATTGTTCGGTGTTCGTTTTGTCGTGTTTCTTCCGCTGTGTATTCTTGAAATATAGGGTTTAATTCGAGCATCTAGAAAAGATATTAATCAACGTGTTTAGGGTTGCTAATCGAAGGGAAATCTCTAGATTTTTCTTCGGTTAGTCTCGTGTGATCCGCTCGATATCGTCTGGTGGCTAGGCCGGGTCGAGGGGGTTACAGTCTTTACAAACAAAGTTTATATTCATCGAGCCTCCTATTGGGTTCGACACTATCAAGCTAGAATCTACAGTTTTAGGTTTCAAGTTTGTTTTTAACAACATCGCAGAACATATGAAAGAGTGGGTAGATCTTAAATCAATCAAAGCATAAGCACGGATTGAGTTTAACTCAATTGTACATGCGATTAGATCGGGAGCTTCTTCCTCCTCTCTTCCTCGGATGTGGTAAATACGAGCAGGGAATCGAGATTCCTGGTGTGTGGTGGCCGAGGATGACCTTCTACCTTTACCCTGATTTCCCGAGTGAACAGGTTGAGGGGCTTTATTTCGGACATTTGGTGCTGAACTAGCAACCACTGGAGATCGAGTAGGAAGCTTGTTCGGATTCTACGGACAATCCTTGATGTAGTGATTGTAATACCCCAATTCATAGCCTAGTTGAAAACCCTAAATTAATTAACGAGAAAAGTGTAAACATTTTGTACAAGAACAAAAGATTAGAATGAATGAAATTAATAGTGTAACTATTAATCTAAACTTATAATATTGTTAATAGGATAAAATGTTAATATATGATGGAAATTAACATTTTAATTACATAATATATATATATATATATATATATATATATATATATATATATTATGTTAGTGGGAGATTAATGGAACTAATAAAATGAAACACATGGTTTAAGCCAACCCACATGTTATTGAACCATGACACCCGACCATCCCACTAAGTTTAGACAACTTTGACTATCTTTCCCCTTCATTCTCCTCCACATACACAACTGAACAAGAGAGTGTTTGAGAGAGTGAGATTCTGGAAAAACAAACACAAACAAGAAGAAAAAATTAAGGATTGATGGCTGGAAATTAAACCTAGGTGCATGCATGTTAGAAAGAAGAACGAATCAAGAGTTTGAAGAAACCTTGGAGGAAACAAGGGTTGGACAGCCAAATAGGAAGAACAAAGGCATTGTGATCAAAGATCAAGTCTAGCTTGGAGTATTGTGAGTGTGGTTAAACTTAGGGTTATGACTAGTGTCCTAACCAATGTTTAAGTTTTAAATTATGATTTTACATTGAATCATGAAATGAATCTAATATGAACTTGGTAATAATCTTAAAGGAAGAAGGTTTAAAAGGAAATATGAAAGCATGTTCCATATTAGTAGTAGTTGCTTTGCTTGATGCTTGATATGATTTATCTTAATTTGATGGATATATGTGAGACATGAAATGAGATTATAGATGATGTTATGCTACTGTTTTTGGATGATATATGATTGAGATTATGAGAAATACTTGCTAGAAATTGATTAAACCATGACCTTGAATAGGTTTGCGTACTTGTGATGTGAAAATGTATATAATCTTGCAAATTGGTTGCTATACACTTGAATATGCTTGCTGGAAATTAAAAGACATCTAAAGTTCTTGGTTGGCTAGTTGGTCTTAGGTAGAAGGGCATGCCTTAGAGTCTATAGCTTCTCTGAAAAACTTAGTACCTTGTGTACTCTCTGATATGGTGTAATTGGCACCTAATGTTCTAGATGCTTGGTGCATCCTATGTGTACATGTTATATGTGATATAATGGTGTATTAGACACCTTAATACATTGTGTATTCTCTTAATTTTTGATGTTATGTGCATCCTCTGATGTTGGTACTTAGTACCTAATAAGACTTGATTACCTAGCCCATCTATCTACCAAGGCAAACAGTTAAAAGTACTCTGAATAAAACATGTCATAAGATCAATGTAATTTGTTTTATGTTTCAATCTAATTGGCTTGAATTGAATATGGAATTTATGTTAATCCTGATCAAATGAAATAAAAGGAATATGAACTAAGTTTAAAATGTTTGATCCATGTTAGATCAATGTATTTGAAGGCTTTGTAACTTGTCTATTGAATGTGTTATATGATAGCATGCTTGGTGGATATTTGACATGTTTGTATCTTCATGTTTTGGTGTTAAATTGATAATGAGACTAGCTAAGTGATGCTTGATCTTGTTAAGACTAGTTAGGTGATTCTTAAATGGTATTAAGCCTAGCTAGGCAATCTTGGCAAAATAAAATAAAAAATTTAAAAGAATGAATTAATAGATATAGGAACTACCTCACTAAGTACATATCATACTTATCACTCTTCTGTTTTCTTCTTCCTAAACCTACAGGTCACTCTAATTCCGAAGATATCCTGTTTTGATCCGGAAGCACATCACAAGCCAAAGACAAGTATGATTTGCTATATTTTGTTTAGACTCCTAGAAGGTGGCATAGATCTGTATATATTAGTTGTGTCACATGCATTTTGAACATTGTATATATGTTTAGTTGGATACATTAAGACATAAGTGTTTATGGTTTGTAATGGTTGAACTAATTATGTTTGATATATATATGTTAATAGCTATGTGTTGATGTGAATACATGTGATTATGGTTTGGGTAAGGCTTGATATGAAGCTTGCAAATGTTGTGTATTATTATGTATTTTGCCATTCAAATGTTTGATGTTAAACATGATGGAAATGTTTGGTTGATTAGGTGATATTGCATCTAGAATCCTTCTTGGTTAGTTGAGTGGTTCGAATGGTTAATGATGTTACATGATTGAATGATGCATCTAGATATTTGATAGAATGAAGTAGAAATGATTCTAAATGTTGGTTGTATGATTCGAATGACCCTAGGTGTTATTCGATCAAATTCAAATGGTCTAGTATGATGTACAATGATGAGTTGTTTGATTACATGTTCACATGTTGTTTGAATGTCTTAGGATTGTTTGATTGATGATCTAATAGTAACATGTATATGTATAAGGATTCGATTATGCTATGTAAAGTATGTTAGATTGAACATGATATATGTTGATCTAGATTTGTTGTTCTTGTATGTTGTTTGATTGTTATATGGTTATTTGTTTTGTAAGCTTGTTAATTGAATGATAACATGAAATTATAAGTGTATACATGTTTAAGTTTATTAGAAACATGAATATTATGAATGTTAGGTTAAAAGTTTTTGTTAGCCCACCTATTTGAATGATTGGTTTTGAATGTTATATGTTATTAGTTCCAAATCAGTTCTGCAAAACCGTAACGCCCTTTGCTCCTAACCCAGGTGAGGGGTGTTACATAAAAGTGGTATCCGAGCTTTAGGTTATAGGTCCTATAACTTGTATGAATCTGTCATGCATCATATATGTTTACATTATGCCACCTAGGAGTCTTATATCGAATTGCTTGTGATTATGCTTCTCTAATTTCGATCTTGTTTAAATCTTAATAGAATGTCCGAGATGAGAGTAGCTCAGAACAATGGAAGTCCCCGAGAATCCTCTAATGAGGGTGGCAGTGTGAGGATGCGAACTAATCCTCCGGGACAAACTGAGAAGAACGATACCTCGAGATCCAACTCTACCTCCTGAACAAAATCAACAAACTCTGGATAACCTGACTCTTCAAAATGCTCAAAGAGAATGTCTCCTTAGTATGGAGGAGATGTTCGATCAACTTCTAATGAACATGAGACATGAACTACCAGCTCATGTTGTTGCTACCCCGAGTCGAGCTCCAATCAACAAGCTCGCGCAACATCGAGCTTATATATTCACCGGCGAAAACGAGGAGAAGGTGGAGGAAGCCGAACAATGGCTTGAAAGAACAACTCAAATCTTGACTAGGAAACTCCATCGCTCGAATGAGCATAAACTCGAATGTGCAGTCGCACTTCTAGCCGACGAAGCGCTCAATTAGTGGGAAACTACAATTCTAACTGCCCCGGCCAAATCCGTGACGTGGGAATTCTTTTTCACTAAATTCAAAAAGAAGTATATGAGCGAACAATACTTGGCTAATCGCAGGAAGAAGTTTTTGTACTTGAAGCAGGCTAATCGGCCGATCGAACAATATGTAGCCGATTTTTGCAAATATTGCAAGTACGGCTCGGAGTACATCAAAACTGAGATAGATAAATGTCGAACATTCATTGACGGGTTGAGCGATGAACCGAGTCTGATGTTTACCGCCCTCGGTATTACGGACTTTCAAACTTTAGTGAATCGGGCCATCGCTACTGAAGCCAAAATAAGAACCACTGAAAAGAGGAAGAGCCTTTATCGAGTGGATAAGAAGCGTAAGGGTGATGATAAGTCTCGGTTGTCGAAGAAAGCTAAAAATCAGAAAGAATCATCTTCTATTTACATTCTTGCTGCTCGAAGCAATTTCTCACTGAAATCACAATATACGAGTAAAATGGATGTCCCTATTTTTTCTGTCAACATCACGGGAAATATGGAGAAAGTTCCAACCTGCAAACACTGTCAAAAGCAGCATTTCGACCAGTGTCGATTGTAATATAATCTTTGTTTCGCTTGTGCCAGTGATGACCACTACGTCCGAGACTGTCCAAAGAAAACCGATCAAGCTCCTGCTAGAAATTCACTCAATCCGAGCTCTGTACATTCTAGCCGAAACAATAATCCGAGACAAGCTCAATCGGGAAATCAAAGGATGGGAAGAACTACTCATTCGAAATCTATGACCCACCAGGAATCCCGAGCTCCAGCTCGTGTCTATCATATCTGCGGCAAAGAAGAAGAAGAATCTCCCGATGTCATTGCGGGTACGGTTGAACTAAACCTTAAACCTGTTTATGCTTTGATAGATTCAGAATAAACCCACTCTTTTATTTGTTCATACTTGTTAGATGAGATAAACTTGAAACCCAAAATAGTGAAAACAAGTCTTGTAGTCTTAAACCCGATATGGGGAAACTTACCAATCAATTTGATTTGTAGAGAATGCTCAATAACTATTCAAAATGTACCCTTTCCCTGTGATCTATATGTATTACCCAAATGTGAATTTGATCTGGTTTTAGGACTAGATTGGTTAGGGAAACATGAAGCCTGGATAGATTGCCAAAACCAGAGATTGTATTTATGGGGTTTAGGAAAAGAATCAATCATGTTAATAGATAAGAAACCAATATCTATTTTTGTCGCTATGGGTTTACAAGATGAAAGTGATTTCGGCTTACTTGAAATGTTGATTGTGTTTGAATTCATTGATGTCTTTCCCGAGGAACTCCCTGGCCTTCCTCCAACTCGAGAAGTAGAATTCAAGATTGAAGTTCAACCCGAAACAAGTCCGGTGTCCATTACGCCCTATCAAATGGCACCTGTTGAGCTGAAAGAACTTAAGAAGCAAATACAAGAACTCAAGGACAAAGGATTCATCCGACCCAGTATATCTCCCTGGGGTGCTCCTGTTCTATTTGTGAAAAAGAAAGACGGAACAATGCGGCTTTGCATTGATTATCGACAACTGAACAAAGTGACCGTAAAAAACAAATATCCTTTGCTTAGGATCGAAGACTTGTTCGATCAACTCAAAAATGCAGTCGTGTTCTCCAAGATCGATCTTCAATTAGGTTACTATCAAATGAGGTGAAGGAAGAAGATGTGCCCAAAACTGCTTTTAGAACTCGATATGGCCATTGCGAATTCCTAGTAATGCCATTCGGGTTAACGAATGCCCCTGCCGCATTCATAGACTTGATGAATCGAGTCTCCAAACCTTATATCGGTAAGTTCGTTGTCGTTTTCATTGATGACATTCTTGTCTACTCCCGGAACAAGGAAGAACATGTTGATCATCTTCGGATTGTGCTTCACACATTCTGAGAACGCCAACAATTCGCCAAGTTCCCTAAGTGCAAATTTTGGTTATCAGAAGTCTTATTCCTCGAACATATCATTTCAGCTGAAGGAATCAAAGTCGGCTCTAAGAAAGTTCAAACCATCCTAGATTGGAGACCTCCGACAAATGTGAGCAAGGTCCGAAGTTTCCTTGTTTAGTCGGGTACTAGTGAAGGTTTGTGAAAGGATTTTCAGTGATTGTTGCACCATTAACCAAACTCCTCAAGAAGAATGAAGTATTTTAGTGGCCGGAAGCACAACAACGAAGTTTCGACCAACTCAAGCAAGCCTTGACTCATGCCCTGGTTCTTGTCCAACAAGAATCGGGAAAAGAATTCATTGTGTATAGCGATGCATCATATTCAGGCCTCAGCTGTGTTTTGATGCAAGAAGGTAACGTGATCGCATACGCCTCTCGACAATTAAAGCCTCACGAGTTGAATTATCCTACACACGATCTTGAGCTAGCGACTATTGTGTTCGCGCTCAAAATCTAGAGGCACTGCTTGTATGGTGAAAGATGCAAATTGTTTACCGATCACAAGAGTCTCAAGTACCTACTCACTGAGAAAGACTTGAACTTAAGACATAGGAGATGGTTAGAATTACTCAAAGATTATGATCTGACCGTAGATTATCATCCGGGAAAAGCTAATGTGGTTGCCGACGCCCTTAGTCTAAAACCGAATCTTGGTAAGCCAGTCTAAATTCTAAAAAATTTGAAAACATCCATTCTTGTACCCAAAGAAATTATTCGAAACTCTTTCTTGCTAACTAAGAAAGGATTCGAACACTTCCTTGTCAAGGAAAGAAGCATTCAAAAATTTTCTTATATCCTAAGTAATCTATTTGAATTGTTTGTTCGTAGCTTCCTTGGCTATCAATGCTCATTTCTGACTATGCAAGTCTCGGAATTATCTATGTGATCTCCAAGTCCAATCTACTTTAATCACAAGGATCAAAGAGCTTCAACAAGTTGATCCAGAACTACAGAAAAATTGTTTCTAAGCTTGAGTCTAATTTCGACTTCTCTGTTAAATCGAACGAACTCCTCTATTTCAAAGATAGAATTTGTGTTCCTAACAACAAGGAAATACAAGAAGAAACTGTAACCCTTCGACCCAGCCTAGCCGATAGACCGAATCGAGTAGGTCACACGGGGAATATTGAAGTAAACCGGGAAGGTTTACCTCAATAAACGACCATTTTATTCTTTTTATCTTGTCTAGATGCAACTTAGGTTCCTATGTGTGTACACAACTAGCGGATAAGTCAACTTCACAAACGCTTATTGATTATAACTAATTTCGAGTTTATGGACCATTTTGCAAATTTGAAAATTTGTAAGGGTTTTTACCAAATTCGGATTATCATCCTTTAATTAAGTTCATTACATGCTTCTCTGTAAAAACTCAGCTCAAGATATTCAATGGAACTCATTTAATTGCAAACAAGACAAATAAGGACTAGATTGCAAAGAATCAGAACTTTAGAATATTCCAAAAACTGAAATAACTGCCACTCGTTTCGGAACAGAGAGTCCCGTATCGGAATGGGCGTATCAAAACAATAATACCCGTTTTGAAACGCGGGATCGTTTCGAAACCATCTTAGACCCGTTTCGGAACAGAGTTTCACAGAGACAAAATGTATCGAAACAGGCATCACCGTTTCGAAACCTCAAGGCATTTTAAAGCCACCGTTTTGTATCAGGCAAGGGTGTTTCGAAACACCTGGGCCTGCAATGTTTAAATTTGCTGATTTAACTCGATTTCAATCATCCGAAACTAATCCGACATATGACTAAACATGCTTGCAAGTCAAATACACATCAACAACCAAGAGTACATGGCAAAGGCATCATCAAAGCATCATTAACAATATCAAAGAGAACTAAAGGCATGCTTCCTAAGAGATATAAGCACAAAGAGGACAAATCTCAACTTCAAGCATAAACCAAAACTTAAATTCCATTTACATAACCAAATATGCATATCAAACTTGCACCAAATTAGAAAATACCAAACAACCAACATTCATAGCATTGGACACCCCATTGCCTTTATTACACTAGTTCAAAATCTCAACATACTTTTAAAGAAGTCCCTTGGAAAGATCCCTTGTAGTTGCTGCCTCCAAGCACCTAATTGTCTGCATTGATGAACAAAGAGAGCATAAGCATACAAGCTTAGTGAGGATTGCTCAAAACCAAAAACATCATCAATGCACAAAACCATTTTCCACTCTTTTCAAAACCATCATGCCTCCTTTGACAAACCATGCACTTTATCATCAAAATCATCATATAAACATCATGCACCATGATTCATATAATTTTCAGCAATTAAATCATTGCTACACAAATACCAAGCCTTCCAAGCATAAATACCATTATGCTAAGCTTAAGACAAAACATGCATTTTTCATAATATGCATCAACAACATTTTCCATAACATTTCCTTCCATTATATTGGCTCGCAAGTGATAAACAACATTCTCAAAACATATCGGATACACGGATTACCAAGGGTTGTCCCACACCCTTCATACACTCTACCGGCATCTCAAGGTTCACACACGGGAGCAACCCTCCACCGTTGTGACACCCGTGGTGGAGTATTCGGTACAATTACAACCCCTCAACACCACTCATCGGTAGATGTATAGCCCACTAACGAGAGACGAGACTCACACACAAGGTTTGCACTCGGGAGCTACCCTCAAGTATTGCAACGTTAAACAATCATCAATCGTTAGGGTACTTGGATGGAGTTTTCGCTACAATCACAACCCCTCAACATCCAAAGTGACTTGTTTATAGTGCACTCAATCCTATAACCGGCTAACTATATCCGATTTCATTTATAAAACACTTTATACAACATCACTTGCCAATATAATCCACATTTCATGCATATCTCAATGTTTTTCCAAAGCATTTATAATAAGCCATATCACAAGCATTAAACCATGCTCCAAAACTCATGCATCAACACATGCATACAAGGATCACTTACCTAGTGCATCCTTAAACCATATGGCATCATCAACCACATTTCATATACTCAAAATATGCTTTAAACCAATTGGTAAACGCAATTAAAATCAAGTGCAACCAAAGTCTCACACTAGCACAATCCGGGAGATAAATTCACTTTACTTAATTCCGAACTGAGTAAAGCGTTTCAAGCTCTTACAAAGTTCTCAAAACCTTTTCTAAAACGTTTCCATGCTGGAAAATAAGTTTCCACTCACTGACTTGCGAAACCACACTTGCTGATGCACAAATCAATCGTTCGAAGCCTCAAAAATCACTTCATTCGATTTCGGAACACTATCCCCTGTTTTCAACACATTAAAACAGAGATTCAATGCATCATAATGCATTCAAACACCAGCACTCAAAAGAAAACTCGCAGCCCTGCTCTAAAGCACCAATTTACCCAATCGAAACAACCAAAAACTCAATCGATTGATCTCTAAACTTAGCCCAACCATCAACCATCACATTTTAAGCATAAATCAACATCCAAAAACAACCTAAAACCATCCTTATACCTCCAACAACTCGGTTTCCACATTACACCCCAAAAACTCAACCAAAAACACCTTAAAGCCAAAGATCTCAAGGATTTCGGGATTAATATGATTTAGGCTATATTTCAACATCATAAACCTTTCAAAACTCAATTAGAAACTATCTCAAACAAACCAAATCATCATAACTCCAAAATTCACTTTAAAACATCTTTTTTAACAAGATTTCAACATTTTATTAAAACTACAATGAAACCACAATTAAAAACATGAATAAAGAGCCAAATATCTTTGGAATTTCATTAAAGAACCTTGATTAGAGGGTTATCATAATATTTACCCCAATCCTTGCTTCTCTTCTAATTTGGCAAGTTAAGCTTTAAAGAATCTTGAAGAAAGTGAATGAAATCTGGAAATTGAGAGAAAATGGGGAGTGCTTGGCTGAAGTGAAAAGGAGAGAATGAAAAGATGGTCAAATTTCTTTTAACCAAAATAACTAACTCTTAAATTAAATTAATTAAAGCCATTTTAATATTTAATAAACCATTTAAAACACATGCCAAATTAGAGAAAAGGCTTAATTGCCAATTAGCTCCCTAAATATTCTAAGATTTTGACTCTTCTTGAAAAACACACTTTTCCACAACTTTAAAACTTTACATTTTGGTCACTGCCCAAAATGTATACTTTCAAAAACCTGTTTTACAAAATTGATTTAACCAACATCATAAATATCATTTTAGAGGATTTTAGAAATTTTTATCATATTTTTATCCCATCTCGAACCTTGATATCCCTAAATCACCCTTTAATGATTTGAACAACTGATTTCCGGTTCCACCGGCCCAACCCGACTCGCAAAACACATAGGCCAAAAAACAGGGCGTTACAAAAATACTACGAGAAGCAAATCAAAGTTCTTTCTCGATCCACCCTGGATCGGTTAAGATGTACAAGGATCTCAAGCCTTTGTATTGGTGGCCTAGAATGAAGGCGGTTATTAATGACTTTATATCGAAGTGTCTGAATTGTCAGCGGGTAAAAGTCCAGCACCGAGTTCCTACCGGATTGCTCCAACCTCTTAAATTTCCACAATGGAAATGGGAACAAATCATAATGGATTTCATATCTGGTCTTCCTTACATGCCAAGAAAGTGCGACGCTATCTGGGTGATTGTTAATCGCTTCACAAAATCTGCACATTTCATTCCGGTGCGTATGAATTACAGTTTGGAAACCTTGGCTGAATTATACATTCGGGAAGTTATTCGTTTGCACGTAGTCCCGACTCCAATTGTCTCTGATTGAGATCCTCAATTCACAGCTCGATTCTGGAGAACATTATAGAAAGCCCTCAGAACTAAGTTAAATCTGAGTACAATCTTTCATTCGCAAAGTGACAGACAATCTGAACGGGTGATTAAAGTTCTCGAAGACATGCTTAGAGCTTGTATCATTGATTTTGAGAAAAATTGGGAGAAATCTCTACCACTTGTAGAATTTGCATACAACAACAATTATCAATCTTCTATTCAAATGGCTCCTTTCGAAGCGTTGTATGGAAGAAAATGTCGAACACCTCTGTGTTGGTCTGAACTCAGTGATAAGGTGTTAGGACCCCAATTGCTTTGGGAAACCGAAGAACAAGTCCAAATCATCCACTCGATTGAAACAAGCATTTGATAGACAAAATTCTTATGCCGATCAAAAGCATAAAGACATTCAACATGAGATTGGAGATAAGGTTTTCCTCAAAGTCTCCTCATGGAAGAAAGTGTTTCGATTTGGCAAAACAGGGAAACTCAGTCCTCGTTTTATCAGACTGTTCGAAGTAAAGAATAGGTCCAATGGCTTATCGACTCGCACTTCCTACTGAGTTCGATAAAATTCACAATGTCTTCCATGTTTCGATGTTTAGGCAATATCGATCTGATCCTTCCCACATACTTGAACCTAAAGATGTTGAATTAAATCCCGATCTTTCCTACGAAGAAGAATTTGTCCAGCTTCTTGATCGGGAAGTAAAGAGACTCCGAAACAAGAACGTACCCTTGTAAAAGTTCTATGGAGGAATCATAAAGTCGAAGAAGCCACGTGGGAACCTAAGGATACAATAAAGAAACAATATCCTCATTTGTTCAATTCAGGTAAATTCGAGGACAAATTTATTTTAAGGGGGGAGGAATTGCAATACCCCAATTCATAGGCTAGTTGAAAACCCTAAATTAATTAACGAGAAAAGTGTAAACATTTTGTACAAGAACAAAAGATTAGAATGAATGAAATTAATAGTTTAACTATTAATCTAAACTTATAATATTGTTAATAGGATAATATGTTAATATATGATGGAAATTAGCATTTTAATTACATAATATATATATATATATATATATATATATATATATATATATTATGTTAGTGGGAGATTAGTGGAAGTTATAAAATGAATCACATGGTTTAAGCCAACCCACGCGTTATTGAACCATGACACCCGACTAGCCCACCAAGTTTAGACAACTTTGATTGTATTTCCCCTTCATTCTCCTCGACCTACACAACCGAACAAGAAAGTGTTTGAGAGAGTGGGATTCTGGAAAAATAAACACAAACAAGAAGAAAAATTTAAGGATCGATGGCTGGAAATTAAACCTAGGTGCATGTGTGTTAGAAAGAAGAACAAATCAAGAGTTTGAAGAAACCTTGGAGGAAACAAGGGCTGGGCAGCCAAATAGGAAGAACAAAGGCATTGTGATCAAAGATCAAGTCTAGCTTGGAGTATTGTGAGTGTGGTTAAACTTAGGGTTAGGACTAGTGTCCTAACCAATGTTTATGTTTTAAATTATGATTTTACATTGATTCATGAAATGAATCTAATATGAACTTGGTAATAATCTTAAAGGAAGAAGGATTAAAAGGAAATATGAAAGCATGTTCTATGTTAGTAGTAGTTGCTTTGCTTGATGCTTGATATGATTTGTCTTAATTTGATGGCTATATGTGAGACATGAAATGAGCTTATAGATGATGTTATGCTACTATTTTTGGATGATATATGATTGAGATTATGAGAAATACTTGCTAGAAATTGATTAAACCATGACCTTGAATAGGTTTGCATACTTGTGATGTGAAAAATGTTATATAATCTTGCAAATTGGTTGCTATACACTTGAATATGCTTGCTGGAAATTAAAAGACATCTAAAGTCTTTGGTTGGCTAGTTCGTCTTAGGTAGAAGGGCATGCCTTAGAGTCTAGAGCTCCTCTGAAAAACTTAGTACCTTGTGTACTCTCTGATATGGCGTAATTGGCACCTAATGATCTAGATGCTTGGTGCATCCTATGTGTACATGTTATATGTGATATAATGGTTTATAAGACACCTTAATACATTGTGTATTCCCTAAATTTTCGATTCTATGTACATCCTCTGATGTTGGTACTTAGTACCTAATAAGACTTGATTACCTAGTCCATCTATCTACCAAGGAAAATAGTTAAAAGTACTCTGAATAAAACATGTAATAAGATCAATGTAATGTGTTTTATGTTTCAATCTAATTGGCTTGAATTGAATATGGAATTTATGTTAATGATCTTGACCGAATGAAATAAAAGTAATATGAACTATGTTTAGAATGTTTGATCCATGTTCGATCAATGTATTTGAAGGCTTGGTAACTTGTCTATTGAATGTGTTATATGATAGCATGCTTGGTGGATATTTGACATGTTTGTATCTTCATGTTTTGGTGTTAAATTGATAATGAGACTAGCTAAGTGATGCTTGATCATGTTGAGACTAGCTAGGTGATTCTTAAATGGTATTAAGCCTAGCTAGGTAATCTTGGCAAAATGAAATAAAACATTTAAAAGAATGAATTAATAGATATAGGAACTACCTCACTAAGTACATATCATACTTATCACTCTTCTGTTTCCTTCTTCCTAAACATAAAGGTCACTCTGATTGTAAAGATATCCTGTTTTGATCTGGAAGATCATCACAAACCAAAGACAAGTATGATTTGGTATATATTGTTTAGACTCCTAGAAGGTGGCATAGATATGTATATATTAGTTGTGTCACATGAATTTTGAACATTGTATATATGTTTAGTTGGATACATTAAGACATAAGTGTTTATGGTTGTAATGGTTGAAGTAATTATGTTTGATATATATATATATATATATATATATATATATATGTTAATGGCTATGTGTTGATGTGAATACATGTGATTAAGGTTTGGTTAAGGCTTGATATGAAGCTTGCAAATGCTATGGATTATTATGTATTTTTCCATTCAAATGTTTGATGTTAAACATGATGGAAATGTTTTGTTGATTAGGCAATATTGTATCTAGAATCCTTCTTGGTTCGTTGAGTGGTTCGAAGGGTTAATGATGTTACAAGATTGAATGATGCATCTAGATATTTGATAGAATGAAGTAGAAATGATTCTAAATGTTGGTTGTATGATTTGAATTACCCTAGTTGTTATTGGATCAAATTCGAATGGTCTAGTATGATGTACAAGGATGAGTTGTTTGGTTACATGTTCACATGTTGTTTGAATGTCTTAGGATCGTTTGATTGATGATCTAATAGTAAAATGTATATGTATAAGGATTCGATTATGCTATGTCGTAGAGTGTCTATGAGTTCCATATTTTGTACACATTCGTGCCCTTATTATTGCTATTCTTTAGCTCATTTAGGCATATTTAGGTGCATTGCATGCATAATAACAGTATTTTCTCTTTTACCATGCTTTTGTTGAATATTTTATGATTGGTTAAGAAAATATATTGTTTTAGTTTAGTTTTTATTTTCAGGTGATGTAGTTGTGGAGAGGAGGATTGGACAGGAAAGCTGGAAACAATAGGAGTTGTACTGAAGCAGTTCCAGATGCCGCCAAGTACGCTGGTGAAGCAGCATTGCTGCCAAGTGCCGCCCAGACAGGAGTTACACCGGCTTAGCCAAGATGGGTCGCGATTGAAAGAGGGCAATTCCCTGAGCCCAATGAGCCCAATCTCGCAATTTTCTGAAGCCTGTAGCAGCCAGTAGAGCTGGTCCAAGATTGATAAGTAGGAGTACTTATCCTTACTTGCGGGAGAAGGCAACGTCCAAAGAGTCCACATTCAAGTAAAAAAGAAGTCAGCATTTAATGTAAACTACTTTAAGAAATCCTATTTCAAGGAGGACTCAAACTTAGGCCATGCGCCCTATATATACCCAATGTATGTGAGGGTATAGGGGCATGAGGGGATGCACACATGAATAGCCGCATAGCGGAGAGGTAGCTAGGTAGATGGGAGTTGTTGGGGGTCGCGGCCCAACTATCCCAGGGTTTAGGTCTTTGTATGTAAAGTCGTTGTTAGAAATAGTTGTAATAGTTTAAGTGTATTTTCAATAAAATTCCAAGTTTGCTTAATCTATGCACTTCATTATTTCAATTAGTTCTAACCGTTCAGTTGAGAGAATCCATTTGTCGGGCACGAAAGTGTAAGGCTCACGAAAGGATTAAGCACGATCACAACATGTCTAGGCGTGACTAACTTGGTTCCAAAAGCTCACAAGTTTTAGCGGCTGAAAGGGATCACCAACCGATTTGAGTTGCTTGTGTTAGGTTCACGCTGAGATTGCTAGGTACTACCTACATCACGCAAGCATTCGAGCATCCTTGCCTAGAAATAGGAAGGATCACTATCGACTATCTCGCCGAACTTGGAATATCTACCAGATTTGCCGCCAGGACTTATTTCTGTTCCACCTACCGAGACAATGAAAGTTATAGGGGCAGTGACCCGCTGCGGCCGCGTGATAGGGTCGTAGCTACCGCCCGCCATTACCCGCCGAGGCAGCAAATCATGGTAGCACAAAACATACTTAGGCTTTACAACGTAGTCTACACACTACTGAGCTGCAATTGCCTTACCCAATCTATCGACCAAATCTCTCCTTATCATCCCTCTCATCACTATCTATTTTACTTGTGTTTTTATATTTCCACATTGTGAGATTTAATTGTGCATTTACTAAATCTCTGTGCAGGAAACCGTTCATAGAAGTTGCTCCAATCCTTCTGGGAGACGATATCTTTTACACTATAACTTGATAAGAGTTTGCACTTGCGCTCACAAATAGAGAACACCTAAACGGTCTACAAGTTTTGGCGCCGTTGCCGGGGATTGGCAGAAACTGCGTTTGAATTTCTGCACTTCTACTTTAGTTTTTGCACATTAAATTTCTATTTATTTTATTTTTGCTTTAAAAAAATATGCCACTTTGTTTCTTTGGTGTATGTCCCGCCAGGGCGGTAAAGAAGGCAACAAACACCCATCTGAGGAGGGGAAGGACATGTCCAGCCGAAAAGCCAAACGCAAAGCCCTCATGAAGTGGTTATGTTTGGGAAAAGCGCAACCCAACATAACCTAATTTTTATTTTTAATTTATTTTTATAGGATTAGATTTAATTTTCAGTTATTTTTATTTAATTTTCTCTTTTAATTTACTTCAGGTTAGGAATGAAGGCAAGACCAAGAAAGATGAAAGAATAAAGGAGAAGCCCAACCAGCGGCCAAGGCAACCCAAGGCAAATGAGCATAATAGCTAGCAGCTTCATAACGGCTAGCCGCAACAGCTACATTTGCAACAGCGAGCAGAACGACTATCTGCGTAACGGCTGGAACCCCGTTATTCACGCCGCAATCATTGCCGCCTGTTAGCAGCGTGCCCGCCAAGGCAGCGGTGAGAAGCGGCTATATAAGGCCAACTATTCTCTCCCCGTTCTTCACTTTGCTCTCCCTTTTACTATCAATTCTTTATGCCATCTTTGCTTTCAAGATTTTACTAGTTTCACTTTCTTTTACGTTCTTTAGGAAAATACAACCATCTCACAGCTATGGCCACATCGCAACAACCCGCCTCCGCCTCCAAATTAGTCTTCAAGAAATTATTGAATAAGGATATAGAGGCAATGTACCGGAAGTACTTCACGAAGCGGCGACTCTGGGAAGAAATAGGGTTCCAATACTCCAGGCCTGATGGGGATTTTGGCCTTGAACCCACCATATTCGAGAGGATTCATACTTTTGGCTGGGACCTGTTCACACGGCAGCCAGAAGGGATAAACAACAACCAGATGCCAGAGTTCTACGCCCACAAACCTACACCGGGAAATACTTTCGTATATGTCTGCGGAGAAGGTGTTAAGTTCACGGCAGATACCATCAACAGCTTCTACAGTATAGAAATCCGCAGCAATCCGCATGAAGAATGGAAGTCCTACCTCACGACGGTTGACTATGACAAGATCAAGAAAGAAGTCTGCAAGCCCAACACCAAGTGGCTAACAGGCAAGAACAATGGGTCAGTCAACCGCCGCGATCTGCTGCCAGAGGCAGTCCTTTGGAGCAACTTCGTCCAACGCCGCTTGATGCCCACCACGCACGGATCAACAGTCAACAAGCCGCGACTGGACCTAATCTATAGCATTATGAAGGGGTGACCTATCAATGTTGGCGAAGTAATTCTAGATGAAATCTATACCCACGCAGACAAACCCAACGCCAAAGGACCTCTCGTCTTCCCTGCACTCATCACTGGCCTATGCACCAATTTCTGCGTGTCGTCGCACCCCAAGGACACAATACTTCCAGCCAAGGAAGGATGGACAAGAAGGGCACGCAACCAGATGATGTAGGATCCGAAGCTGGAAGTACTGAAGCTGCCATTCCCTCCGCTGTGATCCCACTGCTGTACAACCTCGTTGAAAGCTGCCAAAGGATCGAGCAGAAACATGTGATCTTCACCAAATATATTGCGGAGGTGCAAGAGGCCTTCGTGGCCTACTTGCTTGATAAATACCATGACGGTGGCCCACAGTTGCCCGTATTCCCATCGGAGTTAGCATCATCCAAACCGATCCATATCATACCCAGACTAG
The DNA here is from genome assembly GCA_958450335.1 of Hibiscus tridactylites. Taxonomy (NCBI): domain Eukaryota; kingdom Viridiplantae; phylum Streptophyta; class Magnoliopsida; order Malvales; family Malvaceae; genus Hibiscus; species Hibiscus tridactylites. The sequence continues at coordinate 53,461,307 of OY288281.1, forward strand.
CTGCTACTCCAGCCACCGCCGACAGCGAGGGGCCGCACATCCACCCCAGGACAAGGACCTCACCTACTCCCATCCAGCCATACGATCTCACCTCCTCCTCTGAGTCAGAGAAGGAAGAGGAGACCACCGCTGCCTCCCCAGTAGAAAAGGAGGTTGCTGCCAAAGATGCCGCCGACTCAGACATGGAGATCTCAGACTCCTTCGATGACGAACCGGAAGAGGCAGTAAGGAAGAGAAAGCGGCCAACAACCAAACCCCAGGGTGGAGGACCTGAAGGACAATCCAAGAAACCCACCCCTAGCCGCATCTAGCCGCCGCATGGCAAGAAATAGAGGCCAGCCGCCAGACCATCTGCCACACGACGCCTAGTCCTGCCCGCCTCTTCAGAATCCTCTTCCGACGCAGTAACAACAGAGGGGAACTCCCCAGTTTATAGCACCATTTTTTCATTTCTTTTTAATTTCAATGTTTTTATTATATTTTTCTTTTACTTTTTACTTTTTAGTTTTATTTTATTTTTTTGTTTTTGTTTTAATTTCTGTTTTAATTTCTGTTTTATGTAAGGCATTGAGGACAATGCTAACCTTGAGTTTGGGGGGGGGGGGGGATAGTCCTCTTTATCTTTAGGTTCATTTAGCGGCATATAGGGTCATATGTAAATTCTGCCCTCTTCACTCAATGAAGTAGGGATTTTTAGCTTAAAACTTGTGCCTATAATAGTTAGCTGATTACTTATATTCGCACCATACTTAAAATTGACCTAACTATGGGAAGAAGCATGAAAAACACTTAATTTTTTTTTCTTCTTTTTGCCAATTATTCTTACCATGTCTGTTAAATGCTGAATTTTTGCTTGAGTTCTAAGTTTAACACGGCCTGTCTTACTTAATAAAAATTTCTTAATTGGATACAGTTTTGCCGCCACGACAGCACAAGATAATAAGATGGTGAAAATGTAACACCCCAAATTTTGCTCAATTTCAAAATCCTTAATTTTGTGATCCCTAAATCGGAAACCCTAAAATTTGGGGATTTTATAACTGAAACCCTAATTGAGAAATTTGGGAATAATTAATCCTTAAGTGATTTTAGGGACTATTTTGTGAAGTAAGTAAAGTTTTTGAGCCATTCGGTAAACCCTAATCAAGTCTAATGACCTATTATGTAATTTACCCAAAAGATTGGGGTATTTAAGCTTCTTTATCAGCCCTAAGATTGGTTAAGCACCCATTTTGAAAGCTGCAGCCGCACACTCTCACTTCACATTTTTTTTGCTATTCGAAAAACATTATCCCCTCACCCTTTGCATCTTCGATCAACCTCCGACCAAGTTCTTGCCGTCGTCCGTTTGTCGATCCAAGTTAATTAGTGGGCTCCTTATTCCGTTCCGAAAAAAACCATACATTCGTTAACCTCTGATAACCTTCCATTGCTCAGAAATCATGGAAAACCATTTGGGATTCCCTTGTTCTCCGTCATCTTTTGCTCGAAAAATAGAAAAGAACCGTTCGGTTCTCCTTTGCGCCACCTCCCTCCGTCGTGTGCTCCGCCCCTCTTTTTCTGTGTATATCTTTGGGTAAGCCGAAAGTTTGAGTTTTTAGTTTTAAATAGTGGTTTTGAGTTATGGGTTGATGTTGATGAACTCGTTTTGTTCTTGTTGTGGCCGTGAATAACCACTGTGGTCGCCGTCTTGTGTTTTCCTTGTGCTGTCATCGTTTGTTTCGCCACCGGTGGTCGTGCCATCGCTGCCGTCGTTTTGTATTCGTGCCACCACCGTGATTTTGTGCTACCGCCACCTTTGGTTGCTAGAAACCCTAGCCGTTAGTGGCATTTTAGGAACCCTAGTTCCATTTTGGATGATGACATGGGTTGGGCTAGTGTGTTAATTGGTTCAAGCCCAATTAAGGTTGTCATTGGTTGTGGGTGTTGGGCTTCTGTATGTGTTAATGTGGTTTCGTGAGCCCATGTGTGTAACCCATAAAAAATGTCCAGACTAGATCAGTAAACCATTATGTGAATCAAACCATTAACCTAAACCGGAAGAGTTGATCAAACCGAATCTGTTAATTGCATCGAACCGGATAAAGTCTTGAACCGGACCTTTGACTTTTGACCTTTGACCTTGGACCATTGACCAGTTGACTTTGACATTTGACCGAATTGGACAGTTGACTTTGACTAGAGTTGACCAAAAGTTGACTTTTTCAGAAAAACATTCATCTTAACCTTTCTCGACGTCCTGAGTCCGTATTCACTGCCCGTTTTGTCAAATTAGATCCTGAAAGCTCCGTTTTGCTTATTTAAAGAAATTGTTATTGGAATCTGATAAGTTATGGATTTCAAAATCTAATTCAGAATATTCTCGTGTTCAAGTGCTGACCTTGAGACCGTTGGGCTACCTCCAGTTGTTCAAACCGATCGTGCACGTTATTCGAGATCTTCACGTGAGTATATTTTAGTTCAGTTTTCAATGTTTTAGTCGGTGGCTTAGTGATAGAAATAAATGCTAATATAGAATTCATACCTCGTAGGTCTTGATTCAGAGAGATCCGAGCGTGAGGCTCGCTCTTCTCGAGATTAGAGCTTTTGTGGCTAAGGTGTGTTTCTTTGCGTGTTTTAAATAAATATTGTTTTATATATATCTCTGCTTGATTTATTATCTGATTTAGATTTGTTAATGATTTGAACCATCTTTCATGGCATACTAAACGTGTTTTTAAATCAAGCATCTAATTTTCGGAAAATATGATACTCGTAAGAGTTCAGATTTATGATTTTACAAAATATCATGTGTCATTTGTTTGGAATAATATACGGAAAAAGCGAGGGAAACCTCCACTCTGGCGAGGGCAACCTCCACTCTGTATGATATCGGATATTCGGGCATTGCATCATGCATCAGACATCGTAACATTTATAATTTTGATTTATCGGATACACTCTGTTTTTGGAAATGAATTTATCGGAAAATGAAATACTGCTTTGATTTTGTGTTATTACTAAAAGACACACTAAGCTCTTTATCTTACACCCCTTATTTTTTACTTTCAGATACTCAGACTGATTAGGCGACTCGGTACTTGGAGCATCTCTTGTTTATTCAGATATATTAATATCCAGTATGAACTCTTTTGTCTACTTTGATTTACTATTTTAATATTATTTGGAATATTCATGTAATATGTACATTGGGAATGTTTATAATTTGGGATTATTGGATGCATGTATTTACGAACTTGTTTTTAGATATTTTAATTAATTATCATAATCATATTAATTATTGGATTTCTACTTATTTAATTAATTATTATGAATTTCATTATATTTAACCTAAATTGTTTCTTGAGGGACAAGCTTTCATAACTAACTTCCTAGATTCGACCAATTTCTTTTGGGCCAGATTTAAGGGGTTACATTTAGTGGTATCAGAGCACGGTTCAACCCTCGAACTGTGAGGCTCAGAAAAGTTATTTTCAAAATATTTTTGACTTTCACATACATCTGAAATATTTTGGGATAAATGTGAATTTTTTGAAAAAAAATTATTACGGTATTAAGTGATTTTAAATTGTTTTAAATTCGAGACTCTAGTACCGAATTTGACTCTAGGTTATTACCTTTTGTAGATAGTTTACTATGCCACCGCGTAAGTGTCGTAATTTATCGTTTGTTCGTGGACGTGGCCATACTGCTGCTTCTGGTAGTGATCATCCACCTTCTGTTACGCAAATGGGAAATCAGAATGAGATATCGAGTAATGAGATAGATCCGTTGGAAGGATATCAGATCAGAAATGATGACTCACTCGATGTTGAGGATACTAAGACTGTTCAACCAGACAGTGCAACAGTTCACCGTGAGTTTCTCCGTTATCTTAGACAATCAGAGGTTACGAGGAAACCCATATCTATATAATTTATAGCTACTGGATGATATTGTTTGAGGGTAAAACCGGTACACATCCAGCCGATGCAGAATATTGGATAAAGAAGTTACAGCGGTTATTTGTTGAAATGGATTATCTAGCCAATCAGAAATTGAGGGCCGCCGTATCACTGTTAGAAGGTGAAGCACAAAATTGGTGGGAGTCAGTGGTAGATACTATTCCACCTAGTCAGCTTACATGGGAGTTTTTCCGATAGTCATTTCAGGATCGTTACGTGGGAGCCGAGTTCTTAGTGCAGTGTCGCGATGATTTTATGAATCTAAAACAGAGCAACATGTCAGTAAATGATTATGAGATTGAGTTTTGGAGGTTGGCAAAGTATTCTCCTAGATTAGTTGTGACTGAGAAAGACAAATGTGGCTGGTTTTTGAAAGGACTTCAGTTACTGATTCAAAGAGATGTTGCAACACACCATGATAAAGTGTTCAGTGTGATGGTTGATCAGGCTAAAACTGCAGAGAGGGTTCTTGCACTAATGGAAAAGGAGGAATTTCAAAATTCTGATCAAGTCGGGAAGCAACCGAATACGTCTGTACAACCGAGTTTTGTCAACTCGTCTGGGAAGAGGCTTAGAGAGGAGTCTGTTCCTCATAGTTTTCGAAAAATGAGACCTGCAACATCGAAAATTCCGTCTGGTAGTGATGGTAGTGTAAAAGTTCGTCGGCCTATTTTTGTATGTGGTTTTTGCAATAAGAACCATAACAAAGAGTGCAGATTGATGAACAGAACGTGTTTCAGATGTGGTTCTCAGGATCACTACTTAAAGAATTGTCCACGTTCAGCTACTGGTTCATCCGTTCAGACTCAGAGTCATGCATCAGTTCAGGCACCTCACCGGGGTAGAGAGCAGTTTAGGTCAGTTGCTTCTGGTATTGCTACTAGAGGTAGTTATGCTCATAATGGTGGTTCAGCTAGACCTGAGATTAGACGTTCAGGTTCGGTACTTTCGACCGGAGATCGCGTTGGATATGATGATTTACATGACGATATGGAAGGTACATTTTAATATGTTTCAGTTCTATTTTCAGTTATATGTTTCAGTATTTTCGGTTATATTAGATCATGAATTCAGAATAAGAAAGAATATGCGTGTTTCAATTAGTTATGTGATCTGTTATTAAATCTGAAAAATTTCGAGGGCGAAATTTCTTTTAAGGGAGGGAGAGTTGTAACACCCCAAATTTTGCTTAATTTCAAAATCCCTAATTTTGAGATCCCTAAACCGGAAACCCTAAAATTTGGGGACTTTATAACTGAAACGCTAATTGAGAAATTTGGGAATAATTAGTCCTTAAGTGATTTTAAGGACTATTTTGTGAAGTAGGTAAAGTTTTTGAGCCATTCGGTAAACCCTAATCAAGTCTAATGACCTATTGTGTAATTTACCAAAAATATTGGGGTATTTAAGCTTCTTTATCAGCCCTAAGATCGGTTAAGCTCCCATTTTGAAAGCTGCAGCAGCACACTCGCACTTCACCCCTTTTTTTTTGCTATTCGAAAAACATTATCCCCTCACCCTTTGCATCTCCGATCAACCTCCGACCAAGTTCTTCCCGTCGTCCGTTTATCTATCCAAGTTCATTAGTGGGCTCCTTATTCCGTTTCGAACAAAACCCATACATTCGTTAACCTCTAATAACCTTACCTTACTCGGAAATCGTGGAAAACCATTCGGGATTCCCTTGTTCTCCGTCATATTTTCTCGAAAAATAGAAAAGAACCGTTCGGTTCTCCTTTGCACCACCTCCCTCCGTCGTGTGCTTCGCCCCTCTTTTTCCGTGTATATCTTTGGGTAAGCCGGAAATTTGAGGTTTTAGTTTTAAATAGTGGTTTTGAGTTATGGGTTGATGTTGATGAACTCGTTTTGTTCTTGTTGTGGCCGTGAACAACCACTGTGGTCACCGTATTGTGTTTCCCTTGTGCCGCCACCGTTTGTTTCTCCACCGGTGGTCGTGTTGCCGCTGTTGTCGTTTTGTATTCGTGCCGTCGCCGTGGTTTTATGCTGCTGCCACCTTTGGTTGCTAGAAACCCTAGCCGCCAGTGACATTTTAGGAACCCTAGCTCCATTTTGGATGATGACATGGGTTAGGCTAGTGTGTTAATTGGTTCAAGCCCAATCAAGGTTGTCATTGGTTGTGGGTGTTGGGCTTCTGTGTGTGTTAATGTGGTTTCGTGAGCCCATGTGTGTAACCCATAAAAAATGGCCAGACCAGATCAGTAAACCATTATGTGAATCAGACCATTGACCTGAACCGGAAGAGTTGATCAAACTGAATATGTTAATTGCACCGAACCGAACCTTTGAATTTTGACCTTGGACCATTGACCAGTTGACTTTGACATTTGACCGAATTGGACAATTGACTTTGACTTTGACCAGAGTTGACCAAGAGTTAACTATTTCAGAAAAACGTTCATCTTAACCTTTCTCGACGTCCTGAGCCCATATCCGCTAATCGGTTTGTCAAATTAGATCCTTAAAGCTCCGTTTTGCTCATTTTAAGCATTTTTTATTAGAATCTGATAAGTTATGGATTTCAGAATCTAATTCAAAATATTCCCGTGTTCAGGTGCTGACTTTGAGACCGTTGGGCTACCTCCATTTTTTCAAACCGACCGTGCAAGTTCTTCGAGATCTTCACGTGAGTATATTTTAGTTTAGTTTTCAGTGTTTTAGTCGGTGGCTTAGTGATAGAAATAAATGCTAATATAGAATTCATACATCGTAGGTCTTGATTCAGTGAGATCCGAGCGTGAGGCTCGCCCTTCTCAAGATTAGAGCTTCTGTGGCTAAGGTGTGTTTCTTGAGGTGTTTTAAATAAATATTGTTTTATATATATCTCTGCTTGATTTATTATCTGATTGAGATTTGTTAATGATTTGAACCATCTTTCATGGCATACTAAACATGTTTTTAAATCAAGCATCTGATTTTCGGAAAATATGATACTCGTAAGAGTTCAGATTTATGATTTTACAAATCATATCATGTGTCATTTGTTCAGAATAATATTCAGAAAAAGCAAGGGAAACCTCCACTCTGGCGAGGGAAATCTCCACTCTCTATGATATCAGATATTCGGGCATTGCATCATGCATCAGACATCATAACATTTATGATTTTGATTTATCAGATAGACTCAGTTTTTGGAAATTAATTTATCAGAAAATGAAATACTGCATTTGTTTTGTGTTATTACTAAAAGACACACTAAGCTCTTTAGCTTACACCCCTTAGTTTTTACTTTCAGATACTCAGACTTATTAGGCGACTCGGTACTTGGAGCATCTCTTGTTTATTCAGATATATTAATATTCAATATGAACTCTTTTGTCTACTTTGATTTACTATTTTAATATTATTTGGAATATTCGTGTAATATGTACATTGGGAATGTTTATAATTTGGGATTATTGGATGCATGTATTTACGAACTTGTTTTCAGATATTTTAATTAATTATCACAATCATATTAATTATTGGGCTTCTACTTATTTAATTAATTATTATGAATTTCATTATATTTAACCTAAATTGTTTCTTGAGGGACAAGCTTTCATAACTAACTTCCTAGATTCGGCCCATTTCTTCTGGGTCGAATTTAGGGGGTTACAAAAAACCCTAGAGGTGTCCGAAACAGGCTCTAGGCAGGATGTTTAAATACCCTAGAGGTGCTCGAAACAGGCTCTAGGTAGGATCATGAGCAAGGACACTCCGCTGCTATCAAAGTCCACGTATCTAAATCAAGTGACAGACAAATTAGCAAGAGTGAATGAAAGCCTTCACGGGATGACTCTATTCGAAGGGTTCAGAGTTTCGTAGAGTGCACCTATCTTAGCTTCAGACCTAGAGAATAGTTGTGATGAGCTGAAGCCCTTAAAGCCATGATCAGAAAAAAAAAGATAGAAGTGCCTAACTGTGCTGCCAAGGCATCAACTCATATCCTTTTTCGTTATTTAATTATTTTAGGCATTCTTTGTTAACTTAACTACCGCAACATGTTTAGCATGGACACAGACCTGCACACACTGCACTGACACTAAAAAAAATTAAAATCTAAGTTATTTTATGCTACTCCCTATCACTAACATAAAATAGGTGCCACGACCTTGAAGTAAGAAATCAAGTTAAAGGCTAAGTTTCTACTAATTTTGTGCAAAGGGAAGATTTACTAGCTAGGTTGCATTGCTTGAGGACAAGCAATAGTTCGAGTTTGGGGGTGTGTAGAGTGTTCATGAGTTCTTTATTTTGTGCAAAGGGAAGATTTACTAGCTAGGTTGCATTGCTTGAGGATAAGCAATAGTTTGAGTTTGGGGGTGTGTAGAGTGTCCACGAGTTCTATATTTTGTACACATTCCTTCCCTTATTATTGCTATTTTAAGCTCATTTAGGCATATTTAGGTGCATTGCATGCATAATAACAATATTATCTCTTTTACCATACTTTTATTGAATATTTTATGATTGGTTAAGAAAAGATATTGTTTTAGTTTAGTTTTTATTTTCAGGTGCTGTAGCTGTGGAGAGGAGGAGAGGACAGGAGAGGACAAGAAAGCTGGAAACAATAGGAGCTGTACTGAAGCAGTTCTAGATGTCGCCAAGGACGTTGCCGAAGCAGCATTGCCGCCAAGTGGCACCCAGGCAAGAGTTACACCGACTTAGCCAAGATGGGTCGCGATTGAAAGATGGCAATTCCCTGAGCCCAATCTCGCAATTTTCTGAAGCCTGTAGCGGTCGGTAGAGCTGATCCAAGATTGATAAGTAGGAGTACTTATCCTTACTTGCGCGAGAAGGCAACGTCCAAAGTGTCCACATTCAAGTAAAAAAAGAGTCAGCATTTAATGTAAACTACTTTAAGAAATCCTATTCCAAGGAGGACTCAAACTTAGGCCATGAGCCCTATATATACCCAATGTATGTGAGGGTATAGGGGCATGAGGGGATGCATGCATGAGTAGCAGCATAGCGGAGAGGTAGCTAGGTAGATGGGAGTTGTTGGGGGTCGCAGCCCAACTCTTCCAGGGTTTAGGTCTTTGTATGTAAAGTAGTTGTGAGAAATGGTTGTAATAGTTTAAGTGTGTTTTCAATAAAATTCCAAGTTTGCTTAATCTATGCACTTCATTCTTTCAATTAGTTCTAACCGTTCAGTTGAGAGAATCCTTTTGTCGGGCACGAAAGTGTAAGGCTCACGAAAGGGTTAAGCATGGTCACAACATGTCGAGGCGTGACTAACTTGGTTCCAAAAGCTCACAAGTTTCAGCGGCTGAAAGGGATCACCAACCGATTTGACTTGCCTGTGTTAGGTTCACGCTGAGATTGCTAGGTATTGCCTACATCACGCAAGCATTCGAGCATCCTTGCTTAGAAATAGTAAGGATCACTGTCGACTATCCCGCCGAATTTGGAATATCTTCCAGATTTGTCGCCAGGACATATTTCCGTTCCACCTGCCGAGACAGCGAAGGTTGCAGGGGCTATGACCCGTTGCGGCCGCGTGACAGGGTCGTAGTTGCCGCCCGCCATTACCCGCCAAAGCAGCAAACCATGGCAGCGCAAAACATACTTAGGCTTTACAACACAGTCTACACACTACTGAGCTGCAATTGCCTTACCCAATCTATCGACCAAATATCTCCCTATCATCCCTCTCATCACTATCTTTATTTTACTTGTGTTTTTATTTCCACATTGTGAGATTTAATTGTGCATTTATTAAATCTCTGTGCAGGAAACCGTTCATAGAAGCTGCTCCAATCCCTGTGGGAGATGATATCTTTTATATTATAACTTGACAAGAGTGTGCACTTGCGCTCAGAAGTAGAGAACAACTAAACGCTCTACATATGTGAAGTATGTTAGATTGAACATGATATAGGTTGATCTAGATTTGTTGTTCTTGTATGTTGTTTGATTATTATATGGTTATTTGTTTTGTAAGCTTGTTAATTGAATGATAACATGAAATTATAAGTGTATACATGTTTAAGTGTATTAGAAACATGAATGTTATGAATGTTAGGTTAAAAGTTTTTGTTAGCCCACCTATTTGAATGATTGGTTGTGAATGTTATATGTTATTAGTTCTAAATCAATTCTAAAAAACTGTAACGCCCTTCGCCCCTAACCCTGGCAAGGGGTGTTACAGTGATCAGATCGTCCGCAAAGATAACACAGATTAGATTTGGTCCTACATTGACCCTGAGTGATGTTTCTGACAGAATTTGGAAGTAGGCACTTGTGAAGCTTTGCCCGTATTACTCGTGCTATCAATAGACATTGCTGTGGCTGAAGACTTGATTACCGACTGAGGCTTCGGTATATAATTACTCTTTTGGGAGGGTGTATAACTCGATGGATTTCCACCCGAGTACTTAGGCTTTTTGGACTGCCATTGTGGTCGATCATCTTGCCTCGACCGCTTAACCTTTCGGGATTGATTATGCTTGCGTTTTTCCGAAGCTTTCATCTTTGCTTCAGTGGTGATGGCTCGGTTAACAAGACTTTGGAAATCCAAAATCTCAAGGGCCGTGAAAATAGGGTTGAGTTCATCGTTGAGGCCATCGATGAACATTCGGCACTTGTCCGCCTCGATTTTAATATATTCAAACTCGTACTTGCAGTACTTGCAAAAGTCACTCACGTACTGTTCAATAGTTCTCCCGGCTTGTTTAAGATACAAGAACCGCTTTCGACGTTCAGTGAGATATTGTTCACTAACATACTTCTTTTTAAACTCGTCGAGGAAGAAGTTCTACGTGACTTTTTTAGGGGGCACGGTCAAAGTAGTGGTTTCTTACCAAGTTAGCGATTCGTCTGCCAGTAGCGCGACATCACAGTCGAGCTTGTGTTCATCCAAACAAGAGAGTTGTTTAGTGAGAATTTGAATAGTGGCCTCTAGCCAATATTCGAAAACTTCGGGATTCGCCCCGTTAGCACCGGTGAAAGTGTAGGCCCGATATTGAGCGAGTTTGTCGATAAGAGCCCTAGATGGTACATGAACAGGTGCTGGAGCAGGGGAGTCTCATTTTAGTCACATGATAAGCTGGTCAAACATTTCTTTCATGCTATGAACTTTCATGCTATGAAAGCACTCTTGTTGCATCGAATTAGCAGCAGGGGCTGTCGTTTTTGGTTCATTATTCTTTGGAGCTTCTTGCTCATTTTCTTTCCCCTTTCGAGTGTTCGATGGCCTTTGAGTCATCTGAACACTCCCCTTCACTAGAAGATCCCTCGGGACTTTTATCGTCCCTTGCTAATCTCGTTTCAGACATGATTCTATATTGATAAACAAGGAAGAGTTGGTTAGGCAAGTGACAAGCTTAATCAAACATATACAACTTCTAAGTGGCCAATTCATTCCCATATGATGCAATAGGCCCGGTTTAGTCCGAGGATCGACTAAAATGAAGCTCTAATACCAATAAATGTAACAACCCTCACCCGATTTAGTCGTAAACCGGCTAAGGAATGTTACTTAAGCAACAAGAACACGGACAATCAAAAACTTTTGCCTAACTTACCCTATTTAATAAGTTAAACTTCTAAAACATGTTTACTCAATTAATATGACTTGTTAACACATTTCATATTTCAAACAAACTTATTTAACATTATTCAATTATCAATCAAGTCATAACAATTTACTTTAACATCAATATACATAACCTAAGCACATGATACAAGCATAACATGAAAACTAGATCATGAAACCTAGCAACATGGCATTCGAACTATAAGATTTTACGTTCAAGATGTCAACAATTAATCTAATACTTATACATGTGAATCATATAGCAAGAATACATATCTTATTTCACCTAAACATTAAGCATTTGAATTAAATAGCAACATCAAATCATATACCTATACCATTCGAATACTACATAAATTTACATCATGGATTAATCACATTACCATGAACCTAAAACAAATTCATCTATTCAAACAGCTATTAGATCAAGTTAACCAAACATCACACTAACATGTACCTATTTCCTTGAATCAAAATACACCTTATCATTGTTCAATCCATTCGAAATATACCAAAGATACATGAATCCATCTTTGCACATCAACTTGTTCAATTAACATGCTATACATATCAAACATTCAATCACAGTAACATGGACCTAAACATGTATCCTTATCACATGACTATTCAACTATCACTAGATAACATTCCACATTTTAATCAAGTCATCTAAACATAGATATAACATTAAGACTTCCAACCAAGGCATATTATAACATCACATGATGCCTAGCTTAACTAAGCTACCAACCAAACCATGTTATCAAGTTATACAAACCATAATATTTCAAATATATACATAGCCAAACATAGGCTCAAAATCCATTAACATGTGATCTATATACAATACTATGGCCACCAACTAGGAGTCTACAAAGAAACATATTCATACTTGCTGCTTTAGCTTGTCTTGCCTTGCCTCCAATCGAGCTAGTTTGCAATCTACGAACCTGTAGTTTGGGAAGAATAAAATGAGAGTGATAAGTATGGTTAAGTACTTAGTGAGGTAGCAACCTAATCTAGGCTAGTATATTCATTTAACAAGTGTATTTTAGATCAAGGAAGGCCTAGCTAGTTCAAGAATCAAGCTTGTTCAAAGTTTGTATTCGAATAATCATGTTTTGTCATACTTTCACATCATTTCATTCAATTTTTTTTATCATTTAAACATGGCAATTCAAGTTCTCAAGAGTACATATATAAATATGATTTTTCAACCAATCAACTACATATTATCATCAAGAAGTTAAGTGAATAGCACTCAATCAAATTTCATGTAACAAGATATCATGTAAGCAAGCATAACAAAATCGATTTCATTTCATGTATTCACAAGTTCATATCAGCAAGCTTTCTTAAACAATTTCAAGTTTAAGCCTTGGTTTATAGTCGAGTCTAGGTAATCGAGTCGCCAACCAACTATCGCCAAAACAAATATCTGGTCACATCCCTCAAGTTTATCCCGGCTCGTAGAACACTCAACAAAAATGAGCTCAAGACTCTATGGCATGCCATTCTACCTATGACTCACTAGTTATCAAGGCATCATTTAATCATGTGATCAAGAATCAAGGATCATGTAACAAGCTAGACAAGAATCATGGCATATTCAAGTGATCAATAATCATGTATCAAGACCAAGAGCCCTTATGCTAGTGAACCATAGTTCAATTTCAAGAGAGATCATTTTATGTCATACTTCGTCAACTAGCTAAATAAGATAATCAAGGCAGGAAGCATGCTCATGTTCAAACTCAATTTAGCACATGTAACATATCAATTCACCTATATTATCACAAGTTTCCGTTTGTAATTTAATATCATCCCCCTTATATGTTTAACAAGTATACTTGAAATTTAATTTCATGGCATCATTCAAGAACATTATAAATATAAATAAATTGGTTAGGACTTAAGTCCTAACCCTAATGATAGCTACACTCACAAAGAACTCCAAGCTAGTCTTGAATGGCAATTCCTTTGTTTCTTTCCCTTGGCTGCCAACTTTAGTGCCTTCACAAGCTTCTTCAACCTCTTGGTCTATCAATCCATGTATTAATAGCATAAAGGCACCATTAGAAACAATCCATGTACCTTATACAAACAAGTTTATTCATATTATACACAAATCTGCCCTGTTCTAGGCAGCCTGGACATCATGTAGTAATCTGTCCATAATTTTTAATCTAGTTATCCAAAATTCAATTACTTTACACCCTTAGAAAGTTAACTCAATGATATTTCAACCATGTATGGCTCATATTTTTATCATATCTACATTAATACAGTTTTACAAATTCAGACAGACTATCTGTGCATGAACTAAACTGCCAGTTCACTATATAGGTCACTTTGATGCACTTATTAATCTAGGTCCCTTAAGATTTTAATTAAGAATTTTAAACCTATGTTTACCCTGTTTTACCTGTATTTTCAAGTCCAACATGTCCCCTAAAAAGAACAATATAGTCCTCTAATTTATCATGTTTCCATATTAGTCCCAAACTAGTTTCAACTCACCTATTAAGCATTTCAACTACTTTAAACATGTAATTCAAGTAACTTGACAGCCAATTCAAGTTATGAATCCTTCATATAACATCTCCACTGTTTTTAAACATCATTTCCAGAATCAAATTTAAAGCATTTCAATCCCTAAAATTTTCAATTTTACTAAAACAGTCCACCTACACTGTGTTATCTTTCTAGGTGACCAGTTTCTTTTCAATTCAATTTTCCAGTAATCTATGAATGTTTTCACTAATCCAACACTTCCATCATATAAAAAATTCAATTTTCTACAAATTTTTCCCACACAAAATTTTCCAGTTCGAATTGTATCATGGTCGAATTTCCAGATTTCTACAGCATAGCGTTTAGATCGAATCTGGGCATGTATACACATTTCGGTTTCATTCCTCATCCTTTTCCTAACCTGTTTTCTTCTAATCAACAACCCAGAATTAAACTAGGTTCAAACACATGTTTAAATCAAAATTTTCAGAATTTAAAGGTTACAAGAACATTCAAATCAAAGCAATAATCAACAATACAATCGGGTGACTTAGAAATGTAGTTACTTGTTTACTCTCTTAACATACATGAATTTCTAGTATCTAACCAGCCCTCAACCTTCAATTTCCTTTTTTTTGAATGCCTAATTTTCAGATTTCACTCTCCCCTTATTGTTCTTGTGAAACAAATATTTTAATTTTGATATAACTAAAAACCTAAGGACTAAATTAAAAGTCAAAACGAATTTTAAGTCCTAAAAATATCCCCATATAACTTTTATATTATGCCTAAGTTAAAAACATACTTTTCCAATTATTTTTCTAAGTGTTTCAAGTCAAAACAGTGGTTTTCACGTACCCGTTCCGAAACGGCCTCAAGGCGTTTCGAAACAGTTTCACCACTGTCGACCACCGTTCCGATACGAGTATCGAAACACTTGGAAGCGTTTCGAAACGGCTCGCCTCGTTTCGAAACTGTTCTTCATGTTGGATTTAAAAAGGGGTTAAATTATTTCAAATATTTCAGATTTTTAAATATATAAGGGGTGTTTCGAAACGGCATATGCCCGTTCCGAAACGACCCTTTGACAGTAGCCATTCCGTTTCGAAACGGATCAATACCGTTCCGAAACAGGGGCTAGGTTTCAGTTTGAAAAATATGACCGTTGTATGTCTTAACTGATTTTATCAAAACCGTTAAGGCGTTTCGAAATGGTCTAGTACCGTTCCGAAACGACCCTTTTACAGTGGCAAAACCGTTCCGAAACGGCCCTAAGGCGTTTCGAAACGGGCTCTTAAATGCACCCCAACGGCTCTTTCTATTTTAGTCCGTTCCGAAACAGGTTTCCCGTGTTCCGAAACGGGTTGGTGCAGACAGCATTAATGGTGGCAAGAGAGGGTTCCAACGGCTCCATTTATGTTCCCAACCACCCAAACGGCTAGAAATCAATAAGAAGGTATAAAAGGGACATCCAAAAGCATCAGCAACAACTATTGAACTTCAAGCAAACATCCAAACATCAAATTCAAGCATTAGAGCAAAAATCCCAAATTTGTGTAAAATCCCAATTTGTGTTCTTCATTCATATTTTGTAAAATTGGGTTGAGTGCTTGTATTGGGGCTATCATTTGTATTGAGAGATACCTAATTAGCCTACAAATTCCTTTGTTCTCTTGTGTGAGGGTTGGGTTGATTTTTGGGTAGAAAAATCAACCGATATTGTAAAGGGTTGCCTCCTTGTCCTAGAAAAGGGGAAGATCAATTTAGTGAAATTGTTGCAAATCCTTAGTGAGACTAAGGTAGTGGATGTAGAGTTCATTTGGAACTTGAACCACTCTAAATTCCTTGTCCTTCAATTTTAATTTGCCAATTTCCACTACAATCCTTCAAATTTCCAATTCACCCCCCCTCTTGGTAAATATCGATCTTTCGATCCACTCAACAATTGGTATCAGAGATTAACTCTTTGAGGATTAACAACCACAAGAGGAGATCCTTGGAAGAGTGTGATCATCAAAATATCAAGAGATGGCTTCAACCTCCGGTTCCGGCATGTACGAGTCACAATCAACCACCAAGCCTCCTTTCTTCAATGGTGACAACTACTCCTTTTGGAAGAACAAAATGAGGCTATTCATCAAGTCAAGTGACTACCTTGTATGGGATGTCATTGAGGATGGGCCATACATTCCATTGAAGCAAGATGGTGAAGGCAAGATGGTGTTGAAGAAGAAAGCCGAAATGAGTGAAGAGGAGAGGAAGAAGATTCAAGTCAACGATAAAGCTCTCCACATGCTTTTTTGTGCTTTCGGTCCGGACATCTATTCAAAGGTCTCTTCCATTGAAAATGCCAAAGAAGTGTGGGACACACTTGAGACCACTTATGAAGGCACCAATGATGTCAAGGAAACTAAGATTGGACTTCTCAATCTTAGTTATGAAAATTTCAAGATGGAGCCCGATGAGACGGTGTCAAAGATGTTTGATCGATTCTCCACAATTGTCAACGGGCTAAAGGGCTATGGAGAGATCATATCGGAAGACAAGCTTGTCCGGAAGCTACTCTATTCACTTCCCGAAGCTTGGGATGGGAAGAGAACCGCCATCATCGAAGCAAAGAACTTGAAGACATTAAAGCTTGATGAGCTTGTGGGTTCTCTCCTTACTCATGAGATCATGAAGCAAGGAAGGGAAGATGAGAAAAAGAAAGAAGAGAAAAGAGTAGAGAAACTTGAAGTCGAAAAGAAGAAGAAGATGGGAATAGCTCTCAAGGCTAAAGCTTCACAACTTGATGAGAGCTCATCTAGTGATGAGGACGAACTTGAAGAATTGGCTATGATAGCCAAACGGTTCTCACGATTCATGAGGTCCAACCGGGGTAGAAAAATCCAAAGAAAAATGGACTTCAAGAGCAAGAGCAAAGAAGAAGGAAAGGATTCCATCATTTGCTATGAGTGCAAACAACCCGGCCACATCCGTTCGGAGTGCCCTCAACTCAAGAAGAAGAGCTTTGAGAAGAAGAAGAAACTCAAAGCCAAACTTGCTACTTGGAGTGATGAGGAGTCATCGGAGGATGACGAACAAGAAGTGGCCAACCTTTGTCTCATGGCACTTGAGGAAGATTCCTCCTTGGTAACCTCTAACTCATCTACTTTAGATTTTTCATATGAAGAGTTAAATGATGCATATGATGAGTTACAAGAGGTATATGATGAATTACTTGAGAAGTTTAAGGAGTCGGTCATTAAAAACTAGAAAATCATTTTAGAGCTAAATGAGAAAAATGACTCACTCACTCTAGCTAATTCTAAATTTGAGAAAAAGATTTTAGGATTAAAAGATGAACTTAAATTCTTTCAAGATGAAAATGTTGATCTTAATAATCTTTTATCTCAATGCAATAGTGAACACCAAAAGGTGTTAGGTGAGCTAAATGAGCTCAAAAAGTCCTTAAAAATGTTGGAAGTGTCAAACATGAAATAGGAGAATCATCTAGAACACACCAACCTAAGAAAAGGACTAATTACTACAAACAAGGTGGCTACCCTAGACATAGTAAAGCTAAAAGAATTAGAAGTGTATGGGTTCCTAAGGAACTTGTAAAATCTAATAATATTATTGCTATGTCATCTTGGATTCCTAAGGGAACCAAGGTTTTGGGAGCTAACACTCATGGACCCAAAATGATTTGGGTACCAAAAACCAAGGTTTAATATCTTTGTTTGTAGGGGGAGCATTGCTACAAGGCCAAAGCACAAAGTCAAAACTCATGGTACCTTGATAGTGGATGCTCGAGACACATGACCGGAGACAAGAGTCGATTCATGGTTTTAAATCCAAAAAGTGGAGGAGTAGTAACATTTGGTGACAACTCCAAAGGCCACATTAAAGGTATTGGCTCCATAGGTAATCACTCTACCATTCTCATTGAAAATGTCTTGTATGTCGATGGTCTTAAACATAATTTATTGAGCATAAGTCAATTGTGTGATAAAGGATTTAATGTTCTTTTTGATAAAAATGGATGTAAAATTGTAGACATTAAATCAAATAGTATTATGCTCATAGGTCATCGCATAGGAAATATATACATGGTGCATTTAGATGACATTCATACATCCCATGCATGTTTAGTTGCTCAAAATGAAAATGATGCATGGTTGTGGCATAGGAAGCTAGGACATGCTAGCATTAGTGTTTTGGAAAAACTAGTCTCTCTAAATCTAGTTAGAGGTTTGCCCAAAATTAAATTTTCAAATGACAAAATTTGTGATGCATGCTCTAAGGGTAAACAACATAAGTCTTCCTTTAAATCCATTAATGATGTTTCTACTAGTAGATGCTTACAATTAATTCACATGGATTTATTTGGGCCAATTAGGACTATGAGCTTGGGTGGTAAATCTTATGCATTTGTGTTAGTTGATGATTTTTCTAGATTTACTTGGGTTCTCTTTTTAAGTACTAAAGATGAGGCTTTGGAAAAATTCATCACATTTTCAAAATTAACCCAAAATGATCTTGAACTTAGAATTTCACACATTAGAAGTGATCATGGAACCGAGTTTCAAAATTTAGGGTTTGAAGAATTTTTGAATGAAAATGGTATTAGCCATAATTTTTCCGCTCCTCGAACTCCTCAACAAAATGGGGTAGTTGAGAGGAAAAATAGAACTTTACAAGAAATGGCTAGAACTATGCTTTGTGAAAATAATTTACCTAAATATTTTTGGGCGGAAGCCACAAACACCGCTTGTTATATTGTAAATCGAGTAATGATTAGGCCAATTTTAAAGAAAACACCTTATGAGATTTTAAAATCTAAAAAGCCTAACATTAGCTATTTTCACCCTTTTGGGTGCAAGTGTTTTGTTTTAAATAATGGAAAAGACAACTTAGGTAAATTTGATGCAAAAAGTGATGAAGCTATTTTTATAGGTTACTCTTTAACCTCTAAAGCCTATCGAGTATTTAACAAAAGAACTTTAGTAGTAGAAGAATCCATTCATGTTGTATTCGATGATAACCTCCTTCCTAGGAAGGATTCTTGTGATGATGATGTTGTAGGAATCATAATTGCCTTTGATGGAGGTCAAACTTCAAAGGAGGATGAGATTCAACCAAAAGAAGAAGACACACAAGATCCACCTCTTGAAGCCTTGAAGGACTTGGCTATTGAGGAAAAGGAAGTGAGCTACCCAAGGGAGTTGAACTATGTCAAAGATGGTGAAATCTTGGGTGATCCATCCAAGGGGGTAACCACTCGTTCTTCTCTTAAATTAATGAACCATGTTGCATTTATCTCATGCATAGAGCCTAAAAACATAAAAGAAGCATTGAAAGATGACTTTTGGATTATGGCTATGCAAGAAGAGTTAAATCAATTTGAGAGAAGTAATGTATGGACATTAGTTGATAGGCCTAGTAATCAATCTACAATAGGAACTAAATTGGTCTTTAGGAACAAACTAGATGAGAGTGGTAACATTGTGAGAAATAAAGCTAGACTTGTAGCACAAGGTTACACTCAAGAAGAGGGAATAGATTTTGATGAAACCTATGCACCCGTAGCTAGAATGGAAGCCATTAGGATGTTGCTTGCATATGCATGTTATCATAATTTCAAGCTTTTTCAAATGGATGTTAAAAGCACATTTTTAAATGGTTTTATAAATGAAGAAGTGTATGTGGAACAACCACCGGGTTTTGAAGATTCAAAATTTCCAAATCATGTTTTCAAACTTACCAAAGCTCTTTATGGTTTAAAACAAGCTCCTAGAGCTTGGTATGAAAGGCTTTCAAACTTTTTAATTGAAAAAGGTTTTGAAAAAGGTAAGGTGGACACTACACTTTTCATAAAAATGTATAAAAATGACATTTTAGTAGTTCAAATTTATGTTGATGATATAATTTTTGGTTCTACTAATGAATGTCATTGTCAAGAGTTTGCTAAGCTAATGCAAGGTGAATTTGAGATGAGCATGATGGGGGAGCTCTCATTCTTTTTGGGACTCCAAATCAAGCAAAAGAAGGATGGCACCTTCATCAACCAAGCAAAATACATAAAGGATATGCTCAAGAAGTTTGGCTTGGAGAATGCAAAGCCTCAAGCCACTCCTATGAGCTCATCTACAAAGCTTGACAAAGATGAAGAAGGTAAGTGTGTTGACTCTAAGCTTTATCGTTCTATGATTAGATCTTTGCTTTACCTTACCGCAAGTAGACCGGATATCTTGTTTAGTGTTTGCTTGTGTGCTAGGTTTCAAGCTAGTCCTAGAGAGTCTCACCTTATAGCCGTTAAAAGAATCTTTAGATACCTTAGAGACACTCCTTGTTTAGGCCTTTGGTATCCTAGAGACTCTACCTTCAACCTACATGCTTATTCGGATGCGGATTATGGGGGTTGCAAAATTGATAGGAAAAGTACTTCGGGAACTTGCCAATTCTTAGGTAGTATGCTCATATCTTGGTTCTCTAAGAAACAAAATAGTGTAGCCTTATCTACCACCGAAGCCGAGTACATATCCTTAGGGAGTTGTTGTGCTCAAGTCCTTTGGATGAAGCAACAACTCTTAGATTATGGAATTAAAGTTGGAACCATACCCCTAAAATGTGACAACACTAGTGCAATATGCTTAACTAAAAATCCCATCCAACACTCTAGAACCAAACATATAGAAATAAGGCATCATTTCATTAGAGATCATGTCCTTAAGGAAGATGTGGTTATAGAGTATGTAGACACCTTGAATCAATTAGCGGACATTTTTACAAAACCTTTAAACAAAGAGCGTTTTTGGTCCCTTAGGAGAGAGTTAGGTCTAGCTAGCCTATCTTGACCTTTTAGGACCTCTTTTGTGCTTAAATATGCTTGATTTTGTGAAATGCCATGTTGATGTGTTTAAACTCCTAATTTCATCCATGCTTATAGTTAGGGGGAGTATGTTTATGTCTACATATGTTTTGCCTGCTCATTCATGACATTTATGCATGTTAGGCCTCTTATAAGATCATTTTTCTGCATTTTTAGAGCCTCATCTGCACTTCCAGGCCCAGGTGTATCGAAACAGGTGAACCCGTTTCGATACGGATACCTTAAATCAAGTTCTGAGAAGAGGGCGTTTCGAAACGCCTAATAGCGTTCCGAAACGTTTTTGATTCTGCCAAGGGGGTGTATCGGAACGCGTTCCGAAACGGGTCAAAGGGAGTTTCGATACGGTCAACTGCGTATCGAAACGTTCTGTTTATGGTTTTAAAATGGTCAAAACCCTAGCCGCCCGTTCCGAAACGGTCTTGACCGTTCCGAAACGGCATCGCGGATTGCTATATCTAGGGCTTTTAATGATACAAATTTACTTTTTTATCAAACTCTAAAACCCTAAACCGCCTCCCTCTCTATAAATACCCTCTCAAACTCCTTGATTTTCACCAAATTGTGAGGGGTTTTAATCTTCAACTCAAGTCTAAGCAAGTTTCATCAATCTTGTGCAAGGATTTCTTCAAAATCATCCAAAATCCCAAACTAAGGTAATTTTTTAATTTTTCTCTTTTCTTTCAATTCATGTTCGAATCTTAGGTTAGAAAATCTTATTTTTGTATAAATTATACGTTTTTGTGATGGGTTTTCAAAATCTTGTGAAAATTTTTTCAAATCCCAAAATTTTTGATTCGAATATAAAATTTTTTCAATCGTTTTTTTTACACTGTTTTATTTTAATTTTGTTTTCAAAAACCTAAGTGGGATTTCTTATTGGATTGATTTTAATTATCAATGCATACACTCAATTTTAAAACACTTGCTTAATGTTTTTAGATGGCGGATCAATCGAACAAAAAGCGCAAGGCCGTTCAATCCGGTGAATCGAGCATTCGTCCGAATCTCACTCTGCTTTTTCAGAAATCCTTCAAAACTTCGGAAGCACGTGCTCGCTTTGCTTATGTCAAGGATTTCGCGGTTCGTAAGGAACGTGTTATCGATCTTGAATTCCTCAATTCCGAGCGATTCCTTTTTCGTTATCTTCCTCGTTTGGATGAGTGGAATCTCATGGATTTCTTGAGCCTTCCGGATGTTTGCTACAAAAATATGGTACTCATCTTTTACTCTAATGCTCACTTTCTTTATGATGAGTCCAAGACCGAGATCATAGGGATTGAGTCATCCTTGCTAGGCAAAAAGGTTGTCATAAATGTTAAGCTTTTGGAGTCTGCTCTTAAACTTAAAAATGAGGGTCTTGAGGATGAACGCCACTTTGGCACTTTCACCGGGAAAGCTCTTAACCTTGATGTGCATGATCGTGTTCTTCACTTAATGGTCTCTTGGTTTATTCGCCCTTCCGGCGGTAAATATTCCCATATCCGTCAACGAGATTATTTTTGGTTAGAGTGTTTCCGTAGGGGTGAGCGCCCAAATGTCCCTAAGATCATCTTTGCCGAGATTGTCAATAATATCAAGCTTATTGACACAAATGAGTTGACATCCTTCACTTATGGCATTGTCTTGAGCGCCCTATTTCACCATCTCGGTATTGATTGTACCTACGACTCTCCGGAACCTCGCAAGACCAAGATAGGTGAATCATCCCTTCGCAAGTCCGGGTTCCATTATGTGAATGGTATTTGGGAAAGAGTTGATAGAGAAGCGGATCCTCCTCTTGTTGCTCCTCCACCGCAAGTTCAAGCCGCGAACAATGATGCCCTCACGGCTTTCCTTACCGAGCGTTTCAATGCCTTGGACTCTCGGTTTGATGCTTTGGACACTCGCATTACTTCGGGCTTTGAAACAATGGGCAATCGTTTGTCGAATGTCGAGGATCGTCTTAGTTCTCTTGAAACTTCTCATTCCAACTTGGATCTCTCCTTCTCCACTCTCTATGGGCAATGGACGAAGTTTCAACGTTCTCAAGCCAAGGACGATGACGATGAGGATAACGAGGATGATGATGACGAGGCTTAGGATCTTCATATCATATCATATTATTTATGCTTTTTAGGATTTAGATTGCATCTTATGTTTTATCATGATTTAGGACCTATGCTTATGGTTATTTTATTTTGGGATTTTGTTGTTCGAATTATATTGAACTTAATGTTTTGAATTATGTTTTGGATATTTTGATTATGAATTTATGGTTGCTTATTATTGCTTATTGGTACTAATCTTTTATCTTCTCTATGAGCTTATGTTATTCTTTTTGATCTAACAAAAAGGGGGAGAAGAAATTTAAGAGCCACAACACTAAAATTCGTTTTTAATTTTTAAAAGGTTTAAACTTCAAATCAAAATTATTTTAAAAACCTATCTTAAATTAAGGGGGAGTTAGAATATTTTCAAAACTTTCAAAATTCTCAAAAATTCTAACTTTGGTTTTGTTATATCAAAAAGGGGGAGATTGTGAAACAAATATTTTAATTTTGATATAACTAAAAACATAAGGACTAAATTAAAAGTCAAAACGAATTTTAAGTCCTAAAAATATCCCCATATAACTTTTATATTATGCCTAAGTTAAAAACATACTTTTCCAATTATTTTTCTAAGTGTTTCAAGTCAAAACAGTGGTTTTCACGTACCCGTTCCGAAACGGCCTCAAGGCGTTTCGAAACAGTTTCACCACTGTCGACCACCGTTCCGATACGAGTATCGAAACACTTGGAAGCGTTTCGAAACGGCTTGCCTCGTTTCGAAACTGTTCTTCATGTTGGATTTAAAAAGGGGTTAAATTATTTCAAATATTTCAGATTTTTAAATATATAAGGGGTGTTTCGGAACGGCATATGCCCGTTCCGAAACGACCCTTTGACAGTAGCCATTCCGTTTCGAAACGGATCAATACCGTTCCGAAACAGGGGCTAGGTTTCAGTTTGAAAAATATGACCGTTGTATGTCTTAACTGATTTTATCAAAACCGTTAAGGCGTTTCGAAACGGTCTAGTACCGTTCCGAAACGACCCTTTTACAGTGGCAAAACCGTTCCGAAACGGCCCTAAGGCGTTTCGAAACGGGCTCTTAAATGCACCCCAACGGCTCTTTCTATTTTAGTCCGTTCCGAAACAGGTTTCCCGTGTTCCGAAACGGGTTGGTGCAGACAGCATTAATGGTGGCAAGAGAGGGTTCCAACGGCTCCATTTATGTTCCCAACCACCCAAACGGCTAGAAATCAATGAGAAGGTATAAAAGGGACATCCAAAAGCATCAGCAACAACTATTGAACTTCAAGCAAACATCCAAACATCAAATTCAAGCATTAGAGCAAAAATCCCAAATTTGTGTAAAATCCCAATTTGTGTTCTTCATTCATATTTTGTAAAATTGGGTTGAGTGCTTGTATTGGGGCTATCATTTGTATTGAGAGATACCTAATTAGCCTACAAATTCCTTTGTTCTCTTGTGTGAGGGTTGGGTTGATTTTTGGGTAGAAAAATCAACCGATATTGTAAAGGGTTGCCTCCTTGTCCTAGAAAAGGGGAAGATCAATTTAGTGAAATTGTTGCAAATCCTTAGTGAGACTAAGGTAGTGGATGTAGAGTTCATTTGGAACTTGAACCACTCTAAATTCCTTGTCCTTCAATTTTAATTTGCCAATTTCCACTACAATCCTTCAAATTTCCAATTCACCCCCCTCTTGGTAAATATCGATCTTTCGATCCACTCAACAGTTCTTGCTTTGGTTCGGTGGAGATGATGATGTGTAAGAGAAGTAAGATGACAGCTTAATGTTGTCTTGGTTTAGGGAGAACGGTCGGGTGTCCCATTATCAATTTAAGATAATGGGACACTTGGTTTATTAGTAACCAAGTGATTTTCAATACCGTTTTAATTTAATTTTAATTTGTTTAATATTTATAATACTTAATTATAAAGTTTTAGTTTCCAATCTTATATTTGGGGTATTACACCTATATCCGAATCCTTGTAAGTTACATCTAAAGATGTTGACATACAGCTCGGGAAAAGCTTATTAGAACATTACATATTGTGACTGGGTTTCTTCATAGCTGCCTAATTGTTATGTAGTTTTGTTTTCTAAACCATTTTAAAGAAAAATTCAACAGCCTAAAATCTAAGAGCATAATAAACTTGCAAACTATCGATTTAGCAGTCAGAGAATTGGTTAAAGGAAATTATTAAATTTAGGAAATTTATAAACAATATATGTTTGGCCTTCTAGTGGGTTCATATTCTGAACTAACAAGTATCAATTGGAATCACACTATAGATAATAAATGAAAGCTACAACCTGGTGTTAACGAGATTTTAAAAGCCACCGGTATCCAGTTTCGGTTAGGCAAATCAACAATAGACAGTGCCATATAAAATGTAAGAGGCAAACATTGGTCTCTGGTGAAAATTAACAGGAGTTTTAGCAGAAAAGGATTGATAACTAGAAACCAGACAATATAACTTTCAGGAATAGGGCATTTGGTCTAGTGGTATGATTCTTGCTTTGGGTGTGAGAGGTCCTGAGTTCAATTTGAAATGCCCTTTTTATCTTTAACTTTTCTAGGTCTCTTGCATTGCCATTTGAAACCACAAGACAAGAGGAATCTGGACCAAATTCATTTTTCACAGCATTAATTTTTTTCTGACAAGAGGAATCTAGACCAAATTCATTTTTCAAAACATTAATTGTTTTCTGACAAGACTATATACAATGAGTCGTAAAACTTAATTAAATAAGTAATAACCTATGTTGAGCAACTATTTTTCCTGCTTGTGATCTCAAAGATTTCAGATAAAAGAAAAAGAATCACATAAACATTTGAGGAGCAGGCTTAAATAGATCTTTACCAAAAGAAAAATAATAGTTAATGAGAAAGCCAAATGTCTGGTTTTTGATAGACA
The DNA here is from genome assembly GCA_958450335.1 of Hibiscus tridactylites. Lineage (NCBI taxonomy): Eukaryota > Viridiplantae > Streptophyta > Magnoliopsida > Malvales > Malvaceae > Hibiscus > Hibiscus tridactylites. The sequence goes on from OY288281.1 coordinate 53,487,141, forward strand.
CAAAATCTAATTTCTTCTCTTTTGTGCAGTCACTACACTAAACAAATTGGTGAACAAAGGTACAAAGCTTGGTCGATGTATGATTCATTTCGGATCCTTAGTAGAATAACCAAATAGCTTTAGCAGCTAGAGACTAAAGTAGATATCACCTACACAGCTTGCACCAAAAAGATATTCAAGCATTCAATATGAAAAGTCCAAGAAATAAAAGGTAATCAGGACACGACACTCACCTATCTTTCTGTAACACCCGTGTTTTTGGGGTTAGGAGTTAGAAGTGTGTGTGTGGTTCGAGTCATAAAAAATCGATTTATTTAAATTGACCTTAGTTTTGATTTAATTGGGATTTAAAATAAAGGGGTGGCAATTTTGTAATTAAGTCAAAACAAAAAGTAGACAACCTTTTTGTTTCAAAAAAAAAAAAATAAAGCCATCATCTTCCCCCTTTCTCCATTTCACGTGGAATCAAACCAAACCCCTCCCAAAACCCCTATTCACTATTCCATTTGATTTCTTCATCGATTCAAGGTCTTTTTCTAAGGTAATTTTATTTCTCAACTCTCCTCATCATCCCAAACATTTTCATGGTCTTAGATTTCAAAACCATCACCATTTGCATTTTTCAAGTTTAAGGAAAGTTTGGATTTTTAATGGGTTTTTCATTTGTTTTTGATTTGTTGAGTTGGGTTTTGGATTAATCTCACCTAAATACACTTGGCTTGTGTTTTGATTGGTTAGAAGCAAGAGGAAACATCAGAGAAGGATCGGGACCGAATCCAGGAATTGAAGAGGCTTGACTTGCTTGCTTGGTTTGCTAAGGAAGGGTGGTGAGTAAAACTTTAAATTGTTTAAAGTTGGTTCAAGTGTGTGTGGTGGAGGTGTTGGAATGAGCTTGGTAGGTCATTCCAAGGTAGAAGTTAAATTGGTAGTTTAACTTCTTGTTTGTTAATGAGCTTTAGATTTCTATGCCTATATTGATCTTGTGAAGTATGAATTGACTTTGTATATGTATACATTGTGGTATGTGATGATGGTTGTATGATATAAATGATGTTTGTTGTGATGTGGTTTAAAAGAAACTGGCACTAGTTAACTTACCGGGTGTAAATGATCGATCATTAGGATTAGTGTGCACATGTTTGAGTTAAATTCGCGCGTGGCCTTGATGGCGTTGAGTCATCAAGGAGGAGTACAGTGATGTAATATTCCACCGAAAATTTATTTATATATACGTGATGATGAGTGGAATCCCATCCGTAGGGCATGTGATGATGAGTGGAATCCCACCCATGCAAAGTCTGGTGATGAGTGTAATCCCACCGAGGTAATGTTGTTGTTGAGAGTAAATCCGCACATCCGAGTAAACTAATAGTGGCCAATGTACTTGTCCTTATGATTATGATGTTGAGATATTTAATCTATATTGTTGAGCTTAATATGAAGTAAGATGCCATATTATTGACTCTTGTAAGACTAGCTAGGTTGCTATGAGATGCCTATGTATGTTGTGTGTGATGTTAAGAATTGCATGCTTGAACCCTGCATTGTCGTTGTTTTGGTTTTTAGAGCATCCTCACTAAGCTTCTAGCTTACCCTCTCATTTTCGACAATGCAGATCATTAGCTTGGAGTTAGAAAGGAGCAAGGCGAAGGGGCATTCCAAGCTTTGTAGTTGCTCAGTATGACTAGTAAATAAAGTAGTAGTTTAGCAATGGGGCTGCTATGTTTTATGTATGAGCGTTGTATGACTCATAGATGTTGATGGTGTTTATGTTTTGCTTGGATTTGTAAACCATGTTATGTCTCGTTGAATGCTTGTGTTGATGAGGCTATGCCTTAGATGGTTTATGTTGCTTTGGTTGTGTATGCAAATCTTTTATGTGATGACTTGTGCCATTTGGCCTTTTGAGCTTTTAAGCATGCCTATTTATGCAATATTTATCCTTTGTGTGAATTCTATGTGTAGATGTCTTGTTAATCGTGTAAATTGCCCTATGTGTTAGCTCTTGGTCGTGCAATGTGGTATGAATACTTGTATGGGGTTAGGGGAGTCTCAAAATGCATTTAGAGTTGGGTTTCATGTCGTTTGCTGCATTTTTGTGTCTAGCAGTGCAGGGCGTATCGGTACGCCTGAGGGCCGTATCGATACGGTCCTACACTTTGGGACACAGAATCGGCAAGGGGTATCGATACACGAGGGTGTATCGATACGCTCTTTACTCACTGGAATTCTGAGAAGTTGGTGAGTGATTGGCGTATCAGTACGGTGTCTTAGTGTATCGGTACGGGTTTATCTCGTTGACCACGAGATGTTGACCGAGAAGGGCGTATCGATACGCTCAAGAGCTGTATCGATACGGTCTTCCTGCGTTGACTGAAGACGTTAACCTTGGTCAAGGCGTATCGATACCATTGATTGGTGTATCGATACAGCCTACCCTGTAAGTGTAAAATGGACTGTTTGATGTGTGGTTTGAGGTTCGAATGTGTTTCTTTCGTGATGCTTTCCGCTGACGTGATCACTTAGGAATTAATATGCCTTTAGACAAGATTAAAATAAAAGAAATTTTCTAGGGTTGCTAACCGAGGGGGAACCTTAACGGGTTTCGCTTCGGTTTTTCCCGTGTAGCCTACTCGGACCGGTCATCCGGCCAGACCGGGACGAGGGGGCTACACATTCAACATCTCCCTAATCATCTTTAACCATTATCTTAAGCATCAAGTTAGTACTCAAACATCATAACAACATGCTGACAAGGCGCTAGCATCTCCTCATCAAAATTACCAGGATATTGAAGAAAATATATAATAAGTAAAACCTAATCATGATTAACATCAAAGATTGGGCATTTGGTCTAGTGGTATGATTCTCGCTTTGGGTGCAAGAGGTATCGAGTTCGATTCTTGAAATGCCCCTATTTTTTAGGTACCTTGCATTTCCATTTGAAACCATTAGGCAAGAGGAATCTGGACGAAAGTCATTTTCAAAGTATTAATTGTTTTCTGACATGAGTCACATGACTATATACAATGAGATGCAAACGTTAATTAAATAATCAACAACCTATATTGTGCAGCTATACTTCTTGCTTGTGATTTCAAAGTTTGCAGATAAAGGAAAATGCATTTAGGAGCAGGCTTAAACAGATCTTTATGGAAAGAAAAACTAGTTAATGAGAAAGCCAAGTGCCCAGTTTTCTATCGACACAATCCAATTTTCTTCTCTTTTGTGCAGTGACTACACTAAATATAGTGGTGAACAAAGGTACAAAGATTGGTCAATGTATGATTCGTTTCGAATCTTTAGTAGAAAAACCAAATAGCTTTAGCAGCTAAAGCGTAAAGTAGATATCACCTACACAACTTGCATCAAGAAGATATCTGAGCATTCAATATGCAAAGTCCCGGAAATAAAAGGTAATCAGGACACGACACAATCCAATTTCTTCTCTTTTATGCAGTGACTACACTAAACGTAGTGGTGAACAAAGCTACAAAGCTTGGTCAATGTATGATTCCTTTCGGATCTTTAGTAGAATAACCAAATGGCTTTAGCAGCTAAAGAGTAAAGTAGATATCACCTAAACAGCTTGCATCAAAAAGATATCCGAGCATTCAGTATGCAAAGTCCCGAAAATAAAAGGTTATCAGGACACGACACTTACCAATCATTCAATAACTCCCTATTCACCCAATAACCTCATCTTTAACCATTGGCTTAAGCATCAAGTTAGAATTTAAACATCATGACAACATGCTGACAAGGCTAGCATCTCCTCCTCAAAATTTATCAGGATCTTGAAGAAAATATACAATAACTAATACCTAATCACAGTTAACATCAAAGATTGGGCATTTGAATTTTGGTCTAGTGGTATGATGTTCTAGAGTTCCCGAGTCCGATTCTCGGAATGCCCCCCCAGATCCATTCTTTGTTTTAGTTTTATATAAATTTTCACAACTTGAAATAATGGATCAGATTCCAACCTCAAGTCAACTTCTACACTAATAAAGAACTTAATAATGTATTCCAGATTTGTTCTCTAACAAGATTCCTCAATCCTCATAAAAAAGTGCCTAACATAAATAAATAATAAAATTAAGTTCAATGCATGCACAAATGGGGACATTTTAACCTAATTTCACTAGAGCTAAACCACTCAAACAGGGTCATTAAACAAACAATTTTTTTTTCAAAATTTAAAAAAATTGAAAAATCATCAGGCGATATACTTTTACTTACTGCTGAGAAAGTAATCACCATAAAGCAGTTAACTGTATACAGCTTGAAAACGAGACTTGTAAAGCTCCATATTCAGGCGATCAGTGGTTAGTTTCTGAGTAATTGTGGGTTCCATGGAATTTAGATTCAGATTTTTTTGCTTTTTTAATCTCCCTTTTCCCCCAGTTTTTTTCGGTGGTTTCTCGCAGGAACCGGTGGAGCAAGGAAACGGGTTATCGACAAAAGGTAAGACTGGGGTCAAATCGAAGTTCACCGTCCACAGCCTAATAAAGCAACATAATCCCTAAACTATTTTTAATCTAATTTTTTTGATAAGAAGAGTAACCACCTTGCGCCTCATCAAAAAAACCTCTCTAAACTTAAATGGATAAAAAAGAGGGCACATGGTAACACTTTCAAGAACCAATATGAAATTTAGGAAAAAAATGTCACAACCAACAAAAAATCAAAGAGACAAAAGAAACTTACTCATCAAGATTTAAAATAAGTAACACCTAAGCTGGAGGTTCATCAAAAACCACCATATCAAAACTTGTTTCAGACGCAAGTTTAGCTAATCGATCTGCCATCCCATTACATCGACGCGCGACTTGGGAGAAAGTAATATGCCATTTTCAACAACAAAGTTCCTGAAGATGACAAACAATAGCAATCAGACCACACTTACCATTATTTTGCTTGATCATTCGCAGCGCCTCAACACTGTCTGACTCCACAATCAAACAAAAAAAGCCCAACCTCCAAGCAATCTCCAAACCCGTGACAGTACCCCAAAACTCTGCTTCCAAAACTGAGCATCGTCCAATAAATTTGGTGAACCCACGTATCCAAGTGTCATTATGGTCTTGCAAAACACCCCCACAAACGACTCTCCCATCAATCGAAGAGCGAGTCCCATCTGTGTTAATTTTTATCCAACCATCCATCGGAGGAGTCCAACTTCCAGCCCCCATTATCAAAGACCCCGGAGCCGCTGGTGGAGAGCTGTGATGTCGTGATACCGCCGCTGCTGAACTGGAGATAGCAGCCAACCACTTGTTGTGCATAATCACTGAACCCCACTCTTTCCCTGTACTGTTAAAGACACGTTCATTCCTTTGGCGCCATAGGTTCCATAATACCGCTGCGAACACCAGATCCCAATCGTTTCGATCACGAGCGAAATCACATTTTTGACCCAAATTCAGTCCGAACCAAGTTTGGAAAGGAATTGTGAAAAACTCCTGCAACCTCCCAGGTTTAGTTAATTCTGACCAAACCACATTCGTATCATGACATTGTCGGAGCACATGATCTATATCTTCCACATGCCAATGACATAACGAGCACTTGTCATCAGAAGAAAAATGTCTACGTACTCGCTCGGCATTTGTCATGATTTTTCTACTATATACCAACCACATAAACATTTTTATACGCTGGAAACCTCAAAATCTGTGAATAAGCTTCCAAATTGGGTCCACATATGTCGTAATCTCATCAGACTAAACCCCAAGCCGAAAGCCATTGGCGGATTTAATCGAGAACCATCTATCATCCCGTAATTTCTATCCTATCGAATCCATAAGAAAGAAAGGAGTTGGAAATTTGATTGTCGCAAGTCTCCACAAAACATGCGCTGGTAAACGATGCTGCACCAGATTCCATGCTTAATTCCAGACGTATCAAACATCGAAGCTATTGAAACTTGGTCCGGCACAAAACGATCTGTTGTCAAGTGAGACACCAAGGGGACAAGATCGGGTATCGACAAGTCATACTAAAAAATCAACATGATTTCCGTTACCCACATTCCAAATAAGATTATCGTTGACATCCTTCCAAATTAATCCTAGACCCTTCCAAAGACGCGAGCTATAGCGAGTCTGAGCCGACTCCAGAACACCATGTAAACATCTGTATTTGGCTCGAATGAAGCTAACCCATATAGCATCCTTGTCCATAATAAATCTAAACACAAGTTTCATGAAAAAAGTTTCGTTCGGTAAATCAAATTTCCTGAAGCCAAGTCCACCCATATCCACAGACTGACAAACATCATCCCAGCGTACTAGATGAACCCCACCTTTTTCCAAACTGCCACCCCAAATGAAGTTCCGTATCAATCGTTCCAAGTCCTGACAAATTTTATTTGGTAGCATTGTTGTTTGTATAGTATATACCGAAATGGCCGAGAGCACAGACTTGGCCGGAGTCATACGTTTGACCAAGGACAAAGTTTTTGCCTTCCAAATACTCAACCGTTTTTGAACCATATGAATCAAATAAGTATAGGATGTAGAAGATACACGGTTATGCAAAATTGGGACTCCCAAGTGTTTGACAAGATCTCTAACCTCTCTAAAACCAAACTCCGTATTGATAGCCTGCCGAAGATCAACAGACACACTAGATTAAAAGAAAATAGTAGTTTTCGCAATGCTTACTTTTTGCGCAGACACAATGCTGAATTGCCCAAACACCTATTGAATTAAACATGCCTGGGCAACTGATGCCTCAACAAACAATAACATATCATCGGAAAACAAAAGATGTGAAATTGTCAGGCTATGTTTCGATGTCTGAAACGCTTTCCACCGCCCCCCAACTACCTCTCCTTGTATCACATGCGCTAATGTTTCCATACAAAGCACAAAAATATATGGAGACAAAGGATCGCCTTGTTAGATACCCCTAAAGGGAATAAAAACCTCAGTTGTTGAACCATTTCATAGAATTTGAATAGAAGCATCCGAAATACAATGCATAATCAAAGAATGAAGCGAATCAGGAATACATAAATCCATGAGAGTATTTTCAATAAAATTCCACTCTAGTCGATCATAGGCTTTTTCCAGGTCTATCTTTATCGCCATCCAGCCCTTTTTACCCATTTTCCATCACATGGAATGAAATATTTCTTGTGTTAGAATGATATTTTCGTTGATAGCCCTACCCGGCACAAAACTTGTTTGATTCTCTGATACCCACAGAGGAAGATAATGTTTCAAACGGTTAACAATCACCTTGGTGATAGCTTTGTAAATAACATTACATAAACCAATTGGGCGGAATTGAGCAAAACTTTTGGGGGTTGTTACCTTTGGAAGAAGCACCAAGAGAGAACGATTAAGCATGTCCGGTAAAACACCCTCAACAAAGACCATGCGGATGAAATCATGCGACGATTGACCCACCATATCCCTTTTTTTGGTAGAATGCTGCATGCAAACCATCTACCCCGGGAGCCTTGAGTGGAATCATATTGAAGAAAGCATTATTAATTTCCTCATCTATCATTGGATGTGAAATCGGATACAACCTCGCACAATCAACGTGTGGGAATTGACCTCTAATAGTGCAACTATAATCATCTGAATTGGAAGAGGAAAACAAGTGACAGTAGAACTGTATTGCCGCAACCTGGAGTTCATCTTGATCTTCACACCAATCTATGCCATTAAGTCTTAACCCCGAAATAAGATTATCTCAACGACATTCCATAGTGGAAGCATGGAAAAGCTAGTATTCTGGTCTACTTTTTTGAGCCAAATTTGCACACGCCTTTTGGCTCCACAAACTTTCCTCCTCATTCATAAGTTCCTCTAGTTCCTTTCGCAATCGTTGCCCCAAAACCACTAATGAATTATAGTGAGCCCGAGCCAATACCGTGTCAATCCCTTTCAACCGAGCCAATATGTAACGCCCCAATTTTGGGCCTAGGAGTTTTAAAGACGATTTAGGGCCCGTAGAACCTAGACTAGAGATCCAGGTTAGTTCAGGGAAAACAAGGTTTGGGATATGATAAAATTATGGGAAAATTCCTAAAATCTTCTATATATATATATATAAGTGTTTGGTGAAGTCGATTTTAGAAAATGGCTTTTGGAAGACTTACATTTCGGTTTAGTGACTAATTTGTAAAAGTCTTTTCCCTTGATAAAATTATGGGAAAAGCACTGTTTTAAAAGAGGGCCAAAACTTAAAATCTTTAGGTAGCTATTACACCAAGGTGTTATCAGCCTTTTCCCTTGATTTTTTGTTTTTAATAGATTTAATTAATTGATTTAATAAATGAATTTTATTAAAAGAGATTTTGAAAGGCTAAACATTTTCTTATGTAACTACTTTTCTCCTAAACTTTTCTCTCAACTTTTCCATCAGCCAAACTATCTTTCCATCACTAAAATCTCAAGAGATTTATCTCTTTTCATCCACTTTTGATTTCTAAACGATTCTCTTGGATTTCTACATCAACTAGCTAAGGATTTCTTCTAAATCATTGCAAATCAAGGGGAAAAGCTTGTGTTAGAGGTGATCTTTCTTTTCTCTCCTCTAATCAAGGTTCTTTATTGAAACTCCCAAGTCTTTGGTTCTCTAATTATGTTTAATAACAAGGTTTATAATTTAATTGATGAAAATGGTTAAATCAAGCTTTGGAAAATGATTTCTCAAGATTTTCTTTATGGTGCTATTTTGATTGATTTGAGATTGATATTAATCATGTTTTCGATGTTAAATGTTGTTGAAATAAAGATTTTTCATAACAATCCCAAATTGGATTGGATCTCTAGTTGTTAGGTTGTTAAATTTGGGGTTTTTGTGGTGTTTGTGTGAAATCTAAGTTGCTGGAGGTATAAGGATGTAATTAGATTGTTTTTGGATGCTAATTGATTATTATAAATGGTTGGAAGTGTTATATTTTGGCTGGGTTGAGTTTATAGAGTAATCGTTGATGTTTTCGGTTGTTTTGGATGGGTATTTCGGTGGATTTGAGCAAGGCAACGAGATAGGTTTGCTTGCTAGAGATTTTAATGCATTGAGATGCATTAATCCTCTTGTTCTTATGTGGTTAAAACAAGGGAGAATGTTTCGGAAGCAACCGGTGAAGATTAGGGAGCTTCATACACTTAGTTTCGCGTCGGCTAATCGAGGTTTCGCGTGTTGGTGAGTGAGAACGTGATTTTAAGTTTTGAAATGCTCTAAAAGATGATTTGGGAACTTAGTGGTAAGCTTGAAATGCTTAACTAAGTTTGGAAGTAAGTAAAAAGAATTTCTCACTCGGATTGTGCTATTATATGTTGTTTTATGCACTATTTTGATTTAATGGTTTTACCCACTGTTAAAGCATGTTTAAATGATGTGGTTACTATTTTTAATGATGTGATATTGAAGGATGCACATGATAAGTGATCCTTGTAAGTATACGATTTATACTTGCGGTTTTAAGCATGGTTTAATGCTTGGAAATGTGTTTTATTGATGATGTTTTGTAAACAGTGAGATATGTGTTAAATGTGAATTATATTGGAAAGTGATGTTGAGAAAATGGTTTGTAAATGATATCGGATATAATTAGCCGGCTATAAGATTGAGTGCACTGTAAAAAGTCGCCTTGGATGTCAAGGGGTTGGTGTCCCGTATCTCTGTCCAAGTACCCTAACGATCGAGGAGATTGGTGTCATGTCTCTCGTTAGTGGTTAAGCATTTTATCGATGATAGGGTTAGTGTCCCTATGGGTTGTAATTGTACATGGTTGATAAAGTACCTTTGGTTGTGTATATACCAATTCCGGTTGAGATGGTTTGAAGTGTCGAGTAGACACTTGTTGAATCCATGAATCCGATACGTGGTTTTGAGTTGTGAACTTGTTTAATGATCACTTGTAAGCCAATAGAATTGATGATGTATCATGGAATGGTTTATGTTGCATAATGCGGTTTATGCATGTTTTACACTTTAAGCTTTGCATATGGTAGCTATGCATGGGAAGACTTAAATAGTGTGTGGTTTGAATGTGTTGATGATACATGATACATGAGCATGAGACTTAATATGTTGATTTTGTTTAAGGAAAGTGCATGGTTTTAAAAAGGGCATGATGGTTTTCAAATGATGTTTTGAGAAATTGAAATAAGATTTCAATGTGGACTTAAAAGGGTTTTAAATGCATTGACAGTGTGTTGGTTTTCGAGCCTCCTCACTAAGCCTTGTGTGCTTACGCTCTCATTTGTCTATCAATGCAGATAATTGAGGTTTTGGAGACAGTGAGTGGCAAGAGATCTTAAGAGACTTCATTTGAGAATGTATGTTTCGGTTTAGACTATATGTAATAAGGGAAATGGGGGATCCGTTGTGTTTTTGGGAGATTTGTGTAAACTCCCTATTTGAGCAAGTGTTCATTATCGGTTTAGACTTGTAAATGGCCTTTGGTTATTGGTTTGTGCTTTGCTATGCATCTTGGTATCTCGCTTGACTTATTTGCATAAGAAGCATGCCTATAGATTTAAATGTTGCATATCTATATGCCAAGTTGACTATATTGCTATGTTTAATTGAGGATTAATGTTTAAATATGTTGTATGCATGCTGAAAGTATATTGAATTGCATTAGAATGGATTAAATTATGAAAAACTAGCAAAATAATGCATATTTGGTACAGGCATACTGATACTCGAGAAACCGTATCAGTACGGGTAAGCCATTTTGGGCTTGGTGTACCGGTACGGTGGGGAAGAGTACCGATATGATCTCTGCGAAAATGAAAGGGTGTATCGATACACGGGGGGGGGGGGGTACCGATACGGGTTTTAGCTCCTGGTTTTTGGTGTATCAGTACGGTTCGAGAGGGTATCAATACGAGCCTTGTATCTTTGAATCTTGGTGATGTTTTGTCGTGGGCGTATTGATACTGGCTCTAAGGGTATCAATACGACCATCTGGTAAGTTAGGTAAAAGTATCTCTAAATGTTCTGTTTCTTTACGTTTTAGTCCTTGAATGTTATATATGTAAATAAATGAGTTTGGATGATTATTTTAAGCTGAGTTTTGATAGAGATGCATGTAATGTGACTAATTAAAGGATTGTAACCTAAAAGATGAAGAAGTCCCTATAATTTTGTAAAATTACAAAATGGTCCCTAAAATATAATTGTAAGCAATCGAGTCCCAAGTTGATGTCTAATCGGGTTGCAAATCATTCTACTGTGAAGTTATCAATTAGGATAATATTGAGCATCTAGACAAGATAAAAAATAGGGTTGTTTATTGGAGTAAACTTCCCAGTTTACTTCAATATTCCCCATATGACCCGTTCAATTCGGTCTATCGTCCAGACCGGGTCGAGGGGGTTACATAATAGACGTTTTTTTTCATTTTCCCAATGTGCCCGAATACTGAGACATTCCACTCCTTTGCCTTGGCCACAAAAGATGCAATGTTAGATAAAAGGTCACCATTATTCCAGAAGAACTTTAAGAAATCGCGAAAGGATGAATGCTCTTGCCAAGTCGATATATAGCGGAAAGGTTGAGGATACGAGTCACGAACATGCTCCCTCAAACAAAATAACAAAGGTCGATGATCAGAGCCATATTTTCCAGATGTAACTGTAGACTCTCAACGTGAATGATTATTTGCTGGCAATATGGCATAAAAGATATTGGAAAGGTTTTAACTCAGTGCCAAGAAAATATATTGCGTGCAAGTATACACAGTCTGCAAGTAATACAACAGTTAAGCTGAGTGTCGATCCCATAGAGATTGCGTTTGGGATTTAATTTCTTTGCTAATTACTTGTCTTGTGAAAAGATGTTTTTGATGTAGAATGGTTTTTGAAAAATGAAAAGATAATGAAAGTACGAAAAGTAAATTTAAACGATGGCAAGGAAGGTGTCTTAGCAAATGACGAGCGTTGGCAAGAAGTGTCTGGTTTTCACGCTATTCATGCCATGCATGCCTTTAATAAATCATGTCTTGGCATTGTTTGCCTAGCATATTCAAAGGTAGCAATGCCTCTGTCGATAGCATTGCCCTAAATTAATCATGGAAAACCCCCTATATGTCTATAGTGAATGTTTTTCATAAATCAATTCGATTAAGTATCAATCTTTACTTATAAGGGGTAGATTTCACCCCCGAAGTAAGTTCATCTACTTAAACATCTTCTTTTGAAGCATCACTCCTTAGTATCCATCAACTGATCGTTGCCACCCAAGACAGTTATGATATTGAGTTGCAATAGGCTAATTATGCCAGCTGTCGCTTGACATAATATTTTAAAGGGTAAACTACTTAAATGGCCACTTTACTTTGCAAAAAGTAGCAATATGACCACATTACTTTTTTTCTAAGCAATTAAACCACCAAACTATTTAAATGGTATCAATTTGACCACTAACCGTTAGAGGCTAACGATAGGGTGACGTGGCCAGTTAAAAAATGTATAATTGCATATTTAATCCATGCTATTTACACATTCTTTCAATTTAGTCTTAATTTTAAATTAATAAAATAAATAAATTATTTAATTAAGTGGTGACATGTGTCAACACCTGTTTAAAGCAGAAAAACGAAATTCAAGCTTTTTGCTTAAAAGGGGATTTGAACCTGTGTGTGATAAGAAGAAAAGTAGTAGCCTGGCCACTGCACCAAGCACATCTATGTGCTTTAATTTTCCAAATTAAATATATGTGCCTTACATTTTCTACATTCATTCTTTTAATTTAACATATATAATCATGAAATTATTTTCACATATATAACCCTAAATCCTAAACCCTAAACATTGAACCCTAGATATTTTAAATTAATTTCACATATATAAACCTTAAACCCTAAATATTTCAAATTAATTTAACATATATAATCATCGAATTAATTTCACATATATAACCCTAAACCTTAAACCATAAACCCTGAACCCTAGATATTTTAAATTAATTTCACATATATAAACATTAAACCCTAAACCTAGACCCTAAATATTTCAAATTAATTTTACATATATAAACCTTAAACCATAAACCCTAAACCCCAAATATTTTAAATTAATTTGAAATGTTTAGGGTTTAGGGTTTATTTATGTGAAATTAATTTGAAATATTTACTATGAAATTAATTTGAAATATTTAGGGTTTAGGGTTTGCTATTTATGGTTTAAGGTTTCAGGTTTATATATTTTAAATTAATTTGAAATATATAGTGTGAAATTAATTTGAAATATTTAGGGTTTAGGGTTATAAATTAGTGAACTTAATGTTTAGGGTTTGGGCTTTAAGCTTATAGATGTAAAAACCAAGAAGAGATATATAAAAATTCTGGTGATTTGAAGCACAAAGATGTGCTTGGTGCAGTGGCTAAGCCACTGCCTTTCTTTGCTAATTACTTGTCTTGTGAAAAGATGTTTTTGATGTAGAGTGGTTTTTGAAAAATGAAAAGATAATGAAAGTACGAAAAGTAAATTTAAACGATGGCAAGGAAGGTGTCTTAGCAAATGACGAGCGTTGGCAAGGAGTGTCTGGTTTTCACGCTATTCATGCCATGCATGCCTTTAATAAATCATGTCTTGGCATTGTTTGCCTAGCATATTCAAAGGTAGCAATGCCTCTGTCGATAGCATTGCTCTAAATTAATCATGGAAAACCCCCTATATGTCTATAGTGAATGTTTTTTCATAAATCAATTCGATTAAGTATCAATCTTTACTTATAAGGGGTAGATTTCAACCCCGAAGTAAGTTCATCTACTTAAACATCTTCTTTTGAAGCATCGCTCCTTAGTATCCATCAACTGATCGTTGCCACCCAAGACAGTTATGATATTGAGTTGCAATAGGCTAATTATGCCAGTTGTCGCTTGACATAATATTTTAAAGGGTAAACTACTTAAATGGCCACTTTACTTTGCAAAAAGTAGCAATATGAACACATTACTTTTTTTCTAAGCAATTAAACCACCAAACTATTTAAATGGTATCAATTTGACCACTAACCGTTAGAGGCTAACGATAGGGTGACGTGGCCAGTTAAAAAATGTATAATTGCATATTTAATCCATGCTATTTACACATTCTTTCAATTTAGTCTTAATTTTAAATTAATAAAATAAATAAATTATTTAATTAAGTGGTGACATGTGTCAACACCTGTTTAAAGCAGATAAACGAAATTCAAGCTTTTTGCTTAAAAGGGGATTTGAACCTGTGTGTGATAAGAAGAAAAGTAGTGGCCTGGCCACTGCACCAAGCACATCTACGTGCTTTAATTTTCCAAATTAAATATATGTGCCTTACATTTTCTACATTCATTCTTTTAATTTAACATATATAATCATCGAATTAATTTCACATATATAACCCTAAATCCTAAACCCTAAACATTGAACCCTAGATATTTTAAATTAATTTCACATATATAAACCTTAAACCCTAAATATTTCAAATTAATTTAACATATATAATCATCGAATTAATTTCACATATATAACCCTAAACCTTAAACCATAAACCCTGAACCCTAGCTATTTTAAATTAATTTCACATATAGAAACATTAAACCCTAAACCTAGACCCTAAATATTTCAAATTAATTTTACATATATAAACCTTAAACCATAAACCCTAAACCCCAAATATTTTAAATTAATTTGAAATGTTTAGGGTTTAGGGTTTATTTATGTGAAATTAATTTGAAATATTTACTATGAAATTAATTTGAAATATTTAGGGTTTAGGGTTTGCTATTTATGGTTTAAGGTTTAAGGTTTATATATTTTAAATTAATTTGAAATATATAGTGTGAAATTAATTTGAAATATTTAGGGTTTAGGGTTATAAATTAGTGAACTTAATGTTTAGGGTTTGGGCTTTAAGCTTATAGATGTAAAAACCAAGAAGAGATATATAAAAATTCTGGTGATTTGAAGCACAAAGATGTGCTTGGTGCAGTGGCTAAGCCACTGCCTTTCTTCCTATCACACGTAGGTTTGAATCCCCTCTCAAGTAAAAGCTTGAATTTCGTTTTTCTCCTTTAAACAGGTGGTGACACGTGTCACCACCTGATTGGAGGAGGAAAATAAATTAATAAAATCAAATATAAATAATTAAAGTCGTCCAATAAGGCGTTGACACGTGTCACCACTTATTTAAATAATTTATTTATTTTATTAATTTAAAAGTAGGAATAAATTGAAAGAATGTGTAAATAGCAGGGATTAAATATACAATTATACCCGTTTTTTAACTGGCCATGTCACCCTATCGTTAGTCTCTAACGGCTAGTGGTCAAATTGATACCATTTAAATAATTTTATGGTTTAATTGCTTCGAAAAAAGTAATGTGGTCGTATCGCTACTTTTTGCAAAGTAAGGTGGCCATTTAAGTAGTTTACCCTAATTTAAAAAGGGAGTACCAGCTATCGCTTGGCAACACACTTAAAAATAGTGTAGAACTAATGTTTTGATATAATAATTGAAAAATATTTTGGACTGATTTAAAAAGAATTCAAAACTATTTCCAAAGTCCAAATAACTTGACACTATGTTTAGGGATGTTTTCAAAGGGTTTTGCATGTTTTCAAAAGCCAAAATACACAAAACCTTCCAGGCGTTTCAAAACACCTTAGGGCGTTTCGATACGGTGTGTTCCAGTAGCTAAAACGTTTCAATACTGGTATCGAAACGGGCTTTCACTGGATGAGGATTTTACCCAGCGTTTCGAAACGGGCTAGGCCGTTTCGATACGCCTATTGGCATTGACCACAACGATCATAAACCCCAACGGCTATTTCCCAACTAACATTTAAATGCAGGTCATTTCGATACAAGAATAGGCATTTCGATACGTGTTCCGAAACGGCCAAGGGCGTTCCGATACGAGTGCCTCATCAGACTGCAACAGCTTTTTCTACTTAAAGGGTGTTTCGAAACGGGCACGAGTGTTTCGAAACGGTGAGCTGCAGAAGTGCATTTATGGTGGGAATTAAAGTCCTCAACGGCTCCAAATCAACCCTAATGGCTAGTAACGGCCATAAACTCGTCAAGGAGTATAAAAGGGACCTCCAAGCATCAAGATTAGGTTAATGCTCATATTGTCAATCAAAAATGATCAAATATTGTCTTAGTGCCTAAATTGTTAATTCTTGTATGGACAAACACTAGTGAGCCAAAATTGTCAAATTTGCTCAAGTGTTTTAGGTTTTGGGTGAGTGCTTCAATTGTGCAAACAAACACCTATTAGAGGGATTTGTGTTTGCTTTTATTTTCTCTTTGTAAAAGAGGGTTTGATTAAGGCTTTGGGTAGAAAGCTTGATCGGTGTATAAGGGTTTCCTCCTAAGCCTAGAAAAGGGGACAAACCAATAGTGGATTGATTGGAAATCCTTAGTGGGGAGCTAAGGTAGTGGATGTAGACCTTGGTTAGAAGGTTGAACCACTATAATTCATTGTGTCAATTATCTTTTTAGCTTCCACAACCCTTCCACCCAAAAATCCACCTCTCCACCACATGGTGAGCTAAATCGGTTGAACGAATCGAGCTCCTCTTAACTCAACAATTGGTAGCAGAGCTTGGCTCAATCGAAGGGGATTCACATCCTATTGAGAAGATCCGGCAAGCTCGATCATCATTTCACACAACCGGCTCAATGACGCAATCCATCGACAAACCGCCCTTCTTTGACGGTACCCACTATGCCCATTGGAAGACAAAGATGAAGTTCTTCATCAAATCTAGAGATTACAAGCTATGGGTCATACTTGAAGATGGTCCGTTCGTGCCTCAACGAAGCAAAGCGGAGTGGAGTGCCGACGATTGCAAGAAGATGGAGCTTAATTGCAAAGACTTGCACATCTTGTTTTGTGCTTTTGGCCCAACCATCTATGAGAAGATGTCTTCTTGTGAGAGTGCCAAGGAGGTATGGGACAAGCTTGAAGTCACATACAAGGGAACCGATGAAGTCAAGGAGACCATGATTGGGCTCCTCACATTAGAGTATGAGAACTTCAAGATGGATCCAGAAGAGAACATCGAGAAGATGTTTGATAGGTTCTCCACAATCACAAATGGTCTCAAGGGGTATGGAGAAGCCATTCCGGAGGAGAAACTTGTCCGAAAGCTCATCTACTCACTTCCCGAGTCATGGGACTAAAAGAGGACCGTCATCATCGAAGCCAAAAATTTGAAGCTTGATGAACTCATGGGGTCACTCCTTACTCATCAAATCATGAAGAAGAACAAAGAAGATGAGAAGAAGAGGGAAGAAATTAGAGCTACGGGAGAGAAGAAGCTCAAGGGGCTTGGCATCAACACCAATGTCATGGCTCTCAAGTCCTCCATTTGCCATCACGTTGATTAAAGTGAAGAGGAGGATGAAGAAGAAGAGATAGTCTATCTCTTTAAGAAGTGTGCCTCGTTCATGAAGAAAGCTTTGAGAGAGCTTGAACGAGAATCCAAGAAAAATGAGAGGGCAAGCACTTCAAGCCATAAGAAGAAGGCACATGTGGCTACTTGGAGTGATGAGGACTCCACCGAAGATGAACAAGCCAACCTTTGCCTTATGGCCATCGAAGAAGATTCAAGGGTAACTTCTAATTCATCTACTTCATGTTCTTAATCTTTTGATGAATTACAAGATGCCTATGATGATTTGGTTTTAGACTTTAAAAATCACATTTTGAAAAACAATAAAGTGATTTCAAAGTTGAAAATTCAAAATGACTTGATTTCTAAAACCAAACTTGAACTTGAAGCAAAACTCAAGGAGTTTGAACTAAAATGTTTTGATTTACAAAAATTGCTTCAAAAAGTTCAAGAAGAAAATGATTTGATTTCCAAAGAGCTTGAAAAGAAAAATAATTTTGGTTAATCAAATTTTTATGTAAGACAATCCAGTGCCCCTAGATTCAAAAATGGTAAATGTTTTAGAAGTGTTTGGGTCCCAAAAGGACTAACCACTTCAACTAAAAAGGATGACATTGAAAAATGGATTCCTAAGGGGACTAAAATTTGTGCTACTAATGTTCATGGATCCAAAGCAATTTGGATACCAAAAATTACTTGATTGTCTTTTGCTAGGTGTGATGGAGGTGATCAACAAGTCAAACTTTGAGGGGGAGCTCCATGCACACTAAGGAAGAACACTTGAAGAAGGAAGGCTTCACATCCTCCCTTGAGTTCAAGTGTGGTAAAATCTAGTTGTTTTTGTTTTTATTTGATTTATTTTTCATTTAATTCAACTAGATGATCATATATGTTGGACTAACATTTTAATGATGCTTTGAGTAAGGGGGAGCCATTTTAAAACCAAATTCTAATTTTTGTCAAATTATTCCTCTATAGTTATTTTGAACTTAATGTTTTAAATTCTTTTTGATATAACAAAAAGGGGGAGAAATGGTTTGAAAAATTGAATTTTCAAATGAATAAGGGGGAGCTTTATTTGATTTCATATCTTTAATCTCTTATTCACTTTTTTAAAGTTAAAGGGGGGAATCCCAAACAATTTTTCAAGTTAGTTTTATTATATCAAAAAGTGGGAGATTGTAGAACTAATGTTTTGATATAATAATTGAAAAATGTTTTGGACTGATTTAAAAAGAATTCAAAACTATTTCCAAAGTCCAAATAACTTGAAACTATGTTTAGGGATGTTTTCAAAGGGTTTTTCATGTTTTCAAAAGCCAAAATACACAAAACCTTCCAGGAGTTTCGAAACACCTTAGGGCGTTTTGATACGGTGTGTTCCAGTAGCTAAAACGTTTCGATACTAGTATCGAAACGGGCTTTCCCTGGATGAGGATTTTACCCAGTGTTTCGAAACGGGCTAGGCCGTTTCGATACGCCTACATGGCATTGACCACAGCGGTCATAAACCCCAACGGCTATTTCCCAACTAACATTTAAATGTAGGTCGTTTCGATACGAGACTAGGCGTTTCGATACGTGTTCCGAAACGGCCAAGGGCGTTCCGATATGGGTGCCTCATCAGACTGCAACGACTCTTTCTACTTAAAGGGTGTTTCGAAATGGGAACGAGTGTTTCGAAACGGTGAGCTGCATAAGTGCATTTATGGTGGGAACTAAAGTCCTCAACGGCTCCAAATCAACCCTAACGGCTAGTAACAGCCATAAACTCATCAAGGAGTATAAAAGGGACCTCCAAGCATCAAGATTAGGTTAATGCTCATATTGTCAATCAACAAATGATCAAATATTGTCTTAGTGCCTAAATTGTCAATTCTTGTATAGACAAACACTAGTGAGCCAAAATTGTCAAATTTGCTCAAGTGTTTTAGGTTTTGGGTGAGTGCTTCAATTGTGCAAACAAACACCTATTAGAGGGATTTGTGTTTGCTTTTATTTTCTCTTTGTAAAAGAGGGTTTGATCAAGTCTTTTGGTAGAAAGATTGATCGGTGTATAAGGGTTTCCTCCTAAGCCTAGAAAAGGGGACAAATTAATAGTGGATTGATTGGAAATCCTTAGTGGGGAACTAAGGTAGTGGATGTAGACCTTGGTTAGAAGGTTGAACCACTATAATTCATTGTGTCAATTATCTTTTTAGCTTCCACAACCCTTCCACCAAAAAATCCACCTCTCCACCACTTGGTGAGCTAAATCGGTTGAACGAATCGAGCTCCTCTCAACTCAAAAAATAGTAAACATGCCAGATAGGAAAAATAGTGCTGAGACAGTTTTGATTTATTAAAAACTAAACAAAAACATAGCGTTCAAACGCAAACACCCCTCACCAACTATGAAATTAGTTCATGGTGAGGGTATCAACCAAAAAAACATCATCGTTTTTAACATCAATCATCTTTAAAACTAAGTGAAAATAAAATAACAACAAAGAGGATGGGCTAGAAGAGGGTATCATCGATGCAACTCTTCACAGCCAGGCTCTTGGTCGAATGTTGAACCTTATCTCTGATCATTCTTCTCGTTTTTCTACCCCCTCAATTTTGCTGTGATCGAGTTTAAATAGGACTCCATGGATAGCCTAGGATTATCTTGGATTTGAATTTGAACGTGCAAGGATAATGAAGATGATCATCTTATCCAACGTTTGAATCCTAAGGCTGATCAAATTAGGGCAGACGTCATCGTGCCATTTCTCTTCTGGCATCGCAGCTTGGCATGGTACTGCCAACCGCACTTGACACTACATGTCCGCTATTATTTCGGAGATTGATCCAATCCCTATTTTCTCGCAGCCTGATCTGGTCCTATTTTTTTCGGGGTCAACAACTTCTTGGCCTAGCATCAAATGTTCTTCTTTGCCGACCGGGGCTTGGCATTAAAGGTCCTTCTGTTCCAACGACTACTTGATATCCTCCTTGGCGTCGTCTCCTTCATGGGCTAACTTGCTCCTGGACCACCAGCTGTTGTGCCATCAGCTATGCCAACCTGCAAAAAGGTGCCAAAAACAACCCTTCACACTAGCATAACACGGAATCCTTACTCTTTATGCAATGCATGATTTTTGTGACCAAAATGCAACTAAATGTACTTAAAAGACAAGAAAGAGCATGTGAAATAGGCATAAAAATTAGTACTTTTGGAGCGTCAACACTCCCCCACACCTAGCTCATTACTTGTCCTCAAGTAATGAAAAATAAAATTTATAACATTTAAAATGATACCTTGACAAAGTTTTGGTTGGCATGTCAACCGATGCTGGCAAGTAAAAGTTGGCATAGGTCTGTCCTCAGTTATCTCAGTGCAGTAATGCCAAACAAATAGTAATTCAAGAGCAGCAATATAAATCTAGTCTATGGTCATGAAGAGTGCATGATGTGCGGGCAGTATGCATCAAATATCCTTTCATTCCCTTAGCCAATTTTACTTCCTACACTTAGATTATTATTATTTTTTCTGCAAAAGGTATACGGTTTTTTATTATTATTGTTGGCATTAGATTAGGATAGTGTCATGCACTATTTGGCGTGAGATATAAGAGGTAGTGTACCACAAATACCAACATTAGTCCAGATTACATCACTTACTAACCTATTACACTCATACCATAAGTCATGTTGGCTTGAGAACTAAGAGGGGGCAAACCACGAAGCTCCAAGTTAATAATTTTTCCTTGGCAGAGGAGTGTTCTAAAGTTCTTCAACATTTGGCACACACTGGTGCACTATCTTTGTTTTACCTTGGCGTTTTATTTAGTATTTTTTAGAATCTAAGCATAGTTTCAAACAATCTAAGTTTGCTAGGGAACTAAATACATATCACGTGTTAAGTGTAAATTCAATTCCCTAAACTAGAGATCTACTGGCAAGCAATCTTGGCATACTATCTTGCTGGCATAGGAATCTAAAGATTTTAAAATTCCTCATCGGATAGACACCTAGGTCAAATTAAACTTTCCTAAAAAATGTTCACATGCTTCAAAAATCGGCCGAGACAAAATATTCTTTTTCACTTTTTTAGTGGTTCAGTATGCATGACATTAATCCTAATCTAACCTATATGGCATGGCATGAAAGCAGAATGTAGTACAGAGAAAATAAACATGAATGACATGGCATAAATGTGAGAAAATGTGCACCCTCAAAACTAAGATGTGAATTGTCCTCAATGCATAAAACAACACATGAATACAACAAAAACAGAAAAATAAAAATGCATGAACATGTGAATGCAAATGAAATGTAAGGAGTTAGGAAGAAGAAGACTCCCCTTCAGAAGATACTCCTCCTTGGGAGGCACGGTCAGGAGCCATCCCCTTCTTTCTGCTCCACCTTTGAGGGGTAGTGGAGGAAAGGGTCTCTTTCACAACCTTCATCGGCTCGGATGAGGTTGGTGTGGCAGCTAACTTGGCAGGGGCAATAGGTTTCTTATCACTTTCATCAGCAGATTCTTGTGGCATAGCAGACTTGGCAGTTCCATCTTTGACAGGGGAAATAGGTTCTGTAGTAGTGGACGGTACTGGACTGGGCACTGAAGTGTGAACCGGACTGGGCACTGGGCTAGCTGGCATTACAGTATCATCAGCAAAGATCTCCACAAGGAATGCAAAGAAGGCTGACATGAGTCCTGGAGAAAGGCTCACCAAGGTCTCTTTAATGGCAGCTTATTTGGCGCGCTCATATTGCCAGAGCTTCCTCCTTTGCTCCTCAGCCTCTTCTAATTTTCTAAGAATTATTTCCTGCCAGAGATATATCTGGGCGAGTAATGTTGTCGTCTTCGTTGGCATTGAGACCGTTGGCTTTTGATAAGTCATTATTTTGCATGTTTTTCACATATTAAATCCTATGCTTTAACACATTAATCTATCTTAAAAGCCTTGATTCGATTCCTATTTTGTTTTGCAGGTATTTTCGGGCCTTAATGACGTTTTATACGTAAAAGAGGAGTTTTAGCACCTTTTTGGCATTTATGGAAAATCATTAGCACAAAACCAGAAGCTGTCGTAGAATAAGGCGTGACCACGGTGTGTCATAGACTTTTTGAATTGGAGGATAAGCAATCCTACTACAGGAAGGACTTCTACTTTTACCATAATTAGAGTAGTCTAGGGTTATTTCATTTAATGTAAAGTCTTTCCCTTATTTTTCCCTATAAATAGAGACCATAAGGGTGAAGGAAAGGAGATCCAAGAAACCCTAGAGTAGACGAAACCCTCTCCCTTTTATCTTGTAACCGTCGACCACCATGAATGGCTAAACCCCTATTTTTTAGTCAAGTGTAGTTACAAGGATATTACTTCATGTTTTTAGTGAGATTTCTTGTTTCAAATTATCTTCATCCTTATTCAAGTATCTTCATATCTTTTTTGCTTCATCATCATGTGTATGTTGGGTTATACGTATGCATGCATCCAAGTCATGGGTTATTGACAGAACTGGTAAGGAAATTCGGGTTAGATTTCCAAAGGTATGAATTCATGTTCTTAATAAGTTAATAGGTTAGTGCTTATTAAGAATATGTGTTTGGGTCTCTATGGTTCTTAATGCTATTTGATACATTATAATTCTTAGTGAGTTATTTAATGAATTTTAACCTTGATAATAAGAGTTGGTAATTTATGGGTTATTAAATTGATTTCTATCAAAGAAGAGATTTAAGTTATTTGTGGGTTATCATCCAACTTAAAACCAAGCTATTTAAGATTGGTGTTGATTTATCTTTTGTGAAATCTATGATCTAAGTTCTTGATTTAAAATTCCGAGTTCTACCTTGACTAGAATCCCAATTTACATTGAGTTCTTATTTACAATTGCTTTCTTCAAATCAAATCCAAAACCCCCCTTTACTTTAATCGCTTGAGTTTGTGAATTTACTTTCTTACCACTCTCCGTGGAATTGTCCCTACTTTCTGCTACTACAAATCCAAAGATCAAGTAAGTATTTATTTTTGACAGATTCGACACCCATTAAAAATTGGCGCCGTTACTGGAGAGTGGTGTAAAGAAGCTAAGTTCTCTTTTTATTATTATTATTATTATTATTATTATTATTATTATTATTATTATTATTATTATTATTATTATTATTATTATTATTATTTCTTTTTCTACTTTTATGCTTGGGTCTTCTTGTGCAGATAAAAATATTGTGTTCGATCTTGAAATCAAGAACACAACACAATGGCTGAGAAAACTTTACGCGAGTTGACCCTATTAGATATCGAACAAGAATCATTTTGCATCGATTACCAAGATCTAGAGGTACCATTCGAACTCAAGCCTGGATTAATTTATATTCTTCCAACTTTTAGGGGACTTGAGAACGAGAACCCATACAAACACTTGAAGGAATTTCACGTGGCGTGCTCGAGCATGAAACCTCACAATCTCAGTGTGGACCAAATTAAGCTACGAGCATTCCCGTTCTCTCTAACCGATAATGCAAAAGATTTGTTGTACTACATACCATCTAGATTAGTTCAAACATGGACGGACATGGCGAAACTTTTCCTTGAAAAGTACTTTCCAGCTTCAAGAGCAACCAAAATTAGAAGAGGGATATGTGGAGTTGAACAAAGAAACTCAGAGTCACTGCATAACTACTGGTGTAACCCCCTCGACCCGACCTGGCCGATAGACCGAACCGAATGGATTACACGGGGAATATTGAAGTAAACTGGAAAGGTTTACCTCAATAAACGACCCTTTTTTATTTTATCTTGTCTAAATGCAATTAGGTTCCTAAGTGTACACACATAAGCATCGGATTAAACAACAACACGATCGCCCATTGATTTCAACTAAATTAATGTTTAGGGACCATTTCGTCAATTTGATAAAATATAAGGGTTATTAGCAAATTCAGATTACCAACCTTTAATTAGGTTCATTACATACTTCTTGGTGAAATCTCAGCTCAAAACGACATCTAGAACCCATCCAATTGCATAAGAGGCAAACAGGGACCAAATTGTAAGAAACAGAAACTGAGAACAATTCAAAAACTGCATTAATGGTTAGATGTTTCGAAACAGAGAGCCCCGTATCGGAACAACCGTTTCAAAACAGAGCGGACCGTTTCGATACGCTAGTTCGTTTCGAAACCGCCCAGGCTCGTTTCAGAACGATGGTTTACAGAGGTAAAATGTTTCGAAACAGGCCTCAACGTTTCGAAACACCAAGGCCATTTCAGGCCACTGTTTCGAAACATGCAAGGGTGTTTCGAAAGACCTGGGCCTGCAATGTTTTAAAACACTATTTAAACTAGATTTAAACAATTTGAAACCATCCCGTCACATGCCCAACCAAGATGGCAACTCAAATACACATCAAAGACGCCTTACACGAAGCATAGGCAACATCATAGCATCATTCTCAATAGCAATGAGACTAGAGACATGCTTCCTAGGAGTTAAAAGCACCAAAAGGCCAAAATCCAAATGCAAGCATAAACCAAAACTCAAAGGCCATTTACAAGTCCAAATATGCATCTCAAACTTGCACAATACCAGAAATTAACAAACCAATTACATTCAATGTATTGGACACCCCCATTTCCTTTATTACACTAGTTCAAGAATATAACATACTTTTAGAAAGTGTCTTGGTAAGATTCCCTTGAAGATGCTGCCTCCAAAAGCTTAATTGTATGCATTGATGAACAAAGAGAGCATAAGCATACAAGCTTAGTGAGGGTCGCTCAAAACCACAAGCATCATCAATGCACAAAACCATATTTCGTTATTTCAAAACCATTATGCCTTTCTTGACAAAACATGCACTCTAACATCAAACTCATTGTATTATACATCATGCCACATGATTCATATAAATTCAACAAATAAACCATTGCAACATGTATCCAAATCCTTCTAAACATAAACTGTAACCCCCTTAACCCGGCCTAGACGGTTGACCCGAATTAAGAAAGTCACACGGGGAAAACCAAAGTCAACCCGAAAGTCAACCTTGATTAACGACCCTTTTTTTTCTTTTTACTCTTGTCTAGATGCACATTAATCCTAGTTAGGATCACTCAAACAACATACCCAAAGATCATAAACATCAGAGATCAAACAGGGACCCAATTGAACAATTTACAACTTTAGGGACCAAATTGTAAATTCTGCAAATTATAAGGCCTTAACCCAAATTAAAGTTACCATCTTGAAGTTAGTCAGGTTTCATGCTTCTCTGTAAATTTTCAGCTCAAAAGGACATCCCAAACTCATACAATTGCTCAAACAAGATTCAAGACCAAAATGTAAACATTCCAAAACATTTAACTATCAATGTCAGCCCCCAACGGTCACGTGTTCCAAAACAGGGAGAGCCCGTTTCGAAACGCGGGGCCATTCCGCAACACGTACCGAAACGCGGGCTGGCAGTGGCCTATCCGTTTCGGAACGGTGTCCCCCATTTCGGACGCCTGGGCTGGTTTAAGGCACCCGTTCCGAAACGGTAACCCCTGTTCCGAAACACCCTGCACAGAATGCAGCAAAAGGCTTCCTTAAACATGCAATTAAACATCCAATCATGCTCCAAAAGCTACCAAACTTTACCAGCATGAAATTCAACATACAAGGAACATATTAGCATCAACCAATCAACATATTAACATCATATATGAAAAACCCCAATTTAAAAGCATGCTTCCTACACAAGTAAACCATTCAAGCAAAAAGCCTTCAAAATCAAGCACATAAAGACCAATTACAAAACCAGCATATCCAACAACATTAAACATACTTAGGGAGTTCATAACATCTCCCAAAACATACACATAGGTCCCCCATTGCCAAATTGCCAAAAGCTAAAGTGTATAAGAAAACCTTTCCATACATTGAGCTTAATCCCACTTGATTGCTTGCCTTCCTTGCTGCCCTCAAGTACCTTAATGATCTGCATTATTGGTTTAAGAAAACGAAAGAGAGCGTAAGCAAAAGCTTAGTGAGGAATGCTCTTTAAAACCATTCAATAATGCATTTATAAAACACTTTATAAATCATACTTCAAAACATCATATATACATGCTCACTAGCATTCTTAAACAAGCAATACATGCTACCATATCAATTCATGTCATATTGGCCGCAAGTGATAAGTTTCATCTTTTAAAAACAAGATCAACATAAGACTCACACATGGACTTTTAAACACCATTGTGATCTTATAATTCTCAAGAACCACATAAGGACTTTTAACCACCTTAGTGTTCTTCCCAAGGAATTTTAAACACCTTGGCCCCAAGGACTTTTAAACACCTTGGCCCATGGACTTTTAAACACCATGGCAAGGACCACACAAGGAATTTTAACCACCTTTGTGTCCTTAACAAGAACCATCCAAGGAATTTTAACCACCTTGATGTTCTTAAGTAACAAGGCTCACTCAAGGACTTTTAACCACCTTAGTGACCTTAACAAGAATCATCATGGACTTTTAACCACCATGAAGTTCTTAGAATCCACAAGGCTCACTCAAGGACTTTTAACCACCTTAGTGACCTTAATCTTTTTCAAAACATCACTTGCCAATATACATCATTATCATCAAATAATCCACTGTTTTAAAGCATTCAACCAAGCCATAAACATCATGCATTTATAAGCATCAATCCACATTTTAACAATGCTCAAAAACAAGGAACTCTTACCTTGAGCTTCCTTCAACATATGGCTTACAAAATCAGCAATAATCATGCTAAAACATGCTTTCAAAACAGAATTTAAAACATGCAACAAACCACATTGCATAACAACCAAACCATGGCCACCACTAGAGAGTTTTTCCGAAAACTTACACTTGAGCTTAGCAAAGTTGTTTAGACTTAAACTAAGCTCCCAAGACATTGGTTTCAAAGCTGAAAACCCAATTTCACTCACCGATTCCACTTCGCCTCTTGCCAAAGCACAAATCAAGCTTCCGGATCACCACCACTTGGATCCAAAGATGACTCCCCTGTTTTAAACACATCAAAGCAGAGGATTAATGCATCATCATGCATTAATAGCTTCAATGAAAGCACCTAAACTCGCTGCTCTCATCCACACTCCATTTTCGGCCACCAAACACAACCGAAAATGCATCCAAACCACTTCTCAACAAAGCCCAGCCATAAACCATCACAACTACACATCCCTTAGCATCATTCAACATCTAAAAAGAACCTAATAACATCCTTATACCTCCAGCAACATCAGATCTACAAGATCACCTCAAAAACAACCAAGAATCACAAGCTAAACTTAGGAAATTCAACCTATCCGGGATTGCATTAATCAAAACTCAATTCCTTAACAAATTAACATTCATTAATCATCAAAAACACATCTCAAATCACAGCTTTAACAGATCCAACGAAAATTCATCATAAACCACCAAATCTTGCATTTTAAGCCAAGATTCATTTACACAACTTAGAAGCCAATTATAAAACATCAATTAAGGATTGAGAACTTAGGAATTTCAGTAAAGAACTGAGAGTTTAGAGGAGAAGGACGTTCTTACCTCCAAACTTGAGTTTCTCCTCTTTTAGAACCAAAAACCTTGATGAATCAAGTAGCATATGGTGAGGTTTTGTTGATGTGATGATTAGGAATCAAAAGAGAGTTGAAAAGAGAGATTTAGATGACAAAATCAGAAGAAATTCTCTGGAGAGAAAGTGTTTGGGTTGAGAGAAAATGAGAGAAAGGAAAATTGAGAAAATAGAAAGTTAGTTACAAAATAGCCAAATGATTTCCCTCCTCTTTTCTTTTGTTTTAAAATCAGAATTAAACCTTAAAATATCTTAGAAAAATCTGGAGAAACTCCCTTTGGGTAAATAGCTCCTTAAAGATTCAAAGTTTCAATCCTCTCTAAAAGAGTCACGCAACTTTCAAAAATTACATTTTGGTCACTAGCCAAAATGTCACCCTTCCAAAACTCATTTTGTAAAATTGATTTCACAGTTCACTTATATATATTAAAAGATGATTTTAGAACATTTTTCCATATTTTTAATGCAACCCGAACTAGGCTTTCCTAATTTCACCTTTTTAGATTCGAACAACACTTTGACCAAACCGGTCAACGCCAAAAACTTCTAAGCCCAAAACCGGGGCGTTACAACTCTCCCCCCCTTAAGAAATTTCGTCCCCGAAATTTACCTGAAGGAAAGAGATAAGGAAACTGCTTCAGCATGTCTTCCTTCCGCTCCCACGTGGCTTCCTCAACACCTCGATGCTTCCACAGCACCTTTACCAACTCAATGGTCTTGCCACGAAGAACCTTGCTATCCGAATCCAGAACCTTCACCGGTTCCTCATCATAGGTCAAATCCGGATTCAATTCCACTTCCTCCACAGGCATCACATGCGAAGGATCAGATCTATACTTCCGGAGCATAGAAACATGGAACATATCATGAATCTTCTCCAACTCTTGAGGTAGCCTCAACTTGTACGCAACAGGACCCACACGCTCAACCACCTCGTATGGTCCAATGTACCTAGGGCTCAACTTACCCTTCCGGCCAAACCTCATCACCTTCTTCCAAGGCGAAACCTTCAAGAACACACGGTCACCCACCGCATACTCAACCTCCTTACGCTTCAAATCCGCGTAAGACTTTTGCCGATCAAAAGCCGCCTTCAGACGCTCACAAATGAGCTTCACCTTCTCGGTGGTTCCTTTCAACAAAGCCAGCATCGAAACCAACTTCTGACCCGTTTCAGCCCAACAAAGAGGAGTCCTACACTTCCTCCCGTACAAAGCCTCATAAGGTGCCATCTGTATACTCGCCTGATAACTATTGTTATAAGCAAACTCCACCAAAGGCAAATGCTTCTCCCAAGAGCCCTGAAACTCAATCACGCAGCACCTCAACATATCCTCCAAAATCTGGATAACACGCTCTGACTGACCATCTGACTGAGGATGATAGGATGTACTGAAATTCAACCTTGTACCCAAGGCATGATGCAAACACTGCCAGAAACGCGATGTGAACCTCGGATCCCTATCCGACACAATCGACTTAGGCACACCATGCAGCCGCACAATCTCAGCAATGTACAGCTCTGCCAGCTTATCCAAAGAAAACGTAGTATGCACAGGCAAGAAATGTGCACACTTCGTCAGGCGATCCACAATCACCCAAACTGAATTCTTCTTCGATGGAGACAAAGGTAAACCAGATACAAAATCCATGGTAACCCTTTCCCACTTCCATTCAGGGATTCTCAACGGTTGCAACAACCCTGAAGGAACCTGATGCTCAGCCTTAACTCGCTGACACACCAAACACTTGCTCACAAACTCCGCAACAATCTTTTTCAAACCCACCCAATAGTACTCATCACGAAGATCACGGTACATCTTAGTACTACCAGGGTGCATAGCAAAAGGACTACTATGACCTTCAGTCAGAATAGCACGCCTCAATTCAGCATCATTGGGCACTACTATTCGACTCCCAAAACACAACACACCATCATCATTAAAACAGAAATCCGAAGGCCTACCCTCTGCGATATCCTGAACATGAGACACCAAGGAATCATCCCGCAACTGCTTTTCCTTGATCAACTGAACCAAAGATGGCTTCACTTGCAACTCAGCTACAAGACCACCATCACGCGAAATACTCAAGCTAGCAAACATAGCTCTCAGCTCAATAGCTACCTTCTTGCTCAAGGCATCCGCAACAACATTAGCCTTTCCATGATGGTACTCAATCGTCAGATCATAATCCTTGAGCAACTCCAACCAACGCCGCTGCCTAAGATTCAACTCCTTCTGAGACATCAGATACCTCAAACTCTTGTGATCCGTGTACACAGTACACTTCTCACCATACAGATAATGTCTCCAGATTTTCAGAGCAAAAACCACTGCAGCCAGCTCAATATCATGCGTAGGGTAATTGCGCTCATGTACCTTCAATTGCCGCGATGCATAAGCAACCACCTTACCCTCTTGCATCAGCACACATCCCAAACCAACATAAGACGCATCACTATAGACCACAAACTCTTTCCCTGATTCAGGCTGAACCAAGATAGGAGCTTGCGTCAAAGCCGCCTTAAGCTTCTCAAAAGCCTGTTGTCTCGCTTCCGTCCACTCATACTTAACATCTTTCTGTAACAGCTTCGTCAAAGGTGCAGCAATCTTAGAAAACCCATCCACAAACCTCCGGTAATATCCCGCCAAACCAAGGAAACTACGAACCTCATGAACAGACTTAGGAACTTTCCAGTTCATCACCGCCTCAATCTTCTGAGGATCGACACGAATCCCCTCAGCAGAAACTACATGCCCAAGAAACACCACCTCCTTAAGCCAGAACTCACACTTGCTCAGCTTAGCATAAAGCTGATTCTCCAACAAAGCTTGCAACACAATCCTCAAATGCTCTTCATGCTCCTCCTCAGTACGCGAGTACACGAGGATATCATCAATGAATACCACAACAAACTTATCCAGGTATTCATGAAACACACGATTCATCATGTCCATGAAAGCATCAGGAGCATTTGTCAAACCAAACGGCATCACAAGGAACTCATAATGCCCATACCTTGTCCTGAAAGCTGTCTTAGGCACATCCACATCCTTCACCTTCAACTGGTAATACCCTAACCTCAAATCAATCTTAGAGAACACAGCTGCTCCCCGAAATTGATCAAAGAGATCATCAATCCTCGGCAAAGGATACCGATTCTTGATAGTCAACTTGTTCAGCTGACGATAATCAATGCACATCCTCATAGTGCCATCCTTCTTCTTCACAAACAAGACCGGTGCTCCCCAAGGTGACACACTCGGCCGAATGAAACCACGATCAAACAACTCTTGCAACTGCGTCTTCAGCTCCTTCAGCTCCTTAGGTGCCATTCTATAAGGAGTAATGGACACAGGAGTCGTATTCTCATACAGCTCAATACCAAACTCCACCTCGCGATTAGGAGGTAAACCAGGCAACTCCTCAGGAAACACTCCAGGAAACTCCTTCACAACTCTGATATCTTGCACCCTCAACTCCTTAGAGCTAGGATTCATCACAAAAGCTAGATAAGCTTCACAACCTTGTCTCAGCATCCTGCTCGCCTCCAAGGTAGACACCACATTGGCAAGAAACTTCACATTCTCACCAACCACAACAACTTCATAATCATCCGCAAGCTTCAACGAAACTCACTTATTCTCACAATCCACAACAGCACGATGCTCAGCAAGCCAATCCATACCCAGGATTACATCAAAACCATAGAAAGGCAACTCCATAAGGTCAACATGAAAAACATGGTCCTGAACAACCAAAGGACACCTCCTATACAACTTTCGAGTCACAACAGTCTCACCAAAAGAACTAGTGACACGAACACCAACATCCAAAGACTCAACAGGCAAACCAAGCAATTCAGCATGCTCACGCAAAATATATGAATGCGTAGATCCAGAATCTATCACGGAAAGTAATGACAAGGATCACAAAGTAAAGGTACCTGCAATCACATCCGCGTCATTCCTCCCTTCCCGCTGAGCATACACCCTAGCTTGACCTCCATCCTCAAGCTGAATAGCCACAACATGGGCCACTCCTCGACCACCTTCCTCTCTCCGCTGGAAATTACCACGGCCGCGCCCACGACCTCTCTGCGGTGCAGCAACAATAGGAGCAAGCACTTGGCCACCAGCCAACATAGGACAATCTCGCCTCAAGTGGTCCGCAGATCCACAATTCTAGCATCCATTACCAGCTGCCACAACAGGAGCTTGCACCTCCCTCACAGCACGAGGACAGTCACGCTTCATGTGACCACGCGAACCACAAATCCAACAAGCACTCGGATCAGCTCTAGCATTGCCTCCTCTAGCAGGTGCACCACCACCCCTCTTAGCCGAGGACTGATACTTCTGATCACGTCCCCTCTTGTTCCGTCCACCACCGGAACTATACTCAGCAGCTCGCTTTCCAGCACTTGCTCCAGCACTTTTTGCAGACAAACCCAAGTTCATCTCAATATCCTTGGCTCGGCCCACTAACACATCAAAATCATCATACTCAGTGGCCAGCACATACATCTTCACCTCCGTCACTAAACCATAACAGAACCTTTCGCACCTCTCCCGCTCATCAGGTACCAGCTCAGTGCATACTGACTGAGTCTAACAAACTGGACTTCATACTCAGCCACTGTCATGCTCCCTTGGGTAAGAGACATGAACTCACGCTTCTTTTTATCAAGATATCTCACACCAAGATATCTCCTCTTGAACACATTCTGAAAGAATGTCCAAGACACATCAGCTTCAGCCATCCCAGCTATAGTGGTCGTCCACCACGTATAAGCATCATCCTGTAGTAAAGATACTACACAGCCCAGCTTTTGCACATCCGTGCAACTCATTTGACCCAAAATCCTCTTGGTACTCTCTAACCATGCTTCAGAACCCTCAGCAGACATACCCTTAAACTCAGTCCCACCAAGACTACGCAAACGCTCCAAAGGTAGTCTAACACCAGCATCTCCCTGATGCCCAGCTCCTTGAGCTCCAGCTACTGCCGCTCGAAAAGCACCCGCAATAGCTTGTACCAACATAGACATGTCAGACATAGCTTGCCCCTGACCAACCTCAGGACCAGCAGCTCCAGCACCAGCTGCAGCTTCAGCTCTTTCTCCCTCAGCACCACCACCACCAGGTGGAGGAGGAGGTAACACCGCACTACCCGCATTTTCTTCATTCTCATTCTCATTAGGAGCCGTGGCTCGCACATTACTTCTCAACTCTCTACGTGGTGCCATACTTTTACCATGCAATCACAATGCAAATAAAACAAAGTCAGGCCCAGCAAGGTAAACAATCCAAGTATTCAAGCTCAATTTCACTTAAAATCAACATCATTTCATTAGCTTTGATTTGGCAATGGGTACCCACAACATGCTACATCACAGCATACAACTCATTTGCATCAAAAACACAAGCCACTAAACATGCTTTCACTCAACAAGCATACAAGGCATACATACTTCAATCATGCACACAATCATTCCCAATTACTCGAGAACTCAGCTCTGATACCACCAAATGTAACCCCCTTAACCCGGCCTAGACGGTTGACCCGAATTAAGAAAGTTACACGGGGAAAACCAAAGTCAACCCGAAAGTCAACCTTGATTAACGACCCTTTTTTTTTCTTTTTACTCTTGTCTAGATGCACATTAATCCTAGTTATGATCACTCAAACAACATACCCAAAGATCATAAACATCAGAGATCAAACAGGGACCCGATTGAACAATTTACAACTTTAGGGACCAAATTGTAAATTCTGCAAATTATAAGGCCTTAACCCAAATTAAAGTTACCATCTTGAAGTTAGTCAGGTTTCATGCTTCTCTGTAAATTTTCAGCTCAAAAGGACATCCCAAACTCATACAATTGCTCAAACAAGATTCAGGACCAAAATGTAAACATTCCAAAACATTTAACTATCAATGTCAGCCCCCAACGGTCACGTGTTACGAAACAGGGAGAGCCCGTTTCGAAACGCGGGGCCGTTCCGCAACACGTACCAAAACGCGGGCTGGCAGTGGCCTATCCGTTTCGAAACGGTGTCCCCCGTTTCGGACGCCTGGGCTGGTTTAATGCACCCGTTCCGAAACGGTAACCCCTGTTCCGAAACACCCTGCACAGAATGCAGCAAAAGGCTTCCTTAAACATGCAATTAAACATCCAATCATGCTCCAAAAGCTACCAAACTTTACCAGCATGAAATTCAACATACAAGGAACATATTAGCATCAACCAATCAACATATTAACATCATATATGAAAAACCCCAATTTAAAAGCATGCTTCCTACACAAGTAAACCATTCAAGCAAAAAGCCTTCAAAATCAAGCACATAAAGACCAATTACAAAACCAGCATATCCAACAACATTAAACATACTTAGGGAGTTCATAACATCTCCCAAAACATACACATAGGTCCCCCATTGCCAAATTGCCAAAAGCTAAAGTGTATAAGAAAACCTTTCCATACATTGAGCTTAATCCCACTTGATTGCTTGCCTTCCTTGCTGCCCTCAAGTACCTTAATGATCTGCATTATTGGTTTAAGAAAACGAAAGAGAGCGTAAGCAAAAGCTTAGTGAGGAATGCTCTTTAAAACCATTCAATAATGCATTTATAAAACACTTTATAAATCATACTTCAAAACATCATATATACATGCTCACTAGCATTCTTAAACAAGCAATACATGCTACCATATCAATTCATGTCATATTGGCCGCAAGTGATAAGTTTCATCTTTTAAAAACAAGATCAACATAAGACTCACACATGGACTTTTAAACACCATTGTGATCTTATAATTCTCAAGAACCACATAAGGACTTTTAACCACCTTAGTGTTCTTCCCAAGGAATTTTAAACACCTTGGCCCCAAGGACTTTTAAACACCTTGGCCCATGGACTTTTAAACACCATGGCAAGGACCACACAAGGAATTTTAACCACCTTTGTGTCCTTAACAAGAACCATCCAAGGAATTTTAACCACCTTGATGTTCTTAAGTAACAAGGCTCACTCAAGGACTTTTAACCACCTTAGTGACCTTAACAAGAATCATCATGGACTTTTAACCACCATGAAGTTCTTAGAATCCACAAGGCTCACTCAAGGACTTTTAACCACCTTAGTGACCTTAATCTTTTTCAAAACATCACTTGCCAATATACATCATTATCATCAAATAATCCACTGTTTTAAAGCATTCAACCAAGCCATAAACATCATGCATTTATAAGCATCAATCCACATTTTAACAATGCTCAAAAACAAGGAACTCTTACCTTGAGCTTCCTTCAACATATGGCTTACAAAATCAGCAATAATCATGCTAAAACATGCTTTCAAAACAGAATTTAAAACATGCAACAAACCACATTGCATAACAACCAAACCATGGCCACCACTAGAGAGTTTTTCCGAAAACTTACACTTGAGCTTAGCAAAGTTGTTTAGACTTAAACTAAGCTCCCAAGACATTG
Organism: Hibiscus tridactylites; assembly: GCA_958450335.1. Classification (NCBI taxonomy): domain Eukaryota; kingdom Viridiplantae; phylum Streptophyta; class Magnoliopsida; order Malvales; family Malvaceae; genus Hibiscus; species Hibiscus tridactylites. Next base: position 53,522,600 of record OY288281.1, read on the forward strand.
GTTTCAAAGCTGAAAACCCAATTTCACTCACCGATTCCACTTCGCCTCTTGCCAAAGCACAAATCAAGCTTCCGGATCACCACCACTTGGATCCAAAGATGACTCCCCTGTTTTAAACACATCAAAGCAGAGGATTAATGCATCATCATGCATTAATAGCTTCAATGAAAGCACCTAAACTCGCTGCTCTCATCCACACTCCATTTTCGGCCACCAAACACAACCGAAAATGCATCCAAACCACTTCTCAACAAAGCCCAGCCATAAACCATCACAACTACACATCCCTTAGCATCATTCAACATCTAAAAAGAACCTAATAACATCCTTATACCTCCAGCAACATCAGATCTACAAGATCACCTCAAAAACAACCAAGAATCACAAGCTAAACTTAGGAAATTCAACCTATCCGGGATTGCATTAATCAAAACTCAATTCCTTAACAAATTAACATTCATTAATCATCAAAAACACATCTCAAATCACAGCTTTAACAGATCCAACGAAAATTCATCATAAACCACCAAATCTTGCATTTTAAGCCAAGATTCATTTACACAACTTAGAAGCCAATTATAAAACATCAATTAAGGATTGAGAACTTAGGAATTTCAGTAAAGAACTGAGAGTTTAGAGGAAAGGACGTTCTTACCTCCAAACTTGAGTTTCTCCTCTTTTAGAACCAAAAACCTTGATGAATCAAGTAGCATATGGTGAGGTTTTGTTGATGTGATGATTAGGAATCAAAAGAGAGTTGAAAGGAGAGATTTAGATGACAAAATCAGAAGAAATTCTCTGGAGAGAAAGTGTTTGGGTTGAGAGAAAATGAGAGAAAGGAAAATTGAGAAAATAGAAAGTTAGTTACAAAATAGCCAAATGATTTCCCTCCTCTTTTCTTTTGTTTTAAAATCAGAATTAAACCTTAAAATATCTTAGAAAAATCTGGAGAAACTCCCTTTGGGTAAATAGCTCCTTAAAGATTCAAAGTTTCAATCCTTTCTAAAACAGTCACGCAACTTTCAAAAATTACATTTTGGTCACTAGCCAAAATGTCACCCTTCCAAAACTCATTTTGTAAAATTGATTTCACAGTTCACTTATATATATTAAAAGATGATTTTAGAACATTTGTCCATATTTTTAATGCAACCCGAACTAGGCTTTCCTAATTTCACCTTTTTAGATTCGAACAACACTTTGACCAAACCGGTCAACGCCAAAAACTTCTAAGCCCAAAACCGTGGCGTTACATAAACACCATTATGCCAAGCTTTAATCAAAACATGCATCTTTCAAAATATTCATTAACATCATTTTCCACAATAACTCATTTCCTTATATTGGCTCACAAGTGATAAGCAACAATTCAAAACATATATCGGATACACGGATTACCAAGGGTTGTCCCACACCCTTCATACACTCTACCGACATTACAAGGCTCACAAACGAGAGCGACCCTCCATCGTTGTGACACTCGTGGTGGAGTATTCGGTACAATCACAACCCCTCAACACCACTCATCGGTAGATGTATAATCCACTAACGAGAGACGGGACACACACAAGGTTTGCACCCAGGAGCGACCCTCAACCGTTGCAACCTTAAACAATCCTCAATCGTTATGGTACTTGGATGGAGTATTCGGTACAATCACAACCCCTTAACATCCAATGCGACTTGTTTATAGTGCCCTCAATCATATAGCCGGCTAACTATATCCGATTTTATTTATAAAACACTTTATTCAACATCACTTGCCAATATAACCCATACCTTCTGCATAACTCATTGTTTTTATAAAGCATACATGATAAACCATAAATCAAGCATTAAACCATGCTTCAAAACTCATGCATCAACACATGTATACAAGGATCACCTACCTAGTGCATCCTTAAACCACATGGCATCATCATACACATTTTATACATTCAAAACATGCTTTAAAACAGTAGGTAATTGCAATTAAAATCAAGTGCAACCATTAGCTCAAAACTAGCACAATCCGAGAGTAAAATTCACTTTACTTACTTCCGAACTTAGTAAAGTGTTTCATGCTCTTACTAAGTTCCCAAAACCTTTTCTAAAATGTTTTCGCGCTGGAAAACCAAGTTCCACTCACCAACTTGCGAAACCACGCTTGCCGACGCAACTATCGATCGTCTGAAGCCTCCAAAACCACTTCGTTTGCTTCCAGAATAATATCCCCTGTTTTCAACACACCACAACAGAGGTTCAATGCATTAAAATGCATCCAAAACACCAGCACTCACAAGAAATCCCGCATCCCTGCTCTAAAGCATCAAAACACCCATATGAAACAACGGAAAACTCAATCGATTGACATCTAACCTCAGCCCAGCCATTACCCAACTCATCCAACACATTTTAGGCATTAATCAACATCCAAAAACAACCTAAAACCATCCTTATACCTCCAGCAACTCGGATTCCTCAAGAACACCCAAAAAACTCAACCAAAAACACCTCAAAAATCAAGAAACTCAAGGATTTCGGGATCTCTATGATTAAGACTCCACTTCAACACCAAAAACCTTTTAAAACTCATTTAAAAGCAACCTCAAACCAGCCAAATCAAACAAGATCCGAAAATCACATTAAAATCCATTTTTCTAACAAGATTTCAATAGTTTATCAAACTAACAACAAAACCTCAATCAAAGTCACTAATAAAGAGTCAAATATCTTTAGAATTTCATTAAAGAACCTATATTAGAGGGTTAGCATGAAATTTACCTCCAATCCTTTCTTCTTCTCTAATTTGGCAAGATTAGCTTGAAGAAACTTGAAGGAAAATGGAAGAAATCAACAAGGAAAAGATGGAAATCAAAAAAGGATTTGAGAGTGAAGAAATTCTAGAAAATTGAGAGAAAATGTAGAGTGTTTGGTTGAAGTGGAATAGAGAAATGAAAAGCTCGTCAAAATTTTGTTAACCGATTAACTAACTCTCATTTAACTAATTAAAAACACTTTTAAACTATTTAATAAACATTTAAAACACATGCCAAATTAGAAAAAAGTCATAATTTCCAAAAAGCTCCCTAGAGATTCTAAGATTTTGACTCTTCTTGAAAAATGCATTTTCCCAACTTTTAAATCTTTACATTTTGGTCACTACCCAAAATGTATACTTTGGAAAATCTTTTTTGTAAAATTGATATAACCAACCTCTTAAATATAATTTTAGAGGATTTTAGGAATTTTTACAATATTTTTATCCCATCTCGAACCTTGATTTTCCTAAACCACCTTTTAACGGATCGAACAACTGACATCGGTTCCACCGGCACAACCCGACTCGCCAAAACATCTAAGCCCAATACAGGGGCCTTACAACTCTCCCCCACTTAGGAAATTTCATCCTCGAAATTTTACCTGAAGGAAAAAGATACGGGAATTGCCTCAGCATGTTCGCCTTGCTTTCCCACGTGGCTTCCTCAACACCTTGGTATCGCTACAACACCTTCACAAGCTCAATCTTCTTGCCACGTAGAACTTTACTACTCATATCTAAAATTCTCATTGGTTCCTCATCATAGGATAAATCTGGATTCAATTAAACTTCCTCAACTGGCATCACATGCGAAGGATCCGATCTATACCTCCGTAACATAGATACATGAAACACATCATGAATCTTTTCCAACTCGGGAGGCAACCTCAACCGATAAGCCACAAGACCAACTCACTTCACAACCTCATAAGGTCCAATAAACCTCGGACTAAGCTTTCCTTTACGTCTGAACCTCATCACCTTTTTCCAAGGCGAATCCTTAAGAAACACGCGATCTCCAACCGCAAACTCAATCTCTTTACGCTTTAGATCCGCGTAAGACTTATGATGATCCGATGCAGCCTTCAACCGCTCACATATGAGCTTCACTTTTTCAGTTGTTCCCTTTAACATATCCGGCAAGGAAAGCAACTTCTACCCCGCCTAAGCCCAACAAAGAGGCGTTCTACACTTTCTCCCATACAGGGCTTCATACGGTGCCATCTGTATACTTGCCTGAAAGTTGTTATTACAAGCAAACTCAACTAACGACAAATGCTTTTCCCAAGAACCTTGGAAATCAATCACACATCATCGCAACATATCCTCCAACACTTGGATAACTCGTTCCAACTGCCCATCTAATTGAGGATTATATGACGTGCTGAAATTCAACCGCATACCCAACGCTTGATGTAAACATTCCCAAAACCACACTGTAAACCTTAGATCCCTATTCGACACTATGGACATGGGCACGCCGTGCAAACACACAATCTCAACAATATACAACTCTGCCAACTTATCCAATGTATACGTAGTATGCGCAACTAAGAAATGTGCACACTTCGTAAGACGATCCACAATCATCCACACAGAGTTCTTCTTTGATGGTGTCAAAGGCAACCCAGATATGAAATCCATCGTAATCATTTCCCATTTCCACTCCGGTATCCTCAAAGGCTGTAACAAACCGAAAGGAAACTAATGCTCAGCTTGCACTTGTTGGCAAACCATACACTTGCTTACAAAATCAGCCACATCCTTTTTCAATCCCACCCAATAGTACTCATCCTTCAAGCCACGATACATCTTAGTACTACCAGGGTGCATAGCAAAAGGACTACTATGAGCATGAGTCAAAATAGTGCACCTCAACTCAACATCTTCCGGCACCACTATCCGACTTTTGAAACATAGAACTCCATCATCATTAAAGCAGAAGTTTGTAGTCTTACCATCAGCTATATCCTGAACATGAGGCACCAAAGAATCATCCAACAATTGCTTCTCCTTAATCAACTGAATCAAGGAAGGTTTTACTTGGAACTCAGCTACCAAGCCACCATCACGCGATATACTCAAACGAGCAAACATAGCTCTCAGCTCAACAGCTACCTTCCTACTCAAAGCATCGACCACAACATTGGCATTGCCATGATGATACTCAATAGACAGATCGTAATCCTTAAGCAACTCCAACCATCTTCGCTACCTAAGATTCAACTCTCTCTGAGACATAAGATACTTCAAACTCTTATGGTCAGTATAAACCACACACCTTTCACCATAAAGGTAGTGTCTCCAAATCTTCAAAGCAAACACCACCACTCCGAGCTCTAGATCATGCGTAGGGTAGTTGCGTTCATGCACCTTCAACTGTCTAGACGCATAAGCCACAACCTTCTCACCTTGCATCAATACGCAACCCAAACCAACATATGATGCATCGCTATAAACTACAAACTCCTTACCCGATTCTGGTTGAATCAAGACAGAAGCTTGCGTCAAAGCTTCATTCAACTTCTCGAAAGCTTGTTGCCTAACATTAGTCCACTCAAAGCGAACATTCTGTTGCAACAACTTGGTCAAAGGGGCAGCAATCTTAGAGAAACCTTCGACAAACCTTCGGTAGTATTCAGCCAACCCAAGGAAAGTACGCACTTCTGTCACTGACTTAGGCGTCTTCCAACTCATCACCGCCTCAACCTTGTGTGGATCAACCCGGATACCTTCGGCTGCCACCACATGTCCAAGAAAAACCACTTCTTTGAGCCAAAACTCACACTTGCTCAGCTTAGCATAAAGCTGATTTTCCATCAACACTTGCAACACAATTCTCAAGTGTCTATCATGATCCTCCTCGGTACGCGAGTACACGAGAATATCATCAATAAACACCACCACAAACTGATCCAGAAACTCATGGAACACCCTATTCATCATAGCCATGAATGCAGCCGGTGCGTTCGTCAATCCAAACGGCATCACCAAGAACTCATAATGGTCGTACCTAGTCCGAAAAGCTATTTTAGGTACCTCCACATTCTTAACCTTAAGCTGATAGTACCCATACCTCAAATCTATCTTCGAAAACATCGAAGCACCATGAAAATGGTCGAACAAATCATTGATCCTCGGTAAAGGGTACTTGTTCTTAATCGTCAACTTGTTCAGTTGCCGATAATCTATGCACATACGCATTGTATCATCCTTCTTCTTCACAAATAAGACCGACGCACCCCAAGGTGAAATACTCGACCTTATGAATCCTCAGTCAAGCAACTCCTGAAGTTGCATCTTCAACTCTTTCCACTCCTTAGGTTCCATGCGATAAGGAGCAATGGACATCGGAGTCGTATTCTCATACAACTCGATACCAAACTCAACCTCTGGGTTGGGTGGCAATCCAGGCAACTCTTCTGAAAAGACACCCGGAAACTCGCATACGGTTCGTATGTCTTGCACACGCACTTCCTTCGTACCTGGATTCATCACATACGCTAAGAAAGCTTCGTATCCCAACTCCAACATCCGACTCACTTCAAGAGCCGAAATTGCGTTAGACAAGAACTTCACGTTCTCACCTACGATTACTACTTTGCAATCATCTGCAAGCTTTAGGGTAACCGCTTAAAATCAAAATCCACTACAGCTCGAAGCTCAATCAACCAGTCCATTCCAAGAATCACATCAAAACCATAAAAAGGTAGTTCCATCAAATCAACAGAGAACACATGACCTTGAACAGACAACAGGCACCTCCTATACAATTTCCTTGTAACAACAGTCTCACCAAAAGAACTTGTAACTTGCATTCCTACATCTAGCATCTGAGCAGGAATATCAAGCAAATGTGCATGCTCACTCAAGATGTATGAATGCATGGATCTAGAATCAATCAATGCTAACAAAGATAAGGATTGCAAGATGAAGGTACCTGCAATCATATTGGTGTCGTTATGTCCCTCGTGATGTGCATACACCCTCGCGAGACCACCTCCTTTCGTCTGAACAACAACTACATGTGCCACACCCTTCTAAACATCCTCTCTCCTCTGAAAATTGCCACGGCCGCACCCACGGCCTCTATGCTGTGCAACAGTTGGTGCACGACCCTGACCACCTCCAGCTAATAGGGGACACTCACGCCTCATATGGTCGGCGGATCCACAGTTCCAACATGAATTAGCTCCAACCACAGGAGCCTTCACCTTACAAGCTGAACGAGGACAATCCCACCACAAGTGCTCACGCGAACCACACGTCCAACATGTGTTCTGCTAAAACCTCTTCCTATTGCCCTGGGCTGGTGCGCCTCGCTCAAAGTTACCTCGTCTAGCCACAGGCTGATATTTACGATCTCGGTGTCTCTTATTCTGCCCACTACTAGGGTCAGCATCAGCAACTCTCTTGCCCAAACTAGAACCACCCTCTCGCGAGGTCAAACCCAAGTTCTGCTCTATGTCTTTGGCTCGAGTCACGAGCACATCAAAATCCGTATAATCAGTCGCGAGCATGTACGTCTTCACGTCTTGCACCATGCCATACCAAAAACGATCGCATCGATGCCTATCACTCGGCACCAACTCCGGAGCATATTGGCTCAGCTGTACGAACTGGACCTCGTACTCAGCTACGATCATATTCCCATGAACCAAAGACATAAATTCTCTCTTCTTGCCGTCCAAGTATCTAACTCCAAGATACTTTCTCTTAAAAGCAGACCGAAAGAACGTCCAGTCTACCTCTTCTGGCTCCAATACTGCGGTCGCAGTCGTCCACCATGTATATGCATCACCATGCAACAACGATACTGCGCAGCCCAGCTTCCGTGCATCATTGCACCCCATCTGATCCAATATCCGGATCGCACTGGCCATCCATGCCTCGAACGCCTCAGGAGATAATCCGCGAAACTCTACTCCTCCCAAACTCCTCAAACGCTCTAGTGGAAATCCCACTTGCCTAGCAGCAGGAGCATGTACATGCACTCCAGCAACAGCAGCTTGGAATGCTCCCGTCATCGCCTACACCAAAGGCGTCAAATCTCGCAACCCCAAACCAGCCCGTCCTTGTTGTTTCTTCTTCCCACCCCCATGTGGTGGTGGTGGTGGAGGAGGTATGTTTCCACCAGGCAGAACCTCGTTCTCCTGGTCACGTTGCCTATTAGCAGGCGCAACTGTTCCAGATCGTAACTCTCATCTCGGTCCCATTGTGCTAGTTAACATTAAATCATGAACATAAAACAAACAAAAGATCAGGCCAGCTCTTAACAAGGATCCCAAGACTTCCAAAACTGATTTTAAACATTTCACTAGGTAATAAGGCAATGGGCATTCCAATTTCCCCTCAACATAGCACAAAGCGTACTACATGGATATCTCAACCATTATGCGACACAAGCATCAAAATTCAGCCCAATCAAACATCATAACAACTTGTATTCATATTCAATCATCATATAAAAATCACTATCACATGTTTAACATAAACAGACTTAGGACATTCATCGAGCACAACAAATATCACCAAAACACATACCCACATCACAAATCACTTACCAACAACTTACCATCATCCCAACCTTTCGGAACTTGGCTCTGATACAACCAAATGTAACCCCCTCGACCCGGCCTGGCCGATAGACCGAACCGAACGGATCACACGGGGAATATTGAAGTAAACCGAGAAGGTTTACCTCAATAAACGACCCATTTTTTCTTTTATCTCGTCTAAATGCAATTAGGTTCCTAAGTGTACACACATAAGCAGCGGATTAAACAACAACAAGATCGCCCTTTGATTTCAACTAAATTAATGTTTAGGGACCATTTCATAAATTTGATAAAATATAAGGGTTATAAGCAAATTCATATTACCAACCTTTAATTAGGTTCATTACATACTTCTCAGTGAAATCTTAGCTCAAAACAACATCTAGAACCCATCTAATTGCATACGAGGCAAACGGGGACCAAATTGTAAGAAACAGAAACTCAGAACAATTCAAAAATTGCATTGACGGTCAGATGTTTCTTAACAGAGAGCCTCCTATCGAAACAGTTGTTTCGAAATAGAGCTGACCGTTTTGATACGCGGGTTCGTTTTGAAACCCCTTAGGCTCGTTTCGGAACGATGATTCACAAAGGCAAAATGTTTTGAAACAGGCCTCATCGTTTCGAAACACCAAGGCCATTTCAGGCCACTGTTTCGAAACAAGCAAGAGTGTTTCGAAACACCTGGGCCTGCAATGTTTTAAAATACTGTTTAAACTCGATTTAAACCGTCCGAAACCATCCCGACACATGCCAAACCAATATGGCAACTCAAATACACATCAAAGACAACTTATACGAAGCATAGGCAACATCATAGCATCATTCTCAATAGCAATGAGACTAGAGGCATGCTTCCTAAGAGTTAAAAGCACCAAAAGGCTAAAATCCAAATGCAAGCGTAAACCAAAACTCAAAGGCCATTTACAAGTCCAAATATGCATCTCAAACTTGCACAAAACCAGAAATTAACAAACCAATTACATTCAATGTATTGGACACCCCCATTACCTTTATTACACTAGTTCAAGAATACAACATACTTTTAGAAAGTGTCTTTGTAAGATTCTCTTGAAGATGCTGCCTCCAAAAGCTTAATTGTCTGCATTGATGAACAAAGAGAGCATAAGCATTCAAGCTTAGTGAGGATCACTCAAAACCTCAAGCATCATCAATGCACAAAACCATATTTCGTTCTTTTAAAACCATTATGCCTTTCTTGACAAAACATGCACTTTAACATCAAACTCATTGTTTTATACATCATGCCACATGATTCAAATAAATTCAGCAAATAAACCATTGCTACATGTATTCAAAGCCTTCTAAGCATAAACACCATTATGCCAAACTTTAATCAAAACATGCATCTTTCAAAATATGCATTAACATCATTTTCCACAATAACTCATTTCCTTATATTGGCTCACAAGTGATAAGCAACAATTAAAAACATATATCGAATACACGGATTACAAAGGGTTGTCCCACACCCTTCATACACTCTACCGACATTACAAGGCTCACACAAGACAGCGACCCTCCATCGTTGTGACACCTATGATGGAGTATTCGGTACAATCACAACCCCTTAACACTACTCATCGGTAGATGTATAATCCACTAACGAGAGACGGGACACACACAAGGTTCGCACCCGGGAGTACCCTCAATCGTTGCAACCTTAAACAATCCTCAACCGTTAGGGTACTTGGATGGAGTATTCGGTACAATCACAACTCCTCAACATCCAAGGCGACTTGTTTATAGTGCACTCAATCCTATAATCGGCTAACTATAACCAATTTCATTTGTAAAACACTTTATTCAACATCACTTGCCAATATAACCCATACCTCATGCATAACTCATTGTTTTTATAAAGCATACATGATAAACCATAAATCAAGCATTAAATCATGCTTCAAATCTCATGCATCAACGCATGCATACAAGGATCACCTACCTAGTGCATCCTTAAGTCACATGGCATCATCATACACATTTTATACATTCAAAACATGCTTTAAAACAGTAGGTAATTGCAATTAAAATCAAGTGCAACCATTGGCTCAAAACTAGCACAATCCGAGAGTAAAATTCACTTTACTTACTTCCGAACTTAGTAAAGCGTTTCAAGCTCTTACTAAGTTCCCAATACCTTTTCTAAAACATTTCCACGTTAGAAAACCAAGTCCCACTCACCAAATTGTGAAACCACGCTTGCCGACGCAACTATCGATCGTCTAAAGCCTCCAAAACCACTTTGTTTGCTTCCGTAATAATATCCCCTATTTTCAACACACCACAACAGAGGTTCAATGCATTAAAATGCATCCAAAACACCAGCACTCACAAGAAATCCCGCAGCCCTGCTCTAAAGGATCAAAACACCCATCTGAAACAACCGAAAACTCAATCGATTGACCTTTAACCTCAGCCCAGCCATTACCCAACTCATCCAACACATTTTAGGCATTAACCAACATCCAAAAACAACCTAAAACCATCCTTATACCTCCAGCAACACGAATTCCTCAAGAACACCCAAAAAACTCAACCAAAAACACCTCAAAAATCAAGAAACTCAAGGATTTCGGGATCTCTATGATTAAGACTCCACTTCAACACCAAAAACCTTTTAAAACTCATTTAAAAACAACCTCAAACCATCCAAATCAAACAAGATCCAAAAACCACATTAAAATCCATTTTTCTAACATGAATTCAATAGTTTATCAAACTAACAACAAAACCTCAATCAAAATCACTAATAAAGATTCAAATATCTTTAGAATTTCATTAAATAACCTAGATTAGAGGGTTATCATGAAATTTACCTCCAATCCTTGCTTCTCCTCAACTTTCCCAAGATTAGCTTGAAGAAACTTGAAGGAAAATGGAAGAAATCAACAAGGAAAAGATGGAAATCAAAAGAGGATTTGAGAGTGAAGAAATTCTGGAAAATTGAGAGAAAATGTAAAGTGTCTGGAAGAATTGGAAGAGAGAGAGAAAAAAGCTCGTCAAAATTTTGTTAACCGATTAACTAACTCTCATTTAACTAACTAAAAACCCTTTTTAATTATTTAATAAACATTTAAAACACATGCCAAATTAGAGAAAAGGCATAATTGCCAAAAAGCTCCCTAAGGATTCTAAGATTTTGACCCTTCTTGAAAAATGCATTTTTCCTAACTTTTAACTCTTTACATTTTGGTCACTGCCCAAAATGGATACTTTGGAAAACCCGTTTTGTAAAACTGATTTAACTAGCCTCTTAAATATAATTTTAGAGGATTTTAGGAATTTTTACCATATTTTTATCCCATCTCGAACCTTGATTTCCCTAAACCACCTTTTAACGGATCAAACAACTGACACCGGTTCCACCGGCCCAACCCGACTCGCCAAAACATCTAAGCTCAAAACCGGGGCGTTACAACTGGGAACGGTTCAAATAACTTTGCGCTAGATGTCCGCAACATGGGATATCCAATCAATTACTCATCCAATACTTTTACGAAGGCTTGTTACCCAAAGAAAGAAGGACGATAGATGTAGCGAGTGGATGAGAAATCGTTAATAAAACCCCTACCCAAGCCAAGCACCTAATCGATATGATGGCTATGAACTCTCAGCAATTCGGTCCATTACATGAAAACGTTTCTCGACGTGCGAACGAGGTAAATATTTCTTTTCTTGAAGATAAGATTTCGAATTTAACCTCTGTTGTTCATAAATTGGAATTAGATAATACTTCTCAAGCCCAAGCTTGTGGCATCCACACAAATTCCACATACCATGCGAAAACTATTGAAGCCGCTAACGCCTTTGGAGGATTCTATGGCCAACAACCTTGAAAAAGTGCCTTTCAAGAAGCCCAACCGCCAGCTTCAACAAATCTCCCTTTAGAAGACATTGTGTACAAGCTTGCCCACAACCTCGAACAATTCCATCAAGAAACAAGGGCAAGTATCAAAAACATCGAGACTCAAGTAAGTCACATCTATTAGTCTATCCGAGTCACAAGGTATGTTGCCTTCTCAAACTATTGTCAATCCGATACAAAATGTAAGTGCTATTACTTTGAGAAGTGGCAGGAATTTGCAGGATCATCCCAAGCACATTGCGGAAGAAACAAAATATACGAGCACAGACATACCATCTCCTACACCCATTGCGGACGCAACAAAGGAAGAAAAGAGTGTGAGAACATTGTTACAAACTTGGCGAACTCCTAAACCTGCGAAGAGTCTAGCTGATGCACAAAGGTTATCCAACCAATCGTGGTCCAACCTCCCTTCCCTCAATGGTTCTAAAAACAAAGCAAGCAGATCAAGAAAAAGAGATTCTTGAGATGTTTTGCAAAGTCGAGAGGAAGTTGAACGACAACGAAAAGGACACTTTCCATCCATCCAAAGAAGAAATCAATTGGGATCCAGGAATTAGTCCAATCGATGCCAAGCCTTCCAACAAACCTCCATGGCATCTAAAGTGGAAAGAAGATGTGCCTAAATCAATCAAAGACAAACCACCTGACGGACATCTTTTAGCCACCACATGAGAAATAAAGGGAGTCACGTCTAGCCAAAGACGTTAAACAAAAGCGCTTCTTGGGAGGCAACCCATGATTTTATTCTTAGTTTATTTCCTCTTGTTTTATTTTCATCAATAAATTTTTTATGAGTTTTTATGTTTTTCTTTGTTTTTAGGTACATGGGTAGCACTCAGGAAATAAGGCGTGGTCACGCCTTAAGAAAAAGCTCCGGGTAGAAACACTCAGAAAATAAGGTGTGGTCATGCTTTGTAAATTCCAAGAAATTTTTTTTTTTTGGGGGGGGAATTTACCGAAGGTGGGAAAGTTAAAAAAGGTATAAAATTTTGGCTCTTCCTTTCACAAGGAATATGCCAAAAATCTTGGGGTTTAGGGAAGGAAAGATTTACTTTTCTTAAAAACATATCTACTCTAAGTCTTTCAATCCAATCAAAACTTTCTATCTTTTACCTTTCTTCTTTTCCCAGAATTTGAGAATCTTTTTAAAAGAGAAAGTCTCATCCACTTTCATCCTATATCACCTTTGACATATCCACCCTAGTTCTTGACCTACAAGAAATAGGTTTTCTATTTCACTTTTATTAAAAGTTTTTCAAAACACCAAATAAGTTCTCTCTATGAAACCATTGAAGCATACCAAGAGCAAAGAGTCAAGCAAGGAGAGTTGAAGGAAAAATCCTCCACCAACAACCGCAACTGCCACCACCGGTCGAAGAACCACCCGAGCAGCCGCTGGTTCGCGCATCCGCCTCTCGTACACGCAACCACCACCGTGCGCCGCCTCCTCCAACTGAAGCCCTCAATGCCGACAACCTCACCTTCACCTCTTCAAAACACAAGAAAAGGTTAGTCGACATACAAAGGAGAACAACCCATGGTTGTAAGTACATTCATCTTGAAACTCTTTCTACTCTTGGACTATTAGAGAAAGTAAGAAATTACTTTCGTGCAATTGGTTGGATGAACTACATGACTATTACCTTTTCGCTTTATGCCAAATTGCTGTGGGAATTTTATGCTACCTTTAAGTTTGAAGAGAAATGAGATGTTGATTTTGATGCTCCTAATGTTATTAAATTCTTATTGATGAACAAACAATTTTCCACCCTAGTTCTTGACCTACAAGAAATAGGTTTTCTATTTCTCTTTTATTAAAAGTTTTTCAAAACACCAAAGAAGTTCTCTCCACGAAACCATTGAAACATACCAAGAACAAAGAGTCAAGCAAGGAGAGATGAAGGAAAAATCCTCCACCAACAGCCGCAACTACCACCGCCGGTTGAAGAACCACCCGAGCAGCCACTGGTTCATGCCTCCTCCTCTCGTACCCGCAACCACCGCCGTGCGCCGCCTCCTCCAACCGAAGCCCCTAATGTCAACAACCTCACCTTCACCTCTTCAAAACACAAGAAAAGGTTAGTCGACATACAAAGGAGAACAATCCACGGTTGTAAGTATATTCATCTTGAAACTCTTTCTACTCTTGGACTATTAGAGAAAGTAAGAAATTACTTTCGTGCAATTGGTTGGATGAACTACATGACTATTACCTTTCCGGTTTATGCCAAATTGTTATGGGAATTTTATGCTACCTTTAAGTTTGAAGATAAAGGAGATGTTGATTTTGATGCTCCTGATGTTATTAAATTCTTATTGATGAACAAACAATTTTCTTATCTATTACGAAATTTAATCTTGTAATGGGCTTTATGTCTAATGACTATGCATCGAGCTTGTGTGATTATAGTGCAGATTTCGATCCCACAACCATCTTCAAAGAAGGTCGATGAGTACTTCGAGGTACAATCCTAGCCACTCGAAAGACCATGAACTCAAAGATCTGGTGCTTAAATACATCCATCGGTTCCTAGCATATTCTTTCTCCGGTAGAGTACACTCGGCAAGAATATTGAACAAAGCTGAATTTTTCTTCCTTTGGTGCATGATAAAAGGGAGAAAAGTAAACCTCAGTTATTGGTTTGCACAACAACTTGTCGCCATAGAAAATCAGAAGAGTAAACCCTTGACCCTTGGTTCTTATATTTATCATAAAGCTTTCAAAGACGACTTTCTTGCCGCAAATACTAACTTGCAGGTTGTAATAAAAATGGAACCAATCAACATCTCTTTCTTGAAAACCATGAAGATGCTCGATACGGATGCAACTAGGAATCTACTCATGAAGTGGCCTTGTGGAACCACGGAAGAAACCTCCTCTTCGCAAACCATGACCACCGAGCAACGTCTTGCTTGCTTGGAGTATCAAATACTAAGAGTAGAGGCGAACCAAAGGGCATTCTTCGAGCACGCGGAGTTCGACCCACCACACCCTTACACCCCCTAAATAGTCGCATGCCGCATGAGGGAGCACTCTTCTCCCTTATCGTTTTACTTGCTTTCTTTTATTTTCTGCATGTATGTTAGGTAACATCAAGGACAATGTTATGTTTAAGTGTGGGGGAGATTATTTTGATGTGCTTAACTTGGGATATATTGTGTGAAATTGCATGCTTCTTGATGACTTTAATTATTACTTTCACATGATTTTTTTTCTTGATCTTAACATGTTGAGATTTTTAAGAAAATTGGATCCTTAGGTAAAGATGAGATTGATATGGGAAGTAAAATAGGATTGATAAGATATTGTTATACATGCAAATCGTTTCTCATATTAATTGATTAGATAATCAGATGGATAAAATTGGACGCAACAAACCACTTTGTGAGATTTGAGTCTTAACAAGCATATATCTTTTGTGCTTTATATTTTTCTTCATTGAGTGATTGCCAAGCATGATTGGATTTCTTCTGGAACTTGCGATGTTATGCATGTTGAGACCACATTGTGGGATTGAATTACTTGAGATGATTAAGTCACTTAGGTATGAACCTTGAGCCAAAAAGCCTACCTTGGTAATTATGACCATTAGAGAACCACTTTTGAGCCTAGGCATTTGGTTTGGAAATTAACCACATTACAAGCCTAATTCCTTTTTGTTGATTCCCACAATTTGCACCCGAATTTGGAGAACCACACACTTTCCTTACTTGAAAAAGAGAAAAATCAAGCAAAAAGAAAAAGGAAAGGGAGAAAATCTTGAAAACAAGGAAAAGAAAAATCAAAGAAAAAATTGTCTTGTTTGTTCAAAAAGAAAATTCAAAAAAAATAAAAAGACAAAAAGTGTGAAAAAGATTGAATCCTCGTTTCTCCCAAAATTAAATTGTGCAAAAGCTTGATACAAAAAAAAAGAAAAGAAAAAGGAGTGTGAAGTTCTTCGATTCAAAAAGCCCAAAAGTCCTTCTCATCATACCTTGACCTAATCCCCGTTACAACCCATTTAAAGACCCTTTGATCTTGTGATTCGTCCTAACTAAGTGGTGGAGATGTGATATATTCTCAAGCATATGGTAAGTATCTTTTCATCCTTTGACTTGAGTGTTGTTGTCCCTTAAACACTTTGAGCGATATTGAGTGAATCCTTTGTGATAGTGTTCTATTTTATTCCATCCTTGACTTCATGATAATTAATTGGGATATTATTTGCTGGTGCTAATTTGCAATCATGATTTATTACTTCTCTTATCCTTTCTTCATTACCAAAAGGACCCTCGATCTTGAATTTCAATATGCTTGAGGACAAGCATAATCTAAGTGTTGGGGTATATGATAAGTCATTTATTTTTTCATGTTTTTCACATATTAAATCCTATGTTTTAGCATATTAATCTATCTTAAAAGCCTTGATTCGGTTCCTATTTGGTTTTGCAGGTGTTTTTGGGCCTTAATGACGTTTTATACGTAAAAAGGGAGTTTTAGCACCTTTTTGGCATTTATAGAAAATCATTCACACAAAACCAGAAGCAGTCAGAGAATAAGGCGTGGCCACGACGCATCACAAACTTTTGACTTGGAGGACAAGCAATCCTACTACAAGAAGGACTTCTACTTTTACCATAATTAGAGTAATCTAGGGTACTTGCATTTAATGTAATGTCTTCCCCTTATTTTTCCCTATAAATAGAGATCATAAGGGTGAAGGAAAGGAGATCCAAGAAACCCTAGAGTAGTCGAAACCCTCTCCCTTTTTTTGTAGTCGTCGACCACCATGAGTGGCTAAACCCCTATTTTCTAGTCAAGTGTAGTTAAAAGGATATTACTTCAAGTTTTTAGTGGGATTTCTTGTTTCCAAATTATCTTCATCTTTATTCAAGTATCTTCATATCTTTTGTGCTTCATCATCATGTGTATGTTGGGTTATATGTATGCATGCAACCAAGTCACCCACACTGAATTCTTCCTCGAAGGAGTCAACGGTAACCCTGACACAAAGTCCATGGTGATACATCCCCACTTCCATTCTGGAATCTTCAACGGCTGTAACAATCCTGAAGAAAACTGATGCTCAGCCTTGAATCGCTGACAAACCATACACTTACTCACAAACTCGGCCACATCCTTCTTCAACCAACCCAATAGTACTCTTCCTTTAACCCCCGATACATCTTCATACTACCCGGATGCATAGCAAAAGGACTATTATGAGCTTCGTTCAAGATCGTACGTCTCAACTCGGCATCTTCCGGAACTACTATCCTATCCTTGTAACATAGGATCCCATTCTCACCAAAACAAAAATTGGTAGGCCTATCCTCGGCTATATCTTGCACGTGAGTTGCCAAAGACCCATCTCGCAAATGCTTCTCTCGAATCAACTGAACTAACTGTTGCGTGTCAAAAGTCCTATCGCAAATAGTGCAAGTGTACACGACGCAAGTAGTAAAGTGATACTTGGAGTATCGGATATCGTCTCCACAGGGACTGGAAATAGCTTTATCCTAGAGTTGCTGCACGAGAGAAAGAAAGAGTTTAAATTATTTGGGAAGTAATCTTGAGAAGAAAATAAAGTAAGAGATAAAAGAATCAGGTTTAAGAAATAGGCTAGTATTGATTTGCTCGGTAGTGCAGGTGTTTCACTGTAAGAGAACTTTTGTTCTGTCGTCGTCCCTCTCGCGGTAGCACCTCTCACGGCAGAAGTCTGTTGATGTCACGGCAGCGATCACACAACTCTGCACTTCAAGTTTGGCAAGAATCCCTGCTATGACTTGTCCTATCCCTAGGCCCAAGTTCTGTTGATGAACACTTCTTAGATGATACCTCCCGGCGTAAATCAAAGGGTGAACACCAATGTTGTTGAATTCTTCCTTAGCCACTTAACCTCGTACTTATCCCTAAGCCGAAATGGTTTAACCATAAACTGGAAAACGTGTATTTACTCCGTTCGTATTCTTGACTCTCCCGATATCAAACAAATAGATTACCTCACAATGCTCTCCCGATACTCTTGCGAGATATGAAAACCAGAATAAATAAACTTGAAGTTTTTATTGCTTGAACAGAAAATTCCTGAACAGTACAATCCTTGCAACTACTTTACAGAATCAACCCTTAGCCCTAGGGGGAGTTTAGAACATGATGAAGAGGGGAAAATGACAAGGGTTTTGGGGAAGACGGCTAGGAATGAGATCTCCCTCTCTAGGTCGAATTACATGCCTTTATATAGGCCTTGGGTCCAAGTTTTCTAATATGGCAAGAATACAAGTTTAAACTAAAGTACAACTCTATTAGAGATTAAATCTTCTGAGTATATGTCTTTAATCCGTCCTCTTTTCCTGCCTTGATTTTCTTCCTTGAACTTTGGGCTTGGCCTTCATTCTGCCTCAGGGTTCAGAAAAATATAGGAGTGGTCCACGACAGTCCGACTTGAAATCCTCTATTTATCAAGCTCCACTTTAATCTTCCGCCTCACCAATGTTGTCGTCATGGCTGCCACGACAGTGGCCACGACAGCGTTTTGCTCTTCGATTCCAGTCCTGTGCTCCAGCTCTTCTCCTTTGCTGCCCTGAGTCTGCAACAACAGTTACCTGCAAAAGTGACCAAATTCAGTAGCAACTGTGCCATTTTATCTAATTGTGATGTATATGTAGGAATCTATCCTAAATGCAATGAAATATGCTTGAATGCAGCAGAAATATGGGTAAATGAGGGGTAAAATATAGAACTTTTATACACTCAACACACCCCCAAACTCAAGTTCTTGCTTGCCCTCAAGCAAATATGACCCAACTAAAAAAAAACTTTTTGGTTTGGCTTAATTCAGTGAACCTTTCATTACCTACCACTTATTCCCTATCAAGAGCAATACCTTGTCGGGCATTTCTGGATTTATTCGGAACCATGCTATAATTCTTGTGTGGTGTGTGCAGGTTTTGTGAACAACTATGTGTCTAGACTCCTTTAGTATACCAAAATTGTCATGCTTACAAACTTGTGTTTATGCCAATTTAATTTTTTTCTGGAGGCAATTCTTAGGCTCCTTTAGTTTTTTTCTAACTTAAGCTCAAAGAGAAATCTCCTAAAATCAGTGCATGGAAATTTTGCAAGAAATTAGTCTGAATATTTTTCTTTCTTTTATTGTTTTCCTAGAGCCAGTGATAGGCACCTCCAGGGGCAATTTCAAGTGGGTAAACATTCCTATTACAGTGCACTACAGAAGTCTAGATAGCATAAGAGTCACAAAGAGTGTTGTACAGATCAGAATTATAGCAAGGCTCTAAACAGTTCCTAAAATTTCCCAAAGGCACTGTCACGACAAAGTATGTCGCGGCAAGTAAGTTTAGTTCAAAGACTTAAGCCAAATTTTTGTTTTTTTTTTCAATTTTTTGACAAAAAAATAAACTAATAATTAGACACGAAATTAAGACACAACTAACAACTTCATTAATGGAGGAATGCCACCCCCAAAATCGAGGGTTGCATTGCCCTCAATGCATGACAAAATGAAAGATAAAAAATAGAAAAATAAAATACATCACAAAAGAAATAAAACAGTAAAGACAACAAAATATAAGAAAGAAACTTAATTTGAGGAGTTGTCGTCGTTGCTGCTGTTGATATGGTGGGCTGGTTTATTCCTTCTCTTTGCCTTGCTTCCTTTATTTCCTAAAAATAATTAAAAATAAAATCTTAGTTCCTAAAATAAAATAAATGAATCTTAATTCCTAATAAATAAAATAAAGTAAAATAAAAACTAAGTTAAATTAGGGATGCCTTGAGGGGCATCTCCTAAAGTAACTACTTCCTGCATCTTTGGGGCTTCAGTCCCTTGATAATGCTTGAGTCTCTGTCCATTGACCTTGAACTGGTGCCCGTCCTTTAGGGATTTGATTGTGATGGCACCATGGGGGAAAATATGGACAACTTGGAAAGGACCGAACCATCTAGATTTAAGCTTTCCTGGGAAAAGTTTCAACCTAGAATTGAACAACAACTCCTGCTGCCCTGGGCAGAACTGTTGTGGTAGCAACTTCCTGTCATGCCACCTTTTGGTTTTGTCCTTGTAGATCTTAGCATTGTCGTAGGCCATTGCTCGAATTTCTTCAATTTCATTCAAGTCCAGTAGCCATTTTTGTCATGCCTTATCCCAGTCCAGATTTACTGCCTTGATAGCCCAGTAAGCTGTGTGTTCTATCTCAATAGGTAAGTGACATGTTTTCCCATAGATGAGTCTATAGGGTGACATTCCCAATGGTGTTTTGAACGCTGTTCTATAGGCCCAGAGTGCATCATTGAGAAGTAGAGACCAATCCTTTCGAGTGGGTTTAACAATTTTCTCATGTATGTTCTTTACTTCTCGGTTGGATATCTCGGTCTGCCCATTGATTTGAGGGTGGTATGATGTTGCAATCCGGTGCTTCACTCCGTATTTTCTTAAGGCAACAGCAATTACCCTGTTATCGAAGTGTCTCCCCTCATCACTAATGATCGCCCTTGGGATGCCAAATCTGGAGAAGATATTCCTGTGCAGAAATCTTTGAACAGTTTTGGCGTCATTTTTCTGAGTGGTGATCGCTTCTACCCACTTGGACACATAATCCACTGGCAGTAGGATGTAAAGGTTCCCACAAGATGCTGGGAATGGTCCTATGAAATCGATTCCCCATACATCGAAGATTTTGACCTCTAAAATTTTCTGTAGTGGCATCTCATGCCTTCTCGAGATGTTCCCAGTCCTTTGGCATTTGTAACAACTTTTGTAGAAGGCTTGTGCATCCTTGAACAGTGTGGGCCAATAGAGACCAGATTGCAGAACTTTGGCAGCAGTTTTGTTTCCACCTAAGTGTCCTCCATATGGGGAAGCGTGGCAGTGGTGAAGCACATCTTCCTGTTCATCCTGTGGAAAAGAAGAGGTTCGTCCCAATAATAATGTTTTGCATCATTTTGGAACTTCTTCCTTGCTTGGTAATTGAGTTCAGGAGGTAGTACCCCACTAACAATGTAATTAACAAAATCAGCGTACCAAGGGATTTTAGAAAGCTTATTTGCTGCCATGGCTGTCGCGGCAGTGCTGGTGGCAGCAAATAGCTGCTCATCCGGGAAGGTTTCCAATATTTTGGTCCTATCTGTGGATTGACTCCTTCCCGTCTCTAGCCTCAACAAGTGGTCTGCTACTTGGTTCTCTGTTCCCTTTTTATCCTTGATACCAATGTCAAACTCTTGCAGCAGTAGAATCCAACGTATCAATCTTGGTTTTGCATCCTTTTTCGTGAACAGATACTTCAGTGTTGAATGGTCTGTATGGACCACCACCTTTGTTCCTAGTATATACGGACGGAACTTGTCGATTGAGAACACCACTGCTAACAGCTCCTTCTCTGTCGTGGTGTAGTTGATTTGGGCATCATTTAATGTTTTGCTGGTATAGTAAATCACATGGAAGAGCTTATCCTTCCTCTTCCCTAGCGCTGCCCCGACATCATAGTCACTGGCATCACACATTATCTCAAATGGCAAACTCCAGTCTGGTGGTTGTACGATCGAGGCTGTTACCAGCTTCTCCTTCAGAATTCTGAATGCCTCAGTACATTCAGCATTGAAATTAAAGGGACGGTTCTGCTCCAGTAGATGGAATAAGGGTTTGGTAATCTTCGAGAAATTTGCAATAAATCGTCGATAAAACCCGGCATGCCCTAAGAAACTCCGAATTCCCTTCACTATGGTGGGTGGCGGCAGCTTTTCGATGACTTCTATTTTGGCTCTGTCCACCTCTATGCCACGGCAGCTCACTTTGTGCCCTAATAATATCCCTTCATCCACCATGAAGTGGCATTTTTCCCAGTTCAAGACCAAGTTCGCCTCTTTGTATCTTTCAAGCACCTTCTGTAAGTTGCCTAAACAACCTTCAAAACTGTCTCCAAAGACGGAAAAGTCGTCCATAAAAATCTCCAGGAAATCCTTCACCATGTCGGAGAATATTGCCATCATGCACCTTTGGAAGGTTGTTGGTGCATTGCAGAGCCCAAATGGCATTCTCCGAAAGGCATAGGTGTCGTATGGGCATGTGAAAGTAGTTTTCTCTTGATCCTCCGGTGCAATTGCTATCTGATTATAACCTGAGTATCCATCAAGAAAACAATAGTAAGGTTTCCCCGCTAATCTATCAAGCATTTGATCAATAAAAGGTAGGGGAAAATGGTCTTTCCGGGTAGCTTTGTTAAGCTTCCGGTAATCCATACAAACCCTCCAACCGGTCACAGTCCTAGTTGGGATTAGCTCATTCTCTTCGTTGGTCACCATGGTTATTCCTCCCTTTTTAGGCACGCACTGCATCGGGCTCACCCACTTACTATCCGAGATGGCATATATGATTCCGGCATCAAGCCATTTAATAATCTCTTTTCTCACCACTTCTCGCATAGCCTCGTTCAAACATCTCTGGGCATCAATAGTCGGCTTATGATCATCCTCCAAGAGAATCTTGTGCATACATAATGCCGGACTGATGCCTTGGATATCAGCTATCGTCCATCCAATGGCCTTCTTATGCTGCTGTAGCATTCTGATTAGATGTTGCTCATGTTTCTGCATTAACTTGGAAGAGATGATTATGGGCAACGTATCATTTAAACCAAGAAATAAGTATTTAAGCTGCCCTGGCAGGGGCTTAAGGTCTAGAACAGGTGTTTTTTCAATTGAAGGTTTCTGGATTATATATTCATTCGAGGTATAATTAAGAGGCTCGAAGAACTTACCTGGACGATTGCCTATCCAATTTACCTCCTCAAGATCATCAGTGTCATATATTTCTGAATCGGAGGAGTCACTGTCGCCGTTTGTAACGCCCCGGTTTTGGGCTTAGTAGTTTTGGGCGTTGACCGGTTTGGTCAAAGTGTTATTCAAATCTAAAGAGGTGAAATTAGGAAAGCCTAGTTCGGGTTGCATTAAAAATATGGAAAAATGTTCTAAAATCATCTTTTAATATAATTAAGTGAACTGTGAAAACAATTTTGGAAAATGAGTTTTGGAAGGGTGACATTTTGGCTAGTGACCAAAATGTAATTTTTGAAAGTTTGGTGACTGTTTTCGAAAGGGTTGAAACTTTGAATCTTTAAGGAGCTATTAATCCAAAAGTAGTTTCTCCAGATTTTTCTAATATATTTTGAGATTTATTCTGATTTTAAAACATATCAAAAGAGGAGGGAAAGCCATTTTGGCTATTTTGTTAACTAACTTTCCAATTTTCTTTCTCTCATTTTCTCTCAACCCAAACACCTTCTTTCCAGAGAATTGTTTCTGATTTTCTCACCTAAATCTCTCCTTTCAACTCTCTTTTGATTCCTAATCAACATATCTACAAAACCTCATCATTTGCTACTTGATTCATCAAGGTTTTTGATTCCAAAAATAGGAGAAACTCAAGTTTGGAGGTAAGAACGTCCTTCTCCTCTAAACTATCAGTTCTTTACTGAAATTCCTAAGTTTTCAATCCTTAATTGATGTTTTATTAAAGGCTTTTAAGATGTGAAATGGATCTTGGCTTATAATGCAAGATTTGGTGATTTTTGGTGATTTTCGTTTGATCTGTTAAATCTGTGATTTGAGATGTGTTTTTGATGTTAATTGAACATTAAATTGATAAGGAATTGAGTTTTGATTAATGCAAACCCGGATAGGTTGAGTTTCCTAAGTTTAGCTTGTGTTTCTTGGTTGTTTTTGAGGTGATCTTGTGGATCTGGTGTTGCTGGAGGTATAAGGATGTTATTAGGCTCTTTTTAGATGTTAAATGATGTTAAAGGATGTTAGGTTTTGATGGTTTATGGCTGGGCTTTGTTGAGAAGTGGTTTGGATGCATTTTCGGTTGTGTTTGGTAGCCGGAAATGGAGTGTGGAGGAGAGCAGCGAGTTTAGGTGCTTTCATTGAAGCAATTAATGCATGGTGATGCATTAATCCTCTGCTTTGATGTGTTAAAACAGGGGAGGCATCTTTGGATCCAAGAGTTGTTGATCCGGAAGCTTGATTTGGTGCTTCGGCAAGAGGCGAAGTGGAATCGTTGAGTGAAATTGGGATTTCGGCTTTGAAACCAATGTCTTGGGAGCTTAGTTTAAGTCTAAACAACTTTGCTAAGCTCAAGTGTAAGTTTTCGGAAAGTACTCTCTAGTGGTGGCCATGATTTTGTTGTGATGCAATGTGGTTTATTGCATGATTTAAATACTGTTTTGAAAGCATGATTTAGCATGGTATTTGCTGTTGTTGTAAGCCATATGTTGAAGGAAGCTCAAGGTAAGAGTTCCTTGTTTTTGTACATTGATAAAATGTGGTTTGATGCTTTTAAATGCATGATGTATATGGCTTGGTTTAATGCTTTAAAACAGTGGATTAATTGATGGAAATGATGTATATTGGCAAGTGATGTTTTGAAAAGGTTAAGGTCACTAAGGTGGTTAAAAGTCCTTGAGTGAGCCTTGTTTACTTAAGAACATCAAGGTGGTTAAAAGTCCTTGGATGGTTCTTGTCATGAACACAAAGGTGGTTAAAAGTCCTTGTGTGATCCTTTCCATGGTGTTTAAAAGTCCATGGGGCCATGGTGTTTAAAAGTCCATGGGGCCAAGGTGTTTAAAAGTCCTTGGGGTGAAACTTGATACGGACACAAAGGTGGTTTAAAGTCCTTGTGTGGTCCTTTCCATGGTGGTTAAAAGTCCATGGGCCAAGGTGTTTAAAAGTCCTTGGGGTGAAAGTTGATGAACTTGTTTTTAAAGAAATGGAACTTATCACTTGTGGCCAATATGACATGTTATGATATGAAGCATGAGATGCTTGTTTTAAGTATGCTTTTGAGCATGTGCAATTGATGATTTGAAGCATGATTTATAAATGTTTTATAAATGCATTATTGAATGGTTTTATGAGCATTCCTCACTAAGCTTTTGCTTACGCTCTCTTTCGTTTTCTTAATTCAATAATGCAGAACATTAGAGTACTTTGAGGGCAGCAAGAAGGGCAAGCAATCAAGTGAAAGTAAAGCTCAAAGTATGGAAGGTTTCTTAAGTACACTTTTAGCTTTTGGTAATTTGGCAATGGGGGACCTATGTGTATGTTTTGGGAGAGGTTTTGAACTCCCTAAGTATGTTGAATGTTGATGAGAATGCTGGTTTTTGTGTTTGGCCTTATTATGCTTGAATTGGAAGTTTATGCTTGTATGGCTTGCTTGTGTAGGAAGCATGCCTAT
Organism: Hibiscus tridactylites; assembly: GCA_958450335.1. Classification (NCBI taxonomy): domain Eukaryota; kingdom Viridiplantae; phylum Streptophyta; class Magnoliopsida; order Malvales; family Malvaceae; genus Hibiscus; species Hibiscus tridactylites. The sequence continues at coordinate 53,548,076 of OY288281.1, forward strand.
AGATTTGGGGCTTTTCGTATATGATGTTGTTTCGATTAATTGTTGATGCAAGTATGTCTTATATATGTTGAATTGCATGCTGGTAAAGTTTGGTGGCAATTGGAGCATTATTGGAGGTTTAATTGCATGTTTAAGAATGCATTTTGGGGCAATCTGTGCAGGGTGTTTCGGAACAGTGCCACCCGTTTCGGATCAGGTGCCTTAAACAAGCCCAGGCGTCCGAAACGGGAGAGACCGTTCCGAAACGGTTTGGCTACTGCCAGCCCGTGTTGCGGTACGCGTTGCGGAACGGCCCTGCGTTTCGAAACGGGCTCTGCCTGTTTCGGAACGGGTGACCGTTGGGGGCTGACATTGGCGGTTAAATGTTTTGAATTGTTTGCATTTTGGTCCTGAATCTTGTTTGTGCAATTGTATGAGTTTGGGAAGTCCTTTTGAGCTGAAATTTCACAGTGAAGCATGAAACTTGACTCATTACAAGCTGGTAACTTTAATTTGGGTTAAGTCCTCATATTTATCAGAAATTACAATTTGGTCCCTAAAGTTGTAATTTGTTCAATTGGGTCCCTGTTTGATCTCTGATGTTTGTGATCTTTGAGTATGATGTTTGTGTGATCACAATTAGGGCTAATGTGCATCTAGATAAGATTAAAAAAAAGGTCGTTAATCAAGGTTGACTTTCGGGTTGACTTTGGTTTTCCCCGTGTGACTTTCTTAATTCGGGTCAACCGTCTAGGCCGGGTTAAGGGGGTTACATTTGGTGGTATCAGAGCTGAGTTCTCGAGTAATTGGGAATGAATGTGTGCATGATTGAAGTATGTATGCCTTGTGTGCTTGTTGATTGAAAGCATGACTAGTGGCTTGTGATTTGGATGCAATTGAGATGTATGCTGTGATGTAGCATGTTGTGGGTACCCATTGCCAAAGAAAAGCTAATGAAATGATGTTGATTTTGAATGAAATTGAGCTTGAATACTTGGATTGCTTACCTTGCTGGGCCTGACTTTGTTTTATTTGCATTGATGTTGCATGGTAAAAGTATGGCACCACGTAGAGAGTTACGAGGTAATGTGCGAGCTACGGCTCCTAATGAGAATGAGAACGAGGAAAATACGGGTAGTGCGGTGTTACCTCCTCCTCCACCTGGTGGTGGTGGTGCTGAGGGAGGAAGAGCTGAAGCTGCAGCTGGTGCTGGAGCTGCTGGACCTGAGGTTGGTCAGGGGCAAGCTATGCCTGATATGTCTATGTTGGTACAAGCTATTGCGGGTGCTTTTCGAGCAGCAGTAGCTGGAGCTCAAGGAGCTGGGCATCAGGGAGATGCTGGAGTTAGACTACCTTTGGAGCGTCTGCGCAGTCTTGGTGGGACTGAGTTTAGGGGTATGTCTGCTGAGAGTTCTGAAGCTTGGCTAGAGAGTACCAAGCGAATCTTGGGACAGATGAGTTGCACGGATGTGCAAAAGCTGGGTTGTATTCTGTCCTTGCTGCAGGACGATGTGTATACGTGGTGGACGACCACTATAGCTGGGATGGCTGAGGCTGACATCACTTGGACATTCTTTCAGAATGTGTTCAAGCGGAGATATCTTGGAGTGAGATATCTTGATGAGAAGAAACGTGAGTTCATGACTCTTACCCAAGGGAGCATGAGTGTGGCTGAGTATGAGGTGCAGTTTGTGCGACTCAATCAGTATGCACCTGAGCTTATTCCTGATGAACGGGAGAGGTGCGAAAGGTTTCGTTATGGTCTTGTAACGGAGGTGAAGATGTATGTGCTGGCCACCGAGTATGATGATTTTGATGTGTTGGTGGGCCGAGCCAAGGACATAGAGACGAACTTGGGTTTATCTGCGAAAGGTGCTGGAGAAAGTTCTGGCAAGAGAGCTGCTGAGTATAGTTCCGGTGGTGGACGGAACAAGAGGGGACGTGATCAGAAGTATCAGTCCTCAGCTAAGAGAGGTGGTGGTGCACCTGCTAGAGGAGGCAATGCTAGATCTGACCCTAGTGCTTGTTGGATTTGTGGTTCACGTGGTCACTTGTAGCGTGACTGTCCTCGTGCTGTGAGGGAGGTGAAAGCTCCTGTTGCGGCAGCTGGTAATGGGTGCTGGAATTGTTGTTCTGCAGACCACTTGAGGCGAGATTGTCCTAGGTTGGCTGGTGATCAGGTGCGTGCTCCTGTTGTTGCTGCACCGCAAAGAGGTCGTGGGCGCGGCCGTGGTAATTTCCAGAGGCGTGAGGAAGGTGGTCGTGGAGTAGCTCATGTTGTGGCTATTCAGCCTGAAGGTGGAGGCCAAGCGAGGGTGTATGCTCAGCGTGAGGGAAGGAATGATGCGGATGTGATTGCAGGTACCTTTACTTTGCAATCCTTATCATTGCTTTCTTTGATTGATTCTGGATCTACGCATTCATACATTTTGCGTGAGCATGCTGAATTGCTTGGTTTGCATGTTGAGTCTTTGGATGTTGGTGTTCGTGTCACTAGTTCTTTTGGTGAAACTGTTGTGACTCGAAAGCTTTATAGAAGGTGTCCCTTGGTTGTTCAAGAACATGTTTTTCATGTTGATCTTATGGAGTTGCCCTTTTATTGTTTTGATGTGATCCTTGGTATGGATTGGCTTGCTGAGCATCGTGCTGTTGTGGATTGTGAAAATAAGCGAGTTTCGCTTAAGCTTGCGGATGATTATGAAGTTGTTGTGGTGGGTGAGAATGTGAAGTTTCTTGCCAATGTGGTGTCTACCTTGGAGGCGAGCAGGATGCTGAGGCAAGGTTGCGAAGCTTATCTAGCTTTTGTGATGAATCCTAGCTCTAAGGAGTTGAGGGTGCAAGATATCAGAGTTGTGAAGGAGTTTCCTGGTGTTTTTCCTGAGGAGTTGCCTGGTTTACCTCCTAATCGCGAGGTGGAGTTTGGAATTGAGCTGTAGGAGAATACAACTCCTGTGTCCATTACTCCCTATAGAATGGCACCTAAGGAGCTGAAGGAGCTGAAGACGCAGTTGCAAGAGCTGCTTGATCGTGGTTTCATCCGGCCGAGTGTGTCACCTTGGGGAGCACCGGTCTTGTTTGTGAAGAAGAAAGATGGCACTATGAGGATGTGCATTGATTACCGTCAGCTGAATAAGTTGACTATCAAGAATCGGTATCCTTTGCCGAGGATTGATGATCTCTTTGATCAATTTCGGGGAGCTGCTGTGTTCTCTAAGATTGACTTGAGGTCAGGGTATTACCAGTTGAAGGTGAAGGATGTGGATGTGCCTAAGACAGCTTTCAGGACAAGGTATGGGCATTATGAGTTCCTTGTGATGCCGTTTGGTTTGACAAATGCTCCTGCTGCTTTCATGGACATGATGAACCGTGTGTTTCATGAATACCTGGACAAGTTCGTTGTGGTGTTCATTGATGATATCCTTGTGTACTCGCGTACTGAGGAGGAGCATGAAGAGCATTTGAGGATTGTGCTGCAAGCTTTGTTAGAGAATCAGCTTTATGCTAAGCTGAGCAAGTGTGAGTTCTGGCTTAAGGAGGTGGTGTTTCTTGGGCATGTGGTCTCAGCTGAGGGGATTCGTGTTGATCCTCAGAAGATTGAGGCAGTGATGAACTGGAAGGTTCCTAAGTCTGTTCACGAGGTCCGTAGTTTCCTTGGTTTGGCAGGATACTACCGAAGGTTTGTGGATGGTTTTTCCAAGATTGCTGCTCCTTTGACGAAGCTGTTGCAGAAAGATGTTAAGTATGAGTGGACGGAAGCGAGACAGCAGGCTTTTGAGAAGCTGAAGGCGGCTTTGACGCAAGCTCCTATCTTGGTTCAGCCTGAATCAGGGAAAGAGTTTGTGGTCTATAGTGATGCATCCTATGTTGGTTTGGGGTGTGTGCTGATGCAAGAGGGTAAGGTGGTGGCTTATGCATCGCGGCAGTTGAAAGTGCATGAGCGCAATTACCCTACGCATGATATTGAGCTGGCTGCAGTGGTTTTTGCTCTGAAGATCTGGAGGCATTATCTGTATGGTGAGAAGTGTACTGTGTACACGGATCACAAGAGTTTGAGGTATCTGATGTCACAGAAGGAGTTGAATCTTAGGCAGCGTCGTTGGTTGGAGTTGCTCAAGGATTATGATCTGACGATTGAGTATCATCCTGGAAAGGCTAATGTTGTTGCGGATGCCTTGAGTAGGAAAGTAGCTGTTGAGCTGAGGGCTATGTTTGCTAGCTTGAGCATATCGCGAGATGGTGGTCTTGTTGCTGAGTTGCAGGTGAAACCATCGTTGGTTCAGTTGATCAAGGATAAGACGTTGCTGGATGATTCCTTGGTGTCTCATGTTTAGGATATCGCGGAGGGTAGACGTTCAGATTTCTGCTTTAATGATGATGGTGTGTTGTGTTTTGGGAGTCGGATAGTAGTGCCCAATGATGCTGAGTTGAGGCGTGCTATTCTGACTGAAGGTCATAGTAGTCCTTTTGCTATGCATCCTGGTAGTACTAAGATGTACCGTGATCTTCGTGATAAGTACTATTGGGTGGGTTTGAAGAAAGATGTTGCGGAGTTTGTGAGCAAGTGTTTGGTGTGTCAGCGAGTTAAGGCTGAACATCAGGTTCCTTCTGGGTTGTTGCAACCGTTGAAAATCACTGAATGGAAGTGGGAGAGGATTACCATGGATTTTGTATTTGGTTTACCTTTGTCTCCATCGAAGAAGAATTTTGTTTGGGTGATTGTGGATCGCCTGACGAAGTGTGCGCATTTCTTGCCTGTGCATACTACGTTCTCTTTGGATAAGCTGGCAGAGCTGTACATTGCTGAGATTGTGAGGCTGCATGGTGTGCCTAAGTCGATTGTGTCGGATAGGGATCCGAGGTTCACATCGCGTTTCTGGCAGTGTTTGCATCAAGCTTTGGGTACAAGGTTGCATTTCAGTACATCCTATCATCCTCAGTCGGATGGTCAGTCTGAGCGAGTTATTCAGATCTTGGAGGATATGTTGAGGTGCTGCGTGATTGAGTTCCAAGGTTCTTGGGAGAAGCATCTGCCTTTGGTTGAGTTCGCTTATAACAATAGTTATCAGGCGAGTATACAGATGGCACCTTATGAGGCTTTGTACGGGAGGAAGTGTAGGACTCCTCTTTGTTGGGCTGAAACTGGTCAAAAGTTGGTTTCGATGCCGGCTTTGTTGAAAGGGACCACTGAGAAGGTGAAGCTCATTTGTGAGCGGTTGAAGGCTGCCTCTGATCGGCAAAAGTCTTACGCGGATTTGAAGCGTAAGGAGATAGAGTATGCGGTGGGTGACCGTGTGTTCTTGAAGGTTTCGCCTTGGAAGAAGGTGATGAGGTTTGGCCGGAAGGGTAAGTTGAGCCCTAGGTACATTGGACCATATGAGGTGGTTGAGCGTGTGGGTCCTGTTGCGTATCGGTTGAGGTTACCTCAAGAGTTGGAGAAGATTCATGATGTGTTCCATGTTTCTATGCTCCGGAAGTATAGATCTGATCCTTCGCATGTGATGCCTGTGGAGGAAGTGGAATTGAATCCGGATTTGACCTATGATGAGGAACCGGTGAAGGTTCTGGGTTCGGATAGCAAGGTTCTTCGTGGCAAGACCATTGAGTTGGTGAAGGTGCTGTGGAAGCATCGAGGTGTTGAGGAAGCCACGTGGGAGCGGAAGGAAGACATGCTGAAGCAGTTTCCTTATCTCTTTCCTTCAGGTAAATTTCGAGGACGAAATTTCTTAAGGGGGGGGGGAGAGTTGTAACGGCCCGGTTTTGGGCTTAGTAGTTTTGGGCGTTGACCGGTTTGGTCAAAGTGTTGTTCGAATCTAAAGAGGTGAAATTAGGAAAGCCTAGTTCGGGTTGCATTAAAAATATGGAAAAATGTTCTAAAATCATCTTTTAATATAATTAAGTGAACTGTGAAATCAATTTTGGAAAATGAGTTTTGGAAGGGTGACATTTTGGCTAGTGACCAAAAAGTAATTTTTGAAAGTTTGGTGACTGTTTTCGGAAGGGTTGAAACTTTGAATCTTTAAGGAGCTATTAATCCAAAAGTAGTTTCTCCAGATTTTTCTAAGATATTTTGAGATTTATTCTGATTTTAAAACATATCAAAAGAGGAGGGAAAGCCATTTTGGCTATTTTGTTAACTAACTTTCCAATTTTCTTTCTCTCATTTTCTCTCAACCCAAACACCTTCTTTCCAGAGAATTGTTTCTGATTTTCTCACCTAAATCTCTCCTTTCAACTCTCTTTTGATTCCTAATCAACATATCTACAAAACCTCATCATTTGCTACTTGATTCATCAAGGTTTTTGATTCCAAAAAGAGGAGAAACTCAAGTTTGGAGGTAAGAACGTCCTTCTCCTCTAAACTATCAGTTCTTTACTGAAATTCCTAAGTTTTCAATCCTTAATTGATGTTTTATTAAAGGCTTTTAAGATGTGAAATGGATCTTCGCTTATAATGCAAGATTTGGTGATTTTCGTTTGATCTGTTAAATCTGTGATTTGAGATGTGTTTTTGATGTTAATTGAACATTAAATTGATAAGGAATTGAGTTTTGATTAATGCAAACCCGGATAGGTTGAGTTTCCTAAGTTTAGCTTGTGTTTCTTGGTTGTTTTTGAGGTGATCTTGTGGATCTGGTGTTGCTGGAGGTATAAGGATGTTATTAGGCTCTTTTTAGATGTTAAATGATGTTAAAGGATGTTAGGTTTTGATGGTTTATGGCTAGGCTTTGTTGAGAAGTGGTTTGGATGCATTTTCGGTTGTGTTTGGTAGCCGAAAATGGAGTGTGGAGGAGAGCAGCGAGTTTAGGTGCTTTCATTGAAGCAATTAATGCATGATGATGCATTAATCCTCTGCTTTGATGTGTTAAAACAGGGGAGACATCTTTGGATCCAAGAGTTGTTGATCCGGAAGCTTGATTTGGTGCTTCGGCAAGAGGCGAAGTGGAATCGGTGAGTGAAATCGGGATTTCGGCTTTGAAACCAATGTCTTGGGAGCTTAGTTTATGTCTAAACAACTTTGCTAAGCTCAAGTGTAAGTTTTCGGAAAGTACTCTCTAGTGGTGGCCATGATTTTGTTGTGATGCAATGTGGTTTATTGCATGATTTCAATACTGTTTTGAAAGCATGATTTAGCATGGTATTTGTTGTTGTTGTAAGCCATATGTTGAAGGAAGCTCAAGGTAAGAGTTCCTTGTTTTTGTACATTGATAAAATGTGGTTTGATGCTTTTAAATGCATGATGTATATGGTTTGGTTTAATGCTTTAAAACAGTGGATTAATTGATGGAAATGATGTATATTGGCAAGTGATGTTTTGAAAAGGTTAAGGTCACTAAGGTGGTTAAAAGTCCTTGAGTGAGCCTTGTTTACTTAAGAACATCAAGGTGGTTAAAAGTCCTTGGATGGTTCTTGTCATGGACACAAAGGTGGTTAAAAGTCCTTGTGTGATCCTTTCCATGGTGTTTAAAAGTCCATGGGGCCATGGTGTTTAAAAGTCCATGGGGCCAAGGTGTTTAAAAGTCCTTGGGGCCAAGGTGTTTAAAAGTCCTTGGGGTGAAACTTGATACGGACACAAAGGTGGTTTAAAGTCCTTGTGTGGTCCTTTCCATGGTGGTTAAAAGTCCATGGGCCAAGGTGTTTAAAAGTCCTTGGGGCCAAGGTGTTTAAAAGTCCTTGGGGTGAAAGTTGATGAACTTGTTTTTAAAGAAATGGAACTTATCACTTGTGGCCAATATGACATGTTATGATATGAAGCATGAGATGCTTGTTTTAAGTATGCTTTTGAGCATGTGCAATTGATGATTTGAAGCATGATTTATAAATGTTTTATAAATGCATTATTGAATGGTTTTATGAGCATTCCTCACTAAGCTTTTGCTTACGCTCTCTTTCGTTTTCTTAATTCAATAATGCAGAACATTAGAGTACTTTGAGGGCAGTAAGAAGGGCAAGCAATCAAGTGAAAGTAAAGCTCAAAGTATGGAAGGTTTCTTAAGTACACTTTTAGCTTTTGGTAATTTGGAAATGGGGGACCTATGTGTATGTTTTGGGAGAGGTTTTGAACTCCCTAAGTATGTTTAATGTTGATGAGAATGCTGGTTTTTGTGTTTGGCCTTATTATGCTTGAATTGGAAGTTTATGCTTGTATGGCTTGCTTGTGTAGGAAGCATGCCTATAGATTTGGGGCTTTTCGTATATGATGTTGTTTCGATGAATTGTTGATGCAAGTATGTCTTATATATGTTGAATTGCATGCTGGTAAAGTTTGGTGGCAATTGGAGCATGATTGGAGGTTTAATTGCATGTTTAAGAATGCATTTTGGGGCAATCTGTGCAGGGTGTTTCGGAACAGTGCCACCCGTTTCGGAACAGGTGCCTTAAACAAGCCCAGGCGTCCGAAACGGGAGAGACCGTTCCGAAACGGTTTGGCTACTGCCAGCCCGTGTTGTGGTACGCGTTGCGGAACGGCCCCGCGTTTCGAAACGGGCTCTGCCAGTTTCGGAACGGGTGACCGTTGGGGGCTGACATTGGCGGTTAAATGTTTTGAATTGTTTGCATTTTGGTCCTGAATCTTGTTTGTGCAATTGTATGAGTTTGGGAAGTCCTTTTGAGCTGAAATTTCACAGTGAAGCATGAAACCTGACTATTTACAAGCTGGTAACTTTAATTTGGGTTAAGTCCTCATATTTATCAGAAATTACAATTTGGTCCCTAAAGTTGTAATTTGTTCAATTGGGTCCCTGTTTGATCTCTGATGTTTGTGATCTTTGAGTATGATGTTTGTGTGATCACAATTAGGGCTAATGTGCATCTAGACAAGATTAAAAAAAAAAGGTCGTTAATCAAGGTTGACTTTCGGGTTGACTTTGGTTTTCCCCTTGTGACTTTCTTAATTCGGGTCAACCGTCTAGGCCGGGTTAAGGGGGTTACATCGTTGCTGCCGTGACAGTCTTTCAGATGACTGTTGTGGCAGTGACCATACTTTATGTCATGGCAGCTCGACCTGATGCATGGTTGGTCAAGGATTACTTCAGTGATGGCCTTGCACTCTTCTTCTGCATCAGCATGTTTAATTGCTTGGAGAACATTGAGTTCGATTTCTTGATCATTTACTCTCATGGTCAGTTCTCTTTTCTCCACGTCGATCACAGTTCTGCCTTTGGCTAGGAAGGGTCGCCCCAAGATGATCAGTACATTTTCACCTGCTTCACAATCTAAAACAAGAAAGTCAGCAGGAAAAATAAATTTATCCACTCTTACCAGAATATCTTCGATCTTCCCTTCTGGTTGTACGTAAGAGCGGTCTGCTAGCTACAGCATGACTGTCGTGGGCCGTGCTCGTCAAATACCTAATTTCTGAAATGCAGATTTTGGCATTAAATTTATGCTAGCACCAAGATCACAAAGTGCCTTACCCACGAATTTGTCGCCAATTATGCACGGTATGATGAAGCTCCCAGGATCCTTCTTCTTTTGGGTGGATGCATGTGCAAGATAGTCATGCATCCTTCTGTCATTTTTACCGTTTCCAATATTCACCAAGTCTGGACCCTTTTGACATGGCGTCCTTGAGAAATTTCGCATAACCGTGCATCTGCTTGATGGCCTCTAACAGCGGTATATTAATGTGCACCTGCTTAAAAATATCATAAATCTTTTTGAGCTGGTACTGTTGTTTCTATTTTTGTAACTGCTGTGGAAAAGGAGGTGGAGGACGGTAATCTTCAAGACGTCCTTCACATGGTATTCGGATCTGAGGAGGTTTAGGTTCTTCAGCATCCTTTTTTTGCTCATCTGTCCCTTCTGCTGTCGCGGAAGGAATGTCGACAGCAGGTTGTTCTTCCTCTACCGGGGCAGTGTTCACGACAGGTAAATCTAGGGTTGGTTCCTCACTTGGTATGTTCTTCATCTCCGACCCTTGTAACTGTTTCCCACTCCTAGTTGTAATTTCTTTACACTGCTCATGTGTGGGTTTTCTAGTGACCTCAGTATCACTAGGGAATCCTTCTTTTTGCCTTGGCTTGATATGCTGGGAAACCTGGCCCATTTGTGTCTCCAGCGATTTCAGTGTAGCCTCATGATTTGTCATCCTCATTTCTGCCTTGTCCATGAATGACTCAGTTTTCTTGACAAAGTGATCCATGGTAGCCATGTAAGCTCCAGTCTGTGACATGAATGTTGCCAATGTCTTCTCTAGTATACTAGGCGCGGCTGCCTGTGGTTGTTGCGGCTGCTGCTGTGGCTGTTGTCGCGACAGGATTCTGGGTGCCCCTTGGTTTGGGTTGTTCTGCATTTGAGGATTCAGTGCATTGTTCGGATTGCTCCAGGAAAACTTGGGATCTTTCCTCCAGTTGGAATTGTAACTTTTGGAGTCGTAGTTTCTTGGCTTGATGTAATTCCCAACATACATCCCTTCTTCAAGCTGTAAAGGATAGTCTTCCGAACTGTGGTTCCCACTACAAGTCTCACATACTTCTTCTGCAGCATATACGGGTTTAGAATCTTTCTTCTACAGATTTTCCACCACCTTTGTGAGGTATGCAACCTGTGATTTCAGGGAATTATCAGCTTCATAATCCTTTACAGTTATCCCTCGTTTGCCCCCTCTCCTAGCTGTAGGAAATTGCTCATCATTCTTTGCTAGGTTTTTCAACACTATCATTGCCTCGTCTGGTTCTTTATCCAATAATAGCCCATTTGCTGCTGAATCTGTTCTCATACGAGTATGTGTATTGGCAGCATTGTAGAATTTAACGACTTGATTCCACACGGGGAATCCATGCATCGGTAGTTCCTTAGAAGAGTTGTAAATTTGTCTCATGCCTCGTGCTTTGGTTCGTCATCTTCCTGTTGAAAAGTAGCAATTTCGTTACGCAATCTCTCAGATAAATGAGAAGGATTAAAACGAGATAAAAATTCACGAGAGAGATCTGCCCAAGTTCGTATTGAACCTGGCGTTAGTTTATTCCACCAAGTTTTAGCTCTGTCTCTTAGTGAATGAGGAAATAATCGGAGCCTCAGTACTTCCGGATTTATTCCTGGCAATCTAAACGATCCACAGATTTCTTGGAACGTTTTCAGATGTTCCCAGGCATCCTTGTTGCAGCACCACTAAACTGGCCAACGGAATTTATCATGCTGAACATAACAGGTTTCAGCTCGAAGTGCTCAGCTTTCACGTCTAGCAAGGTGGTCTCCAGTTCAACATGGTCATTGACAATGTAATCGCGGCAGGACTGTCGTGCGGCAGCGGCAGGCCGTCCATTCTGGGCATCCTGGAGAGGATCTCCAATAACCCCTTGGTTATCATCTACCCCGTTGTTCTGCATTGCTTCTAGCTATTCCTCAAGATAGTCGTTTCTTGCTATCAAGAGTCGGACTCGGTTCCTGAGGTTGTACGTACGTTTGATTTCAGGGTCTAGTTCGTACTCAGGTTCTTTGCCTCGTCTAGATCTGCGCATAAGCAAACAGAACGCCTTGTGAAAAGCACAGGGTAAATGATATCAAGGAAAACAGAAAAATTAAAAAGAAAAAGTGCAGTAAGAGTAAGGGTAAAGATATGTTGTCAGTCCCGGCAACGGCGCCAAAAACTTGTTGCGTGTCAAAAGTCCTATCGCAAATAGTGCAAGTGTACAAGACGCAAGTAGTAAAGTGATACTTGGAGTATCAGATATCGTCTCCACATGGACTAGAAATAGCTTTATCCTAGAGTTGCTGCACGAGAGAAAGAAAGAGTTTAAATTATTTGGGAAGTAATCTTGAGAAGCAAATAAAGTAAGAGATTAAAGAATCAGGTTTAAGAAATAGGCCAGTATTGATTTGCTTGGTAGTGCGGGTGTTGCACTGTAAGAGAACTTATGTTCTGTCGTCGTCCCTGTCGCGGTAGCACCTGTCGCGACAGCACCTGTCGCAGTAGAAGTTTGTTGATGTCGCGGCAGCGATCACACAACTCTGCACTTCAAGTTTGGCAGGAATCCCTGCTATGACTTGTCCTATCCCTAGGCCCAAGTTCTGTTGATGAACACTTCTTAGATGATACCTCCCGGCGTAAATCGAAGGGTGAACACCAATGTTGTTGAATTCTTCCTTAGCCACTTAACCTCGTACTTATCCCTAAGCCGAGATGGTTTAACCATAAACTGGAAAACGTGTATTTACTTCGTTCGTATGCTTGACTCTCCCGATATCAAACAAATAGATAACCTCACAATGCTCTCCCGATACTCTTGCGAGATGTGAAAACCATAATAAATAAACTTGAAGTTTTTATTGCTTGAACAGAAAATTCCTAAACAGTACAATCCTTGCAACTACTTTACAGAATCAACCCTTAGCCCTAGGGGGAGTTTAGAACATGATGAAGAGGGGAAAACGACAAGGGTTTTGTGGAAGACGGCTAGGAATGAGATCTCCCTCTCTAGGTCGAATTACATGCCTTTATATAAGCCTTGGGTCCAAGTTTTCTAATATGTCAAGAATACAAGTTTAAACTAAAGCACAACTCTATTGGAGATTAAATCTTCTGAGTATATGCCTTTAATTCGTCCTCTTTTCTTGCCTTGAGTTTCTTCCTTGAACTTTGGGCTTGGCCTTCATTCTGCCACAGGGTTCAGAAAAATATAGGAGTGGTCCACGACAGACCGGCTTGAAATCCTCTATTTATTGAGCTCCACTTTAATCTTCCGCCTCACCAATGCTGTCGTCATGGCTGCCACGGCAGTGGCCACGACCGTGTTTTGCTCCTCGACTCCAGTCCTGTGCTCCAGCTCTTCTCCTTTGCTGCCCTGAGTCTGCCACAACAGATACCTGCAAAAGTGATCAAATTCAGTAGCAAATGTGCCATTTTATCTAATTGTGATGTATATGTAGGAATATATCCTAAATACAATGAAATATGCTTGAATGCAGCAGAAATATGGGTATATGAGGGGTAAAATATAGAACTTTTATACACTCAACACTAACGAAGGCTTAACCTGAAGTTCAGCTATCAACCCACCATCCTTGGACACACTCAATCTCGCAAACATAGCTCGTAACTCAACCGCCAGTTTTCTACTCAATGCATCGGCCACTACCTTTGCCTTACCCGGATGGTATTCTATCTTCTTGGGATCCACACTAATCCCATTAGTCGAGATCACGTGACCTAGGAAGACCACCTCCCTAATCCAAAACTCACATTTGCTTAGCTTGGCATACAACTGATTCTTAAGCAAGGTTTGAAGCACCAACCGCAAATGCTCATCATGCTCCTCTTCCGTCCTAGAGTATACTAAGATGTCATCTATGAACACTACCACAAACCTATCCAAAAACTCGTGAAACACACGGTTCATCATATCCATGAAAGCTGCTGGAGCGTTAGTCAACCCGAAAGGCATCACCAAGAACTCATAGTGCCCATAACGTGTACGGAAGGCTGTCTTCGGTATGTCCACATCATTCACCTTCAACTGATAGTACCCGGACCTCAAGTCAATCTTTGAAAACACGGAAGCACCTCTCAATTGATCAAGCAAGTTGTCTATCCTAGGCAAAGGGTACTTGTTCTTTACTGTCACCCTATTTAATTGCCTATAATCTATACACATCCTCATGCTACCATCTTTCTTTTTCACAAACAAGACTGGAGCACCCCACGGAGAAATACTAGGTCTAATGAAACCTCTATCAGACAACTCCTGAAGATGTGTCTTCAACTCTTTCAAATCTTTTGGTGCCATTCTATACAGAGCAATAGACACTGGTGCAGAATCAGAATACATCTCAATAGCAAACTCAACTGCTCTATCTGGAGGCAAACCCGGCAACTCTTCCGGAAAAACACTCGGAAAGTCACAAACTGTCCTGATGTCTTGCGGTCTAACCTCACCCATATTCGAATTCATCACATAAGCCAAATAAGCCTGACAACCCGAGTTCAACAACTTCTGAGCTTCCAAAGCAGAAACAACATTGGACAAGAACCTAACGTTCTCACCAACTACCACAACCTCGAAATCATCTGTAAGCTTCAAGGAGACTCTTTTGGTCTCAAAGTCAACCCTAGCCCTATGCTCTACGAGCCAATCCATGCCCAAAATCACGTCAAAACCGTAGAACGGTAACTCCATCACATCAACCGGAAATATGTGGCCCTGAACCATCAAGGGACACCTCCTATACATTTTCCTAACTACCACTGTATCACCAAAAGAGCTAGTAACATTTACACCTACCTCTAGCCATTCACATGGTAACCCTAATGACCTTGCGTGCTCACCCAAAATGTATGAATGTGTCGACCCCGAATCTATCAAAGAAAGCAAACTCAAAGACTGTAACGAGAAATTACCTGCAATGACATCCATGTCATTCTCAGCCTCTCGCTGAGCATATACCCTAGCCGGTCCTCCTCCCTCGGGCTGAACTGCTACTGCATGAGCTAAGTTCCTCTGACCCTCGTTCCTCAGCTGAAAGTTTCCACGACCGCGCCCACAGCCTCTCTGATGCTCAAAACCCCTAGCTGGAGCCGGTCCGCCCCTAGCCGGGTGTGGACAGTTGCGCCTCATGTGATCTCAGGAACCACAGTTCCAACATGGCCCAAAGGTACCCGTACACTCGCCCTGGTGGCGTCTCCCGCTTCTAGTGCACTCTGGAGTGTGCACCACATCTCCTTGGCCCTGATGGCCCCATCCATAGTTACCACCCATGTGTCTCGAATCAGGCTGATACCTCCTATCCCTATGCCCCTGGGCATGATCTCTATCCCAATTCGCGTGTCTCTTCCCGAAATTGGACCCACTAGCACGAGCACTGGAGCCTAAGTTCTGCTCAATATCCTTGGCCCTAGAGACCAAAACATCAAACTCAGTGTAGTCAGAGGTAAGCATGTAGGTCTTCACATCTCTAGTCAACCCATACCAGAAACGCTCACACCGCTCCCTCTCACTAGGAACCAACTCAGGTGCATACTGGCTCAATCTCACAAACTAAACCTCGTACTCTGACACTGTCCTGTTACCCTGAACAAGGGCCATAAACTCCCTCTTCTTCTCTTCCAAATACCAAACTCTGAGGTACTTTCTCTTAAAGGCATTTCTGAAGAACTCCCACGTGATATCCGCCTCGGCCATACCCGAAGTAACAGTGGTCCACCAAGTGTATGCGTCCCCCTGAAGCAAGGAGACAATGCAACCCAGCTTACGGGCGTCTGAGCACTCCATCTGCCCCAAGATGCGTGTGGTACTCTCAAGCCACGCCTCTTAACCCTCAGGAGTCAACCCACAAAACTCAACTCCACCCAAACTACAGAGCCTCTCTAAGAGTAACCCTGTCCCCGCACCCTGAGGTGGTGTTGCAGCTTGTGCACTTACCAAAGCTGTCTGAAAAGCTCCGGCTATGGTCTGAATCAACTGGGTCATGTCCGCGCCCGCTGGACCCTGACCTGCCTGAGCCCCAACACCTCCAATATTAGCACCGGCCTGAGGCCCATTACCATCACCTCCGACTTGTGCACCAGCCTGAGGCACATTTCCTTCGCCACCTACTCCATCACCATCGGGAGCAGGAGGAACATGAGGCTCACCTCCGGGTGCCTGGTCACCCGCTCTAGGTCGCCCCCTCGGTCTCACCATATCAAGATAGAATCTAAAACAGCAAACACACAACACACAAGAAAATGTTAGGTTAGCAAAAGGGCAAGGTCTTATGTTCTAAAGCTCGTTTAATCAAAACCATTTTTTTACAACAACACCTAACAATGGGGACATTTGACTAGCCCTTAACCAACAACAAGGCCACTGAAACATGCTTTCAAACACCATACTAGCAAGCAAACTTCAAGCATACATGGCAAAACACTCACTGAGACATAGCAACAACATAACACATCAACTTACCTCACTTACCTACCCGAGGTCTCGGATACCTCAGGCTCTGATACCACCAAATGTAACCCGCTCGTCTCGGTCTGGACGACTGACAAGTCCGAGTAGGCTACACGGGGAAAACCAAAGTGAAACTCGTTAAGGCTCTCCTTCGGTTAGCAACCCTAGAAAATTTCTTTTAATTATTATCTCGTCTAAATACTTCAATCCATCCTACGTGATATACGACAGCGGAAAGGCAATGAAACGATGCAAAGCAATTAAAACAAGCAATTCAACAGCACATTTATTTCTTTACAACTGGCCGTATCGATACTCTGAGAGACCGTATCGATACGCCTTGACTTGGTCAACATCTCATGGTCAACCTAGGGAGACCGTATCGGTACAATGTTTGACCGTACCGATGCGCTCTCAACGGTCAACTTCTCATGGTCAACAATAAAAGACTGTACCGATACACCCAAGACTCGTACCAATACGCCAAAATCTCGTCAATATCTCATATTTCCAAAGAGCTTTTGGCGTATCGATACACCCCCGTGTACCGGTACGTTAGGCCTAAACTGAGCCCCAAAGTGTAGGACCGTATCGTTACGGCCCTTGGGCGTACCGATACGCCCTGCACTGCAAGTCTCAATTTAGCTGAAAAACAACCTAAGACTCAACTCTAGATGCATTTTACGACTCGTCCAGCAACATACCAATACTCATAAATCAATAAGCAACCAAGATTAAGCCTACGATGCTACTTAACCGAACAAACGTGGCATCCAACACAAGATAGGCAATTAGGTAGAAACTTGCATAAAAACATACATGACTTCACCACTTCATTCAAAGGCAATAAACACACACATAGACATTACATGGAAAGGTTTCACATGCTTTTTAGACAATACATAAGCAACATCATAATCAAAGATTTCAAGCCACATCAAAGGCATTAACATCAAACCAACACATGCGAGTCTAACAATGCTCATACAACCACATGGCATCAACAATCCAAACATGCTAGGACATCAAAAGCCAACAAAGGAGTTTGAACTCCAACTCCATACAAGTCTAATACCCCCAATGTCTAGGCATTATTACAAATACTTAAATCATACTTGAGCCACTCGAGAACTCCAAAAGCTCCTCCCTTGCCCACTTGCCTTCCGAACTCTAACGATTTGCATGTTGGAAAAAGGAGAGCGTAAGCTTGATAGCTTAGTGAGCGAAGCTCTAAACACTCATCAATCATGAAGTTTTCAAAACACATTTCTTAATGATAAATAAACCATTCGAATGCACGAAAGGTATCTCAACAACACAACTACATGGTTTGCACATGCACAACCAAAACACACGCTGGGACCACACATCACCGTTCGACTAGTAGTTTTCTGATGGGACCACTCATCACCTTACTCTACTACTAGTCACTACCGGTGGAACCACTCATCACCGTAGTTATGACAACCATCACGTAAAGCTCGACACCAACAACGACTACATAACAACAACGGATGTAAAGGCAATACACAATGCATATGATATCACAACAAATACTCATACATCATCACTTAACTATCAAGGTAGGATTAGTAAACTTAAACTTGGGTTTAGGTTAGCCCACAAGGCTCCACCCAAACCCCAAGAATCCCTTTTTGTAATCAAATCAAGTTCAAAACATTTTCACTCACCGATGTAACCCAAACGGAAGCCGAACACCGATCTCAAGTCTCCAAATTCCCCGGATTCGTGCCCGAAGCCTCTCCAATGGTTTCCCTTGATTCTAGTCAATCAAAAACAACAATTTACTCAATCATTCAGCCCCAAAATCACTGTCACAATTCAAGATACAATTCCAAGACCCATTTACCACATTTCCAACCCATGAACCAACAAAACTTCTTCATTTTCATACTCCCTAATAACCCAGCATAAAACTACCAAATCCAATGCCCAAAACACCTCCAAACACCTTTAGAACACCCTTCTAGTATCAGTATAGCACCAGTCCAACTCCCTTTCACAAAACCACGCCAAAAATACTAGTTTTGACTCTTTAAAAACACCCATGAAAACCCATTTCGGGAATCTTAATAAAAACCCACCAATTTAAGATATATTACACCTAAGGGCAATACTAAAACATAAATTAGTTTTACAAATCAAGACTCCATCAAAAACCCATTAAAGTTCATACTTTCACTTCAAACTTGAAAACTTCAAATACTTTAAAAGGGGATTTCTATGAAAACTAAAGCTATGGAAATGTTAGAAATAATGAGGAGAAATAAAAAATGAAATTACCTTGAAGAGAACCCTTGAATTGATGAAGAGATTTGATAAAATAGTGACAAAGGGTTTAGAAGGGTTTTGACGTGAATTGTTAGAAGAGGAAGAAGATGAATAGCATTTTTCAAAATTCCCTTTTTCCACCTTATTTTCCCTTTATTTCCAAATTACCATTTTGCTCTTAATGAGCCACAAACTCTTTTTAATTAAACTCAAAGCCCAATTTAATTTAAGACGAGCCCACGACTCAAACCTGATTCGCCCGTGTAACATCCGACCCCTAAACCCGGGGCGTTACAAACTTATCCATTTTCCCTCTAAATCTTTAATCTAAACGATTAAAACTTTTGGGGTTTTACAACTCTCCTCCTATAAAAGAAATTCCGTCCTCAAAATTTACTAGAGTTAGAAAATGCATAAACTGATCTTTTATCAATTCTTGTACTGAAACTTATCCATCAAAGTTTCCTTGTTTCTCGAGACTCTTAAACGATTACGGATCAATCTGGCAGTATCCTCAGTTTCTCGGAATGACTTGGACCCAAAATCTTCCCATCATACATCTCGAACCAACTAATCAGAACACGATATTTGAATCCATATTGAACTCTAGACGATGCCAAGCAAACACTTGTCTCATTACTTTTATTATAAACGGTTTCAGTCACATATAAGAAACCTTTCCAACTACCACAAAAGTCAATCATACAACCCAAAGGTATATCTTCCAGAATCTGAATTATCCTACCATGTTAACCATCAATTTGCAGATGAAAAGCTATAACTGAAGTTCAGACGAGTACTCAAGGCCTCCAACAATGCCTTCTCGAATCAGTATGTATCATCAAATTTCAGTTAGGGATGATATATAACAAAATATCATGCCACATTTTCAACAAATCGATCAAACATAACCAAGGTTTAAACAAATATCACTTACCTTATGTGCAACATTCAGAAAACTGCCTCTTTCATATATAGTACAACCACCACAGAATCTATGCTCTCGCCAGGCTTACAGGCATCCTTTTAAATTCATAATACTTCTATCAGATTCCCACCGGAACACTTTTAAACATAACCATTATTATCAAATAGTCTTACATGAAATCTTATATCACTCATCTCACTTAATCAAACATTTATTTCAATCTAAATTAAATAGTCAATTTAACATGTATGAACCATCTCGGGTTTATTTATCCAGATTCAAATCCATCAAATTAATTCAAATCACAGATGAACGTTACATGCATTCCTTTCTATTGCTAAACGAGTTATTTTGGACAAAATGGTTAGATGTACTTATTACATGGAAAAGGATTCAACATCGGAGTTCCGTCTCAGAGAAGTACGGTTATGACCTAGGGGCATGCATAGACCAACACCCTATGACATACGATCGACTGATCTACCCAGAAAGACGCAACTCTGAGCTCCGATACCACTAAATGTAACCCCCTAGACCCGGCTATGCGACACACCTAAATCTAAGAGGTCACATTAGGGTCATCGGAGCGACCCGCATTAAAAATTTCAAATAAAACAAGTTGTCAAACCATTTAAAATCATAAATCGAGTTAGGAATCAAAATACAATTTTTAGAAATCATACAGACAATGAAACAAAAATTTTCATACAAGTTACTATTACAAGTTCCAGACTCAAATATGAAACAAGACGTGACATACATGTCCCCTAATTACACTGGTATCGTACTCTACAAGCAAAGCCAAAGGAACTCTCATACCGATGTTGATAACTGCAACATGTTCGATCTTAACCTGTGGTGGTAAAAACAACGTGAGCTTCGAAAAGCTCAGTAATACAATACTACCAAAAGATGCTATAGGCAACATGCATGTATAAGGCAAAGCATAAAGCTGTTATGATGTATTGGGAAACAACAAGCTCAAATTATGATTCGATATCTCATATAAGCGTTATATCAGAAGGTAAAAGAGTTGATCTTTATTTGATCACACGAGTATTAGGAGATAAGTCTATAGCCAGAGATTCAGAAGAGATCTAGATTACAAAAGTTGAATTAATGAGTTTAGTGTGGTTCATTAAACGCAGATTGTGAGCATATTGAGAGTTTCAAACTTTGGTACATTAATTCAATAGGTTGGATTTTAGAAGAGGTCAGAAAGTTTTATTTTAATTACCTGACTACCCTTCAATCGTACACCAATATGCAGTATCATCAGTACTATATCCAGAAAGACTTACCCTAGGCCCATTGGGCGTAGGAGCTTACAGAAAGACTTTCCTAGGCATGTTGGGCGTATAGGATATCTTAGGTCCAGAAGGGCTTACCAACGCTGAGCCTACAGATCTTCTATCATTTCCCAGATAATATACCCCAGATAAAGTAAGTTTATTATCAAGTAAACAATAATATCATAAAACAAATATCAAATATATTTTATATATCAGAAGACAGATGTCAGATTTATTTTTGTATCCAAAGACGAATATCATATATATTTCTGTATCAGAAGATAGAAGCCAAGAATTGTGCTTTCATTACGGATAACAGAGTCATACTTTTAATTCAGAGCAGTATCGGTACGGTCTTTTCTTGTATCGATATGCAAAAACATTTTGATTTCTAGAGAGCACTTTGCGTACCGATATGGAAGCCTTCGTATTGGTACTCGAAGTATCGTACCGATATAGATGTATCGTGTACTGGTACGCTCTGCATCTATATGCAACAACTCTTTCTTGTTTTGCCAGGTACTGATACCCATTTTTGAGTACCGATACCTAAGGTTTCATAAATGCATTTATGGCTGAAATTAAAGTCCCCAAAGGCTAGTTTTTCATTCCACTCTATAAATACAAGCCAAAGACACTTGAAGAATATGAGGATGAACATCCAAGCTTAATGATCAAGAGAGTAGAGTTTTTCATTCTATATTTTGTTTATCTCTTGTAACTTTTTAGTCCAATCCTAGTGAGCCAAAACGTGTAAACACCCACCTAGAGAGGTATTATGTTTACAAATGTCAAGACCTTATAATTGAGGGATAAGTTCTAGTTGATCCTTATAAGAACTAGGGAGAGGGTTCTATCTTAGCCCCTGAAAAGATATGGATGTAAATGTTAGCCCGTTAGCATGTAAAAAGGAATAATTCATTGTTAGTGAATTGAGAAATCCTTAGTGTGGATGCTAAGGTATTGGATGTAGACCTTGGTTGAGAAAGTCGAACCACTCTAAAATCGACTGTGTCAAAATGTCCATTTTCTCGGTTTTTATTTTCCCAAATTGAAAAGAAACCTCTAACCCTTCATCGACTAATTATTCGGTTGAAGACATCAAGCATTTCAATTGGTACTAGAGCAGGACTCAAATCAACAATCTAACAACCATTGAGGAGATCCTAGGAGTGCTCGATCCATTTCTACATTCAACCGACCTTGAAGAGCTAATTTGTTTGACACCAAGCTCAATGAATCAAAATGAATCAGTTTTCTTCCTCTCAATTGCAATGGTGGCATGCTCACACATTAAAGATGGGTAATCTCTAAGCTTAATCTTTTAGATTATTTCTTTGGTTTCTTATTTTTAATGATAAAATGTTCATGCATATTTAATTGTTAAATTTTTATAAATGTATGACATCGAAAGAGTTTTTATGCATAAGTGTGCTTAACATACTCATTCTTATTTTTGCATAAACTCTAAAATGACTTGGATAAATTGAATTTCATGGATTATTAAACTTGATCATATTTATTGAAATTCAATAATTTACTTCAGTGTCAAAGTATTTTTGAGCTAAATTTAAAAATGGAATCCACGTATTATAAGTGGGTTTTTTTTCAAAAGAATCAACTTACTCTCTGTTGTTATT
Organism: Hibiscus tridactylites; assembly: GCA_958450335.1. Lineage (NCBI taxonomy): Eukaryota > Viridiplantae > Streptophyta > Magnoliopsida > Malvales > Malvaceae > Hibiscus > Hibiscus tridactylites. The sequence continues at coordinate 53,570,076 of OY288281.1, forward strand.
TTTGAACATTAAAAATTAAATTATTTTTGAAATAGAGGTGGCAAACGGGTCATTCGGTTTGAGTTAGGTTTGGGTCATTTGGGGTCTGACTACGTTTGGTTTAAGTTTAGTTCTGGTCGATTCGGGTCTGGTTCAATTTTAGTTCGAGTCTATGGTGATTTCGGTTCAGGTATCGGGTCAGGATGTTTGTAACACCTCAAAAGTTTTAATGGTCTAGATTAAAGATTTAGAGGGGGAAATGGATAAGTTGCTATGGCAGTTCGAACTCACGCCCTTGGGAATTGTGAGCTAAAGCGTTAGCCATCAAGGCTAATGCCATCTCTAATAAAATTCAGTCTTAGATTAATTTTAAAGTATGTGTAACGACCTATATTGAAGATAAGTAGAGTCTGGAAAATTCCCCTAGGATAATGAATGCCTCACCAGATTCAAAAATATCTCGAATACCAAAAGTTCTCCCCAGCCACCCATACTCGTGTGATGTTCGATCTCCCACACCATCTGAATGTGGCTATCACCGCCCACACCAGTGTGTTTTTCGTCCCATTCTCCCCTCAACCCCGAGCACCACTCGTCGAGTCTCTGCATCGTTCGACGCGGAGTTCGAGTTGAAGGTCCGACAGAAACCTTTACTCGTCGCCTCTATTACATACGTTTTTCGGCCTCGTCCGCCGTTCGTTCGCAACACATCCACTAGTTTCGAGCTCCTGACAAGGTGACGAGAAAAACCCAACCAACCAATCATTCGTCTGACACCGAGAGGGGACTCATCGGTGCTATACCGCTTTCGATTGTTTCCTCTTTATTTTGGTTAAATCCGATAAGTATTCTAGCTTTTTTCGTGTTTTTTGATGTATGGGTTGGATTATTGAGCTAATGAGCTCTTGTTTTCCAACAGAACTACGACATTTAGAGTCACCGGTGAGGATCTCGGTGAGCCGCCGGCGAGGTTGCTGGCGATTGGGGTAAGTGGGCTTGAACCAGCCTGAACCGGTCTATACCAAACCTAATATGAGCCCATTAACCAAACATGACCAGAACTGGCCCAAACCCGGCAGCCCAATCTGTCAACCCGAACCCGAGTTCGACCCGACTCACATCTGTTAGACCTGACACGATCGAGTTAGCCCGTCGAGTCAACTCGTCCAAGTCAGCTTAGTGAGTCAGTTCGCCTGAGTCAACTCGGTTGACTAGTTGACTGCTGACGTCAGCGTTGACTATTGACTTTGACCAAAAGTCAACTTTTCCAAAAACTCTATTTTATGTTTTTCGACGTCCTGGGTCCTTTTTGAAGCTCGTTTCGCAAATTTCTAACCTTAAAGCCTATGAATCTAACCTTGAACCCGAGACTGCTTATGTATTTAATCATTCAGTTAACAACAATGTGAATAAGGTCTGACCATGGAATTTGTATAATTTAAGGTATTCACAATTCCTCGTATCCGTGTTGTTGGAGGACATCAAATTCGAGTTCGAGAGTGATCGAATGGATTATTATGGTTGGCCGATATAACAAGGATTAAAGGTAATACATTACCACCTTATACATGCTTTTGAAACTTGTTGGTATTCAGTTAATGCTTGTACGACCATGATTGAGCATATGATTAATTCTACTTCTGCCAATCAATTAAGAAATAAGAATAGTAATGGCCAAGGCAAAAATATTCGACTAAGAGATTTGATAAATCGAAAAGGACTTCCGAGTTCAGTAAACGATTAATAAAATAGTTGATCTATAAGTCTGATTATTTTTAGTAAAAGGACAAATGTCGGAAATATTTTGATGATGAATAACGAAAATACCCTTGAGGTGCAAGAATGATTAAAATACCCCTAACAATAAAAAACCTGGGAAGCTACACTTAATCTGGTAAGACATTTGATGCATCTGAAAACGTCGAGTTACTTTGGATGTTATGGTAAGAGGTTTTAAACCTTCGAGATTGTAAAGTACTTGATTTTGCTAGAATTCTGAACAAGTCCCCGAAGATAAATTCACGGAAAATATTCGTATGTATGAATTAATCAATGTGGCGTAAAAGACTGAGTTGATTGAAATGACTAAAAAGGATTGAAAATATTGATAAGGCTGAAATGGTTGGAATAACCTTAGTGACCAAAAGACTGAAATATCCTCGGCACCAATTGCCAAATTAATCAAAATGATTGATACATCCTCGAGTTCTGAAATGAACGAAAAATTGGAAGGACCGAAAGGCTCTGAATAATTGAACTAACTTCGAGCATCGAGTGTCTAAAATGCCTACGAATACTAAAATGACTAAAAATACATCTAAGACTCGGAATAAGAAATACCAATAAACCAAACAAATGTAATGGCTTTGAACATGGTAATACACGACCTGTATTTGTTGGTCGTTTCTGATATTAATGTGATATTGGGAGAGTACCATATGAAGGCAAGTTCGATTGATTTGGAGAATGTATATAGTCAATGGTAAGAGTAACCTGCTCTTCGAAGGTACGTTCGATACTATGGAATGAGTTCGGGTGCAATGCACATGTTCGAATACTTGGGAAGTATCGCTTAAATACATGTTTGTTTTCTCGTTGTGCGTTCAGTTATGGATTGGAAAAGACAATCTATTCTGTTATATTTTGTAGTCAGTTCTGCAAAATGAATACTTAAGGTGTACCTATCCGGTTAAATAATGAGCATTGTTTTGATGAGTCTCAATTAGTTTAAAGGGACTCAAAAATCTGATGAGCAATTAAAATTCCTAAATTATGTACATCATCGTTTATACTTTGTTGGTTTAAATTATCAAATTACCCCTAAAGATCAGAATGACCATAATGCTCTCAGAAGCTCTAATGATTGAAACAATCATGATATATCTGAAATCTCAATAATCTTGATGCTTCAACTTCTGAATATCTAGTCCGAGTAATTAGTATTGAACCCCCTTTTATAGGGAGCTCATTCTGAAATCAGTCTAAAATTGTCAGATGTTCAATATTCTCTTTCTGATAATTACCAACTACGAGAATAAATTAGACCATATGGAGTGTTCCATGTGTCCATGAATATTTTCTCTGTTTTAAACCAAAACCTTTCAAATTTATTTTTCAAGTTGAATAGACCTTGAATTAATTTTGCAATATTTGTTCAAATCCAAAAAAAAAAATCATTGAGTTATATCAAAATAAATATCTCTATATTAAAGATCACTTAAACTTTAAAATCATCAAAAACCATACACAAAAAATAAATAAAATGCGATATAAATTCATATTAATATCTTAAAATTTATATGAAACATACCGTTAATATATAAAAATTTATAGTCTTAAGGATTCACTAATCCCCTAAACTTTTTTTCCACTCAATTAAGACCTTAAAATCGAGAAAAAACCAATTTGACCATTTGACCAACGTTAACCTTTAACTTTAACATTTTTTTTATTTTTTTTAAAATATATAAAAAATATAAAAAATATAAAAAAAATTCTGGAAATTCTAAAAATTATTTTAAAGATATAAAAAATAAATTTTAATTTATAAATTTATTTAAAAATAATATATTATAATTTTAAAAAGATTAAAATAATTAAAAATTGCAAAACTAAAATATTAAATATTATTATTATACAATTATAAAAAAATAATTTGAAAAAAATATTTTTTTTATTTTTTAAAATATAGTGTAAACATATTTTAAAAATCAAAATAACTTTTATAGTTTTATATTTTTTTCAAATTATTTTTTATACTTTTATAATAATATTTATTTTTAAAAATATTTTAATCTTTTGAAAATTTATTTTTTTTAAATAAATTTCGAAATTAAAATATTTTTTTATATTTTTAGAATTTTTTGAAAATTTAGATTTTTTTGTTTTTAGATATTTTTTAAAAATTTAAAAATTCCTAGAATTGACAAGTAGTATTATCATGTTACGACACGTGTTAAAAGAAATTTTCAAAAAAAATGTTAAAGTTAACGGACAACATTTGTCAAAGGGTCAAATTGATTTTTTTTCTTGAGTTTAAGGGTTTAATTGAGTGCAAAAAATATAGGGGCTTAATTGATTTTTTTGTAAAAAATTAGGGGCTTATAGAACTCTTAAGCCAATTGTATATAATATGAAAATACATTCAATATAATTAGGACACAACACGATACATGAATACAATACATGTACATGAATCGTCGTATCTACACATAACAAAGGCAATATAGTAATTTAAGGACTTGTATGAATAAAGTATAGTAACATAAGGGCTTTCTTAGTATATTACCCTTTATTCTAATACGGTGTCATGTTCATGTTCGTTCGCATATTAAACGAACATACTGTAACACCCGGGTTTGGGGGTCGGGTGAAAATAATATTAAAATAATGTTTCGGGTTTCGGTTTCATAATTAAAATAATAAAATAATATTATTTGGGCTTCGTGTTTTCAAAGCATACATTTTATGTTGGATCCAATTTAATTTGAAAACCCAAATTTCCATGAATTTTGGAATAGTGGAAGATGACTATTCTCATTAATGGCAGAAGTGTAATTAAGTGGTCTTGCAAATAAAACCCCTTTTTATTTAAAATAGCCTTTGTCATCTTCTTCCCCTCTCCTTCATTTCATTTCTCACGACCAAAGAGCTCTTCTTCTCCATTTCACTATTCCATCATCTCCCTTGCTCATTGTTGGTGATTTTTGAAAGGTAAATACGTTTTTGACTTGTCCTTACCTTCCTCTTCATGTTAGTACCTTTAGTTTTCAATAAAAACCAAGTATTTTGGGTTTTGGGTTTCAAAGATTTTGATAAAGGTTGCAGCTTTATGGATTTTTAACTAAGCTTTTGATTTATTGTTGTCAGATAAGTTGTTTGTAAACCATAAGGTCCAACATATATGAATTTTAAAGGGTTTTATAATGATTCTCGGATTTGGGTTTAAGTGGGGTTTTGGGAGGGTTTAAAGGTTGGTTTTGGGGCTGCTATGTGTTGGAAATTGAGGGCTGATGTTAGTGTGATGGTTAGGGGTTGTTTTGGAAGCTATTAGGTGTGTTAAAAGTATTTAAATCAAGGGTTTTGGGATGTGCTCCATGGCTGCTCGGGAATGAAGGTTTTAGGAGTTGTTCTTAGCTTGAAATCTTGTGTTTTGTGCTTGAATAGTGTTCCGGGTTTGCTACTTTGATTTGTGAACTGATTAGAGGTTGTTTTGATTGTGTTGCGATGTTTAGAATCAAGGATTTGTGTTGGTGAAGCCTCGGGAACGAATCCGGAACCGTTGGAAGCTTGATCGGCTAGTGTGGTTGAGCTTGGAATAGTCAGTGAGTGGTTAAATGGTTTTCAAGTGTTGGTTCAAGCATGTGGACTAGGTTGGGCTTGGTAGACCCACCTAGAGTTGGGATTAGATTGGTAGTCTAATCCCAAGCCTTAGTTAGAGATTATGGTTGATCTTTATATGTTGTGTATGCCTCATGTTTAATTGTGATTATTGGTGGCTATGTATATTGTGGTATACATGTATGTTGAGGCATGGCATTGATGCATTGTTATATGCATGTGGATTGTGCATGATGATGATCATGGTGAGTACGTGCTAAGCACAGAAGTTGATATGAAATGATGTTGTGAGAGGTTATGAAATGTTTTAGTATTGGCACTAGTATGCTTGGGTACAATGATCGATCATTAGGATGTTTAGTGTGCACACGAGAGTCAAATGCGCGCGTGGTCTTGGTGATGGTAGTCATCAAGATGGAGTACGGGTTCGCCCTGAAATTCTTCTTATATATGTTAGTCGGTGATGAGTGTAATCCCATCAACAGGGCGTGAGGATGAGTGGAATCCCCTCCTCGTGAAACGGTAATGAGTGTAATCCCGCCGTAAGGTAATGGTTGTGGTTGGATGTGAGTTCCAACGGTTATCCGCGTATTCGAGTCATAACTAGGTACCAATATGGATTGACATATGTGTTGCCAATACGGATTGTGGAATGTGTTTGTTAATACATTGATATATGTATTTTCATGTGTTGATCTTATGACTTGCTGAGCATGACATGACATTGATTAAATGTTCATGCATCATCTTTCATATTTTGGCTCATGTGGTTCGAAGGTAAGATCATGCATTCTACCTGTATTGTTGAGGTTTGTTTTATGAGCTTACCCTCACTATGCTTTATGCTTACGCTCTCTTTTGTTTGACAATGCAGATCCGTAGTTCGTGGGTTGCTAGTGCAAGAGGACGGCCTTCAAGTGTGCTAGTTTGGCTTTTGAGTTTACCAAGTATGGATTTTTATGTTATGGATGTAATAGGCAAGCAATGGGATTTGAGCCTTTGATGTATGTTTAATGTTTGGTTTTAGGAGCATGTTTAAACTCCTTGTTTTGTGGATGATATGTTTAAGGCTTGCTTATGCCTAGTATGTTGGCCTTGTACCTTTATGAATGCTTGAGTGTATGTTCTTGTTGAAGCATGTTATCTTGAATGCAATGTATGAATCATATGTTGATTTGATGCTTCCTATCTATGTATGGCTTTTATATGTTTGTTGAGTGCTAAGCATGATCGTATAGGGTGCCTTGCATCTTGAGTTGATGTATGTTTGGTTTGGAAGGTTTTAGTTGTGTTTTGGGACAACCTTGTGCCATAAACCAGCTAAAACCAGTATGCTCGCAGAGGGCGTTTCGAAACAGTTGACCTTGTTTCGATACTGTAGCGACTAAATTTTTTTTCAAAAATACACATACCTCGGGTGTCGCTCGGACGAACCGGGTTTTAAATTGGGTTTTTGAAAATTTAGTCGGAATTTAATAATATTAGAGGAGTCGCTACCGGCCATTTAAAAATGGTAGACCGGACACCGAAATAAAACCAGAGATTCTTTTTGAAAATGGGTTCGGGAGTCGGTTACACGCGGGGAAGGATGAGCACCCCCGTCGTGCCCGAAAATCGGTACCAAAAACATTACCGCTTAATTAATATTAAATTTTACGAATTAAAGTGACGAATCGTATCGAAATTTGGTTATACGAGCGAGTAAATTTTAAATGTCTTAATATTCGAGAAGGAACGTCCGAACCACCACCACTACGACTGGTACTGGCCTCGTTCGTTCCCGAATAAAAAAACGCTCGCATTTAATTTTATAAGTTCGTATGCAACTTAGAAACGTAAACGAGACAAAAAAATAATTAAACATAAAGTAAGTGGCATGGTACGTGATGACATAGCGAACATAAATTACACAAATACGTGTATGCATCATAAAACATATATAGAACATGTATAAAACATATGAGCAAAATTAAACAAATTATAAATACTAGGCAATCGAAAAAAAACGCATAAAAAGAGAAAACAAGGCTAAAAAGGTTAAAACGAAATCAAAACAGATCCTGAGGATCGATAGGGGAATAAACCATAAAAAAAACAAAGTTGAACTGTCAAAACAGGGACTAAAATTAAAACTCGCGGAAAACTAAAAGGGTCGAAATGGTTATTAAGCCATAAGGAAATCTGATTTGAACCAAACGATGGCAAGATTAACAACTTTCAAAAACATCGAGGGACCATAAAGGGGTTTAAAATAAACGGAGGCCCTCCTGGGGTGAACGTGAAAGGACGGAGGTCCTTATGAAGCAAATAACCCATTTTTAAAACAGTATAACAGTATAAATAGGCTTTTAAACAAAAATTTAGGCCCTTTGGCCGTTTTGAGCTAAAACGGTGAGCCTCTCCCTTTTTCCCTTCTCACCCGGTTAGGGTTTGGAAACCAAAAATAGGGGTTTTCCGGTGCCGTCGGCCGTTAACCGGCACCGGTGACCTCAAAAAAACAAGAGAAAAAAAAAGAAACACAAACCCCACTTTCTTTTCAAAAACCCGGAGATAAACCCAAAAAACTTTCTCTCGTTTGAACCCTAAACCGTGACGGCTCACCCTCTAAGGGATTATTGCCGGACAGTGCTCGGATCGAGGAGGAAGGTGAAGCGTTTGGAAGCCAAACCGCCGACGAAGGTATATATATCGATCTCTTTTTTATCTTGTTTTTTGGTTTTTGATGCATGCAAGATCTGAGAAATGGAAATAAGAAAAATGATACCTTTGAAGGCCTTTTTTTATTGATCTCTCTCTGTAATTTTCCCCCCCCGAATTGTTACAATGGTTTGAGTTTCGGATTTATATCCGAAAACATTACATGCGATATCTCTATCTTTTTCTCTTTGTTCTGCTCTCTGTTCTGATTTTTGGTTGCCACTTTGGTGTATAATTTGTTTTTGTTTGATTTTTGGAATCTGACTTCTTTCTTTTTCTATTCTCTGTTGGTCTCGGCCGAAATGGGGAGGAACATCGGCATGCATCGGGTTAGAAGCGTACGACTGCGGCAGAGGGGTCAGACGAGTTGTCACGGTCGTGGCTAGGCACGCGCGCGTCGGGCAACGGACAGCCGCGCGTGGGGTCAACGGGCATCTCGTGCAGGGCACGCGCGGCTCTGATCCGTTCGATCGAGCCTTGATCTAATGGTGGGGGGCATGTGCGGCGCGGATCGATGACACCCTCATTAGGGTTTCTTCCGGACGTGATCTGGACCGTTGGATTGCATCCAGATCCAATGGTGTTGGGCGTGCGGCGCGAATGGCAAAGGGGTGCTCTGTTAGGGTTTCTCCTGATATTCAATCTGGATCGTCATATCTCAGCAGATCTGACGGCTGTGGAGAGGGGCGGCTGCATCAAAAGAAAGGATGAAATTAGGGTTTCTTTTTTAGTTGATGGGCTATGTATTCTTTGGGCTTTTATTTTATGTAATGGACTGTGTTTATTTAATTCAAACATGATTGGGCTTTTATTTATTCATGTGTTTTATTTTCTTAATAATAATAATAATAATAATAATAATAATAATAATAATAATAATAATAATAATAATATGTACACAATATGTAACCAAAACACACCTATATCTATTATGTCACATGCATACATATACAGTAAATAGCACTAATTAATGATAATAGTATGGTAACAATACTAAATAATAATATGACACATATATATATATATATATTTCTTTTTCCTTTTTCTCTTTTTTTTTATTTTTTATTTTTAAATTTCCTAATAGCCCGATAAGCCCAACACAAACATAAAGGGGTTCAAGGTCCGGACAAAATTAGTGATTACAGCTGCCCCTCTTTGCTTATACTTGTGGAACAAGAATAAAGCAAAGACCATAAGCACTAATTTTGTCCTACTTCCCTGTTGGACGATTCGTTTCCTAAAGCAGCCACGTGATTCCAAGCAACTCCTCTTCCCAACGCCTTCTAATCGCGAGTTCTCCCTCCGGATGCCCCGAACAGGTAGACAGAGAGTTTTTTTTTTGCAGATTTCCATTCTCCAAGTGCCCGAACGGATAGGCGGGTTCTAAATATCTTTGTCCTCTCTTTTCCGTAAGAACAAGCTAGTCATCCAAAGAACTTTGCCTTCCCTTCGCGGTCTAAAAGCAAGTTGTCCATTTCGCGGTCAAAAAGCAAGCTGAAACTCCAAATACTTTTGCCTCCTCTTCGCGGCCGAAAGGCGAACTTGGGCGTCCGAGTGGATTTGCCTTCCTTTCACGGTCGTAAAGCAAACTGGTCATAACTATATCTGTCCAACTTCCCTGTTGGACGATTTACTCTCTTGGAGATGCAACACGCTACACCGAGTAATTTTCTCTTCGAAGCCTTAAGAATATGAGTTCTCTCTCTATAGAACTCATTTCCTTGGCGTGTTCCTCGAGTGGCAGTTCTTCCTTTATAGAACTCTCGTCCTCGTATTTCTGAAATCAAAGATCTCCAAGTCCTCTCTCTGTAGGACCCTCCGCTTTCGAGATCTTGAAGCCTTAGGATTCTGAGTTCTTTCTCCACAAAACTCCTCTTCCTTAGCGTACCCTTCGAGTAGTAGTTCCTTCTCTATTGAACTCCTATCTGAAATCAAGTATTTACAAGTCCCCTCTCCGTAGGACCCTCCGCTTTCGAGATCCTGAAGTCGTACGAGTTCCTCCTTTATAGAGCTTGTTTGGACCCTTTCTCTGTAGGATCCTTTATCTTGAAATTTATCGGCAAGCTTGAAAGCTTTCATTTGAAATCCTTGAGTGGCGAACATGAAGGCTTCACCTGACATTCTGGAGCGGCGGCTTGAAATCTAGAAATCTTCATCTTTTTAAGAAAAACATCATTTAGGAAGGGTAAAATTGAGAAATTTGAGTTTTTAAGAAAAACATCCTTTTGGAAGGATAAAAATTGAGAAATTTTGACTTTTAAAAATATCCTTTGAGAAGGACGAAATTGAGAAATTGAGTTTTGAGGAAAACATCCTTTTGGAAGGATAAAATTGAGAAATTAAGTTTTGAGGAAAACGACCTTTTGAAAGGATAAAAATTGAGAAATCGAGTTTTGAGGAAAACGACCTTTTGGAAGGATAAAAATTGAGAAATCGAGTTTTGAGGAAAACGACCTTTTGGAAGGATAAAAATTGAGAAATTTGAGTTTTGAGAAAAACGACCTTTTGGAAGGATAAAAATTGAGAAATTTGAGTTTTAAGAAAAACATCCTTTTGGAAGGATAAAAATTGAGAAATTTGAGCTTTGAGAAAAACGACCTTTTGGAAGGATAAAATCGAATTTTAAGAAAACCATCTGGAAGATTAAAACCGGGGGTTGGAAGGATTTTAGGAATCCGAATTACGCAAGTCGAAGGACTCTTGACTCTTGTGAGATCTGTTTCTCCTCTCATGAAGCTGTAGATACGTTCTTTTACCAATCTTCAAACGTCTGTTTAGAGAAAACAAAATGCTATGATATGATTTAGTATGCTCCCAGCATGGGTGACATCTAGCTATCAATGATGCATGAGCATATTTCCGGATGCAAAGACGCATGTTTTTACGAGAATGCAAAGATGCATGTGTTTACGAGAATGCAAGGATGCATGGATTTAGTTTGTCTTCATTTCTTAGGGTTAGTGGTCGTTGTCTTGGGACTACAACCATCCATCAATCTTGTGTCTTGAGAAATCTGCCCCCCTAAACTTCTGCCGCTCGTTCTTCGTTCAAATATTCGAGTTGGGTGACTTCGGTCGTACTCTAAATCCTTTCTGGCCTTGTGCCATCTTTCATATACTTCGGTTTGGACCTTTTTACGTGAAAATCTTAGTTTCCCCACGGACAATGGTGCCCCAACATGGCAATTAAGCCTTACCTGACTCTTTCCCATTCCTCCTCACGTCGTGCCCTTCAACCTTTGGGCCTTGCTGATGCATTTATCTCCGAAGTAATATAGAGAGATCTCTTGGTTTAAAAAGTATTAGTTTATGGATTGTCATTCTAATGAAGAATGCCTTTTTTGATTACCATACAGAACCTTGAAGTCAAAATTCTAATTAAAAGAAAAAAGAATAGGATGCCCCGGATATCAAATGCAAGAGCGTCTTAGATCCTACTTTCTGATGATCAGCTTGAGTCAATGGAGACTCTGAATGTTGTGGCGATATGAGAAGTTGTGAAACCCTTTCCAAATCGCTCGGTTCATCCTCATGATTATGGTATTTGCTTAATTGGCTCGATTACAATTCCTTCTAGTTCTCATAATGTTTCTCCGTATGCTTTCAAAAAAATTTATCGCATTGAATAGAAAATGTCACTCCAAGAATTTTAAATGTAAGCATGTGCTTCTGATTAGTATTGTGTCAGTGTCCTCAAGGATTCACATCCGAGACTTATTCGGTTTGCTCATTCGTTTCTTTTTTCCTAGGGGAATTCAAATCGTCACAGTCCTTTGTCTTGAGGATACTGATGGAGCATACAAGTCACGACTTGAAAATATTACCATCACTCATGAAGCGAAGGGTTTCGGGCTTCAGCGGAGTGCCCCAAGAATTCAACACTCGTATCCGAAAATGCCTATTACCATGTTCCGAACATTGGAGTGCTTTTCGATTAATGCCTATTACCAGGCTCTGAAATTTTATTTTGTTTTGAAACAGTATATATTTTTTCTTTCATTTCTCTTTCCTTTTTATTTATTTATTTGCACATTCGAGTAACTCTACTTGGGCTTTCTTAGGAGATTCCCTTATCATCGAACATCATCGAAGGAAAAGTAACCTTGCTTCTCTCGCTTTACCGACCTAAGCGGACGGAGCGGGACATCATACTTCATCGTTTTCACAACATTCGATCGATCTTTTTGAGTAGAATCAATGCCACATCATGCATATGATATCCGAGGACCTATGAAGGTATGGAGAGATATATGCATATACATTATTTCAAGGTCATTGTACGTTAAAAAAGAAGTGCATTTCATTAGAACGTCAAATTGTGAACATAACAAGTGCCCTTGAAAAAAAATCATTGCTATCTTCGGGCAAAGGATAGCAACGTTTGTTCTATGAATTACTTCGAGAGAAAAATGCAACATACAAGACTCCTAAAGATGGTCGGGCATTAGCACACCCCAAAAGTCCCAATCTCGATATTTCCTTTTAGAATGTCAAGTGACCGTTCTCGATCAGAGCCTGCACCTTGTTTTTCAGTGCCCCACAATTCTCCATGGTGTGGCCCGTGCTTCCCACATGGTAGTCACATACGACATTGACATCATAGCCTTCGGGATAGGGGGGATCCTTTGGTTTGGACTGAACCGAAGTTAGAAGCTTCTTCTCAATAAGCATTGGGAGCAAATCGGTGTACGACATAGGAACTGGATGAAGGTCCTTTTAAGGCTTTCCAGACCAGGATGCTTGATTATGGTAGCGGCCAGAAGACTGGTTGTTCGAGTGAGAACCCACCATGTGAACTTTGGACCCATGCCCCTTGTGGGTGGTTGTGCCATATGGATCTACTATCTTCCCTTTCTTGATGGCGTCCTCGATACGTTCTCCCGTCAAGACATGTCCGCAAAGCTGCTGGAGGGATTGCTTATCAAGCGATCGTACAAGACTCCTTTCAGAGTGTCAACAAACAAAGGAATGATTTCACCTTCCGAAAGTGGGGGCTGCACCTGAGCTGCTACGTCTCACCAACGCCGGGCATACTCACAGATACTCTCACCGTGCTTTTGTTCCATCCCTTGTAGCATGAGCCGATTCAGAGTCATATCAGTTACGTGCTTGTATTGACCCACGAACGCCTTCGAAAGATCGCTCCACGACTTGATGTTGACTCGTCTAAGTTGAGTATACCAACGAGTTGCGGTACCAGTTAAAATGTCTTGAAAGCAGTGGATAAGTAGCTTCTCGTCTTTTATAAAAGCCGCCATTTTTCGGCAATACATGGTGATGTGAGCTGAAGGACAAGTAGTCCCGTCGTACTTATCAAAGTCGGGGGCCTTGAATTTCGGAGGTAAAACTAAATCCGCTACAAGGCTCAAATCACTGGCATCATTCCCTTGCTTATCCATTCCTTGCAAGGCCATGAACTTTTCTTCAAAGAGACGAAACTTCTCTTCGTACTTCTTTTCCACCTCGGCCCTAATCCTTTCTTCTGCCTCATTCAACATGTTTAGATCCGGTACTTCAACCTCAAGATCTTCCCCTAACTCAACAGGTTGGTCCAAGTGACGGCTAGCTGGTGCTTCCGTAGGACGATTAGCGGGTGTTCCCTCGAGGTTGATATGCACTCTCTTCCCGGTGGTTGGTGCTCCTAGTTGGATATGCGATGTAGTCTCACCTACTCCCCTCTCATTCGAATTGCCCCCTGATCCTCCTTCTTTGTTGAACTTCTTTTCAAGCAATTCAGTCATCTGAGCGATGATGGTGGTTTGTGATTCTGCAATCTGATCCTTAATGTTTTGCTCGATCCCATTCAATCGGCCCTCGAGGTCCTTCTGACCTTGTTCAACTCTGGCCATCCTTTCTTCCATTGCTCGTGACTGAGAACGAGTTTTGTACGAACACGGAATGGTTGTAGATTGGAAACTTCACCACTGTAATAATATTAATTTCAATATTAATTCGTTATTTAGTTGGTCAATGCATGACATGTCGTAAAGATGATGTATGAACATATGATGCAATGAAATATGTACACATGTGTATGCGGATGAAATGTGTTGGCCCTATAGGTGATTCCCCTTAGGTCGACTATCATTCGAACGTGAAGGAGGTTCCTTGTTACGAGACAGTCATAGCAAAGTCTTGACAAATATGCTTCCGCTTGTGATCCAAGGATTTGATCCGATAGACGGTTCGAAATTTTGCTCAGGATGGAGAAGAGATGTTCCTTCTTCGGTGGTGGGCATTAAATGATCTGACACTGTGCTTTTGCTCGGTAAACTGCCCCTTTATCCGTTCTGTCCGATGTCAGACTTGCTAATTGACATTATCCTTTCTAGCAACCTCCCGTCCACAATGATAGCTCCAAAAATGGGTAGAACCACCTTGACTCAACACATTTAGGTCATGATATGCATGCGCGAAAAGTAGATGCAAAAAGTCATAAAAGAAATGTGTTAGTGCCGGATAAACGCCGTCAACATATGATAAAAGAAATAAGGCAAGCATGAAGGCAAGCAACCCTATTTATCCCGTCTAACAAACCTAGGTTGTCCGCATGGCTCTAACAGGGGTGGGCATTCTAGTTCTCTACATGCAGTTTTGGTTCTAGGAGGTACTCGAACTGTCCTCGATGTCCCCTTCTAAGGGTAGCAAGGCCCCCGGTCATCACCCATTATAGGCTCCTCTCAACCGAGTTCAATTCGAGGGGACCCTTTCGCTATATCTGGACGGAGAAACGATATTCCCACGAAGATATAGGGTACTCGAGCCCCGAAGGTACTTGCTAGGCCCAGACGGATGAACAATATCCCCCCGAAAGCACTAGCATTTTCCCCCCACTTAAAACAAACGGGTTTAAATGCCAATTTTAAATGCGTTTAAAATGAACTCGCACTTATAAACAAATATCGATCGATTTGGTCACTTTAATTCGCAACTTCTAAGATTAATTGAGCGGTAAAGTTTTTTTTGGCTCGACTCTCTTTTTTGTTTTTGAAAACAAAAATTTATCCCCAGTGGAGTCGCCATCTGTAGCGACTAAATTTTTTTTCAAAAATACACATACCTCGGGTGTCGCTCGGACGAACCGGGTTTTAAATTGGGTTTTTGAAAATTTAGTCGAATTTTAATAAAAATAGAGGAGTCGCCACCGGCCATTTAAAAATGGTAGACCGGACACCGAAATAAAACCAGAGATTCTTTTTGAAAATGGGTTCGGGAGTCGGTTACACGCGGGGAAGGATGAGCACCCCCGTCGTGCCCGAAAATCGGTACCAAAAACATTACCGCTTAATTAATATTAAATTTTGCGAATTAAAGTGACGAATCGTATCGAAATTTGGTTATACGAGCGAGTAAATTTTAAAGGTCTTAATATTCGAGAAGGAACGTCCGAACCACCACCACTACGACTGGTACTGGCCTCGTTCGTTCCCGAATAAAAAAACGCTTGCATTGCATTTTATAAGTTCGTATGCAACTTAGAAACGTAAACGGGACAAAAAAATAATTAAACATAAAGTAAGTGGCATGGCACGTGATGGCATAGCGAACATAAATTACACAAATACGTGTATGCATCATAAAACATATATAGAACATGTATAAAACATATGAGCAAAATTAAACAAATTATAAATACTAGGCAATCGAACAAACGCATAAAAAGAGAAAACAAGGCTAAAAAGGTTAAAACGAAATCAAAACAGATCCTGAGGATCGATAGGGGAATAAACCATAAAAAAAAACAAAGTTGAACTGTCAAAACAGGGACTAAAATTAAAACTCGCGGAAAACTAAAAGGGTCGAAATGGTTATTAAGCCATAAGGAAATCTGATTTGAACCAAACGATGGCAAGATTAACAACTTTCAAAAACACCGAGGGACCATAAAGGGGTTTAAAATAAACGGAGACCCTCCTGGGGTGAACGTGAAAGGACGGAGGTCCTTATGAAGCAAATAACCCATTTTTAAAACAGTATAACAGTATAAATAGGCTTTTAAACAAAAATTTAGGCCCTTTGGCCATTTTGAGCTAAAACGGTGACCCTCTCCCTTTTTCCCTTCTCACCCGGTTAGGGTTTGGAAACCAAAAATAGGGGTTTTCCGGTGCCGTCGGCCGTTAACCGACACCGGTGACCTCAAAAGAACAAGAGAAAAAAAAGAAACACAAACCCCACTTTCTTTTCAAAAACCCGGAGATAAACCCAAAAAACTTTCTCTCGTTTGAACCCTAAACCGTGACGGCTCACCCTCTAAGGGATTATTGCCGAACGGTGCTCGGATCGAAGAGGAAGGTGAAGCGTTTGGAAGCCAAAGCGCCGACGAAGGTATATATATCGATCTCTTGTTTATCTCATTTTTTGGTTTTTGATGCATGCAAGATCTGAGAAATGGAAATAAGAAAAATGATACCTTTGAAGGCCTTTTTTTATTGATTTCTCTCTGTAATTCCCCCCCCTGAATCGTTACAATGGTTTGCGTTTCAGCTTTATATCCGAAAACATTACATTCGATATCACTCTCTTTTTCTCTCTGTTCTGCTCTCTGTTCTGATTTTTGGTTGCCACTTTGGTGTATAATTTGTTTTTGTTTGATTTTTGGAATCTGACTTCTTTCTTTTTTCTGTTCTCTGTTGGTCTCGGCCGAAATGGGGAGGAACATCGGCATGCACCGGGTCAGAAGCGTACGACTGCGGCAGAGGGGTCAGACGAGTTGTCACGGTCGTGGCTCGGAACGCGCGCGTCGGGCAACGGACAGCCGCGCGTGGGGTCAACGGGCATCTCGTACAGGGCACGCGCGTCTCTGATCCGTTCGATCGAGCCTTGATCTAACGGTGGGGGGGCATGTGCGGCGCGGACCGATGACACCCTCATTAGGGTTTCTTCCGGACGTGATCTGGACTGTTGGATTGCATCCAGATCCAATGGTGTTGGGCGTGCGGCGCGAATGGAAAATGGGTGCTCTGTTAGGGTTTCTCCTGATATTCAATCTGGACCGTCAGATCTGAGTAGATCTGACGGCTGTGGAGAGGGGCGGCTACATCAAAAGAAAGGATGAAATTAGGGTTTCTTTTTTAGTTGCTGGGCTATGTATTATTTGGGCTTTTATTTTATGTAATGGACTTTGTTTATTTAATTCAAACATGATTTGGGCTTTTATTTATTCATGTGTTTTATTTTCTTAATAATAGTAATAATAATAATAATAATATGTACACAATATGTAACCAAAACACACCTATATCTATTATGTCACATGCATACATATACAATAAATAGCACTAATTAATGATAATAGTATGGTAACAATACTAAATAATAATATGACACACACACACACATATATATATATATATTTCTTTTTCCTTTTTCTCTTTTTTTTTATTTTTTATTTTTAAATTTCCTAATAGCCCGATAAGTCCAACACAAACATAAAGGGGTTCAAGGTCCGGACAAAATTAGTGATTACAGATACGGTCCCTTTGTTTCAGGCCAGGCGTTTCGGTACGCAAGGGGTCATTTCGATACGTTTTTGCCACTGAAAATATGAGATTTTGACGATAAATTAAGGTATCGAAATGGGCCTTGGAGTTTCGGAATGATCTTCGTATCGTTGACCACGAGAAGTTGACCGTTGAGGGCGTTTCGATACGGTCTCCTCGAGTTGACTTTCGCCAGTTGACCTAGTCAAGGCGTATCGAAACACCCTATGGGCGTTCCGGTACGGCCTGCAGTTTAAGTTTAAAATGAGATGTTTTGTTGGGTTGTTTGGTTGTTTACCTCATTTGTTTCTTCCGTTGTTGCTTTTCTCACAAGGACATAACAATACATCTAGAAAAGATAATAATAATGAGAAACTTTTCTCGGGTTGTTAACCGACGTGGAGCCCTAACGGGTTTTGCCTCGATTATCCCCGTGTAGCCCACTTGGACCTGTCAAGCGTCTAGACCGTGACGAGGGGTTACACTTGTTGGTATCAGAGCCTAAGGTTTCCGAGACCTTGGGCAGGTAAGTTAAATTCTTGTATTGCAATTGCACGGTGTTTGCTTGCCATGTAAGTATGTTTGCTTGTTTATCGAGTATGCTTTGGTGCTTGCTTGATTGATTGTATATGTATGTTGTTTGAAGCATGTTGAGTAGAGTCCCATTGCTTCTATAACATCGGAAAAAGGATTTTTTAGTGAGGGAACATACTTGAGCCACTTGGACCCTTGCCTTAGCTAACCCAAGTTTTGTGTGTTATTGTTGTAGTTGTATCTGTGAGCGCTTATGTCGAGGCCTAGAGGTAGACCGAGGTTGGTTCATCGGGAACCTCGTGTCGCGGCTCCTGTTAATGAGCCGGTGGCTGGAGTAAAGGCTCCTGTGGAAGAGCCTGTTGTTGGAGTCGGAGCTCCTCCACCACCACCACCTCCTCAGCCTGAAGTGGGAGGCGAGGCTGGAGCTGAGGGAGCGGGACCTCAGGTTGGCCAGGGTGGCCAAGGTCCTGCAGGAATAGATATGGTTCCGCTAGTTCAAGCTATAGCGGGAGCGTTTCAGGCTGCAGTTGCCGGAGCTCAGGCTGCAGCTCAGCCGAGAGGTGATGATGCTAACTTACCTTTAGAGAGGCTTCGTAGCCTAGGGGCAGAGGAGTTCAGGGGATCTACACCTAAGAGATCAGAGTTATGGGTAGAGAAGATAGTCTGTAACTTAGCTCAGATGGGATGTGTTGGTGCTCGTAAGTTGGGTTGTGTAGTTTCGTTGCTTCAGGGTGATGCCTACACCTGGTGGGTCACCATTACTACTGGTGTGCCTGAGGCCGAGATCAGATGGAATTTCTTTGAGGCTGCTTTCAGAAAGAGCTATTTGGGGCCGAGATATCTGGATGAGAAGAAGCGGGAGTTCATGGCTCTTGTTCAGGGAGATGCTTCAGTGACTGATTATGAGATTCGTTTTGTCTGCTTGAGTCAGTATGCTCCAGAGTTGGTTACTACTGAGAGGGACCGTTGTAATCGGTTCAGATATGGGCTTCACGAGGAAGTTAGGATGTACACCTTAGCTTTAGATTATTCTGATTTTGATGTCTTGGTCGCTAGGGCGAGGACATTGAGCATAGCTTGGGGCTGACCAAGCGTTCGGGAGGATCCAGTTCAAGGAAGAGGCACAACAAATTCGATCGTGGTGATGCCAAGAGGCATCGAGGCAGTGAACATCAGTTTGACCATAAGCGTGGCGGTGGCCACCATGGTAGAGGCCATCAGGGCCATAGAGTTGAAGGGCGTTTGCCCGAGTGCACTCGTTGTGGGAGACAACATTCAGGAGAGTGTTGGGGTAACTTCCATGCTTGTTGGGACTGTGGTTCGAGAGACCACTTCAGGAGAGAGTGTCCGCATCAGGCGACACAGGCACCGAATCTTGCACAGGCTCCTACAAGAGTGATTGATTATCAGAGAGGCTGTGGGTGCAGTCGTAGTTACTTCCAGTCGAGGGCTAATGCACCTAGGATAGAGGCACAGAGGAACCTTGCTCATGTTGTGGCAGTACAGCCAGAGGCCGGTGGACCAGCTGAGTCTACGCTCAGAGAGAGGCAGGGAATGACACGGATGTGATAGCAGGTAATTTTGAGTTACAGTCCATGTCTTTGCTTTCCTTAGTTGATTCGGGTTCTACGCATTCTTACATTTTGAGTGAGCATGCAAACAAGTTAGACATACCTGTTGAGATTTTAGATGTAGGGATGCATGTGACTAGTTCTTTCGGTGAGACAGTTGTAGTTAGACGGATGTATAGGAGGTGTCCTTTGAAGATTTAGGGTCATGTGTTTCCTGTTGATATGATGGAGCTGCCGTTCTACGGTTTTGATATTATTATGGGTATGAATTGGTTGGTTGAGCATAGAGCTAGTGTAGATTTTGAGACTAAGATAATTGCTTTGAAGCTTTCTGATGACTACGAGGTAGTAGTAGTAAGCGAGAACGTTAAGTTCTTGTCAAATGTGGTGTCAGCTTTAGAGGCTCATAGGTTGATGGATTTCGGTTGTGGGGCTTACTTAGCATATGTGATGAATTCGAATATGAGTGAGGTTAGACCGAAAGATGTCAGAATAGTTTGTGATTATCCGGATGTGTTTCCAGAAGAGTTACCGGGTTTGCCTCCTGACAGAGATCTAGAGTTTGTGATTGAGACTGCTTCAGGGTCTACTCCAGTTTCTATTGCTTCGTACCATATGGCTCCGAAAGAGTTGAAAGAGTTGAAAAGTCAGCTTCAGGAGTTGTTAGACCGTGGTTTTATTAGGCCTAGTAGTTCGCCTTGGGGTGCTCCCGTGTTGTTTGTGAAGAAGAAGGATGGCAGTATGAGAATGTGTATCGACTACAAGAAGTTGAACCAGTTGATAGTGAAGAACAAGTATTTGTTGCCTCGTATAGATGACTTGTTTGATCAGTTGAGGGGTGCCTCAGTGTTTTCGAAGATAGATCTGAGATCAGGGTACTATCAGTTGAAGGAGAAAGAGTGTGATGTTCCGAAGACAGCTTTTAGGACTAGATATGGTCATTATGAGTTCCTTGTGATGCCGTTTGGGCTCACGAATGCACCAGCAGCTTTCATGGACATGATGAACAGAGTTTTTCGAGACTATCTAGACCGATTTGTAGTTGTTTTCATAGATGACATCCTTGTGTACTCGGGATCAGAAGAAGAGCACGATGAGCATTTGAGACTTGTTTTGCAGAGATTGATGAGTAATAAGTTGTATGCTAAGCTTAGTAAATGTGAGTTCTGGATTCAAGAGGTTGTGTTTCTTGGCCATGTTGTGTCAGCTGAAGGTATCTGTGTTGATCCGACGAAGATTGAAGCTATTGTTGAGTGGAAACAACCTAAGTCAGTGACAGAGATTAGGAGTTTCCTAGGATTAGCTGGTTACTATAGGAGGTTCGTTGATGGTTTCTCTAGAGTAGCTGCTCCGTTGACTAAATTGTTGCAAAAGGGAGTGAAGTTTGAGTGGTCAGACGCGAGACAGAAGGCTTTTGAGAAATTGAAAGAAGCTTTGACGAATGCTCCAGTGTTAGTACAGCCAGTTTCAGGGAAAGAGTTCGTGATCTATAGCGATGCTTCCTACGTAGGTTTAGGTTGTGTTCTGATGCAAGAAAGAATAGTGGTTGACTATGCTTCGAGACAGTTGAAGGTGCACGAGAATAACTATCCTACGCGTGATATTGAGTTAGCCGCTGTTGTGTTTGCATTGAAGATTTGGCGTCACTACTTGTATGGTGAGAAGTGCACGGTTTACACTGATCATAAGAGCTTGAAGTATTTGATGACTCGGAGAGAGTTGAACTTGAGACAAAGAAGATAACTTGAACTGTTGAAAGACTATGATTTGACTATAGAGTACCATCCGGGTAAAGCAAATGTAGTAGCCGATGCGTTGAGCAAAAAAGTTGCAGTTGAGTTGCGAGCTATGTTTGCTAGGTTGAGTGTATCTGATGATGGTGGTTTGATCACAGAGTTACAAGTGAAGCCTTCTTTGATTCAGATGATCAGAGAGAAACAGTTGCAAGATGTGTCTTTAGTTCTGCATGTTCAGGACATAGCCGAAGGTAGACCGACAGAGTATTGTTTTAGTGGTGAGAATGTGTTGTGTTTTAGAGACAGAGTTGTGGTACTTGAAGACGTTGAGTTGAGACGTACGATTATGAGTGAAGCACATTCGAGTCTTTTTTCGATGCATCCGGGTAGTACTAAGATGTACCGTGATTTGAAGAGTGATTATTTCTAGGTTGGTTTGAAGAAGGATGTAGCCGAGTATGTGAGTCGTTGCATGGTTTGTTAGAGAGTAAAGGCAGAACACCAGGTTCCTTCAGGTTTGTTACAGCCTTTGAAGATTCCGGAATGGAAATGGGAGAGAATCACTATGGACTTTGTGTCAGGGTTACAGTTGTCTCCTTCGAAGAAGAATTCCCTTTGGGGTGATAGTTGATAGATTCACTAAGTGTGCACATTTCTTAGCAGTGAACACCACAGATTCTTTAGACAAGTTGGAAGATTTGTATATCCGCGAGATTGTGAGATTGCATGGAGTTCCGAAGTCTATTGTATCAGACAGAGATCTGAGATTCACCGCGAGGTTCTAGGGTTGTTTGCATAGTGCCCTAGGTATCCGCTTGCATTTCAGTACTTCGTATCATCCGCAGTCAGATGGACAGTCAGAGCGAGTGATACAGATTTTAGAGGATATGCTTCGTTGTTGTGTGATTGACTTCCAGGGTTCTTGGGAGAAGCATTTACCCTTAGTTGAGTTTGCTTACAACAACAGTTATCATGCTAGTATACAGATGGCTCCTTATGAGGCTTTGTATGGTAGACGATGTAGGACTCCGATTTGTTGGGCTGAAATGGGTCAGAAATTGTTACCTATGTTGGATTTGCTTAAGAGGACTACCGACAAAGTGAAGTTAATTTGTGACCATTTGAGAGCAGCTTCCGATCGTCAGAAATCTTATGCAGATTTGAAGAGAAAAGAGATCGAGTTCACAGTGGGTGAGAAAGTGTTTCTGATAAGTATCTCCATGGAAGAAGGTAATGAGATTTGGCCGGAAAGGCAAGTTGAGTCCGAGGTTTATTGGTCCGTATGAGATAGTTGAGCGGATTGGGCCAGTAGCTTACCGTTTGAGATTGCCTTCTGAGTTAGAGAAGATCCGTGATGTTTTTCATGTGTCGATGCTTAGGAGATATAGATCAGATCCGTCTCATGTTATGCCCGTTGAGGAGATAGAACTGAATCCGGATTTGTCTTACAATGAAGAACCAGTTGAGATACTTGCTTCTGATAGCAAGGTGTTGCGTGGCAAGACCATAGAGTTGGTCAAGGTGTTGTGGAGACATAGAGGTGTGGAAGAGACCACGTGGGAGAGGAAAGCTGATATGCTTGAGCAGTTTCCGTACTTGTTCCCGTCAGGTAATTTCGGGGACGAAATTCCTTAAGTGGGGGAGAGTTGTAAAACTCGGGTTTGAGGGTCGGGTGAAAATAATATTAAAATAATGTTTCGGGTTTCGGTTTCATAATTAAAATAATAAAATAATATTATTTGGGCTTCGTGTTTTCAAAACAAACATTTTATGTTGGATCCAATTTTAATTTGAAAACCCAAAATTCCATGAATTTTGGAATAGTGGAAGATGACTAATCTCATTAATGGAAAAAGTGTAATTAAGTGGTCTTGCAAATAAAACCCCTTTTTATTTAAAATAGCCTTTGTCATATTCTTCCCCTCTCCTCCATTTCGTTTCTCATGACCAAAGAGCTCTTCTTCTCCATTTCACTATTCCATCATCTCCCTTGCTCATTGTTGGTGATTTTTGAAAGGTAAATACGTTTTTGACTTGTTCTTACCTTCCTCTTCATGTTAGTACCTTTAGTTTTCAATAAAACCAAGTATTTTGGGTTTTGGGTTTTTCAAAGATTTTGATAAAGGTTGTAGCTTTATGGATTTTTAACTAAGCTTTTGATTTATTGTTGTTAGATAAGTTGTTTGTAAACCATAAGGTCCAACATATATGAATTTTAAAGGGTTTTATAATGATTCTCGGATTTGGGTTTAAGTGGGGTTTTAGGAGGGTTTAAAGGTTGGTTTTGGGGCTGCTATGTGTTGGAAATTGAGGGCTGATGTTAGTGTGATGGTTAGGGGTTGTTTTGGAAGCTATTAGGTGTGTTAAAAGTGTTTAAATCAAAGGTTTTGGGCTGTGCTTCATGGCTGCTCGGGAATGAAGGTTTTGGGAGTTGTTCTTAGCTTGAAATCTTGTGTTTTGTGCTTGAATAGTGTTCTGGGTTTGCTACTTTGATTTGTGAACTGATTTGAGGTTGTTTTGATTGTGTTGAGATGTTTAGAAGCAATGATTTGTGTTGGTGAAGCCTCGGGAATGAATTCGGAACCGTTAGAAGCTTGATCGGCTAGTGTGGTTGAGCTTGGAATAGTCGGTGAGTGGTTAAATGTTTTTAAATGGTTTTCAAGTGTTGGTTCAAGCATGTGGACTAGGTTGGGATTGGTAGACCCACCTAGAGTTGGGATTATATTGGTAGTCCAATCCCAAGTTTTAGTTAGAGACTATGGTTGATCTTTATATGTTGTGTATGCCTCATGTTTAATTGTGATTATTGGTGGCTATGTATATTGTGTTATACATGTATGTTGAGGCATGGCATTGATGCATTGTTATATGCATGTGGATTGTGCATGATGATGATCATGGTGAGTACGTGCTAAGCACGGAAGTTGATATGAAATGATGTTGTGAGAGGTTATGAAATGTTTTAGTATTGGCACTAGTATGCTTGGGTACAATGATCGATCATTAGGATGTTTAGTGTGCACACGAGAGTCAAATGCGCGCGTGGTCTTGGTGATGGTAGTCATTAAGATGGAGTATGGGTTCGCCTGGAAATTCTTCTTATACATGTTAGTTGGTGATGAGTGTAATCCCATCGACGGGGCGTGAGGATGAGTGGAATCCCCTCCGTGTGAAACGGTGATGAGTGTAATCCCGCCGTAAGGTAATGGTTGTGGTTGGATGTGAGTTCCAACGGTTATCCGTGTATTCGAGTCATAATTAGGTGCCAATATGGATTGACATATGTGTTGCCAATACGGATTGTGGAATGTGTTTGTTAATACATTGATATATGTATTTTCATGTGTTGATCTTATGACTTGTTGAGCTTGACATGGCATTGATTAAATGTTCATGCATCGTCTTTCATATTTTGGCTCATGTGGTTCGAAGGTAAGATCTTGCATTCTACCTTGGTTGTATGCTCGTGCTTGGACCCTACATTGTCGAGGTTTGTTTTATGAGCTTACCCTCACTAAGCTTTATGCTTACGCTCTCTTTTGTTCGACAATGCGGATCCGTAGTTCGTGGGTTGCTAGTGCAAGAGGAGGGCCTCCAAGTGTGCTAGTTTGGCTTTTGAGTTTACCAAGTATGGATTTTTATGTTATGGATGTAATAGTCAAGCAATGGGATTTGAGCCTTTGATGTATGTTTGATGTTTGGTTTTAGGAGCATGTTTAAACTCCTTGTTTTGTGGATGATATGTTTAAGGCTTGCTTATGCCTAGTATGTTGGCTTTGTACCTTTATGAATGCTTAAGTGTATGTTCTTGTTGAAGCATGTTATCTTGAATGCAATGTATGAATCATATGTTGATTTGATGCTTCCTATCTATGTATGGCTTTTATATGTTTGTTGAGTGCTAAGCATGATTGTATAGGGTGCCTTGCATCTTGAGTTGATGTATGTTTGGTTTGGAAGGTTTTAGTTGTGTTTTGGGATACCCTTGTGCCATAAACCAGCTAAAACCAGTCTGCTCGCATAGGGCGTTTCGAAACGGTTGACCCCGTTTCGATACGGTCCCTTTTTTTTAGGCCAGGCGTTTCGGTACGCAAGGGGGTCGTTTCGATACATTTTTGCCACTGGAAATCTGAGATTTTGACGATAAATTGAGGTATCGAAACGAGCTTTGGCGTTTCGGAACGGTCTTCGTATCGTTGACCACGAGAAGTTGACCGTTGAGGGCGTTTCGATACGGTCCACTCCCGTTTCGATACGGTCTCCTCGGGTTGACTTTGGCCAGTTGACCTAGTCAAGGCGTATCGAAACACCCTATGGGCGTTCCGATATGGCCTGCAGTTTAAGTTTAAAATGGTTGTTTGGTTGTTTACCTCGTTTGTATCTTCCGTTGTTGCTTTTCTCACATAGGACATAACAATACATCTAGACAAGATAATAATAATGAAAAAGTTTTCTCGGGTTGTTAACCGAAGTGGAGCCCTAACGGGTTTCGCCTCGGTTATCCCCGTGTAGCCCACTCGAACCCGGTCAAGCGTCCGGACTGGGACGAGGGGGTTACACATACAAATATTGTTCATAGTCATTTATTTAACTTAATAAATGAACATAAACGAACGTTATACAAACGATTCACAAACAGTTTGTCGAACGTTTTGTTCAGGGCCGGCTGTGAGGGGGAGCACCTTGAGCGACCGCTCAGGGCCCCCTACCAGCCTAGGCCCCCTAAAAATTAATTTTTTTTCTTCATTTTTTTAATTAATTAAATAATTAATTTAATGGTAAAAAGTTAATTTTCTTTCTTAGATAAATAAATTAATTAATCTAACAAAGAAAATAATATGTTTGATAAAAATTTAATCATATTTTCATGATTTATTAAAGAAAGGCTTAACTACAAAATAAGTGTACAAACTATACTCTTTTTTATTTTTAGACACTAAAATGTTTTTTGAGTCAAAATAAGTGTCTAAAGTTTACTCTGTGGCCATTTCTAGATAACGACCGTTAAAAAATTAAAAACAAGTGCTCAAATTATGACGTCTTTTGTTCTAGGTATCTATTTAAAAAAATAGTGCCTAAATTATGTCGTTTTTTTTGTTTTAGGTGTCTAAAGTTTTATTTTTATATAAAAAATAATGACCGGCACCTCAAAATGATAACGAAATAAACTTCAGGCACCTAAAGCAAAAAAAAACGTGTATAGTTTAGACACTAATTTTGTAGTTAAGACTTAAAAAATATTACTTTGATTGTTTAAACTAATAATATATAGTACTGTTATATAGAGGTCAATTTTTTAGTTTTCGCTCAGGGCCCCGAAAATCTCCGAGACGGCCCTGGTTTTGTTCATTTACACCCTACCACTTTTATCTTTGTATTTTTATTTCAAAAAAAGTATAACGATAAACTTAACCAATATTTACGCATTTTGTTGTTTTGTGTCTTATTTTTTAGTTAAATTTTACCTTAGTCTTTCAAAAAATATACATTCGATCATTGATCTCTCAAAAGGCGTTGAATCTCTATTTTTCTAAACAAAAATAATGACAAACATAAATTTTTTAATGTCGTTGACATGAAATTTCGCATGACATTTCATGAATACTTTATGAATTTTTCATTTGAACTATTTATAATTTTTTAAAAATTAAATTATTTATCGATATGATATATAAAATAAATAATTTTATATTAGCATGAAACACATTTGATCTATCATGGGTATTGCCACTTTAAAACTTGTTAAAATTTACCGTTGCAGTCAACATTCTCATTAAAAAACAATTTGATTTTTTTTATAAAAAGGTGAGGAATAAATTTTTCTATAAAAAGTAAGGATTAAGTTAGCAAAAAAGTGTAAAACATTAAGACAAGGATGGATACATGCCTTTATGTTAGGGGTAAGCTTATAAAATTTTAGGGAAGCAAAAATATATTTTCAATAGAAAATGCGTAGAAAGTTTCTAAAACTTTTCTAAATTATAATCAAACTTTAAATTTTCAAGGAGTGACCGTCCCCTCCAACACACCTCGGTCCATCCATGCGTTAAGGGTCAAAATTGGCCGTATGACAAAAGAATAAAAATAAATTGATATGTAAAATGAGGGTTTTGAGGGTGAGAATTAACATTGATGAAATTGGTAATAATTGATAGTTCATTAACTAACTACAATTTTACAAAAGGATTTCTTTTTCTATTTTTAGTTCGTTAATTTCGTGGTTTATGTTAATTAATCATTAGTTATAGTTTGGAAACTTAACGGAAGAGAAATTTAAAACATAAATTAATGATTTGTTTTGTTTATTCATGGATATAATATTTAGGGATGGGGAGAGGTTGGAAGTTTAGGGTAAAATATAAATAGTTACAAAATAGACCATCAGACTTTAATGGTTAAGCAATCAATTTAAATATTAAGAATCAAGGTTAAATATATCTAATTTTGAAATTGACAAGGTCTTAATGAGTATTTAAATTGAAAATTGGGCTTCAAGGATTAATTTTCCAAATTTCAAAATAGACAACGATGTAAAAAATATTTAAGCTGAGAAATAAAGATCAATGTTTAATGTATCTAGTTTCAAAATTACTAGGGACCTAAGAAGAAATTAAACATTTTTTTAGTTTGGATTAAGGCTTAATTTGCTTGGTTTCAAAATTACTAAGGGACTAAGAAATAATTAAATTATTTTTTCCTTTTGTTGGAAAACAAGGCTTAATTGGCTTAGTTTCAAAACTACTATGAACCTAAGAAATAACTTAACCTAAAAAAATGGGAGCCAACACCCCCACAAAAATTTTAATATTTATGTTTTGAGCCATTTTCCCTTTATGTGCTCTTTTTATTGATTGTAAATTTTATTATGTTCACTAACAGATAAAGTATAGTGTTCAGTGGTTACTACATTCGGGTCTCATCCACGATGACTTTCGAATCTCTGATGTACAGTTTGTGTTATCGATGCATACCAGGCAACGATATTTGCATTTACTTTACTTGAAGGTCAAGTATTGACATGCTTAAAGTATGTCAAGCTATTCGTGTCAACCCCCCTTTATATGATCTTAAAGCTGGAATCATATAGTTAAAATCGAGTCGAAAATCCTTTACGTGTAGCTTAAGATTCGATCGAACGACGGTTGTACTCAATTAAGAAAGACATGGGAGGAAAGTTCTTGACTGGTTTTAAAAAAAAGTTAAACACAAACAATACGAAGAGCTTTGGCCAATGATGTGAGTAGAAAATTCTGCCCATTTTCTGTACCTCTATTTATGCCCCATCATTAAAAAATAAATTTAGAATTCTGATTTAAGGCTAGCGCTTAGAATTATGGTTTAGAATATTAGGTGTAGGGTTTATTTAGTATTTATAATTTAATATTTAAATTTAGAATAAATTTAGAATTATGATTTAATGCTCTCACTACTCCTTCTAGAGCCTTTCAATGTCTGAAATCAAACTAAATGAAATCCTAAATGAGTGACAATTCTCTCATAAAATGCCTTCTATTAACCTTCCATACAATATGTTCTAAAAAATATATTTTATTTACGGATTAGACATACAAACTTTGATACGAATACGACAGTAAAAGTCATAAAATTATTAAATATTCTTGTTTAGAGTGCAAGAGGTCCTAAGTTCAATTCTCGAAATGCCCCTTTTATAGCAATATTAGAATTAT
The DNA here is from genome assembly GCA_958450335.1 of Hibiscus tridactylites. NCBI lineage: Eukaryota > Viridiplantae > Streptophyta > Magnoliopsida > Malvales > Malvaceae > Hibiscus > Hibiscus tridactylites. The sequence goes on from OY288281.1 coordinate 53,599,099, forward strand.
GTTCACATGTGAACAAACAATTCTGAAGCAACTTCTATGTATTTCACTGGAAAAGATTAGATATGTCATTGCCTGAAAAAGAAAAAAAAATGAACATGGAACACACAAACATTTGAGGGCAAATGCAATTGTAAGGGGAACTCATTTAGAATTAGTCCATTTAAAGTTTTTTTTTCTGTTCAAATACATGTCGGATACTTGTACTTTTAAAGAAAAACAAAGGCAACATAATCATCAAGCATGATAAGATGCATACAGGCTTAAGTATGTGTACATATGAAACAATAAAACATATAGTTTGATCGAACTACCAACACACACAAGTCTAATTACGCCAAATCATCCTAGATCAGGGACTGTGAAGTACTCATCATCGTCATCCGGTATCTCCATTCTAGGCTTCTTAAGAGGCATAGAATATTTGGTAATACGATACAAGTTTGGATTTCTCGCTTGCGGTATCAAAAGTTGAGAAACTTCGGCCGGTGCTAAAGCCCTCCTGAGGCAATTGATCAATGAAAAGACCAATGTCTGCTAGCCATTCAAGCTCTCCTAGCTCAGACTGCTCTTTCAAAAGTCCATTTAAAGTTAACAAATTGGAATCCTTTTAAAAAATGCAAATAAATAAATGCTGAACATGATAAATAGTAAAATAAGGCATTTGGTCTAATCGTACGATTCTCATCTAGGGTATGAGAGGGGTCCCAAATTCAAATCTTGGAATGACTCGGAGCTGAAATCTGCCTAACAAAGGGGGAATTGAATAAAAAGAACAAATCCATGTCAGACACATACCTATATCCGAATCCAAGTAACATAGATCTAAAGATGTTGTCATACACCTCGGGGAAAGTTAATTACAACATTACATAATGTGACTGAGTTTCTTCATAGCTGCCTAATTGTTATGTAATTTTGTTTTTTTAACACAGTTTGAAGAAAAATTCAAAAGTCTCAAATCTAAGAGCATAATAAACTTGCAACCTGTCTATTTAGCAGTCACACTTAATTGGTTAAAGGAAATTATTAAATTTAGGAAATTCATAAACAACGGATGTTTTGCCTTCTAGTGTATTCAGATTCTGAACTAACAAGTATGACTGGAATCATAATATAGATAAAAGCTACAACCTGGTTTTACTGCGATTTTAAAAGCCACCAGCATCCAGTTTCAGCAAGGCAACAATACATTGTACCATATAAAACGTAAAAACGTTCGTCTCTAGTGAAAATTAACAGGAATTCTAAGAAAAAATGGACTGATACCTAGAAATCAAGAATAGGGCATTTGGTCTAGTGGTATGATTCTCACTTTGGGTGCGAGAGGTCCCGAGTTCGATTCTCGGAATGCCCCATTGCCTTCTTTAGCCAAAGCTTAAAAAACAAACTCAAACTTATATTCCAATGCTTTTCAATATAATAAACAAAATAGCTAAAACAATTTAGTTGATCAGATATTTATCAATAAACAAAGAAAGTATTGCACTACTCTTGAAAAATCAGTCCCCCTATAGATGTTATAAGCTTGGTGAATGCATGATTCGTTTCGGATCTAAACTAGAATAACCAAATGGCTTTAGCAGCTAAAGACTAAACTAGATATCACCTACACAACTTGCATCAAGAGATATTCGAGCATTCAGTATGCAAAGTCCCCCTAGAAATCTTTTTCACCTTTTCTAATTTTTTACAAATTGAAATAATTGATCAGATTCCAACCTCAAGGCAACTTCTATACTAATGTGTCCCCAAAAACGAAGACTTTACCATTCAACCTTTTTCCTTTTTACAGCTAAAGTAATTAGCATTTGTGCAAATAGAAGACTTTACTAATCAACCTTTAGAGCCTTGTAGATACAAGGTTACTTCTTACTAGTGAACAATTCTTCATAACTGCTAATCATCCGGTATGTTTGTCCACATACGAACAAGCAATTCTGAAGCACCTTTCTATGTGTTTCACTGGAAATATAGCTCAGAAACAATTTAGTTGAACAGTCTTTATCAATAACAATAAACAAAGAAGGGTATGCACTATTGTTGAAAATTCTACACATATAAATATTATAAACATTATACATATCAACATTGGGCATTTGGTCTAGTGGTATGATTCTTGCTTAGGGTGCAAGAGGTCCCGAGTTCAATTCTCAGAATGCCCCCACTTTTTTTCTCTTTTTTATTAGTTAAGCTTTACAATATGAAATATAAATCAAAAGTGTCGAACCAGCAGTTTGTTGCTAAATATATTGAAAAAGGATATTATTAGCAAGTTGCGACAGCTAACAACGGACCTGTAACTCATCAGGAAAGGTTAGATATGCCGTTGCCTGTAAAAGCAAGCACATGCACATGGAGAAAACAAATATTTGAGGGCATATGCAATTGTAAGGGGAACTTGTTTAGAATTTTTCCATTTAAAGTTGACAAATTGGAATCCTTTTAAAAAAAATGCTAAACATGATAAATAGTAAAGTAAGGCATTTGGTCTAAAGGTATGACTCTTATCTAGGGTGTGAGAGGTCCCAAATTCAATTTTTGGAAAAACACAGAGCTGAAAACTGCCTAACAAAGGGGGAATGAAATAAAAAGAACGGATCCATGACAGACACATGCCTATATCTGAATCCTTGTAAGGTACATCTAAAGATGTTAACATACAGGTCGGGAAAAGCTTATGAACATTACATTTTGTGACTGGGTTTCTTCATAGCTGCCTAACTGTTATGTAGTTTTGTTTTCTAAACCATTTTAAAGAAATATTCAATCTAAAATCTAAGAGCATAATAAACTTGCAAACTATCGATTTAGCAGTCAGACACTTAATTGTTAAATGAAATTTATAAACAATAGATGTTTTGCCTTCTAGTGGATTCATATTCTGAACTAACAAGTACCGATCACAAAATAGATGAAAGCTACAACCTGGTGTTGATGCAATTTTAAAAGCCACCAGCATCCAGTTTCGGATAGGCAACAATACACTGCCATATAAAATATAAGAGTGGCAAACATTGGTCTCTAGTGAAAATTAACAGGAGTTCTAGCAGAAAAGGATTTGTTGGAAATCCTAGATTTAAGGGACTGAATCTTCTTCCTTGTTTTTAGGAGTTAACTTAGTGTATATATGTCACTAATTGTAGTTCCTAATTTTTAGGGATACTTTCCTATTTTTCTACTTATTCTTCCTTTAAGTTGTAACCTGCTGTTAGAGAAATAATAAGAAAATAATTTCTTCTCAAATCTGTTCATGGTATCAGAGCTATAGGGATATTTCCGATCCATTCTATTTCTTTAGATTTCTCCCTTGTCTTGTCTTCATATCATGGCAAACAATACTGGAAATGTTTCTGATTCTGAGACTTCACAAGTAACTCAGAATGTCAATCAAGCACCATCTCATGGTGATGTTAATTCGTCCCTCATAATCACTAATCACCGATTAGATGGGAAGAATTTTTTACAGTGGTCCCAATCAGTACTCATGGTGATTCGAGGCCGTGGGAAATTAGGGTATATCAATGGAGAAATTCCACGTCCTTCCCTTACTGATCCTACGTATGCTGCGTGGGAACTCAATAATTCAATTCTCATGGCTTGGCTGATCAACTCAATGGAGAGCCACATAAGCCGAACCTACCTCTTATTCAAGACTGCAAAAGAAATGTGGGATGCAGTCAAGGAGAACTATTCTGATCTAGGAAATGCTTCTCAAGTCTTTGAAATCAAGCTGAAATTAAAAGACATTCAGCAAGGAACTCTTGAAGTTACACAGTACTACAACAACTTGAAGATCCTATGGCAGGAACTCGATATGTACTATGAAGTGGACTGGGGTGAAGGCTTGGAGCACACCAAGTTCATGTCACATCTCAACAAAGAACGGCTCTATGAGTTCCTAGCAGGGCTAAATCGAGACTTGGATGAAGTTCGTGGCCGTATTCTGGGTAGGACCCCTCTTCCAACCATTGGAGAAGCATTTGCAGAGGTTCGGAGAGAAGAAAATCGTCACCGAGTAATGATGGGAGATTTCAAGGAACCAAAACTTTTGACCAATTCTGGTCATCGTCCTACTGAATCATCTGCCCTGATCTCAAGGGGCCCTCAATCTCAGAAGAATTGAGCTGGGAATGATTCAGGACAAAGTCGCTCAGGAGATCGAGTTTGGTGCAGCTACTGTAACCGTATTGGTCACACAAAGGAGAAATGTTTTAAGCTCCACGGTTACCCTGGTACAACAAAAATTCAGAAGGAAAATAAGGCTCTTTTGTCCTTGGTCAACTCATCCACTACCACCCCTGCACCTGCTGAAGTTGTCCAGGATGTTCGCCTAACAAAGTCCCAACTTGAAACTCTTCACAAGTTACTTGGTGCACCAATAAGCCATGGTTCCTTGGCTATTCAAGGTACTGCCTTTAATATTACTTCTGAGTCTAGTAATCAGCCATCCTGGATTCTAGATTCAGGAGCATTCGATCACATGACAGGTAATTTATCACTATTCCATACGTATGCCCCCTGCCACAACCAATCTCAAATTCGGATAGCTGATGGTTCATACTCACCTATTGCTGGAATCGGAGCTGTTCGACTCACTAAGGACTTCTCACTCGAGAAAGTCCTTCATGTTCCTAATTTATCTTGCAATTTACTGTCAATAAGTAAACTTACTGAAGACAAGGCTGTTTGAGCTGAATTTTTTGCTGATGGTTGTATTATACAGGAACAGAAATCGGGGAGGATGATTGGCACTGCTAAGGTTGATGATGGACTTTATATATGGGATGACTACAAGGATAAGAATAAAAAGGGAGTATTTGCTCTATCTGCTTCAAACGATGACATTGTTATGATGTGGCACCGTAGGTTAGGACATCCAAATTTCCTGTATTTGAAGCATTTGCTTCCTATGTTATTTCGAAATAAAAAAGTCAATTCCTTGAAATATGAAATCTGTCAATTGTCAAAACATACCCGTGGTCCTTATCCTTTGAAGCCTTATATACAATCCCAACCTTTCTCCTTGATTCATAGTGACCTATGGGGGCCTAGTCGTGTTAAAAACATCACGGGTGCTAGATGGTTCATAACCTTTATTGATGACCATACTAGAGTATGTTGGGTTTACCTTCTCAAAGAAAAAACAGAAACCCCAAAAGTATTCCAGAATTTCCATTCCATGATTCGAACCCAATTTGACTCAAACATACACACGCTTCGCACTGATAATGGAAGGGAGTATTTCAATTCTGCTTTGAGCACCTATCTCTCTGAACAAGGTATCATTCATCAAAGCTCTTGTCCTGACACACCTCAACAAAACGGGATTTCAGAAAGAAAAAATAGACACCTACTAGCTGTTGCTCGAGCCTTAATGTTTACCATGAAAGTTCCAAAAAACCTATGGGGGGAGGCTGTCCTTACTGCATGCTATTTAATAAACTGCATGCCCTCTAGAGTCCTTAATCTCCAAACACCTTTACATGTCTTACAAAAAACCTTCCCTCTATTTCGTGTTCCTATCCTACCAGCCAAGATATTTGGTTGTAAAGCTTTTGTACATAATCACCAACCTAATCATTCCAAACTTGATCCCCGAGCACACCTATGCGTCTTTATTGGCTACTCATCCACACAAAACGGATACAAATGTTACTCACCCACCTTGCGTCGCATATTTATTTCTCGCGATGTCACGTTTTTTGAAAACGATTCACATTTTTCTGCCACTCATCTTCAGGGGGAGACTCTTAGTGAAGATGAGACTCTTCATACACTTCTTATTATACCTCCAGAGCCTACCCCTAACACCATTGTCACACAAGATAACACTGTCCTCATAATTCCAGATTTGAGTGTTCCACTGGAGAGGAATGAACTTCCCAGCAATGAAATTCCCATTGAAACTGAGCTTCCGCAGCCTAATCCCTCTGAAATACTCCAGCAACAGCCTCCAGAACTCCTTGTTTATTCACGGCGACGTTCCCCCTCCTGAAACAGACACAACAGCAGTGCCAAATTCATCCAACTCCGAGGACTGTCCAGTTCCAGATCTGTCTCCTGGTTCGTCTAATATAAACCTTCCCATTGATATTCGTAAAGGCACAAGAACCTGTACACAGCATCCAATCTCTCGGTTTGTATCCTATGGAAATTTGTCTAAAGCTTACAAAACTTTTGTAACTAATATTGACAGTGTAGTGACTCCAAGGAATGTGAAAGAGGCTCTGGAATCAACCGAATGGAGACATGTTGTTTTTGAAGAAATGAGTGCTCTCAAAAATAATGGGACATGGGAAGTTACAGATCTGCCAGAAGGGAAGAAAACCGTGGGCTGTAAATGGATTTTTACCACAAAATTCAAGCCTGATGGGAGTATTGATCGGCACAAGGCCCGACTTGTGGCAAGAGGCTTTACTCAAACCTATGGTCTCGATTATGATGAGACATTTGCCCCCGTTGCAAAGCTCAATACCGATCGAGCTCTTCTTTCCTTAGCTGTTAATCTTGATTGGTCCTTGACACAACTTGATGTAAAAAATGCATTCCTCAACGGAGACTTGAGCGAGGAGGTATATATGGACTTTCCACCAGGTTTTGAAGAAGAAAAAGGGCGAGTATGCAGATTAAAGAAGTCACTATACGGACTAAAGCAGTCCCCAAGAGCTTGGTTCAGTCGGTTTGCAAAGGCTATGACCAGCAGGAATTACACCCAAGGGCAAGCAGATCACACACTGTTTTACAAACACTTGGGGGATGGTAAATGCTCTATTCTCATCGTCTATGTTGATGATATTATCCTAACAGGGGATGATTTGAGTGAGTTGATGAACCTAAAAGACTTCCTTAGCACAGAATTTGAGCTTAAGGATTTGGGTAATCTCAAATACTTCCTTGGCATGGAAGTAGCAAGGACTCGGACAAGTATTTCTATTTCCCAACGAAAGTATGTTCTTGATTTATTGGCTGAAACTGGCATGCTGGGTAGTAAACCTGTTGAGACCCCAATGGAGTTCAATTTGAAGCTAGGCACCGAAGATGATGGGGAAGAAGTGGACAGAGGGAGATACCAGCGTCTTGTGGGAAAACTTATTTATCTATCTCATACCCGACCTGATATTGCATTTGGTGTGAGTGTCATCAGTCAGTATATGCATGCTCCAAGGGAAAAACATTTAGAGGCAGTTTACAGGATACTAAGGTATTTGAAGGGAACACCGGGTAAAGGTCTTCATTTCAAGAAAAACACCAGTCGTGACATAGAGCTTTACACTGATGCAGATTGGGCAGGATCAGTGAGCGACAGACGATCTACAAGTGGTTATTGTAGCTATGTGTGGGGTAATCTTGTGACATGGAGAAGTAAAAAACAGTCCGTTGTGGCTCGTAGCAGTGCAGAGGCAGAATACCGAGCTTTATCTCATGGTATATGTGAGGGAATTTGGTTACAAAGATTAATGAAGGAACTAAAAGCTTCCTATGTTAAACCTATGAAGGTATACTGTGATAATCAAGCTGCTGTCAGTATAGCACATAACCCAGTCCATCACGATCGTACTAAACACGTGGAGATAGATCGTCATTTCATCAAAGAGAAGGTCAATGCAGGAGAAGTTTGTATTATCTATCTTCCTACTAAGCAACAAGTTGCAGACTTGCTAACTAAAAGTCCGAGTAAGAACATGTTTGAAGATTTTATTGGCAAGCTGGGTTTGATGAATATCTACACACCAGCTTGAGGGGGAGTGTTGGAAATCCTAGATTTAAGGGACTGAATCTTCTTCCTTATTTTTAGGAGTTAACTTAGTGTATATATGTCACTAATTGTAGTTCCTAATTTTTAGGGATACTTTCCTATTTTTCTACTTATTCTTCCTTTAAGTTGTAACCTGCTGTTAGAGAAATAATAAGAAAATAATTTCTTCTCAAATCTGTTTAGGATTGATAACTGAAAACCAGATAGTATAACTTTTAGGAACAGGGCATTTGGTCTAGTGGTATGATTCTCGCTTCGGGTGCGAGAGGTCCCGAGTTCAATTCTTGGAATGCCCCAAAAAATTAGCTGAATGTCAAAACAAATTCAAACTTATCTTCAATGCTTTTCAATAAACAAAATTGCACACAAACAATTTTGTTGATAAGAGATTCATCAATAAACAAAGAAAGTATTAGTATTGCACTATTCTTAAAACTTAAGACTAGGGGTGCTTATCGAGCGAGTTGAGTAGTGATGACTCGCCAAAATTTTTACTTTGTTTTTTTTTATAAACAAGAAAAAAATGTGAGGCCTGAGGAAATAAATAAACAAACCTACCGTGACCGAGTTAGAGATGAAGTCAATATTTGAGTGTGAGACTTTTTTTAGTTTCTCAACGATCTTCAAATGAGAGAATGACTTAAGAATTTTAGGATTTTAAATTTCAATCGTATTTTTTTTATATGGGAAGTGAAAACTGAAGATTTTTCCCATTTTCTAATTTTATACATAAAGTAATAATAATAAAAAAAAGAAATACTTTAATAAAAAATGGAAAGATTCATTATTATAATTTAATTTTTTATTAATAAAAATTAACTTTTTTAGATCTCGGGAAATACAAAACGTTTTGGAAATTTGAAACCAAAATATTATGAGTAAATTATCTAGCAAATCACTGAAATTTTCTAGAGTTTTCAACTGGTATTTAAACTTCTTGGAAAATAAATTTTTAAAGCAGCCACCAAAAATTCATAAAAAAATATTAAAAAATAACGATCTGCTCACAAACATATCGAGTCGAGTTGGGCCGTGCTCGAATTGACTCGCTAAGATCTCAAGTCGAGCTCGATTTCAAGTTTAGTCAACTCGAGTCTAGCATTAACCGAGTTTTAACCGAGTCGAGCTCGAGTTGTTTGCGAGTTGCTCAACTCAATAAGCACCCCTACACACCTATAAATGCTATAAACATTTCAAATAATGAATTGGGCATTTGGTCTAGTGGTATCATTCTCTTTTTTGGGTGCGAGAGGTCCCAAGTTTGATTCTCGGAATGTCCCTTTTATCTTTAACTTTTTTTAGGTATCTTGCATTGCCATTTGAAACCACTAGGCAAGAGGAATATGGATCAAAGTCATTTTTCACAGCAGTAATTGTTTTCTGACAATACTATATACAATAAGTTGCAAAACTTAATTAAATAAGTAATAACCTATGTTGAGCAGCTATTCTTCTTGCTTGGTGATCTCAAAGTTTTCAGATAAAAGAAAAGGAAGCACATAAACATGTAAGGAACCAAAATTTGAGGAGCAGGCTTAAATAGGTCTTTACCAAAAGCAAAAACTAGTTAATAAGAAAGCCAAATGTCTGGTTTTTAATAGACACAAAATCTAGTTTCTTCTCTTTTGTGCAGTCACTACAACAAACAAAGTGGTAAACAAAGATACCAAGCTTGGTCGATATATGATTCGTTTCGGATCCCTAGAAGAATAACCAAATGGCTTTAGCAGCTAGAGACTAAAGTAGATATCACAAAAAGATATTCAAGCATTCAGTATGCAAAGTCCTGGAAATAAAAGGTAATGAGGATTCAGGACACGACACTTGCCTATCATTCAACATCTCCCTAATCATTCAATAACCTCATCTTTAACCATTATCTTAAGCATCAAGTTACTATTCAAACATCATAACAACACACTGACAAGGCGCTAGCATCTCCTCATCAAAATTTATCAGGATATTGAAGAAAAATATAATAAGTAAAACCTAATCATGATTAAGATTGAAGATTGGGCATTTGGTCTAGTGGTATGATTCTCGCTTTGGGTGCGAGAGGTCTCGAGTTTGATTCTCGGAATGCCTCTCTTTCCTTTTTAGTTATCTTGCATTGCCATTTGAAACCATTAGGCAAGAGGAATCTGGACCAAAGTCATTTTTCATAGTATTAATTGTTTTCTGACAAGACTATATACAATGAGTTGCAAACGCTAAATTAAATAATCAACAACCTATATTGAGCAGCTATTCTTCTTGCTTGTGATTTCAAAGTTTGCAGATAAAAGAAAAGGCATTACATAAGCCTATAAGGAACCAACATTTGAGGAGCAGGCTTAAACAGATCTCTATGGAAAGAAAAACTAATTAATGAGAAAGCCAAATGTCCGGTTTTTTATCGACACAATCTGATTTTCTTCTCTTTTGTGCAGTGACTACACTAAACAAAGTGGTGAACAAAGGTACAAAGCATGGTCAATGTATGAATCGTTTCAGACCTTTAGTAGAATAGCCAAATGGCTTTAGCAGCTAAACAGTAAAGTAGATCTCACGTATAAAGCTTGCAACAAAAAGATATTCGAGCATTCAGTATGAAAAGTCCCGCAAATAAAAGGTAATCAGGACACGACACTTACCTATCATTCAATAACTCCCTATTCATCCAATAACCTCATCTTTAACCATTATCTTCATCATCAAGTTAGTATTCAAATATCTTAACAACATGCTGACAAGGCTAGCATCTCCTCATCAAAATTTATCAGGATCTTCAAGAAAATATATAATAAGTAAAACCTAATCATAATTAACATCAAAGATTGGGCATTTGGTCTAGTGGTATGATTCTCACTTTGGGTGCGAGAGGTCCAGAGTTCAATTTGGAATGCCCCTTTATCTTTAACTTTTTTTAGGTCTCTTGCATTGCCATTTGAAACCACTAGACAAGAGGAATCTGGACCAAATTCATTTTTCACAGCATTAATTGTTTTCTGATAAGACTATATACAATGAGTTGCAAAACTTAATTAAATAAGTAATAACCTATGTTGAGCAACTATTCTTCCTGCTTGTGATCTCGAAGATTTCAGATAAAAGAAAAGGAAGCACATAAACATGTAAGGAACCAAAATTTGAAAGGCAGGCTTAAATAGGTCTTTACCAAAAGCAAAAACTAGTTAATAAGAAAGCCAAATGTCTGGTTTTTAATAGACACAAAATCTAATTTCTTCTCTTTTGTGCAGTCACTACAACAAACAAAGTGGTAAACAAAGATACCAAGCTTGGTCGATATATGATTCGTTTCGGATCCCTAGAAGAATAACCAAATGGCTTTAGCAGCTAGAGACTAAAGTAGATATCACCTACACAGCTTGCACCAAAAAGATATTCAAGCATTCAGTATGCAAAGTCCTGGAAATAAAAGGTAATGAGGATTCAGGACACGGCACTTACCTATCATTCAACATCTCCCTAATCATTCAATAACCTCATCTTAAACCATTATCTTAAGCATCAAGTTACTATTCAAACACCATAACAACACACTGACAAGGCGCTAGCATCTCCTCATAAAAATTTATCAGGATATTAAAGAAAAATATAATAAGTAAAACCTAATCATGATTAAGATTGAAGATTGGGCATTTGGTCTAGTGGTATGATTCTCGCTTTGGGTGCGAGAGGTCTCGAGTTTGATTCTCGGAATGCCCCTCTTTCCTGTTTTCCTTTTTAGTTATCTTGCATTGCCATTTGAAACCATTAGGCAAGAGGAATCTGGACCAAAGTCATTTTTCATAGTATTAATTGTTTTCTGACAAGACTATATACAATGAGTTGCAAACTTTAATTAAATAATCAACAACCTATATTGAGCAGCTATTCTTCTTGCTTGTGATTTCAAAGTTTGCAGATAAAAGAAAAGGCATTACATAAGCCTATAAGGAACCAACATTTGAGGAGCAGGCTTAAACATATCTTTATGAAAAGAAAAACTAATTAATGAGAAAGCCAAATGTCCGGTTTTTTATCGACACAATCTGATTTTCTTCTCTTTTGTGCAGTGACTACACTAAACAAAGTGGTGAACAAAGGTACAAAGCTTGGTCAATGTATGAATCGTTTCAGACCTTTAGTAGAATAGCCAAATGGCTTTAGCAGCTAAACAGTAAAGTAGATCTCACTTATAAAGCTTGCAACAAAAAGATATTCGAGCTTTCAGTATGAAAAGTCCCGGAAATAAAAGGTAACCAGGTCACAACACAATCCAATTTCTTCTCTTTTGTGCAGTGACTAACAATGCTACAAAGCTTGGTCAATGTACGATTCGTTTCAGATCTTTAGTAGAATAACCAAATGGCTTTAGCAGCTAAAGAGTAAAGTAGATATCACCTACACAGCTTGCATCAAAAAGATATCTGAGCATTCAGTATGCAAATCCCGGAAATAAAAGGTTATCAGGACACCACACTTACCTATCATTCAATAACTCCCTATTCACCCAATAACCTCATCTTTAACCATTGGCTTAAGCATCAAGTTAGTATTTAACATCATGACAACATGCTGACAAGGCTAGCATCTCCTCCTCAAAATTTATCAGGATCTTGAAGAAAATATATAATAACTAATACCTAATCACGGTTAACATCAAAGATTGGGCATTTGAATTTTGGTTTAGTGGTATGATGTGCTAGAGTTCCCGAGTCCGATTCTCGGAATGCCCCCCAAAAATCCCTTCTTTGTTTCACTTTTATCTTAATTTTCACAACTTGAAATAATTGATCAGATTCCATCATCAAGTCAATTTCTATACTAATAAAGAACTTAATACTGAATTCCAGATCTGTTCTCTGACAAGATTCCTCAATACTCATAAAAAAAAAGTACCTAACATAAATAAATAATAAAATTAATTTCAATGCCTGCACAAATGGGGACATTTTAACCTAATTTCACTAGAGCTAAACCACTCAAACAGGGTCATTAAACAAACAGAAATTTTTTGCAAAACTTAAAAAAATTGAAAATCATCAGGCAATATACTTTTACGTACTACTGAGAAAGTAATCACCATAAAGCAGTTACCTGTATACAGCTTGAAAACGAGACTTGTAAAGCTCCATAATCAGGCGATCGGTGGTTTCTCGCTGGAACCGGTGGAGCAAGGAAACGAGTTATCGACAAAAGGGAAGACAACTAGACAAGGGTCAAAATGGAGTCCACCGCCCACGCCCTAATACAGGTAGGGATGTAAAAACAGGTAATCGGACGGGTTTCAGGTCGGGTATTGTCAGGTCGGGTAAAATCGGATACAGGTCATTTCAGGTCATTTTTTTGTTTTGACTCGACTCGGGTCGGGTGCGGGTCCATTTCAGGTCGGGTCTATTTCAGGTCGGGTCCATTTCAAGTCGGGTCCATTTTAGGTCGGGTCTATTTCAGGTCGGGTCCGTTTCAGGTCGGGTCAAAACAGGTTGGGTCCGAAGCAGATAATTGACAGGTTAATTCGGGTTCGGATACACTTCAGGTCGGGTCCATTTCAGGTCGGGTCCATTTCAGGTCGGGTCCGTTTCAGGTCGGGTCCGTTTCAGGCCGGGTCCATTTCAGGTCGGGTCCATTTCAGGTCGGGTTCATTTCAGGTCGGGTTCATTCCAGGTCGGTTGCATTTCAGGTCGGGTGCATTTCAGGTCAAGTAATTTCAGGTCGGGTAGTTTCAGGTCGGGTAATTCAGGTCAGGGTATTTTCGGATTTGGAATTCGTATTGAGTTTGAGTTCGGTACAACCGTATAAGTAGTTGATAGACTTTAGGTTGGCCTCCATCAATCGTCATTGATTTTGAGTTAATTATTTAAAGTCATATCAAATTAAAATTATAAAACATTGTAGTAATTAAAAAAATAATGAAAAGTGTCAATTTGGACTGAAAAAGGGGTCAATTTGGATTAAAAATAAACTTTCACAGATTATAATGAACAAAAATATCAAATTAAAATTATAAAACATTAGATAGATTTAAAAGAAAACAAGGAAAATGTGTCAATTTGGAATAAAAATAAAGTTTTGGGACTATAATGAACAAAAATATCAAATTAAAAGTATAAAATTAGAGTAATTAAAAAAACAATAAGTAGAGGTCAATTTAGAATAAAAATAAAGTTTTAGGGTCTAGAATGAACAAAATTTTAAATTAAAATTATAAAACATGATGAATTAAAATATATACAAGGGTCAATACATAATTAAAATAAAGTTAAGGGACTAGAATAAAGAAAATATTAAATTAAAATAATTAAACATTGGACAAATTAAAAAAATAAACGTGGGTCAATTTGGAATAAAAATAAAGTTTTAGGGTATAGAATGATGAAAATATCAAATTAAAATTATAAAATATTGGACGGATTAAAAAATAATGAATATGAGTTTAGGGTTCATACATTTATAGGTACATTTACATACATACATTAGGGTTTATGGTTTAGCGAAAACTTATTAACGGTTTAGGGTTCATACATTGATAGATACAAATATACTTACATACATTAGGGTTTAAGGTTTAGAGTTTATGTTTTAAGTGTTTAGGTTTTAGATTTAAGGGTTTAGGGTTTAAGGTTTAGAGTTTTATGAAAACTTCATTAAGTGTTTATGGTTTAAGGTTTAAGTTTAGTGTTTATGGTCTAGGGAGAAATTCATTATGGGTTTAGGGCTCATACATTGATACCTACATATATACATACTTATATATATATATATATATATATATATATTAGGGTTTATGGTTTAGGGTTACTTGTTTAGAGTTTAGGGTGTAGCGAAAACTCACTAAGAGTTTATGGTTCATATATTGATAGATACAAACATACTTACATACATAAGGGTTTAGGGTTTAGAGTTCATGGTTTATGGGTTTATGTTGTGGATTTAAGGGTTTAGGGTTTATGGAAAACTACATTAAGGGTTTAGGCTTTAGACATTGATAGATATATACATACATACTTACATGTATTAGGGTTTAGGATTTAGGGTTTAGTGTTTAAAGTTTAAGGTAAAACTCATCAAGGGTTTAGAATTCATACATTGATAGATATATACATACTTGTATACATTATAGTTTAGAGTTTAAGGTTTGGGGTTAGGGTTTAGGGTCTATGATTTGATGAATTTAAAGTGTTGATAAATGTAAAATATTAACTATTAACTTTTTTAAATCAATTTAAAGTGTTAAATAATATTTCTGTTAAATATACATGTATAATCAATTTAATATATATGTATAAAAAATTGTATTTAAATATTCATTTCACGCTTCTAAGTTTTAAATTTTACTAAATTAATAACTTGTGATGGATGAATTAAAAATAAATTATTTAAAATTAAAATTATTTTATTAATTATGATTATTAAATTAAATTTTATTTTATTAAAAATTTTAATTAGAGGGAAAGTTAAAAGTTAAAAATACTTTAGTTTTTAATTTAGGGGGAAGTTTGTGCAACCAAATTTGGGGGGGGGGGGGGGGTTAGATTAAAAAGTTGGGGGACACAAATTTGGAGGGGGGGGATTTTAGATTAAAAATTTGGGGGGAAACAAATTTGGGGGGAGGGGGAATTTTAGATTAAAAAGTTGGGGGAAAACAAATTTGGGGGGGGGGGGATTTTAGATTAAAAAGTTGGGGGGGAAATTGATTGGGGGAGGCGGCAAATTGAGTGAAAATGGATGGGGAGTTTTTTTTTTTTTGAATTTGTTATTTAAGGGTTAATTACCTTTTAGGCCCTTCCTTAATCAGATGCTTAGGGTTTAGATTATTTAAGTTTTAGTTTGTTTTTTTAGTGCTAACTTTTGGTATAATTTCTTTAGATTTAATTAAACATGGTTGAACTAAAAGAAGGATTAGCATGTCACAACTCACATGTGTCCTCAATTTTCTGGTCTAATAACAATTTAGGTCTATATAAGTACAATTATTAGATAAATTATGTATTGTCCCTAAATTTTGAGTTTGAATACTTATTAAGTCCTTGTAATTTTGAAATTCAATATTTTAATTCCACCAAATGTTTAATCTTGATTTCTCCTTTGTATTGAAATAAAGTATTTTATGTGAGATAAATTATGTCTTTGCTATAAGATCTGAGAGCTAATATTATTACAAACAATTTCTTGTATTTTATCAGTTCAGGTCAAGAACAGGTCGGGTCACTTAACAGGTCGGGTTTAAAAGCAGGTCGGGTCCATTTCAGTCGGGTTCAAAACAGGTCGGGTCCATTTCAGGTCGGGTCCATTTCAGGTCGGGTCCATTTCAGGTCGGGTCCATTTTCAGGTCGGGTCCATTTCAGGTCGGGTAAAATCGGATATCGGGTCAATTCAGTCGGGTAATTTCGGTTATTTGCCAGGTCGGCTTCGGGTTCGGGTTCTTTTCAGTCGGACATAGGTCGGGTTTCAGGTCCAAATTAGCAGGTCCAATTCGGGTTCAGGTCATTTTCAGTCGGACGCAGATCGGGTTCGGTTGCTACAGTAACAGGTCAAATTCGGGTTTGGATCAACAACAGTCGGTTGCAGATCGGGTTCGGGTCAACAAAAACTCGGGTCAAATCAGATTCTGACTCGGGCAGGTTTCAGTCAGGTTACCAGGTTCTGACTTGTTTTTACATCCCTAAATACAGGCAAACTAAATCTAATTTAAAATAACAATTTAGGCCACGCCATCCAAATTTTGATTAAATTCGATTTTTTTAATTCTGTGTTATTTAAATTGTTCAAGTTTTTCAAATTAATTACATTTTTAACTCAATTAAGGCAATAAAAGAACCGAACCTTCGGCCAACACTTCATAAATTGTTTGGTGGGAAGTTTATTTATTTGTTAAACGAACGAACATTAACATAATATTTTATTCGTTTAATTAAATGAATGAACGCGAAGAAAGAGCCCATTCATTCATTTACGTTCGTAAACGTTCGGCAATTCGTTCGTTTATGTTTGTTTGAATTTATTCACATATGTCCATTTATATTTATTATTTTTCATAAAATAATAACAAATGTATTATATTTAAAAAATAAAAACATGTATTGAAAAAATGAAATAAAAAAATTAAACAATACTCAATGTACGTGACTTCAGACTTCTTAAGAAAAAAATCAAACAGTACTCAATGTTTGTTTCCGTTCGTTTGTGTCCGTTTATCATTTTAATGAACGGTGTAGATGTTTCTTTTGAAATTGGAAAAACGAAAACCGAAAAAGAAATGAGAATTTGACACATTCAATTTTAGAGTGGTTTGACCTTCTAACCAAGGTTTACATCCACAACCTTAACATCCACACTAAGGATTTCTCGATTCGCTAACAATGAATTCTTCCTTTGTACAGGCTAAAAAGCTAACATTTACATCCTTATATTTTCACGGGCTAAGATAGAACCCTCTCCCTAATTTTTATAAGGATCAAATAGAACCTATCCCTTAATTACGAGGTCTTGACTAGGGATGGGCACGGGTCGGGTCGGGTTTTTGGCCCACCCGAACCCGACCCGAAAACAAATACCCTAAACCCGCACCTAACCAGACCCGAACATTTTGTTTAAAAAAAATCCAACCCGACCCGACCCAAAAATAAATATATTAAACTCGACCAGACCCGACCTATAGAAAAAAAATTAATTTTAGGGACTTAATTGTAAAAAAATAATTTTAGAAGACTTAATTGTAAAAATATAATTTGAGGGACTAAATTGTAGATAAAAATTCAATTTGAAGGACCTAATTATCAATATATATATATAAAGATGGGGTATTATTATAAATATCCTTAAAAAATTTAGGGGGAAATTGCACAATTAGTTCTGCGTCGGGTCGGTCGGATATTTTCTACCCTAAACCCGAACTCACCATTAATAAAAACATGACTCGACCCAACTCGAACCCTATTTTTCATTAAAATTTCCGACCCGATCAGGTCGAAATCCGACCAGATTGGGTAAATTGCCCATCCCTAGTCTTGACATTTGTAAACATAATACCTCTCTAGGTGTGTGTTTACACATTTTGGCTCACTAGGATTAGACTAAAAAATTACAAGAGATAAAAAAATATACAAAGAAAACTCTACTCTCTTAATCTTTAAGCTTGGATGTTCACCCTCTTATTCTTCAAGCGTCTTTGGCTTGTATTTATTGAGGGGAATGAAAAACTACCCATTGGAGATGAAAAGTAGCCATTAAAAACTAGTCATTGGGAACTTTAATTCTAGTCATAAATGCATTTTTGCAACCTTGGGTATCGGTACTCAAAAGTGGGTATCGATACCTGCCAAAACAAGAAAGAATTGTTGCACATAAATGCAAAGCGTACCGGTACATCCGTATTGGTACGGTACTTCGGGTATCGATACAGAGGCTTCTGTATCGGTACGCGAAGTGCTCTCTGGAAATCAAAATATTTTTGCGTATCTGTACGAGAAAGACCGTACCGATAGGAGCAGTCAATTTTTGACTTTTAAGACATTTTAAAAATTTGTTTGAGTCAAAAATCTTTTCAAAAACCTTTCAAATGTATTTTTCAAGTTGAATGGACCTTGAATTAATTTTGCAATATTTGTTCAAGTCCAAAAACATTTTTCATTGAGTTATATCAAAATAAATATCTCAACAATCTCCCCCTTTTTGATATATCGAAACCACATGAAAAAATATTTTTGAAAATGCTCCACCTTAAAAAAATAATTTTAGAAAAAGATAATATTAGAAAAATATTTAAGCTCCCCCTTTTTTTCTTTTTAAAATTATTTTTTTTAAACTTATCTCTTCCCCTTTTTGTTATATCAATATAGATCTGGCAAACTTGACCTGAGACCATAGACCCGAGAACTGCTTTACCCGAATTGAGACTTGAAATCGACCCTAACACGAAGACCCGAATTCGATTCGAAACCCGAAATAAATTGAACCCGAACCGATTTTCAACCGAATCTAATGGAACCAAACCAATTTTCAACTGTAACGCCCCAGTTTTGAGCCCGGAGATTTCTAGTTTGTTGAGTTGTCAATCGATTGCAAATGGCCAATAGGTGGTGAATTGGCGATTAAAATTTGAAGGGAGAAATTGGATAAATGAAAAATTGGACACAAGGCTATTTATAGTGGTTCAAGTTCCTAAATGAACTCTACCTCCACTACCTTAGCTCCCACTAAGGATTTTCAACCAATCCACTAATTGATTCTTCCCCTTTTCTTGGATGAGGAGGAAACCTTACAAGACCGATTAAGCTTTCTAGCCAAAGCTTAATCCAACTCACTCTTTACAAAGAAGAAATTTGGTAAACCTTACAATTACCTCTCAAAGGTTGATGTTTACCCAAATACAATCAATCACACCCCAAACTTTCAATAAAAATTACAATGAAAAACTCAATTGAGTTAGGTACAAAGATTTGACTCTAAATGATCAAGGTTTGGATTTGAA
Organism: Hibiscus tridactylites; assembly: GCA_958450335.1. NCBI lineage: Eukaryota > Viridiplantae > Streptophyta > Magnoliopsida > Malvales > Malvaceae > Hibiscus > Hibiscus tridactylites. Next base: position 53,618,310 of record OY288281.1, read on the forward strand.
TGCTTTGATGTTGCTTGAAGGCTCAATGGTTGTTGCTGTAGCTTTAGAGACTTGTTTTTATACATTCTCATTAATTTCTAGCCGTTTGGGTGGTTGAGATAATCAATAGAGCTATTGAGGCTCTCTCTTCCCTCCATAAATGCAGTTTTGCAACTACCTGTATTGGAACACGGTACCCTTGTATCGAAACGGACAATCAAAAAAGAAAGAGTCGGTATGTGTAAAATGGGACCATATCGAAACAGTTAGAGACTGTATTGAAACAATAAAGGCAAAAAGGAAGGTCGTATTGAAACGGATAAGGTCTGTATCGAAACGTTTTGAAACTGTCAATTGGTGTTTCGAAACAGCTTAGGGGTGTATCGAAACGCTTAACCAAATCTTCAAAACCAATTTTTGACAAGTAACAGCTAGTTCATTTAATGCCTAATTTTAAAATTACTTAACCCCTATATCGAAACGGGTGTGAGCTGTTTCGAAACGATACTCAAAAATCAAAAGCCCGAATGAAGGTCGTATCGAAATGGGTTTGAGTCGTTTCGGAACCTATGTCTCTAGTGGCAAAATGTATTGAAACACTTGGAGGGTGTTTCGAAACGCCCGGGCGATTTTGTATATTTTGACTTTGAAACACTTAGAAAATTTTATGGGGTTTAAGTTTTGACTTCAAAACATTTTATGTATAAATTGTACTTGTCAAAATCAAGTATTTTGATTACTTAAAAATTTATTTACTTTGTAATTTAGTCCTTGAATTACTTGTTATATCAAAATCAAATATTAGTTTTACATAGGTTGATTAGACGGTCTGGTGGACCGGGATTAGAGATTCGAGTCAGATTTGGGATAAAAATTGGAATAAATATTTTTGAGTGAGATAAAAATATGGAAAATATCTTAAAATCAATATTTAATATATGTATATTTTTGGTAAAGTCAATTTTGAAAAATGGAATTGAGAGGTGTGGTGGGTGCGCTACAGCTTGTTGAGGAGGTGCTGGACAAGTGGGTTTGGAAACATACCCCGACGGGCACTTTCTCGGTGTCGAAGCTATCGCAATTAATGGCGACTTTCGGATTGGAAGGGGAAACTGAATGGAGTCATGTGGGAATATGGTCGTTATTAACACCTCCGAAAGTACAATGTTTCGTCTGGTTTGTACTCCTTGATCGACTGCCGACGCTATGTTTGTTGCGAGACCGTGGGGTGCATGTTGAGACACACGATGCTTCGTGTCGTTGGTGTGGGGAGGGGGAGGATGAGGCGGACCACATTTTGCTTCATTGTCGGTGGGTGTGGCAAGTGTGGTCGCTGTTTCTGGCTTGGTGGAAGGTGGAGATGGTTCGGCCGGCGTCGATAGTGACATTCGTACATATGTTCCTTGATGGGCAGTTTCGAGGAGTGGTTAAACAATGGTGGATGGCGAGCTGTGCAGCGTCTTTGTGGTCGATATGGCTGGCTCGCAACGACCTCTTGTTCAATGGGAAGCGGCTGTCACCGGCGGATTTATTTTTTACCATTAAGTTGCGTGCATTCTCTTGGGTGAATGTGCTAGATCACAATGCAATGCTCGTGGAATCGGTGTGGTGGGACTGCCCATGGTGGTGTGAGCATAGGGGATGGGCATTTGGACCTCGGATAGGGGTGAGTTGGGTACCGCCACCGGCAAGTATGGTTAAATTTAATGTTGATGGCTCAGCTAGAGGAAAGCCGGGACTCGCGGGCTGCGGTGGGGTGTTGCGCGATGATGAGGGTAAGCTCTTGGCAATGTTTGCTGGCCCTTTGGGGATTCTCGATTCAAATGAAGCTGAAATTCATGCGATTTGTTATGCTCTTGAGGCATTTAGCGGTTCGCATTGGAGGGGGAGGCCTTGTGTGTTTGAATCGGATTCGTTGGTAGCCCTTTCTTGGGTGTTAAATAGGGAGAGTAGACCATGGAAGTATTATTGGTTGTTTCGGAGGATTGATAGCGCATGTCGTGGTGTGAATTGCACCTTTCAACATGCCAATCGTGAAGCGAATGGTGTTGCGGATATGCTAGCCAAGGGGGGTGTTGATCGGAGGGATTGGACGTGTGTGGGGTTTGATTGATCGAATGAGGGACAGTCCGTGCGTTTGGAAATCGGACATGGAGATCGTTGGTGCCATACGGGATTGGGAGCTGGGTGCGTGGTAGCAGCAGGGGGTGCGTTTTTTGATAGCAGCAGGGGGTGTGGGGTGAGCTACGGTGTGGCTGCTAGGGTGAGGTGTTTTTTTATGTTTTTTTGGTCCGAGGGAGGGGTTTTGTTTCTTGCTTCGTGTGTAACTCCGGGTCCAACTCGGGTACTCTTTTCCTCCATTTAGGTTTAGGGAGGTTTTTAATGAGGCCCGAGTCTGGATTATTTGTATGATTTCTTCTTAATAAAATCATACGATTGAGCGAAAAAAAGAATGGTCAAAACTTAGAATCTTTAAGGAGTTAATTTGCCAAATGTTTTAATCTAATTTTTCTCTCGATTTGGATTATTTTAAATGAGTTTTAATTAGTGAATTAAATGTGATTTAATAAAAGAGAAGTAATTATTTCTTAAAATCACATTTGATGCAACTTTTTTCTCAAAGTTCCTTCAGCCAAACACTCTCTTTTCATCAAATATTTCAGGTAATTTTCTTGATTTCTTAAACTTTTGAATTCTAATGATTCTTCAATCTTGTTTTCCAAAATCTCATTGTTTTCCTTTGTTTTTCAAGAGTAAAACATCCAATTGAGAGGAAATTCACTCATTGGAGGTAAGGTTCGTTCTTCTCCTCCTCTAATGAATGGTTCTTTACTGAAATTTCAAAGTATTTGATCCTTGTTTAATGTTTTCTAATGAATTTTAATGATTTAATTATGGAAAATTGGTTAAGTCAAGGTTTAATTGACGAGATTAAGTGGTTTTCATTTTGGATCTATTTTGTTGAGTTCTTGATTGGTTCTAATCATGTTTTTGATGTTTTATAATGTTAATAAGTTGGTTTTAACAATGGAATCTCGAAACTAGGTGAATCTCTAATTTTCTAGGTTGTTAGTTATGCGTTTTTGAGGAGTTGTGGTTGTTTTATGAATGTTGGAGGTATAATGATGTTATTAGATTGTTTTTTGATGTTAATTGAAAGTAATTGATGGATTAAACCTTTAGGTTTTGTCTGGGTTAAGTTTGGAAGGTGTTTGATGTTGATTCCGGTTGTTGTGGAGGGGTTTTTTGTTAGAGTTGTTGTGGATTAATGTTGCTGAGTCTTTGAATGCATTTATATGCATTGAATACGCTGTTTTTGTGTGGTTAAAACAGGGGAGGTAGATCCTCAAGCTTGTGGTACCGTTTCAGAAGCTTTGGAAGAGTAGTTCGCATCGGCGAACAAGATTTTGCGTAGTCGGTGAGTGAGAACGTGAAATTCAGCTTTGAAATGGTTTAAAAGTTATTTTGGGAGTTTAAATTAAGCTTGAAACGCTGTTTTAAACTCGGAAGTAAGTATGACGAGATTTCTCCCTCGGTTCTGTTTTGGCGAAATTGGTTTTATGCACTTGTTTTTTAGTTACATGGTACCTACTGGTTAAGCATGTTTAAAGTATGATTTATACTAATTTTGATCATATATTGATGTTGGATGCATTTGGAAAATGGTCCATATAAGTATGAGGAATACTTGTAAATGCATTGGAAATGGTTCTAAAATGTTGCATATAAAAATAGTGAGGTACATGGTGCACTATAATAAGCATGTTGGGAGGCTCAATTGATCAACCAAGTAGCCAAGAGGGGTGAATTGGTTTTAAGGTGACAGAGATGGAAGCTGTGGAACTAAAAATTGGACACAATGATTTATAGTGGTTCAAGCTTCTAACCAAGCTCTACATCCACTACCTTAGCTTCCCACTAAGGATTTTCAACAAATTTACTATTGAATTTCTTCCCCTTTTCTAAGCAACACTCAAAGCTTCTACCCCAAAGCTTGAGCAAACCCTCTTTTACGAAGAGAAAATATTTAAGCAAACTTAGAAAACCCTCTAAGGTATAATGTTTGCACAATTAAGCTCACTCACCCAAAACCTAACACTTGACCATGTATAACAATTAAGCTCACAAGTGTGTTCTATAAGGAAATTAACAATTAAAAGCAGAAAACACTTTTTCTACGCAATGAATGTTGGCAATATGTTTCTTGTTCTTCCATGGATGCTTGGAGGTGTCTTTTAAACCCTTTAATGGCTTCATGATCGTTACTAGACGTTGGGGGTTGTTTAGAGCCGTTGGGGACTTTAATTCCAACAATAAATGCATTTTGGGCAGGTCGATATCGGTACGCGGGAAATCGGTATCTGTACATGCCTTAAATAGAAAGAGCCATCGTAACGGTACACTAAAGTCTGTACCGGTACAAGCACTATGAGTAGCGATACGGGGACAAGCGTATCGGTACTCAATGCTTGTTTTTGACACTTTGTCTATATAAAATCATTTAAGACATGTCAAAACCCTTTGAAAACATTACAAACATATATTTCAAGTTTATGAACTTTTGAAATATTTTTACAAATTAGTTTAAGTCCAAAAACATTTTTCTTTAAGTTATATTAAAATGAAATAACTCAACAATATCCCCATTTTTGATATAACGAAACCACTTGAAAATTTGTTTTTTTGTGTGAAAAATCCCCCTTTGAAAAATATTTTTAGAAAAAGAGAATATTTTTGAAAATATTTAAAACTCCCATTTTTCTCTTTGAAATTGAATTTTTCAAACCTACCCTTCCCCTTTTATATCAAAAATAATTTCAAAACTAAGTTTGAAATCACATTTAAGTTCAAAACACACCAAATGTTAGAAAAATTAGTAGCAATTGATAAAAATATAAATTGTTGGAGTAAAATGAAAAAAAATATCATGAAAGAATTTTTAAAATAGGCTCCCCCTTACTCAAGCATCAAGTAGATTGTTAGTCCAACAATTCTAGTGAAAAATGTAGCAAAAACAATTTTAGAAGTTGTACAACTTAGTTATAAGTTCATACAAAGGCTCTATCAAGTCATAGATATACATTTTGATCATTTTTCTACACATTCTTCTCAAAACATAGCATTTAAACATACAAAAGCATGAATTTCACAAAATTCAACCAAACATTACAAGTTTAAGGCCAAAAACATAACAATCAAGCATAAAATGACAAAATCATGTAACTCATACAATTTGAGACTACCCCTAACTATATGCAATTAGGCACAACATGGAGTCATACAAACATGCTTAGATCAACATGAAATTTAGACATGGAAAACACGATCAAGCAAAATTACATGAAATTTAAATTTTTCACTTGAATCAAGATATGATGTTAAGTCTTCCTTCTTTAAGTGTCCTTCCTCTTTTGTATGTCACGGGCTTCTAATATTTGACTTTGATCATCAATGGCTCAAGCACACCTACAAAAGACAATCAAGTAATTTTTTGTATCCAAATTGCTTTGGATCCAACAACATTAGTCCCAAATAACTTAGTTCCCTTAGGAATCTATTTTTCAATGTCTTCATTTTTCTTTGAAACAATGAGTCCTTTTGGGACCCAAATGTTTTTAACACATTTTCCATTAAAAACACAGGGGAACTATATTGTCTATGATAAAAATTTGTTTTAACATAATTTGTTTTAGAGCTACCTCCAATTTCACATTTTTTAACATTTTCGTTAAACAAATTCTTTTTGAGGTCGTCAATTTCTTTTTGATGATCCTCTTGAAATTTTAGAAGCAAGTTTTGTAAATCGAATTTTTTTCACAAAAGCTTCAAACCCTGCTTCAAGTTCAAGATTGGTTTTAGAAAGCAATTCATTTTCAATTTTCAATTTTGAAATCAACTTTTTGTTTTTAGAAAATGAAGCCTTGAATTTCAAAACCAACTCATCATAGGCTTATTGTAACTCATCAAAAGTATAAGAATTTAAAGTAGATGAGTTAGAAGTTACCCTTGAATCTTCTTTGATGGCCATGAGACAAAGGTGAGCTACCTCATTATCGGAGGAGTCCTCTTCATCACTCCATGTAGCCACATATGCCTTCTTCGTATGGCTTGTAACCCCCTAAACCCGACCCAGAAGAAAATGTCAAATTTAGGAAGTCACAGTTGAAAACTTAACCTTCAAGGAAAATCAATTTAAAAATTATACATTAATTTAAAAAGAATATATAACAATAATTTAATAAATTTCTTATAATAAATAAAACTTAAATGTCACAATTAATATTCAAACATTTAAATAAAATCTCTAAAATAAACCATGGTAAAAGAATGCTAAAATAATTTGAAAAATATAAATAGTCCCCAAGTATGAAATTACATTAATGTCTCAAAATAATAAATAATAATCTTAATAACTAAAAATAGTTCCGTACTAAATAATAAAATAAACGGATAAAATGTAAGATCCTCCAAGTATCAGGTCACCTAATGTCCAAAGATATCTATAAGAGGAAACTATGGGGGAGTAAGTTAAAGAGCTTAGTGTGTCTCTAAAGTGCAAGAAAACCATAGTCGTAAAACATAGTAATATTTTTTTTAATTTTTTTAAAACATAAAACAAACAGTACAATATCACAAGCATAATGCAATACACTCAACTACGTCCGCCAAAGATGAGGAAGATTCCCATAACCTCCTCTCTACGTCAGCCATCCGAAGTGGAATTTAGCCCGAAGGGTGAACCAATGAACTTCCCTGTACAAATCCCAACCTATGCTCATATATATATGGTGTTTAAAACTCAAATATCATAAACAAAGTTCCATAAATCCAATATTTCATAAACATACTTCATAAACCATGGTCCATAAATTCGTAAATCATAGTTCTGTAAATCCGGTGTCTCGTAAATCAAATGTTTCATAAGTCATAATTAAAACACATTCTGAAAAAGTGTGCATGTGATGACAAACAATCAAGCCATAGTGTATATCATAATCAAGCAAGGTGTAAAACCATATAAAAATCATTTACTTATAGCATCGGAAGAAACACACCTCAAGCAGCAATAACTCTAACGTCGAGAAGAACACTCCTCATATTCAGTCCTATCATTTGGTCTAACTAAATTGGAACCTACGATATAAATTTTTACATCAAAATCTATCACTATACCACTAGCTAAAAACATATACACTAATCTGAAAGAACACTCATGTATAGTCCTCTTAGTACGTGCACAGTTTGTTCGAACAAGCGGAGGAGGTGATAGTTCGTCAGATTGATAGTCGGAAAAATAATGATCACCTATACCAACACATTACAAAAAGGATGACCTGAATTTGGTTTCAAAGTCGGCTGAAGCGGGGGGTTAAGTCTGGACATGGAACACAAGTGAGAGATTAGTGGTATGCGATGGGGGTTTTAAACAAATTTATTGCAGCTTGGGGTGTTGGAATTTAGTGGGGAATTTGGGTTACTTGGGTGTTCGTTTAGGAAGATGGGTATAGAATAATTAGTTTATATATATGTAGAGTTTGACTAATAATAATTTTATTAGAATTATCATAATAAAAAAATAGATAAAGTAAAGGGAAATCAAAATATATAAACATCACGAAACCATGAAAACATTGTTTTTAATTAGTAAGCGGCCGGGTAAATGCCACATGCGCTCCTTCGACTTTCATGATATTACATATTGACTTTCAAGTTCGATGAAAATTATATTTAGCCCTTATAAAAAATTAGGGTTCTGAATTAAAAAATTTCAATTGTTAGGGTTTTCAATTAGGGATTTAAAAATTTAGGGTTTTCAAATTAGGAAAATTTTAGGGTGTTACATGGCTTGATCCCTTCCTGTTGAAACAAGGGCAATCATAATTGGTATGGCCCGACTTCTTGCACTCGAAACATGTGATGAGATCCTTCTTCTTCATTATTGATTCATGCATTGATTCTTCCTTTTTGCATTTCATGAATCAGGCTAATTTCTTGAAGAGCTTGGCCATCTCTTCTTCTTCACTATCTTCTCCACTTGAATCTTCTTGTTGGCTTGTGGAGGATTTGATAGCAACAACATTCACGTTAATACCTTGCTCGATCTTCTTATCCTCTATCTTCTTCTCTTCCTTCTTCTCCTATTCTCTTCCTTTCTTCATAATTTCATGTGTGAGAAGAGACCCCATGAGAGAATCAAGCTTCGAGGTCTTGATATCCTTGGCTTCGATTATGGCGGTCTTCTTTGAGTCTCATGACTCGGGAAGAGAATAGATAAACTTTCGGAAAAGCTTGTCTTCCAGAAAGATTTCTCCATACCATTTAAGTCCATTGGTGATTACGGAGAATCTATCGAACACCTTGGTGATGTCTTCATCCGGTTCCATCTTGAAGTTCTCATACTCAAGGTTAAAAAGACCAATCTTGGTCTCTTTTACTTTGTTTGTTCCCTCATATGTGAGTTCAAACTTGTCCCATACTTCCTTGGCACCTTCACAAGAAGAAACTTTGGCATACTCTTTCGGGCAAAGTGCACAAAGGAGAATGTACAATGCCTTTGCATTAAGTTCTATCTTCTTGCGATCATCCACACTCCATTCTGCCTTGCTTCTGTGTAGTACAAACGAACCATCAAGAACAATATCCCAAAGACGGTAGTCTTTGGCTCTCATGAAGTACATCATCTTATTCTTCCAATAGGAGTAGTTGGTCGCGTCATAGAATGGTGGTCTATAAATGGATTACGCAATGAACTTCAATTGATGTAGGAATGACTTGAGCTCTTCGAGGATCGACTCTTAGGATGTTAATCCTAAAAAGATACCTCGCTCAGGTACCAATTGTTAGGAGGCTCAATTGATCAACTGAATATCCAAGATGAGGGTGAATTGGTTTTAAGGTGATAGAGGTGGAAGCTATGGAAGTTCAAGCTTCTAACCAAGCTCTATATCCACTACCTTAGCTTCCTACTAAGGATTTTCAACAAATTCACTATTGAATTTCTTCTCATTTTCTAGGCTAAGGAGGAAACCCTTTACAACACTTAAAGCTTCTACCCCAAAGCTTGAGCAAACCCTCTTTCACAAAGAGAAAAGATTTAAGTAAACTTAGAAAACCCTCTAAGGTATAATGTTTGCACAATTTGTTACCCAACAAACGAAGCAAGTTAAACAGAGGAACAACAATATATATATATATATATATATATATATATATATATATATATATATATTAAAAACAATTTTTGTAAATGAAATTGAAAGAAACTGGAAAAACAAAGATAATAGAAACCAAAGGAAAAAACCAGTAACCAATCAAAACTTAGACCGAGGCATGTGCTATCACAGTGTCCTTAAAACAGATTCGTCCCCTCCAGGTGCTGGAGTTACTATGGAACGTCTGTCTCCCAGGATACAACGGTAGAATACAGCCAAAGGAGCAAAGCAACCTTGACTGCAACGGCGAACTTTACAGAAGCAGAACACTATTAACAATCTGGCTAGAGGGTTTTTGTGGTGTTTTTTAGATAGGAACAGGAGGCCTCCTTTTATAGTGTTCATGCAGGGGACATGATTAATTACATAATTAATCTGCTAGTTAAGTTTCTGAAGAGTTACACTTTTCAGAATTCAAAAATGATAATTATCACAGAATTAATCCAAATAAATTGGAGGTTACAACCAGCTGAAGGGTCTGTAACTCCATAAAACAGTGGGTTAATTCTATAGTTTCTGTTGGAAAATTAAGTCAGGAAAGAAAAAAAATTGTTATCTTGAAATCCAAGTCCAAGGCCCTAAGGCCCAAGGCCCATCTTTGATTTTTATATAATTAAACTATGACTAGCACAAAGTATCTAGCCCAAGCCTTTGTCTTGTTTCCAACAATAACATGAAGAGCTTCTACATATAAAGCTTTCCAAATCTATGTTCCCAACAAGTTTGGGACATTATACTTTCCATCTCATTTTTTCCAACATTATGGGTGTTACTTTGAGCAACAATTTCTCATTCACCCATTGAACATTTTAAGCATGTAAACATACACATTTCATCTACTCTTGTAGTAGATTAATAATCCACTTAGTCTCAAATAATTTGACTAATGGAACCTATTCAAATTCAAGCTCAAAAATGTCCATAAACCATATCATTTTTCTAACACAATTAAGCTCACTCACCCAAAACCTAACACTTGAGCATGTATAACAATTAAGCTCGCAAGTGTGTTCTACAAAGAAGTTGACAATTAAAAGCACAAAACACTTCTTCTATACATTGAGTGTTGACAATGTGTTTCTTGTTCTTCCATGGATGCTTAGAGGTATCTTTTAAACCCTCTAATGGCTTCATGACTGTTACTAGCCGTTGGGTGTTGTTTAGAGTCGTTGGGGACTTTAATTCTATCAATAACTGCATTCTAGGCAGGTCGGTATCGGTACGTGGGACATCGGTATCGGTACACGCGTTAAACAAAAAGAGCCGTTGGGTATTTAATACACAAGGGTATCTGTACAAAGCCATTTGTATCGGTACGTTTGAAACCATACCAGTATAGATTTATGGACTTTTGAAATATTTTTGCAAATTAGTTTAAGGCCAAAAACATTTTTCTTTAAGTTATATTAAAATCAAATATCTCAACAAAGTCTCCTCGGGTGTTGAGGGGTTTATGTGTATCGGATACTCCACCATGAGTACCCTAACGGTCGAGGGGTTATATGGTACCGAAAACTCTCGTTAGTGGATTATGCATCTAACCGATGATTGGGTTGAGATGGTACCCGATTGAGATTGTATGAAGTGTTGTGAGGACACTTGTTGAATCCGTGTATCCGATGTAATATTTTGTGAAGTGGAACTTGGTTTATGATCACTTGAAAGTCAATATAATTGATAATGTATCATGTTGATGGATTATGTATATTATACATGTTTATTCTTTAAGCCTTGTATATATGTTGTTATACATAGGAAAGCTTAAATCGAGGGATTGCAAATGGGATTTTGCTGTTGATCCATGATACATGTTGCAAATGGTTTAATATGCATATTTTTGGAAATGTTAAGTGCGTGGTTTATAAGGCATGATGTTTTGGAAGATGTTTAAAATGAAATTTTCAAGTGGTTTCGATAACATGTTTTAAATGCATTGATGGTTCTTTGTTTTTGTGCACTCCTCACTAAGTCTAGTGTGCTTACGCTCTCTTTTTCCATCAATGCAGAGAATTAAAGGTGGGAGGCAGCGAGCAAGCGAAGGGGAATCTAAGGACTTGAACTATTTGAAAGTATGATTTTTGAACTAGACTAGTAGTAATAAAGGCAATGGGATTCATTGTTGTTTCGGAGGGTTATTTGCTAAACTCTCGTTTCATGCAAGTTTATATTGTTGTTGTGGAGTTGTACGAGGCTTTATATGTTCGATTTTGATGTGGATTTACGTTTCGTGCTTTGGATGGATTGGTTTTTAGGAAGTATGCCTCTAGATCTATGATTGAAGTATGTTGCTATGTTTTGATCACGTTTCTTTGATATTCTGGCATAGATTGATCTTTAGTTTAGAGGTGTACATGTTTATGGCTTGTTAAAGCATGTTTGGATCCATGACTGTATGAAAAACCAGAAAAATTGAATATTACAGGTCTAGGCATATCGATACGGGTAAGTGTATTTTTGTTGGGCATATTGATACAAGGGATGGTGTATATGTACATTTTTAGCTACTGGAATCTAGAATTTTGGAAATGTGTTAGTGTGCCGATACACTTGCTCGTGTATCGATACGGGCTGCAGATATTTCAGTCAATGTGATATTTGAGAGTTTCTAGTTCTTTCATTTTAGTTTCTAGTTCTTATGAATGCAATTGAGTGAGTTTGGATGATCATTTTGAGCCGAAATTTGGTATGTAAGCATGAAACATGACTAATTGAGTATTCATAACTTTGAAACTAATTAATTCCTTATAATTTCCTAGATTTTCAATTTGGTCCCTAATCTATAAATCTGGGTAATTTGATGTCTTTTTTACGCCCAATTCAATTAATATTTCACCCGCTGCCAGCATGCTCACCTTAGGTTATAATGTTGCATCTAAATAAGATAAAAATAAAAAATTGCATAATTGGAGATAACTATTTACGGGTTTGTTTCAGCAAACCCAATGTAGCTCGCTCGGTTCAGTTTGATGTCTAAAAAGGGTCAAAGGGGTTACATCAACCGAACCGAATGGACACAAACCGAAAGTAATCCTAAATAAAGCAAATATATTAAAGTAACTATTTACGTCACCTCATCATGAGCCTGGATCTGGTGACTATGTCACAAATGGACGGCGGACGAGGCCGGAAAATGCAAGAAACAAAAGCGGCAAGTAAAGGTTTCTGTTGGTGCTCGGGGTTGAAGGCGAAACGGGACAGCGAACACGCCGGTGTGGGCAGTGATAGCCACGATTAGACGGTCTGGGAGATCAGACGTTAGATGAGTATGGGTGGCTAGGGAGAACTTTTGGTATTCCATATATTTTTTAATCTAGTGAGGCATTCATTATCGCAGAGGAATTTTAAAAACTCGACTTATCTTCACATACTTTAAAATTAATCTAATAATGATTTTTATCAGAGATGGCTTTAGCCCTGATGGCTAACGCTTTAGCCCATAATGCCCAAGGGCGCGAATTCGAACCGTCATAGCAACTTATCCATTTTCCCTCTAAATCTTTAATCTAAACGATTAAAACTTTTGGGGTTTTACAACTCTCATCCCCTAAAAGAAATTTCGTTCTCAAAATTTACTAGAGTTAGAAAATGCAGAAGCTGCTCTTTCATCAATTCTTGTACTGAAACTTATCCATCAAAGTTTCCTTGTTTCTCGAGACTCTCAAACGATCACGGATCAATCTGGCAGTATCCTCAGTTTCTCGGAATGACTTGGACCCAAAATCTTCCCATCATACATCTCGGACCAACTAATCAGAGCACGGTATTTGAATCCATACTGAACTCTAGATGGTGCCAAGCAAACACTTATCTCATAACTTTTATTATAAATAGTTTCAGTCAGAGATAAGAAACCTTTCTGACTACCACAAAAGTCAATCATACAACCCAAAGGTATATCTTCCAGAATCCGAATTATCCTACCGTGTTAACCATCAATTTGCAGATGAAAAGCTATAACTGAAGTTCAGACGAGTACTCAAGGCCTCCAACAATGCCTTCCCGAATCAGTATGTAACATCAAATTTCAGTCAGGGATGGTATATAACAAAATATCATGCCACATTTTCAACAAATCGATCAAACATAACCAAGGTTTGAACAAATATCACTTACCTTATGCGCAACATTCAGAAAACTGCCTCTTTCATATATAGTACAACCACCACAGAATCTACAATCTCGCCAGGCTTACAGACATCATTTTAAATTCATAATACTTCTATCAGATTCCCACCAGAACACTTTTAAACATAATCATTATTATCAAATAGTCTTACATGAAATCTTATATCAGTCATCTCACTTAATCAAACATTCATTTCAATCTAAATCAAATATTCAATTTAACATGTATGAACTATCTTGGGATTATTTATCCAGATTCAAATCCATCAAATTAATTCAAATCACAGATGAACGTTACATGCATTCCTTTCTATTGCTAAACGAGTTATTATGGACAAAATGGTTAGATGCACTTATTACATGGAAAAGGATTCAACATCGGAGTTCCGTCTCAGAGAAGTACGGTTTTGACCTAGGGGCATATATAGACCAACACCCTATGACAGACGATCGTCCGATCTACCCAGAAAGACGCAACTCTGAGCTCTAATACCACTAAATGTAACCCCCTAGACCCGGCTATGCGACACACCTAAATCTAAGAGGTCACATTAGAGTCACCGGAGCGACCCGCATAAAAAATTTCAAATAAAACAAGTTGTCAAACCATTTAAAATCATAAATCAAGTTAGGAATCAAAATACAATTTTTAGAAATCATAGAGACAATGAAACAAAAATTCTGATACAAGATACTAATACAAGTTCTAGACTCAAATATGAAACAAGACGTGGCATACATGTCCCCTAATTACACTGGTACCGTACTCCACAAGCAAAGCCGAAGGAACTCCCATACCGATGTTGATAACTGCAACATGTTCGATCTTAACATGTGGTGGTAAAAACAACGTGAGCTTCGAAAAGCTCAATAATACAATACTACCAAAAGATGCTATAGGCAACATGCATGTATAAGGCAAAGCATAAAGCTGTCATGATGTATTGGGAAATAACAGGCTCAAATTATGATTCGATATCTTAGATAAGCGTTATATCAGAAGGTAAAAGAGTTGTTCTTTATTTGATCACACGAGTATTAGGAGATAAGTCTATAGCCAAAGATTCAGAAGAGATCTAGATTACAGAAGTTGAATTAATGAGTTTAGTGTGGTTCATTAAACGCATATTGTAAGCATACTGAGAGTTTTAAACTTTGGTACATTAATTCAGTAAGGTGGATTTTAGAAGAGGTCAGAAAGTTTTATTTTAATTACCTGACTACCCTCCAACCGTACACCAATATGCAATATCATCAGTACTATATCAAGAAAGACTTACCCTAGGCCCATTGGGCGTAGGAGCTTACAGAAAGACTCCCCTAGGCATGTTGGGCGTATAGGATATCTTAGGTCCAAAAGGGCTTACCAACGCTGAGCCTACAGATCTTCTATCATATCCCAGATAATATACCCCAGATAAAGTAAGTTTTTTATCAAGTAAACAGTAATATCAGAAAACAAATATCAGATATATTTTATATCAGAACACAGATGTCAGATTTATTTTTGTATCCAAAGACGGATATCATATATATTTCTGTATCAGAAGATAGAAGCCAAGAATTGTGCTTTCATTACGGATAACAGAGTCATAATTTTAATTCAGAGCAGTATTGGTACGGTCTTTTCTCATATCGATACACAAAAACATTTTGATTTCTAGAGAGCACTTTGCGTACCGATATAGAAGCCTTCGTACTGGTACCCGAAGTATCGTACCGATATAGATGTATCGTGTACTTGTACGCTCTACATCTATATGCAACAATTCTTTCTTGTTTTGGCAGGTACTGATACCCATTTTCGAGTACCGATACCCAAGGTTTCATAAATGCATTTATGGCTGAAATTAAAGTCCCTAACGACTAGTTTTTCATTCCACTCTATAAATACAAGCCAAAGACACTTGAAGAATATGAGGATGAACATACAAGCTTAAAGATCAGGAGAGTAGAGTTTTTCATTCTATATTTTTTTCTCTTGTAATTTTTTAGTTCAATCCTAGTGAGCCAAAATGTGTAAACACCCACCTAGAGAGGTATTATGTTTACAAATGTCAAGACCTTATAATTGAGGGATAAGTTCTAGTTGATCCTTATAAAAACTAGGGAGATGGTTCTATCTTAGCCCGTGAAAAGGTATGGATGTAAATGTTAGCCCGTTAGTATGTAAAAAGGAAGAATTCGTTGTTAGTGAATTGAGAAATCCTTAGTGTGGATGCTAAGGTAATGGATGTAGACCTTGGTTGAGAAAGTTGAACCACTCTAAAATCGATCGTGTCAAAATGTCCATTTTCTCGGTTTTTATTTTCCCAAATTGAAATGAAACCTCTAACCCTTCATCGACTAATTATTCAGTTGAAGACATCAAGCCTTTCAATTGGTACTAGAGCGGGACTCAAATCGACAATCTAACAACCATTGAGGAGATCCTAGAAGTGCTCGATCCATTTCTACATTCAACCGACCTTGAAGAGCTAATTTGTTTGACACCAAGCTCAAGGAATCAAAATGAATCAGTTTTCTTCCTCTCAATTGCAATGGTGGCATGCTCACACATTAAAGATGGGTAATCTCTAAGCTTAATCTTTTAGATTATTTCTTTGGTTTCTTATTTTTAATGATAAAATGTTCATGCATATTTAATTGTTAAATTTTTATAAATGTATGACATCGAAAGAGTTTTTATGCATAAGTGTGCTTAACATACTCATTCTTATTTTTGCATAAACTCTAAAATGACTTGGATAAATTGAATTTCATGGATTATTAAACTTGATCATATTTATTGAAATTCAATAATTTACTTCAGTGTCAAAGTATTTTTGAGCTAAATTTAAAAATGGAATCCACGTATTATAAGTGGGGTTTTTTTCAAAAGAATCAACTTACTCTCTGTTGTTATTTTTGAACATTAAAAATTAAATTATTTTTGAAATAGAGGTGGCAAACGGGTCATTCGGTTTGAGTTAGGTTTGGGTCATTTGGGGTCTGACTACGTTTGGTTTAAGTTTAGTTCTGGTCGATTCGGGTCTGGTTCAATTTTAGTTCGAGTCTATGGTGATTTCGGTTCGGGTATCGGGTCAGGATGTTTGTAACACCTCAAAAGTTTTAATGATCTAGATTAAAGATTTAGAGGGAAAATGGATAAGTTGCTATGGCAGTTCGAACTCAGGCCCTTGGGAATTGTGAGCTAAAGCGTTATCCATCAAGGCTAATGCCATCTCTAATAAAATTCAGTCTTAGATTAATTTTAAAGTATGTGTAACGACCTATATTGAAGATAAGTAGAGTTCGGAAAATTCCCCTACGATAATGAATGCCTCACCAGATTCAAAAATATCTCGAATACCAAAAGTTCTCCCCAGCCACCCATACTCGTCTGACGTCCGATCTCCCACACCATCTGAATGTGGCTATCTCCCCTCACACCGGCGTGTTTGCCGTCCCATTCTGCTCTCAACCCCGAGCACCACTCGCTGAGTCTCTGCATCGTTCGACGCAGAGTTCGAGTTGAAGGTCTGATAGAAAACTTTACTTGTTGCCTCTATTACTTACATTTTCCGGCCTTGTCCGCCGTTTGTTCGCAACACATCCACTAGATCCGAGCTCCTGACGAGAAAAACCCAACCAACCAATCATTTGTCTGACGCCGGGAGGGGACTCATCAGTGTTATACCACTTTCGATTGTTTCCCCTCTATTTTGGTTAAATCCTGTAAGTATTCCGGCTTGTTTCGTGTTTTTGATGTATGGGTTGGATTATTGAGCTAATGAGCTCTTGTTTTCCGATAGAACTACGACATTTAGAGTCACCAGCTAGGATCTCGGTGAGCTGCCGGCGAAGTTGTTGGCGATTGGGGTAAGTGGGCTTGAACCAACCTGAACCGGTCTATACCAAACCTAATCTGAGCCCTTTAACCAAACTTGACCAGAACCGGCCCAAACCCGGTAGCCCAATCTGTCAACCCGAACCCGAGTTCGACCCGACCCACATCTGTTAGACCTGACACGATCGAGTTAGCCCATCGAGAAAACTTGTCCAAGTCAACTCAGTGAGTCAGTTCTCCTGAGTCAACTCGGTTGACTAGTTGACTGCTGACGTCATCGTTGACCGTTGACTTTGACCAAAAGTCAACTTTTCCAAAAACTCTATTTTATGTTTTTCGACGTCATGGGTCCTTTTTGAAGCCCGTTTTGCAAAATTCTGACATGAAAGCCTATGAATCTAACCTTGAACCCGAGACTGCTTATGTATTTAATCATTCAGTTAACAACAATGTGAATAAGGTCTGACCATGGAATTTGTATAATTGAAGGTATTCACAGTTCCTCGTATCCGTGTTGTTGGAGGACATCAAATTCGAGTTCGAAGGTGATCGAATGGATTATTATGGTTGACCGATATAACAAGGATTAAAGGTAATACATTACCACCTTATGCATGCTTTTAAAACTTGTTGGTATTTGGTTAATGCTTGTACGACCATGATTGAGCATATGGTTAATTCTATTTCTGCCAATCAATTAAGAAATATGAATAGTAATGGCCAAGGCAAAAATATTCGAATAAGAGATTTGATAAATCGAAAAGGACTTCCGAGTTCAGTAAACGATTAATAAAACAGTTGATCTCTAAGTCTGATTATTTTTAGTAAAAGGACAAATGTCGGAAATATTTTGATGATGAATGACGAAAATACCCTTGAGGTGCGAGAATGACTAAAATACCCCTAACAATAAAAAACCTGGGAAGCTACACTTAATCTGGTAAGACATTTGATGCATATGAAAACGTCGAGTTACTTTGGATGTTATGGTAAGAGGTTTTAAACCTTCGAGATTGTAAAGTACTTGATTTTGCTAAAATTCTGAACAAGTCTCCGAAGATAAATTCACGGAAAATATTCGTATGTATGAATTAATCAATGTGGCGTAAAAGACCGAGTTGATTGAAATGACTAAAAAGGATTGAAAATATTAATAAGGCTGAAATGGTTGGAATAACCGTAGTGACCAAAAGACTGAAATATCCTCGGCACCAATTGCCAAATTAATTGAAATGATTGATACATCCTCGAGTTCTGAAATGAATGAAAAATTTGAAGGACCGAAAGGCTCTTAATAATTGAACAACCTTCGAGCATCGAGTGTCTAAAATGCCTTCGAATACTAAAATGACTAAAAATACATCTAAGACTCGGAATAAGAAATACCAATAAACCAAACAAATGTAATGGCTTTGAACATGGTAATACCCGACCTGTATTTGTTGGTCGTTTCTGATATTAATTTGATATTGGGAGAGTACCATATGAAGGCAAGTTCGATTGATTTGGAGAATGTATATAGTCAATGGTAAGAGTAACATGCTCTTCGAAGGTACGTTCGATACTATGGAATGAGTTCGGGTGCAATGCACATGTTCGAATACTTGGGAAGTATCGCTTAAATACATGTTTGTTTTCTCGTTGTGCTTCCAGTGATGGATTGACAAAGACAATCTATTATGTTATATTTTGTAGTCAGTTCTGCGAAATGAATACTTAAGGTGTACCTATCCGGTTAAATAATGAGCATTGTTTTGATGAGTCTCAATTGGTTTAAAGGGACTCAGAAATCTAATGAGCAATTAGAATTCCTAAATTTTGTACATCACCGTTTATACTTTGTTGGTTTAAATTATCAAATTACCCCTAAAGATCAAAATGACCATAATGCTCTCAGAAGCTCTAATGATTGAAACAATCATGATATATCTGAAATCTCAATAATCCTGATGCTTCAACTTCTGAATATCTGGTCTGAGTAGTTAGTATCGAACCCCTTTTTATAGGGACCTAGTTCTGAAATCAGTCTAAACTTGTCAGATGTTCAATGTTCTCTTTCTGATAATTACCAACTACGAGAATAAATTGGACCATATGGAGTGTTCCATGTGTCCATGAATATTTTCTCTGTTTTAAACCAAAACCTTTCAAATTTATTTTTCAAGTTGAATAGACCTTGAATTAATTTTGCAATATTTGTCTCTAAAATTGTCAGATGTTCAATGTTCTCTTTCTGATAATTACCAACTACGAGAATTAATTTTCTCTACATTAAGGATCACTTAAACTTTAAAATCATCAAAAACCATACACAAAACATAAATAAAATGCGATATAAATTCATATTAATATCTTAAAATTTATATGAAACATACCGTTAATATATAAAAATTTATAGGCTTAAGGATTCACTAATCCCCTAAACTTTTCTCCACTCAATTAAGACCTCAAAATCGAGAAAAAAAACCAATTTGACCCTTTGACCAACGTTGACCTTTAACTTTAACATTTTTTTGATTTTTTTAAAATATATAAAAAATAGAAAAATATAAAAAAATTCTGGAAAATTCTAAAAATTATTTTAAAGATATAAAAAATAAATTTTAAATTATAAATTCATTTAAAAATAATATATTATAATTTTTAAAAAGATTAAAATATTTAAAAATTGCAAAAATAAATTATTAAATATTATTATTATACAATTATAAAAAATATTTTGAAAAAAATATTTTTTTTTATTTTTTAATATATAGTGTAAATATATTTTAAAAATCAAAATAACTTTTATAGTTTTATATTTTTTTTCAAATTATTTTTTATACTTGTATAATAATATTTATTTTTAAAAATATTTTAATCTTTTGAAAAATTATTATTTTTTTCAAAAAAATTTGAAATTAAAATATTTTTTTATATTTTTTAAATACTTTTAGAATTTTTTGAAAATTTAGATTTTTTTTGTTTTTAAATATTTTTTAAAAATTTTAAAATTTAAAAAATTCCTAGAATTGACAAGTAGTATTATCATGTTACGACACGTGTCAAAAGAAATTTTCAAAAAAATGTTAAAGTTAACGGTCAATATTTGTCAAAGGGTCAGATTGATTTTTTTTCTTGAGTTTAAGGGTTTAATTGAGTGGAAAAAAAGGGGCTTAATTGATTTTTTGTAAAAAAAATAAGGGGCTTATTGAACTCTTAAGCCAAATGTATATAACATGAAAATACATTCAATATAATTAGGACACAACACGATACATGAATACAATACAGGTACATGAACCGTCGTATCTACACATGACAAAGGCAATATAGTAATTTAAGGACTTGTTTGAATAAAGTATAGTAATATAAGGGCTTTCTTAGTATATTACCCTTTATTCTAATACGATGTCATGTTCATGTTCGTTCGCATATTAAACGAACATACAAATATTGTTCATAGTCATTTATTTAACTTAATAAATGAACATAAACGAACGTTATACAAACAATTCACAAACAGTTTGTCGAACGTTATGTTCATTTACACCCTACCACTTTTATCTTTGTATTTTCATTTCAAAAAAAAGTACAACGATAAACTTAACCAATATTTACGCATTTTGTTGTTTTGTGTCTTATTTTTTAGTTAAATTTTATCTTAGTCTTTCAAAAAATATACATTTGATCATTGATCTTTCAAAAAGCGCTGAATCTCTATTTTTCTAAACAAAAATAATAACAAACATAAATTTTTAATGCCCTTAACATGAAATTTCGCATGACATTTCATGAATACTTTATGAATTTTTCATTTGAAGTATTTATATTTTTTAAAAATTAAATTATTTATCGATATGATATATAAAATAAATAATTTTATATTAGCATGAAACACATTTGATCTATCATGGGTATTTGTAACACCCGTGTTTTAGGGTTAGGAGTTAGTCGGGTTAGTTGGTCCGGGTCGGTAAAATTAATTTTAATCAATTTGACCTTGGCTTGAGCTAATTGAGTTTTAAATAAAAAGGAGGGACCATTTTGGTAAATTAGCCCAAAATAATCTAAAAAGGTAGACAATTTTTTGAAATTAAAAGAACAAACAAAAAAGGCATCATCTTTTTCTCCCCTCTTTCTCTTCCAACGTTGGAAGCTCTTAAACCCTCCCCAAACCCCCCTAAATCACTATTCCATTAAATTTCTCCCTCAATTCAAGGGCGTTTTTGAAGGTAATCACATATTCTCACTCTCCTCTTCATCCTCTACATTTACATAGCTTTATATTTTAAAACTACCCACTTTTGTGATTTTTCAAGTTTAAAGAAAGAATGGATTTTTATTGGGTTTTTCCATTGGTTTTAATTTATTAATTTGGGTTTTGGTTTAGTCACCTCAAAATACACATAATATGTTAAAATGGGTAAGTTTGGGTGAAAACCCGAAATGGGTCCTTGTGGCCATTTTTGAAGTGTCTAAAACTTGGATTTTGGTGAGTTTTAGGGTTAGGTTGAAGGGATGATGGTTTAGGGATGTTAGGAAGGTCTTTTGGGACCATTTGGGTGTCATTTGGGTGTTTGAAAACATGGTTTTCATCTAGGTTTTTAGGGAGCTCGAAAATGGACATTTTGGGTGATTGTTGGGTTGAAATTGTTGAAGTGTGGCTTGTGTTTATGAGTTGAAGTGGTGACTGAGTTTTAGCATTGATTTGTGAGTAATGGGTGTCTTTTGATTGGCTAGAAACAAGAGGAGGCTTTGGAAGCATCAGGATCGAATCCGGGCACATAGGAGGCTTGCTTGCTTGTTTTTGTTGCTAAGGAAGGGTGGTGAGTAACTTTAAATATGTTTTAAAGTTGGTTCAAGTGTGTGTAGTGTATGTGTTGGAATGTGCTTGGTAGGCCATTCCTATGTGGGAGTTAAATTGGTAACTTAACTCCTTGAATTCTATTATGCTATTTATGCCATTGCCTACTTGTTCTTGTGAAGTGTGGATTGGGTTGTATATGTGTACCTTGATATGTATGTGATTGAGTATGTGATATAAATGGTGGATATGTGATGTGGTTAAAAGAATTGGCACTAATTAACTTACCGGGTGTAAATGATCGATCATTAGGATTAGTGTGCACACAAATTGAGTCAAAACGTACGTGGCCTTGATGGCGTTGAGTCATCAAGGAGGAGTACGGTGATGTAACATTCCACCGGAAATTTATTTATATTCTACGTGATGATGAGTGGAATCCCATCCGTAGGGCATGTGGTGATGAGTGGAATCCCGCCCATGCAAGGTCCGGTGATGAGTGTAATCCCACCGAGGTAATGTTGTTGTTGAGATTAAATTCGCACATCCGGGTAAACTAATAGTGGCCAATTGAACTTGTTCTTATAATTATGATGTTGTGGTATTTGAGATATTTTTGTTGAGCTTAGTATGATGTGAGATGCCATATTATGACTCTTGAAAGACTAGCTAGGTTGACTTAATGATACGTTTGTATGTTGTATTTGAGATTAAGGATTTGCATGCTTGGACCATGCATTGTTGATGTTTTCGACTTTAGAGCATCCTCACTAAGCTTCTAGCTTACGCTCTCATTTTCAACAATGCAGATCATGTGCGTGGTGTTAGCACGGAGCAAGGCGAAGGGGCTTTCCAAGTTTTTGTTGCTCAAGTATGATTTAACAATTAATGTAGTAGTTTAGCAATGGGGCAAGAATGTATTTTGTTGAGCATTGTATGACTTATGGAGTTTGTTGGTATTTATGTTTTATTGATTTTAAACCATGTTAAGCCTTGATGAATGCTTGATAGGGATGCTATGCTTTGTATGAGTGCATGTGTGGTTGTGGCATATAACTCTATGTGTGGTGAACTGAGACTTAAGGGCCTTTTTATGTTTAAGTATGTTTTGGACGATTTTTGGAATGATTGTCTTGTCTTAAATTTTGTGATGATTATGAACGGTTGCATTATGGAGCAGACCTCTAGAGTGTATTTGTTTGTGGTGTATGCTTCTTGAAGTTGTTGAGGGCTTTTGGGATCATTTAGAGTTGCCTAAGTCTGGTTTTTGAAAGTTGCAGACGGTCAGTGTTTCGAAACGGGCTGAGCCGTTTCGGAACGGGTGAGGCTTCAGGGACCCCGTATCGGAACCCGTTTCGATACGGGTTGGCCACTGTGAGCCCCTATTCCGAAACAGGTTTCGGAATGTTTTTGCCACTATCCATGCCTGTTTCGAAACAAGTTTCGAAACGCCAAGGCAATTTCGTAGCCCTGTTCCGAAACGGGGTGGAGGCGTTTCGGTACGGGTAACTTGCTTTTTACCCGGAGCCCGTGTTTCGAAACGGGCAGTACCTGTTTCGAAACACATGCCTGAATGTGCGCTTTTAGGCATCTCTAAAGGGTCTCGATTGAAGGGGACAACTGACAAGGTAAAATTGATTTGTGATCGATTGAAGGCTGCTTCAGATAGGCAGAAGTCCTATGCCGACCTGAAGAGAAAGGAAGTTGAGTTATCAGTGGGTGAGAAGGTGTTCTTGAAAGTGTTTCCGTGGAAGAAGGTAATGAGATTTGGTCGAAAGGGGAAGTTGAGTCCGAGGTACATAGGACCGTATGAGATTGTGAAGAGGGTTGGTCCGGTTGCTTATCAGTTGCGTTTGCCATCCGAGCTAGAGAAGATACACGATGTATTTCACGTTTGGATGCTCCGTAAGTATAAGCCCGATCCATCACATGTTATGCATGTAGAGGAGATTGAATTGAATCCGGATTTGACCTATGAGGAAGAACCAGTTGAGATCCTAGCTTCAGATAGTAAGGTGTTGCGGGGTAGATCGATTGAGTTAGTAAAGGTGCGGTGGCAACGTTGAGGTGTGGACGAGGCCACATGGGAGAGGAAGGAGGATATGGAAAGGCAGTTTCCGTCTCTCTTTCAGTTAGGTAATTTTGGGGACGAAATTTCTTAAGTGGGAGAGAGTTGTAACACCCGTGTTTTGGGGTTAGGAGTTAGTCGGGTTAGTTGGTCCGAGTCGGTAAAATTAATTTTAATCAATTTGACCTTGGCTTGAGCTAATTGAGTTTTAAATAAAAAGGAGTGATCATTTTGGTAATTTAGCCCAAAACAATCTAAAAAGGTAGACAACTTTTTGAAATTAAAAGAACAAACAAAAAAGGCATCATGTTTTTCTCCCCTCTTTCTCTTCCAACGTTGGAAGCTCTTAAACCCTCCCCAAACCCCCTAAATCACTATTCCATTAAATTTCTCCCTCAATTCAAGGGCGTTTTTGAAGGTAATCACATATTCTCACTCTCCTCTTCATCCTCTACATTTACATAGCTTTATATTTTAAAACTACCCACTTTTGTGATTTTCAAGTTTAAAGAAAGAATGGATTTTTATTGGGTTTTTCCATTGGTTTTGATTTATTAAGTTGGGTTTTGGTTTAGTCACCTCAAAATACACATAATATGTTAAAATGGGTAAGTTTGGGTGAAAACCCAAAATGGGTCATAGTGGCCATTTTTGAAGTGTCTAAAACCTGGATTTTGGTGAGTTTTAGGGTTGGGTTGAAGGGCTGATGGTTTAGGGATGTTAGGAAGGTGTTTTGGGACCATTTGGGTGTCAATTGGGTGTTTGAAAACTTGGTTTTCAGCTAGGTTTTTAGGGAGCTCGAAAATGGACATTTTGGGTGATTGTTGGGTTGAAATTGTTGAAGTGTGGCTTGTGTTTATGAGTTGAAGTGGTGACTGAGTTTTAGCATTGATTTGTGAGTAATGGGTGTGTTTTGATTGTCTAGAAACAAGAGAAAGCTTTGGAGAAGCATCGGGATCGAATCCGGGCACATAGGAGGCTTGCTTGCTTGTTTTGGTTGCTAAGGAAGGGTGGTGAGTAACTTTAAATATGTTTTAAAGTTGGTTCAAGTGTGTGTAGTGTATGTGTTGAAATGTGCTTGGTAGGCCATTCCTATGTGGGAGTTAAATTGGTAACTTAACTCCTTGAATTCTATTATGCTATTTATGCCATTGCCTACTTGTTCTTGTGAAGTGTGGATTGGGTTGTATATGTGTACCTTGATATGTATGTGATTGAGTATGTGATATAAATGGTGGATATGTGATGTGGTTAAAAGAATTGGCACTAATTAACTTACCGGGTGTAAATGATCGATCATTAGGATTAGTGTGCACACAAATTGAGTCAAAACGTACGTGGCCTTGATGGCGTTGAGTCATCAAGGAGGAGTACGGTGATGTAACATTCCACCGGAAATTTATTTATATTCTACGTGATGATGAGTGGAATCCCATCCGTAGGGCATGTGGTGATGAGTGGAATCCCGCCCATGCAAGGTCCGGTGATGAGTGTAATCCCACCGAGGTAATGTTGTTGTTGAGATTAAATTCGCACATCCGGGTAAACTAATAGTGGCCAATTGAACTTGTTCTTATAATTATGATGTTGTGGTATTTGAGATATTTTTTGTTGAGCTTAGTATGATGTGAGATGCCATATTATGACTCTTGAAAGACTAGCTAGGTTGACTTAATGATACGTTTGTATGTTGTATTTGAGATTAAGGATTTGCATGCTTGGACCCTGCATTGTTGATGTTTTCGACTTTAGAGCATCCTCACTAAGCTTCTAGCTTACGCTCTCATTTTCAACAATGCAGATCATGTGCGTGGTGTTAGCACGGAGCAAGGCGAAGGGGCTTTCCAAGTTTTTGTTGCTCAAGTATGATTTAACAATTAATGTAGTAGTTTAGCAATGGGGCAAGAATGTATTTTGTTGAGCATTGTATGACTTATGGAGTTTGTTGGTATTTATGTTTTATTGATTTTAAACCATGTTAAGCCTTGATGAATGCTTGATAGGGATGCTATGCTTTGTATGAGTACATGTGTGGTTATGGCATATAACTCTATGTGTGGTGAACTGAGACTTAAGGGCCTTTTTATGTTTAAGTATGTTTTGGACGATTTTTGGAATGATTGTCTTGTCTTAAATTTTGTGATGATTATGAACGGTTGCATTAGGGAGCAGGCCTCTAGAGTGTATTTGTTTGTGGTGTATGCTTCTTGAAGTTGTTGAGGGCTTTTGGGATCATTTAGAGTTGCCTAAGTCTGATTTTTGAAAGTTGCAGACAGTCAGTGTTTCGAAACGGGCTGAGCCGTTTCGGAACGGGTGAGGCTTCAGGGACCCCGTATCGGAACCCGTTTCGATACGGGTTGGCCACTGTGAGCCCCTATTCCGAAACAGGTTTCGAAATGTTTTTGCCACTATCCATGCCTGTTTCGAAACAAGTTTCGAAACGCCAAGGCAATTTCGTAGCCCTGTTCCGAAACGGGGTGGAGGCGTTTCGGTACGGGTAACTTGCTTTTTACCCGGAGCCCGTGTTTCGAAACGGGCAGTACCTGTTTCGAAACACAGGCCTGAATGTGCGCTTTTAGGCATCTCTAAAGGGTCTCGATTGAAGGGGACAACTGACAAGGTAAAATTGATTTGTGATCGATTGAAGGCTGCTTCAGATAGGCAGAAGTCCTATGCCGACCTGAAGAGAAAGGAAGTTGAGTTATCAGTGGGTGAGAAGGTGTTCTTGAAAGTGTTTCCGTGGAAGAAGGTAATGAGATTTGGTCGAAAGGGGAAGTTGAGTCCGAGGTACATAGGACCGTATGAGATTGTGAAGAGGGTTGGTCCGGTTGCTTATCAATTGCGTTTGCCATCCGAGCTAGAGAAGATACACGATGTATTTCACGTTTGGATGCTCCGTAAGTATAAGCCCGATCCATCACATGTTATGCATGTAGAGGAGATTGAATTGAATCCGGATTTGACCTCTGAGGAAGAACCAGTTGAGATCCTAGCTTCAGATAATAAGGTGTTGCGGGGTAGATCGATTGAGTTAGTAAAGGTGCGGTGGCAACGTTGAGGTGTGGACGAGGCCACATGGGAGAGGAAGGAGGATATGGAAAGGCAGTTTCCGTCTCTCTTTCAGTTAGGTAATTTCGGGGACGAAATTCCTTAAGTGGGAGAGAGTTGTAACACCCGTGTTTTGGGGTTAGGAGTTAGTCGGGTTAGTTGGTCCGAGTCGGTAAAATTAATTTTAATCAATTTGACCTTGGCTTGAGCTAATTGAGTTTTAAATAAAAAGGAGTGATCATTTTGGTAATTTAGCCCAAAACAATCTAAAAAGGTAGACAACTTTTTGAAATTAAAAGAACAAACAAAAAAGGCATCATGTTTTTCTCCCCTCTTTCTCTTCCAACGTTGGAAGCTCTTAAACCCTCCCCAAACCCCCTAAATCACTATTCCATTAAATTTCTCCCTCAATTCAAGGGCGTTTTTGAAGGTAATCACATATTCTCACTCTCCTCTTCATCCTCTACATTTACATAGCTTTATATTTTAAAACTACC
The DNA here is from genome assembly GCA_958450335.1 of Hibiscus tridactylites. Lineage (NCBI taxonomy): Eukaryota > Viridiplantae > Streptophyta > Magnoliopsida > Malvales > Malvaceae > Hibiscus > Hibiscus tridactylites. Next base: position 53,645,854 of record OY288281.1, read on the forward strand.
CACTTTTGTGATTTTCAAGTTTAAAGAAAGAATGGATTTTTATTGGGTTTTTCCATTGGTTTTGATTTATTAAGTTGGGTTTTGGTTTAGTCACCTCAAAATACACATAATATGTTAAAATGGGTAAGTTTGGGTGAAAACCCAAAATGGGTCATAGTGGCCATTTTTGAAGTGTCTAAAACCTGAATTTTGGTGAGTTTTAGGGTTGGGTTGAAGGGCTGATGGTTTAGGGATGTTAGGAAGGTGTTTTGGGACCATTTGGGTGTCAATTGGGTGTTTGAAAACTTGGTTTTCAGCTAGGTTTTTAGGGAGCTCGAAAATGGACATTTTGGGTGATTGTTGGGTTGAAATTGTTGAAGTGTGGCTTGTGTTTATGAGTTGAAGTGGTGACTGAGTTTTAGCATTGATTTGTGAGTAATGGGTGTGTTTTGATTGTCTAGAAACAAGAGGAAGCTTTGGAGAAGCATCGGGATCGAATCCGGGCACATAGGAGGCTTGCTTGCTTGTTTTGGTTGCTAAGGAAGGGTGGTGAGTAACTTTAAATATGTTTTAAAGTTGGTTCAAGTGTGTGTAGTGTATGTGTTGGAATGTGCTTGGTAGGCCATTCCTATGTGGGAGTTAAATTGGTAACTTAACTCCTTGAATTCTATTATGCTATTTATGCCATTGCCTACTTGTTCTTGTGAAGTGTGGATTGGGTTGTATATGTGTACCTTGATATGTATGTGATTGAGTATGTGATATAAATGGTGGATATGTGATGTGGTTAAAAGAATTGGCACTAATTAACTTACCGGGTGTAAATGATCGATCATTAGGATTAGTGTGCACACAAATTGAGTCAAAACGTACGTGACCTTGATGGCGTTCAGTCATCAAGGAGGAGTATGGTGATGTAACATTCCACCGGAAATTTATTTATATTCTACGTGATGATGAGTGGAATCCCATCCGTAGGGCATGTGGTGATGAGTGGAATCCCGCCCATGCAAGGTCCGGTGATGAGTGTAATCCCACCGAGGTAATGTTGTTGTTGAGATTAAATCCGCACATCCGGGTAAACTAATAGTGGCCAATTGAACTTGTTCTTATAATTATGATGTTGTGGTATTTGAGATATTTGTTGTTGAGCTTAGTATGATGTGAGATGCCATATTATGACTCTTGAAAGACTAGCTAGGTTGACTTGATGATACGTTTGTATGTTGTATTTGAGATTAAGGATTTGCATGCTTGGACCCTGCATTGTTGATGTTTTCGACTTCAGAGCATCCTCACTAAGCTTCTAGCTTACGCTCTCATTTTCAACAATGCAGATCATTAGCATGGTGTTAGCACGGATCAAGGCGAAGGGGCTTTCCAAGTTTTTGTTGCTCAAGTATGATTTAACAATTAATGTAGTAGTTTAGCAATGGGGCAAGAATGTATTTTGTTGAGCATTGTATGACTCATGGAGTTTGTTGGTATTTATGTTTTGTTGATTGTAAACCATGTCAAGCCTTGATGAATGCTTGATAGGGATGCTATGCTTTGTATGAGTGCATGTGTGGTTGTGGCATGTAACTCTATGTGTGGTGAATTGAGCCTTAAGGGCCTTTTTATGCTTAAGTATGTTTTGGATGATTTTTGGAATGATTGTCTTGTCTTAATTGTTGTGATGATTATGAATGGTTGCATTAGGGAGCATGCCTCTAGAGTGTATTTGTTTGTGGTGTATGCTTCTTGAAGTTGTTGAGGGCTTTTGGGATCATTTAGAGTTGCCTAAGTTTGATTTTTGTAAGTTGCAGACAGTCAGTGTTTCGAAACCGGCTGAGCCGTTTCGGAACGTGTGAAGCTTCAGGGACCCCGTATCGGAACCCGTTTCGATACGGTTTGGCCACTGTGAGCCCCTGTTCTGAAACAGGTTTTGGAACGTTTTTGCCACTGTCCATGCCTGTTTCGAAACAAGTTTCGAAACGCCAAGGCAAATTCGTAGCCCTGTTTTGAAACGGGGTGAAGGCGTTTCGGTACGGGTAACTTGCTCTTTACTTGGAGCCCGTGTTTCGAAACGGGCAGTACTTGTTTCGAAACACAGGCCTGAATGGGGGCTTTTAGGCATCTCTAAAGGGTCTCGATGCTTGGGTTAGGCCTGGTTTGCTGTAGGGCCTCCCGGGAGTCTTGTTTCCGCTGTAGAAATCACTTAAGGATAAATTATGCCTCTACTTAGAATGTAATATAAATGAAAAAAAAATATAGGGTCGCTAACCGAGGGGGAACCTTAACGGTTTCGCTTCGGTTTTCCCCGTGTGGCCTACTCGTACCGGTCATCCGGCCAGACCGGGACGAGGGGGTTACAGTATTGCCACTTTAGAACTTGTTAAAATTTACCGTTGCAGTCAACATTCTCATTAGAAAACAATTTGATTCTTTTTATAAAAAGGTGAGGAATAAAATTCTCTATAAAAAGTAAGGATTAAGTTAGCAAAAAAGTGTAAACATTAAGACAAGAATGGATACATACCTTTATGTTAGGGGTAAGCTTATAAAATTTTAGGGAAGCAAAAATATATTTTCAATAGAAAATGCATAGAAAGTTTCTAAAAATTTTCTAAATTATATTCAAACTTTAAATTTTCAGGGAGTGACCGTCCCCTCCAACTCACCTCGGTCCATCCCTGCATTAAGGGTCAAAATTGCCCGTATGACAAAAGAATAAAAATAAATTGATATGTAAAATGAGGGTTTTGAGGGTGAGAATTAACATTGATGAAATTGGTAATAATTGATAGTTCATTAACTAACTACAATTTTACAAAAGGATTTCTTTTTCTATTTTTAGTTCGTTAATTGTGTGGTTTATATTAATTAATCATTAGTTATAGTTTGGAAACTTAATGGAAGTGAAATTTAAAACATAAATTAGTGATTTGTTTAGTTTATTCATGGATATAATATTTAGGGATGAGGAGAGGTTGGAAGTTTGGGGTAAAATATAAATAGTTACAAAATGGACCATCAGACTTTAATGGTTAAGCAATCAATTTAAATATTAAGAATCAAGGTTAAATTTATCTAATTTTGAAATTGACAAGGTCTTAATGAGTATTTAAATTGAAAATTGGGCTTCAAGGATTAATTTTCCTAATTTCAAAATAGACAACGATGTAAAAAATATTTAAGCTGAGAAATAAAAATCAATGTTTAATGTATCTAGCTTCAAAATTACTAGGGACCAAAGAAGAAATTAAACTCAATGTTTTTAGTTTGGATTAAGGCTTAATTTGCTTAGTTTCAAAATTACTAAGGGACTAAGAAGTAATTAAATTCTTTTTTCCTTTTGTTGGAAAACAAGGCTTAATTGGCTTAGTTTCAAAACTACTATGAACCTAAGAAATAACTTAACCTAAAAAAATGGGAGCCAACACCCCCACAAAAATTTTAATATTTATGTTTTGAGCCATTTTCCCTTTATGTGCTCTTTTTATTGATTGTAAATTTTATTATGTTCACTAACAGATAAAGTATAGTGTTCAGTGGTTACTACATTCGGGTCTCATCCACGATGACTTTCGAATCTCTGATGTACAGTTTGTGTTATCGATGCATACCAGGCAACGATATTTGCATTTACTTTACTTGGAGGTCAAGTATTGACATGCTTAAAGTATGTCAAGCTATTCGTGTCAACCCCCCTTTATATGATCTTAAAGCTGGAATCATACAATTAAAATCGAGTCGAAAATTCTTTACGTGTAGCTTAAGATTCGATCGAACGACGGTTGTACTCAATTAAGAAAGACGTGGGAGGAAAGTTCTTGACTGGTTTAAAAAAAAGTTAAACACAAACAATACGAAGAGCTTTGGCCAATGATGTGAGTAGAAAATTCTGCCCATTTTCTGTACCTCTATTTATGCCCCATCATTAAAAAATAAATTTAGAATTATGATTTAAGGCTAGCGCTTAGAATTATGGTTTATAATATTAGGTGTAAGGTTTATTTAGTATTTATAATTTAAAATTTAGAATAAAGTCTTAAATTTAATATTTTTTAATATGAGCACAAAAAAGCATAGTATTTTTGTCCCAATAATGCTCTCACTAGTTCTTCTAGAGCCTTTCAATGTCTGAAATCAAACTAAATGAAATCCTAAATGAGTGACAAATCTCTCATAAAATGCCCTCTATTAACCTTCCCATACAATATGTTCTAAAAAATATATTTTATTTACGGATTAGACATACAAACTTTGATACGAATACGACACTAAAAGTCATAAAATTATTAAATATTCTTGTTTAGAGTGCAAGAGGTCCTAAGTCCAATTCTCGAAATGCCCCTTTTATAGCAATATTAGAATTATGTTCACATGTGAACAAACAATTCTGAAGCAACTTCTATGTATTTCACTGGAAAAGATTAGATATGTCATTGCCTGAAAAAGAAAAAAAAATGAACATGGAACACACAAACATTTGAGGGCAAATGCAATTGTAAGGGGAACTCATTTAGAATTAGTCCATTTAAAGTTTTTTTTTTCTGTTCGAATACACGTCGGATACTTGTACTTTTAAAGAAAAACAAAGGCAACATAATCATCAAGCATGATAAGATGCATACAGGCTTAAGTATGTGTACATATGAAACAATAAAGCATATAGTTTGATCGAACTACCAACACACACAAGTCTAATTACGCCAAATCATCCTAGATCAGGGACTGTGAAGTACTCATCATCGTCATCCGGTATCTCCATTCTAGGCTTCTTAAGAGGCATAGAATATTTGGTAATACGATACAAGTTTGGATTTCTCGCTTGCGGTATCAAAAGTTGAGGAACTTCGGCCGGTGCTAAAGCCCTCCTGAGGCAATTGATCAATGAAAAGACCAATGTCTGCTAGCCATTCAAGCTCTCCTAGCTCAGACTGCTCTTTCAAAAGTCCATTTAAAGTTAACAAATTGGAATCCTTTCAAAAAATGCAAATAAATAAATGCTGAACATGATAAATAGTAAAATAAGGCATTTGGTCTAATCGTACGATTCTCATCTAGGGTATGAGAGGGGTCCCAAATTCAAATCTTGGAATGACTCGGAGCTGAAATCTGCCTAACAAAGGGGGAATTGAATAAAAAGAACAAATCCATGTCAGACACATACCTATATCCGAATCCAAGTAACATAGATCTAAAGATGTTGTCATACACCTCGGGGAAAGTTAATTACAACATTACATAATGTGACTGAGTTTCTTCATAGCTGCCTAATTGTTATGTAATTTTGTTTTTTTTAACACAGTTTGAAGAAAAATTCAAAAGTCTCAAATCTAAGAGCATAATAAACTTGCAACCTGTCTATTTAGCAGTCACACTTAATTGGTTAAAGGAAATTATTAAATTTAGGAAATTAATAAACAACGGATGTTTTGCCTTCTAGTGTATTCAGATTCTGAACTAACAAGTATGACTGGAATCATAATATAGATAAAAGCTACAACCTGGTTTTACTGCGATTTTAAAAGCCACCAGCATCCAGTTTCAGCAAGGCAACAATACATTGTACCATATAAAACGTAAAAACGTTGGTCTCTAGTGAAAATTAACAGGAGTTCTAAGAAAAAATGGACTGATACCTAGAAATCAAGAATAGGGCATATGGTCTAGTGGTATGATTCTTGCTTTGGGTGCGAGAGGTCCCGAGTTCGATTCTCGGAATGCCCCATTGCCTTCTTTAGCCAAAGCTTAAAAACATATTCAAACTTATATTCCAATGCTTTTCAATATAATAAACAAAATAGCTAAAACAATTTAGTTGATCAGAGATTTATCAATAAACAAAGAAAGTATTGCACTACTCTTGAAAAATCAGTCCCCCTATAGATGTTATAAGCTTGGTGAATGCATGATTCGTTTCGGATCTAAACTAGAATAACCTAATGGCTTTAGCCAGCTAAAGACTAAACTAGATATCACCTACACAACTTGCATCAAGAGATATTCGAGCATTCAGTATGCAAAGTCCCTCTAGAAATCTTTTTCACCTTTTTTAAATTTTTACAAATTGAAATAATTGATCAGATTCCAACCTCAAGGCAACTTCTATACTAATGTGTCCCCAAAAACGAAGACTTTACCATTCAACCTTTTTCCTTTTTACAGCTAAAGTAATTAGCATTTGTGCAAATAGAAGACTTTACTAATCAACCTTTAGAGCCTTGTAGATACAAGGTTACTTCTTACTAGTGAACAATTCTTCATAACTGCTAATCATCCGGTATGTTTGTCCACATACGAACAAGCAATTCTGAAGCACCTTTCTATGTGTTTCACTGGAAATATAGCTCAGAAACAATTTAGTTGAACAGTCTTTATCAATAACAATAAACAAAGAAGGGTATGCACTATTGTTGAAAATTCTACACATATAAATATTATAAACATTATACATATCAACATTGGGCATTTGGTCTAGTGGTATGATTCTTGCTTAGGGTGCAAGAGGTCTCGAGTTCAATTCTCGGAATGCCCCCTCTTTTTTTCTCTTTTTTATTAGTTAAGCTTTACAATATGAAATATAAATCAAAAGTGTCGAACCAACAATTTGTTGCTAAATATATTGAAAAAGGATATTATTAGCAAGTTGCGACAGCTAACAACGGACCTGTAACTCATCAGGAAAGGTTAGATATGTCGTTGCCTGTAAAAGCAAGCACATGCACATGGAGAAAACAAATATTTGAGGGCATATGCAATTGTAAGGGGAACTTGTTTAGAATTTTTCCATTTAAAGTTGACAAATTGGAATCCTTTTAAAAAAATGCTAAACATGATAAATAGTAAAGTAAGGCATTTGGTCTAAAGGTATGACTCTTATCTAGGGTGTGAGAGGTCCCAAATTCAATTTTTGGAAAAACACAGAGCTGAAAACTGCCTAACAAAGGGGGAATGAAATAAAAAGAACGGATCCATGACAGACACATGCCTATATCTGAATCCTTGTAAGGTACATCTAAAGATGTTAACATACAGGTCGGGAAAAGCTTATTAGAACATTACATTTTGTGACTGGGTTTCTTCATAGCTTCCTAACTGCTATGTAGTTTTGTTTTCTAAACCATTTTCAAGAAATATTCAATCTAAAATCTAAGAGCATAATAAACTTGCAAACTATCGATTTAGCAGTCAGACACTTAATTGTTAAAGGAAATTTATAAACAATAGATGTTTTGCCTTCTAGTGGATTCATATTCTGAACTAACAAGTACCGATCACAAAATAGATGAAAGCTACAACCTGGTGTTGACGCGATTTTAAAAGCCACCGGCATCCAGTTTCGGATAGGCAACAATACACTGCCATATAAAATATAAGAGTGGCAAACATTGGTCTCTAGTGAAAATTAACAGGAGTTCTAGCAGAAAAGGATTGATAACTGAAAACCAGATAGTATAACTTTTAGGAACAGGGCATTTGGTCTAGTGGTATGATTCTCGCTTCGGGTGCGAGAGGTCCCGAGTTCAATTCTCGGAATGCCCCAAAAAATTAGTTGAATGTCAAAACAAATTCAAACTTTTATCTTTAATGCTTTTCAATAAACAAAACTGCACACAAACAATTTTGTTGATAAGAGATTCATCAATAAACAAAGAAAGTATTAGTATTGCACTATTCTTAAAACTTAAGACTAGGGGTGCTTATCGAGCGAGTTGAGTAGTGATCGACTCGTTAAGCTCGATAAAATTTTGCTCGACTCAACTCGTTAAGCTCGCCCAAATTTTTACCTTGTTTTTTTTATAAACAAGAAAAAAATGTGAGGCTTGAGGAGATAAATAAACGAACCTACCGTGACCGAGTTAGAGATGAAGTCAATATTTGAGTGTGAGACTTTTTTTAGTTTCTCAACAATCTTCAAAGGAGAGAATGACTTAAGAATTTCAGGATTTTAAATTTCAATCGTATTTTTTTATATGGGAAGTGAAAACTGAAGATTTTTCCCATTTTCTAATTTTATACATAAAGTAATAATAATAAAAAAGAAATACTTTAATAAAAAAGGAAAGACTCATTATTATAATTTAATTTCTTAATAATAAAAAATAACTTTTTTAATTCTCGGGAAATACAAAATGTTTTGGAAATTTGAAACCAAAATATTATGAGTAAATTATCTAGCAAATCACTGAAATTTTCTAGAGTTTTCAACTGGTATTTAAACTTCTTGGAACATAAATTTTTAAAGCAGCCAGCAAAAATTCATAAAAAAATATTAAAAAATAACGATCTGCTCACAAACTTATCGAGTCGAGTTGGGCCGTGCTCGAATTGACTCGCTAAGATCTCAAGTCGAGCTCGATTTCAAGTTGAGTCAACTCGAGTCTAGCATTAACCGAGTTTTAACCGAGTCGAGCTCGAGTTGTTTGCAAGCCGCTCAACTCAGTAAGCACCCCTACACACCTATAAATGCTATAAACATTTCAAATAATGAATTGGGCATTTGGTCTAGTGGTATCATTCTCTTTTTTTGGGTGCGAGAGGTCCCAAGTTTGATTCTCGGAATGCCCCTTTTGTCTTTAACTTTTTTAGGTATCTTGCATTGCCATTTGAAACCACTAGGCAAGAGGAATATGGATCAAAGTCATTTTTCACAGCAGTAATTGTTTTCTGACAAGACTATATACAATGAGTTGCAAAACTTAATTAAATAAGTAATAACCTATGTTGAGCAGCTATTCTTCCTGCTTGGTGATCTCAAAGTTTTCAGATAAAAGAAAAGGAAGCACATAAACATGTAAGGAACCAAAATTTGAAAGGCAGGCTTAAATAGGTCTTTACCAAAAGCAAAAACTAGTTAATAAGAAAGCCAAATGTCTGGTTTTTAATAGACACAAAATCTAATTTCTTCTCTTTTGTGCAGTCACTACAACAAACAAAGTGGTAAACAAAGATACCAAGCTTGGTCGATATATGATTCGTTTCGGATCCCTAGAAGAATAACCAAATGGCTTTAGCAGCTAGAGACTAAAGTAGATATCACCTACACAGCTTGCACCAAAAAGATATTCAAGCATTCAATATGCAAAGTCCTGGAAATAAAAGGTAATGTGGATTCAGGACACGGCACTTACCTATCATTCAACATCTCCCTAATCATTCAATAACCTCATCTTTAACCATTATCTTAAGCATCAAGTTACTATTCAAACACCATAACAACACACTGACAAGGCGGTAGCATCTCCTCATAAAAATTTATCAGGATATTGAAGAAAAATATAATAAGTAAAACCTAATCATGATTAAGATTGAAGATTGGGCATTTGGTCTAGTGGTATGATTCTCGCTTTGGGTGCGAGAGGTCTCGAGTTCGATTCTCGGAATGCCCCTCTTTCCTTTTTTCCTTTTTAGTTATCTTGCATTGCCATTTGAAACCATTAGGAAAGAGGAATCTGGACCAAAGTCATTTTTCATAGTATTAATTGTTTTCTGACAAGACTATATACATTGAGTTGCAAACGTTAATTAAATAATCAACAACCTATATTGAGCAGCTATTCTTCTTGCTTGTGATTTCAAAGTTTGTAGATAAAAGAAAAGGCATTACATAAGCCTATAAGGAACCAACATTTGAGGAGCAGGCTTAAACAGATCTTTATGGAAAGAAAAACTAATTAATGAGAAAGCCAAATGTCCGGTTTTTTATCGACACAATCTGATTTTCTTCTCTTTTGTGCAGTGACTACACTAAACAAAGTGGCGAACAAAGGTACAAAGCTTGGTCAATGTATGAATCGTTTCAGACCTTTAGTAGAATAGCCAAATGGCTTTAGCAGCTAAACAGTAAAGTAGATCTCACTTATAAAGCTTGCAACAAAAAGATATTCGAGCTTTCAGTATGAAAAGTCCCAGAAATAAAAGGTAATCAGGACACGACACTTACCTATCATTCAATAACTCCCTATTCATCCAATAACCTCATCTTTAACCATTATCTTCAGCATCAAGTTAGTATTCAAATATCTTAACAACATGCTAACAAGGCTAGCATCTCCTCATCAAAATTTATCAGGATCTTCAAGAAAATATATAATAAGAAAAACCTAATCATAATTAACATCAAAGATTGGGCATTTGGTCTAGTGGTATGATTCTCCCTTTGGGTGCGAGAGGTCCGGAGTTCAATTTGGAATGCCCCTTTTATCTTTAACTTTTTTTAGGTCTCTTGCATTGCCATTTGAAACCACTAGACAAGAGGAATCTGGACCAAATTCATTTTTCACAACATTAATTGTTTTCTAATAAGACTATATACAATGATTTGCAAAACTTAATTAAATAAGTAATAACCTATGTTGAGCAACTATTCTTCCTGCTTGTGATCTCAAAGATTTCAGATAAAAGAAAAAGAATCACATAAACATTTGAGGAGCAGGCTTAAATAGATCTTTACCAAAAGCAAAAACTAGTTAATGAGAAAGCCAAATGTCTGGTTTTTGATAGACACAAAATCTAATTTCTTCTCTTTTGTGCAGTCACTACACTAAACAAATTGGTGAACAAAGGTACAAAGCTTGGTCGATGTATGATTCATTTCGGATACTTAGTAGAATAACCAAATAGCTTTAGTAGCTAGAGACTAAAGTAGATATCACCTACACATCTTGCACCAAAAAGATATTCAAGCATTCAATATGAAAAGTCCAAGAAATAAAAGGTAATCAAGACAGGACACTCACATATCATTCAACATCTCCCTAATCATCCAATAACCTCATCTTTAACCATCATCTTAAGCATCAAGTTAGTACCCAAACATCATAACAACATGCTGACAAGGCGCTAGCATCTCCTTATCAAAATTTATCAGGATATTTAAAAAAAATATATAATAAGTAAAACCTAATCATGATTAACATCAAAGATTGGGCATTTGGTCTAGTGGTATGATTCTTGCTTTGGGTGCGAGAGGTCCCGAGTTCGATTCTCGGAATGCCCCTTTTTCTTATTTTTCGTTTTTAGGTATCTTGCATTGCCATTCGAAACCATTAAGGCAAGAGGAATCTGGACCAAAGTCATTTTTCAAAGTATTAATTGTTTTCTGACACGACTATATACAATGAGTTGCAAACGTTAATTAAATAATAACAACCTATATTGAGCAGCTATTCTTCTTGCTTGTGATTTTAAAGTTTGCAGATAAAAGAAAAGGCATTACATAAGCATGTAAGGAACCAGAATTTGAGGAGCAGGCTTAAACAGATCTTTATGGAAAGAAAAACTAGTTAATGAGAAAACCAAGTGCCCAGTTTTCTATCGACACAATCCAATTTTCTTCTCTTTTGTGTAGTGACTACACTAAACATAGTGGAGAACAAAAGTACAAAGCTTGGTAAATGTATGATTCGTTTCGGATCTTTAGTAGAATAACCAAATGGCTTTAGCAGCTAAAGCGTAAAGTAGATATCACCTACACAGCTTGCATCAAAAAGATATCCGAGCATTCAGTATGCAAAGTCCCGGAAATAAAAGGTAACCAGGTCACGACACAATCCAATTTCTTCTCTTTTGTGCAGTGACTAACAAAGCTACAAAGCTTGGTCAATGTATGATTCGTTTCAGATCTTTAGTAGAATAACCAAATGGCTTTAGCAGCTAAAGAGTAAAGTAGATATCACCTACACAGCTTGCATCAAAAAGATATCTGAGCATTCAGTATGCAAATCCCGGAAATAAAAGGTTATCAGGACACCACACTTACCTATCATTCAATAACTCCCTATTCACCCAATAACCTCATCTTTAACCATTGGCTTAAGCATCAAGTTAGTATTTAACATCATGACAACATGCTGACAAGGCTAGCATCTCCTCCTCAAAATTTATCAGGATCTTGAAGAAAATATATAATAACTAATACCTAATCACGGTTAACATCAAAGATTGGGCATTTGAATTTTGGTTTAGTGGTATGATGTGCTAGAGTTCCCGAGTCCGATTCTCGGAATGCCCCCCAAAAATCCCTTCTTTGTTTCACTTTTATCTTAATTTTCACAACTTGAAATAATTGATCAGATTCCATCATCAAGTCAATTTCTATACTAATAAAGAACTTAATACTGAATTCCAGATCTGTTCTCTGACAAGATTCCTCAATACTCATAAAAAAAAGTACCTAACATAAATAAATAATAAAATTAATTTCAATGCCTGCACAAATGGGGACATTTTAACCTAATTTCACTAGAGCTAAACCACTCAAACAGGGTCATTAAACAAACAGAAATTTTTTGCAAAACTTAAAAAAATTGAAAAATCATCAGGCAATATACTTTTACGTACTACTGAGAAAGTAATCACCATAAAGCAGTTACCTGTATACAGCTTGAAAACGAGACTTGTAAAGCTCCATAATCAGGCGATCGGTGGTTTCTCGCTGGAACCGGTGGAGCAAGGAAACGAGTTATCGACAAAAGGGAAGACAACTAGACAAGGGTCAAAATGGAGTCCACCGTCCACGCCCTAATACAGGCAAACTAAATCTAATTTAAAATAACAATTTAGGCCGCGCCATCCAAATTTTGATTAAATTCGATTTTTTTAATTCTGTGTTATTTAAATTGTTCAAGTTTTTCAAATTAATTACATTTTTTAACTCAATTAAGGCAATAAAAGAACCGAACCTTCAGCCAACACTTCATAAATTGTTTGGTGGGAAGTTTATTTATTTGTTAAACGAACGAACATTAACATAATTTTTTATTCGTTTAATTAAATGAATGAACGCGAAGAAAGAGCCCATTCATTCATTTACGTTCGTAAACGTTCGGCAATTCGTTCGTTTATGTTTGTTTGAATTTATTCACATATGTCCATTTATATTTATTATTTTTCATAAAATAATAACAAATGTATTATATTTAAAAAATAAAAACATGTATTGAAAAAATGAAATAAAAAAATTAAACAATACTCAATGTACGTGACTTCAGACTTTTTAAGAAAAAAATCAAACAGTACTCAATGTTTGTTTCCGTTCGTTTGTGTCCGTTTATCATTTTAATGAACGGTGTAGATGTTTCTTTTGAAATTGGAAAAACGAAAACCGAAAAAGAAATGAGAATTTGACACATTCAATTTTAGAGTGGTTTGACCTTCTAACCAAGGTTTACATCCACAACCTTAACATCCACACTAAGGATTTCTCGATTCGCTAACAATGAATTCTTCCTTTGTACAGGCTAAAAAGCTAACATTTACATCCTTATATTTTCACGGGCTAAGATAGAACCCTCTCCGTAATTTTTATAAGGATCAAATAGAACCTATCCCTTAATTACAAGGTCTTGACTAGGGATGGGCACGGGTCGGGTCGGGTTTTTGGCCCACCCGAACTCGACCTGAAAACAAATACCCTAAACCCGCACCTAACCCGACCCGAACATTTTCCTTAAAAAAAATCCAACCCGACCCGACCTGAAAATAAATATATTAAACTCGACCTGTAACCCCCTCGTCCCGGTCCGGGCGACTGACCGGTCCGAGTGGACTACACGGGGATAACCGAGGCGAAACCCGTTAAGGCTTCACTTCGGTTAACAACCCGGGAAAACTTTTCATTTATTATCTTGTCTAGATGCGTTAATTAAACCTATGTGTGAAGCGACAGCGGAAACAAGGCTGAGAAGCCTAACAGCAAACAGGGCCTAAGCCCAACCCTTGAGACCCCTTTAGAGATGTCAAAAGCCCATTTTCGGGCCTGTGTTTCGAAACAGGCATTGCCCGTTTCGGAACACGGGCTCCAATTTAAAAAGTCAGACACCCGTACCGAAACGCATCCACCCCGTTTCGAAACAGGGTCCCATTTCGCCTAGGCGTTCCGAAACATGTTCCGGAACAGGCAATCACAGTGGCCAAAGTGTTCCGAGACTCTTATCGGAACAGGGGCTCACAGTAGCCAAATCGTACCGGAACACGTTCCGATACGGGTGGCCCTGGAACCACACCCGTTCCGAAACACCTGCAGTTTGTGAGTTTCCAAAATCAGTTTTAAACATCTCTAAACGATCCCAAATGCCCTTAACGACTTCAAGAAGCAAACACAACATACAAACACACTCTAGAGTCATACACCCTATTGCGAGCATACTCAAAACACATAAAGATACATGATAAGGGCATCCATTTAGAAGATCATGCATTCACCATAAAAAGAGACATACATAGCATTTTAAGGTTTCATGCCTTAGAGCCAACATACACAAACATTCAATGTAAGCATTTAAGCATGGTTTACAATTCAAACAAGGCATCAACGAGCCATACCATAACATCAACATATCAAGGAGTCTAACATGCTCCTAACACCAACAACAACATAAATCCAAAATACTCAAATCCCATTGCTTGTCTATTACATCCATAACTTAAATAGTTCATACTTGAGGATAGAAAAATGCTCAACTAGCACACTTGGAGGCCCTCTCCTTGCACAAGCAACCCATGAACTACGGATCTGCATTGTCGAACAAAAGAGAGCGTAAGCATGAAGCTTAGTGAGGGTAAGCTCATAAAACAAACCTCGATAATGCAGGGTCCAAGCACGAGCACACAACCAAGGTAGAATGCATGAGTTCTTAGCTTCGAACCACATGTGTCAAATATATATACGATGCATGAACATAAACTCAATATCATGTCATGCTCAACAAGTCCATAAACACAACATATGGAACACATATATCAAACGTATTAGCAACACATTCCACAATCCGTATTTACACCTAGCTATGACCCGAATACGCGGATAACCGTTGGAACTCACATCCAACAACACAATCATTACCTTACGGTGAGATTACACTCATCACCGTTTCACGAGGAAGGGATTCCACTCATCCTCACGCCCCGTCGATAGAATTTCACTCATCACCGACTAACATATATATATGAAGATTTCTGGGCGAACCCGTACTCCATCTTGATGACTACCATCACCAAGACCACGCGCGCATTTTGACTCTCGTGTGCACACTAAACATCCTAATGATCGGTCATTGTACCCAAGCATACTAGTGCCAATACTAACACATTTCATAACCTTTCACAACACCATTTCTTACCAACTTTCGTGCTTAGCACGTACTCACCATGATTTACCATCATGCACAACCACATTCCTCAACCACATGCATTTAACAATGCATCAAATATCATGCCTCAACACACATGTATAACACCACATACATAACCTTATTAATCACAATTAATATGAAACAAGATGCATAACAAGCAATTAGAAGTTCAACCAAAGGTCTCCTATACTAAGCTTGAGATTAGGCTACCACCCTAATCCCAACTCTAGGTGGGTTTACCAAGCCCAACCTAGGTCCACATGCTTGAACCAACATTTGAAAAACCATTTAAACCAAGATGAAAATCATTAACCATTCACCGACTAATCCAAGCTCAACCACTCTAGCCGATCAAGCTCCCAACGGTTCCGGATTCGATCCCAGAGCTTCACCAACACAATTCCTCGCTTCTAAGCAATTCAACACAATCAAAACAACCATATTTCAGTCCACAAATCACTGTAACAAACCCGGAACACAAACCAAGCAAGTATTCAACCCAAAGACGTTCTCAAAACTCCATTTTCGGGCAGCCCTTATGCACAGCCAAAACCCATTGATTCCAATACTTTTAATACACCTAAAAACTTCCAAAACAACCCCTAACTAACAACCAACCATCAGCTATCAAGATTTCACCCAAAATAGCCCCAAAGACCAACCTTAAACCCCTCTAAAACCTCTCTAAAACCCAATTTTGGGAATCATTATAAAACCTTGTAAAAATTACATATGTTGGACCTTTTAGATAGCAAATTACTTATATAACCTCAACAAATCAAAAACATGAGTTAAAGCTAACAAAGATGACATTTTTAATCTATAACTTCAAAACTTCAAAATACAAAGCCATGAGTTTTAATGAAAAATAAATGTATAGACTTGTAGAGAATGATAAGGACAAGTCAAATATGGGTTTACCTTTCAAAAATCACCAAAGATGAGGAATAATGGTGATGGAATAGTAACTCAAGGGGAAGAGGAGTTTTTGTCGTGGAAATTGGAAAGGGAAGGAGGAAGAAGATGATGAAAAGGCTATTTTAAAATAAATGGGGTTTTTATTTTACAAGACCACATGTTTACAAAATTGCCATTAAGGAGATGGCTATCTCCCAATTTCTAAAATCCATGGGATTTGGGTCTTAAATCAACGGGCATAACATGAGACGGATCTGATCTATATCTCCTAAGCATCGACACATGAAAGACATCGTGGATCTTCTCTAACTCTGAAGGCAATCTCAAACGGTAAGCTACTGGCCCAATCCGCTCAACTATCTCATACGGACCAATAAACCTCGGACTCAACTTGCCTTTCCGGCCAAATCGCATTACCTTCTTCCACGGAGATACTTTCAGAAACACTTTCTCACTCACTGAAAACTCAATCTCTTTTCTCTTCAAATCTGCGTAAGATTTCTGACGATCAGAAGCTGCTTTCAAGCGGTCACAAATCAACTTCACTTTATCAGTAGTTCCCTTAAGCAAATCTGGCATAGGTAACAATTTCTGACCCGTTTCAGCCCAACAGATCGGAGTCCTACATCATCTACCATACAAAGCCTCATAAGGAGCCATCTGTATACTAGCTTGGTAACTGTTGTTGTAATAAAACTCAACTAAGGGCAAATGCTTCTCCCAAGAACCCTGGAAGTCAATCACACAACAACGAAGCATATCCTCTAAAATTTGTATCACTCGCTCTGATTGTTCATCTGACTGCAGATGATAAGAAGTACTGAAATGCAAACGGCTACCTAGGGCACTATGCAAACAACTCCAGAACCTCGTTGTGAATCTCGGGTCTCTGTCTGATACAATAGACTTCGGAACTCCATGAAGTCTCACAATCTCGCGAATGTACAAATTTGCCAACTTGTCTAAAGAATCAGTGGTGTTCACTGCTAAGAAATGAGCACACTTAATGAATCTATCAACTATCACCCAAACAGAATTCTTCTTCGAAGGAGACAACGGCAACCCTGACACAAAGTCCATGGTGATTCTTTCCCATTTCCATTCCGGAATCTTCAAAGGCTGTAACAAACCTGAAGGAACCTGATGTTCTGCCTTCACTCTCTGACAAACCATGCATCGGCTCACATACTCGGCTACATCCTTCTTCAAACCAACCCAGAAATAGTCATTCTTCAAATCTCGGTACATCTTAGTACTACCCGGATACATAGAAAAAGGACTCGAATGTGCTTCGCTCAGAATCATACGTCTCAACTCAACATCTTCAGGTACTACAACTCTGTCTCTGAAACACAACACATTCTCACCACTGAAACTATACTTTGTCGATTTACCTTCTACAATGTCCTGAACATGCGGAACTAGTGATACATCTTGCAACTGTTTCTCTCTAATCATCCGAATCAAAGAAGGCTTCACTTGCAATTCTGTAATCAAACCACCATCATCTGACACACTCAATCTAGCAAACATAGCTCGCAACTCAACTGCATCTTTTCTGCTCAACGCATCAGCTACAACATTTGCCTTACCCGGATGGTACTCAATAGTCAAATCATAGTCTTTCAACAGTTCAAGCCATCTCCTCTGTCTCAATTTTAACTCTCTCTGAGTCATCAAATACTTCAAGCTCTTATGATCAGTGTAAACCGTGCACTTCTCACCATACAAGTAGTGACGCCAAATCTTCAACGCAAACACAACTGCTGCTAGCTCAATGTCGTGCGTAGGGTAGTTCTTCTCGTGCACCTTCAACTATCTCGAAGCATAAGCAACAACTCTTCTTTCTTGCATCAGAACACAACCTAAACCTATGTAGGAAGCATCACTATAGATCACAAACTCTTTCCCTAAAGTTGGTTGTACCAACACTGGAGCATTCGTCAAAGCTTCTTTTAACTTCTCAAAAGCCTTCTGTCTCGCATCTGACCACTCAAACTTCACTCTTTTTTGCAACAATTTAGTCAACGGAGCAGCTACTCTAGAGAAACCATCAACGAACCTCCTATAGTAACCAGCTAGTCCTAGGAAACTCCTAATCTCTATCACGGACTTAGGTTGTTTCCACTCAATAATAGCCTCAATCTTCGTCGGATCAACACGGATACCTTCAGCTGACACAACATGGCCAAGAAACACAACCTCTCTAATCCAGAACTCACATTTACTAAGCTTAGCATACAATTGATTGCTCATCAATCTCTGCAAAACAAGTCTCAAGTGCTCATCATGTTCCTCTTCTGATCTCGAGTACACAAGGATGTCATCTATGAAAACAACTACAAACCGGTCTAGATAGTCTCGGAAAACTCTATTCATCATATCCATGAAAGTTGTTGGTGCATTCGTGAGCCCAAACGGCATCACAAAGAAGTCATAGTGACGGTATCTAGTCCTAAAAGCTGTCTTCGGAACATCACACTCCTTTACCTTCAACTAATAGTACCCTGATCTCAAGTCTATTGTTTCGTGTAAAATAGTCTATCGCAATGGTAGTGCAAGTATACACGACGCAAGTAGTAAAGTGATACGAAGTATCGAATATCGTCTCCACAGGGATTGGGCTAATAGCTTCACCTTAATTCACTACACGAAAGTAAAGAAAATATTTGAGAAGTTGTCACGAAAATAATAAAGTAAACGTAAATAAAAGAGTAGAGATATTAAGATAGAGAGAATGGGCTGGTATTGAAGTGCTCAGTAGTGCAGGTATTACAGAGTTTAGGAAATCCAGTTCTGTTGTCGTGCCCGTCGCGGCAGCATCTGTCGCGGCAGCAGTCCGTTGCTTGTCGCGGCAGCGAACACTCAACTCAGTACTTCAAGTTTGGCAAGAATCCCAGATGTGCCTTGGCCTATCCCTAGGTCCAAGTCTGTCGATGATCACGTATTTGATGATACCTCCCGGCGTGAATCGAAGGATGAACACCGATATGGATGAATTCTTCTGTAGCCACTTAACCTCGTCCTATCCCTAGGCCCGAGATAGTTCAACTATAAACTAGAGAACTTGCTCTTATTTCTTTCGTATACTTAACTCTCCCGATGCTAAGTAAATAGATAACCTCACAATGCTCTCCCGATGCTCTTGCAAGATATTAATAACCAAAATAAGAGAACTTGAAGTTTATTTTATTGAACTGAAAATTCCTAAAACAAAACAACCCTTGCAACTACTTTACAAATCAACCCGTGGCCCTAAGGGGAATTTAGAACATAATGAGAGGAAGAAAACGGCTAGGGTTTTTGGGAAGAAGGCTAGAGAATAGGTTATCTCCCTAGGTCGAAATATATGCCCTTATATAGGCTTTGGGTCCAAGTTATCTAAAATAGCAAGAATACAACTTTAATTGAAAGTACAATTCTAATAAAGACTAAATCTTCAAGGAATCTACTTTCCAGCCGTCATCTTTCTTGCTTGGGCTTTTCTCTCCTTGAACTTTGGGCTTGACATTCCTTTCGATCTGGGGCTTGGAAAAATATGGTGGTTTCACACGACAGACGGGCTGAATTTTCTCTATTTGTCGAGGTCCACTTTGCTTCTTCTCCTCAAAAGCTGCTATCGTCCTCCGCTGTCACGGCGGCAACCTTGGCAGCATCGTCCTCTTTGACTGCTCGTCCAGTTCTAGCTCTTCTGCTTCACTGCCCAGCGCCTGCCCTTTCCGTCTGCTACGGCAGCAACTTGCAAAAACATCTATTTTTAGTAGGAACTGTGCCTTTTAATATAATTGTGATGTTTTGCTGTAAACTGACCTAAATGCAATAAATAATGCTTGAATGCAGCAGAAATATGGGTTAAATAGGGTGTAAATAATAGAACTTTTACACACTCAACACACCCCCAAACTCAAGTTTTTGCTTGCCCTCAAGCAACTGAGACCTAAAAGAAAAATGAAATATTTTTGTTTTGGCTTTCAAACAGTGAACTTTCCCTTACCCGTCGTTCGTTCCCTGTGACGGTAGCACCCTGTCGGATAATCTAGGATCTGTCCGAAATCTCTTTATAGTCCTCGTGCAGTGTGTGCATGCTTGTGAACAGTTATATGCCAAGACTCTCTTAGTTTCACTAGAATATTATACTTTAGCTTGTTTAGATTTTTTTTCTTACGAGACTCATTTCTTTTTTTTCTTTACTAGAGCCAGAATCGGGCACCTCTAGTTATTTCCCTTTTTTCTAATTTCTTCTCTTTTCTACTAGAGCCAGTATTTCAGGCACCTCTAGTTAACTGTCTAAAGTCGGTGATAGGCACCTCTAGAAGTTTTTCTCTGGTTATCTGCCTAGAGCCAGTGGTAGGCACCTCTAGGTTTCTTGAGATTCTAGTCTCTTTTCTACTCTAAGTGCTAAGCTTTCTATTCTAGTTTGGCTAAAAGAAGTCTAAGCAGTATAACAGTGACAGTGGTGTTTAAGTTTTTCAGAACTATAGAAAGGCTCTAAACTTCTCCTAAAGACTATCCTAAAGGCACTGCCACGACAGAGTTGTCACGGCAAGTAAGTTCAGTTCACAGTTTTCAGCCAAAGTTTCCAATATTTTCATTTTTTTGACAAAAATAAACTAAGTAATGACACAAAGTTTTAAACTAAGATGCACTCCATTAATGGAGGGTTGCCTCCCCCAAACTCGAGGGTTGCATTGCCCTCAATGCAAATGACAAATAAAAAAACAAAAGATAAGGCAGTACATCACAAAATATATAGCAGGCAACAATAATAAGATAAGAAACTTAAATTTTAATCGCTGTCTTCGCTGCTGCTGCTGAGTCTGATCTGGCGGCGGGCTCTGGCTTTCGGAGCTGGTTGGGGCACGGGGGAGGCAGATGTGTTCTTTGATTTGGCCTCCTGTGGTGGCTAGATCCTGGTCGGGGAGATGTGAGGCGGTTGCTCCACAACCTGGATTTTAGAGCTGCTGCTGCTCTCACCGCTGCTGCCGCTGTCATCACCGTTGCTGCCGTCACCTCTGCTGCTGCTGGCTTTTGGCATGTTACCTTTGTCTGCCATCCGCTTTTGCCTCTTCATTGGTGAGAACTCTTTTGACAAATTCCTCTTGATCGAGGGTTCAGTGTCACTGGCGGCCTAAACAGAAAAGGAGGAGAACCCAGCAACAAAGGCATCAAGATCCTCCGATGTCATTCGACGTTTCGTCCCTCGGGCAGATGGTTCGGTATGGGTGCTGCCCGCTGCTGTTGGGGCAGGCGTTGGCGTTAAAGCGGCAGAAGGTGTCCGTGGGGTGGCAGCGGGTGTAGGGGTGTGGGCAGGTGTAGGTATAGTAAAGTAATGGGCAGGAAAAGTAGGGAATGCAGCATCAGGGAAATTTAAAGAATTTTGAATAAAAGTTATCGTAGAGGCAGCAAAGTCCCTGATGAAAGTCATTAAGCCCAGCTGTCTTTCCTCCAGCTTCTGAATGGCAGCTAATATCCGGGCGGAAGAGTCTGTCGGGGCAGCTGCTGCGGCAGCTGGTTCAGTGTGTTGCTGCTCTGTCGTTTCGGCTGTGGCGGCAGCGGGGTCGAATGATGACAGGGGGTAGCAGCGGTCAGCTCCATAAGGCTGAGGATGTTCTTTTCAGTCCAGCCTCTTCCTTCGACTATCAAATCAGTGTGCACTTCGGGGACATTATGGCCGCGGCAGAGCGAGGTGATGAGGTACGACAGGTAGAGGGGACCCGTTGGTCTATGCGCACACTCCAAAATACTTTCTCGAATAAAGCTGCCCACATTAATGGGTCGTTCATGTAGAATAGAGTGTATCAACGCTAACCTTGGTTGGTCGATGGTGGTGTTGTGGGATGACGGGATGATCCTCTTCTTTATGAAGGCATTCCACAACTTTGCCTCCGGCAGCAACTGGGTTCTCTTCACTATCCTTGGATTCTTCCTGTTGGTGTTCTATTGAGTCCCGGCACTAGTCAATTCTGCCATGACAGCGTCGTAGGCAGCAGTGTCTAATGTATTCAGAAATATCTGATGGGCGTCGTCATTGATACCGATGTAGAAGACATATAAGGTATTAATGTATTCCGCTTCAAATGGCACCTCCTTCCCTCTAACGAACACTGATGTCGTTGTTCTGCTGCTGATGGCAGCATAGAACTCTCGAACCAGCGTAACATTCATTTCCTTCGGCTGCTCCGCAAAGGTTTGCCACTGTAATGCTCTAAACTTCCGGGCTATGAATGGTGTGAGGCCCAGATTGTCCGCCGTCGGTGTGTAGATGAAGCCTCTCTCTTCCCACATGTCTCTGCTAGCAAAGGAACATGGGGGAGTTGCTGCCGGTGTTGAGCTGGAGGCAGCATTACGTCGGGTTTTCCTAGAAGACATATTTGTGCAAGGGTTGTGAAAAGCAAATGAAAGCAAATGAAAACTAAAGAGAGAGAGCAAGTAAGAAAGGCAGAAGTGAGTGAAAATGAAAATGAAACGGGGTTATATAGAGAGGAAATTGCTGCCCGTTGAAACTGTAACGGCAGGCGCGAATAACGGGGCCAGCTGTTCTGCGTTAGCGTGTCTGACGCGTCTGTCACGCGTTTCTGCGTCTGTGACGTGTTTCCGCGTCTGTCTTGACAGCGAGATGACAACCTATATTTTCTGCGTCCGTCGCGGCAGCTGTAACGACGGGCTTCAACATTTGGGCTATGTTGCGCTGATGGATGGATGGTGGGCTGAGTTCACTTCTCCTGTTCTTCTTGACTCCTTTATTTCCTAAAAAACAATAAAAACAAAACATAATTTAAAAAAAATAAAACTTATTCCTATTAAGTAATATAATAAAATAAAGAGAATAAAAATTAGGTTGAATTAGGAATGCTAGGTGGGGCATCTCCTAAGGTAACCACTTCCTGTAATCCTGGGGCTTCAGTCCCCTAATAGTGCTTTAAGCGCTGTCCGTTGACTTTGAATTGGTGCCCGTCTTTTAATGATCGGATTGTTATGGCACCATGGGGAAAACCTGTACTACTTGGAACGGGCCAGACCATCTAGATTTCAGCTTCCCTGGAAAGAGTTTCAGTCTAGAATTAAACAACAATACAAGTTGCCCTGGGTAGAACTGTCGTGGCAGCAACTTTTTGTCATGCCACTTCTTAGTTTTATCCTTGTAGATTCTTGCATTGTCATAGGCCATTGTCCGGATTTCTTCAATTTCGTTCAGATCCAATAGCCTTTTCTGCCCTGCCCTGTTTAAGTCTATATTCACTGCCTTGATTGCCCAGTATGCTCTGTGCTCTATCTCGACAGGTAGATGGCATGTTTTCCCATAAATCAATCAGTACGGAGACATGCCCAATGGAGTCTTAAAAGCTGTCCTATATGCCCATAACGCATCATTGAGGAGTAAAGACCAGTCTTTCCTAGTTGGCTTAACCATCTTCTCAAGAATGTTCTTAACTTCCCTATTGGATATTTCAGCTTGACCATTGGTTTGTGGGTGATATGCTGTCGCTATCCTATGCTTGACACCGTATTTCTTCAAGGTGGCAACAATAACCCTGTTGTCGAAATGTCTCCCTTCATCACTGATAATCGCCTTAGGGATGCCAAACCTAGAAAATATATTTTTGTGCAAAAACCTTTGAACCGTCTTGGCATCATTCTTTTGAATGGCGATAGCTTCAACCCACTTAGAGACATAATCTACTGCCAGGAGGATGTATAGATTCCCACATGAAGATGGAAAGGGTCCCATAAAATCAATCCCCCACACGTCGAAGATCTCGACTTCAAGAATGTTCTACATTGGCATCTCCTTTCTTCTTGAGATGTGTTGAGTGGATCGCAAGATCGATATAAACCAAGAGGGGGGTGAATTGGAAATTTAAAGGTTTTGTGGTGGAAATTGCAAATTAAAAATAATAGACAAGGGATTTAGAGTGGTTCAAGTTCCACATGAACTCTACATCCACTACCTTAGCTTCACTAAGGATTTGCAACAATTCCACTAATTGTTCTTCCCCTTTTCTAGGCTAAGGAGGCAACCCTTTACAATTTCGGTTGAATTTTCTACCCAAAATTCAACCCAATCCTCACACAAATGAACAAAGAAATTTGTTGGCTAATAAGGTATCTCTCAATACAAATGATAGCCTAATTACAAGCACTCAACCCAATTGAACAAAATATGAATGAAGATTATAATTGGGATTTCTAGACAAATAGGAATTTTGGCACAATTGCTTGGATTTGATGAATAGGTGTTTTCTTGAAGATCAATAGTTGTTGCTGATGCTTTTGGATGTGTCTTTTATACCTCCTCATTGATTTCTAGCCGTTTGGGTGGTTGGGAACATAAATGGAGCCGTTGGAACCCTCTCTTACCACCATTAATGCACTTCTGCAGCTACCAGTATCGGTACTCGGGAAGGTGTATCGGTACCTGTCTCAGAAAAGAAAGAGCCGTTGTGTGCAATAAATAAGGGGTATCGATACGCACGTAAGCGTATCGGTACGGGGTATGGAAACGGCAAGGGCCGTATCGATACTATTTTCTGAACTTAGCTCACTGTCGATACTCGTATCGGTACGGGGGTTAGGCGTACCGATACAGGTCAACGACCTTTTAAAGTTTGGTTACCAACCAACTGACACCAACGGTCATATTTTTAAACCGACTTAATATTTAAAAATTATAAAGCCTGTATCGATACGAGGGTTTGCTGTATCGGTACGCTATTCAAACTCTTTGAATTTTAACACAGGGGCGTATCGATACGAGGGTTTATGGTATCGATACTGGTTCCGACAGTAACCAAGTTTGTCAAAATAGTATCGATACGCTTGGTGGTGTATCGATACTCCTGGACGATTTTCAATGGTTTTGCCTTGGAACACTTAGAAAATATTTTGAGTTTGAGTTTTATAAATCAGTTTTAAAGTGTTGGTGTTTTAAAACTTATTAAGGGACTTATAAAAACAATTTTAAGTTTTACAAATTGATCCTTAAAGATCTAATTATATCAAAATCAAACATAGGTTTTACAATCTCCCCATTTTTGATATAACAAAACTAAAACTTAAAATTTTTGATATTTTTGAAAAACTTTTACAAAGTTAACTCCCCCTTAATATAAGCTTGGTAACCTTTGAATTAAAATCAAAATATTTGAATTGTGAGCTAGTTTCTTCTCCCCCTTTTTGTTAGATCAAAAAATCTTTGAGACAATTAAGTGCATAAAGAAATCAAAGGTATAATAAGCAACATAGATTTTATTCATCATAGCAACATACTTGAAATCCAAACAAAAGCAAAAGAGAAATCAAAGCATAAGTTTTAATCCTAAAACAACCTTAATCCTAAGAACATAAAGCATAGGTGCATAAAATAGAAAATCCTAAATGATATGCATGACAAACAAGAAGAAACGTCTAAGCATCGTCTTCTTCGTCTTCATCATCATCTCCCATAGGCTCATTAGTGCGCATACTATTACGCCACTCATCATGGAAAGCGGTAATGGAAATATTCAAGGAATTATGCCCGCTTTCAAGAGATGTGAGGCGATTCTCCATACCCGTCATCCTAGTATCAAAGGTAGTTTCCATTGAAGTAAGACGAGTATTCATGTCCGTGCGCAACCCGGTAAATTGCTCATTGAGATAGGTCATGAGAGCATCCATGTTGGGTTGTTGGACTTGAGGAGCTTGAGCTTCTTCGAAAGTGGCGGCGGCTTCCGGTGGTAACTCGGCAAGACGTACCCATTCACCATTAAGATAAGAAAACTTTGCCCGAGCAAGAGATCGCTTATCAATGGGATCGGTGAGAGGAGTTGGGTAGTCATAAGAGCAATCAATATCCTTTTTAATAAAGAAATAACTCAAAGACGTACCGTATGTGAAGGAGGTGACGTGAGGAGTGTTACGATTTTGCACGAGGTAGACGATCTCCGTGAACATGAGTCGAGCAAGATTTGGTCGCCTTTTCTCACGGAAGCACCGAATCCAAAAATCATCCACTTGACGGATGGTGGAATATTTTCCTCCGGAGGGACGGAACCACCAAGACACCATCAAATGTAAGATCCGGTCTTGAGTATTTAGGGCGATGACGGATCCATGAAGAAAATGCCCCAAAGCATGCTCATTGTCAAGGCCTTCATCCTCTAAATTGAAAACCTCACAAATGGATTGGACATAAAGAATAATTTTCTTCCCCATGAGGTAAGAGCTAATAGCAACAACTTCCCCATCACGACTAATGCATTTGGCATTTGCATAGAAAATCAAAACCAAAAGGCGATAGAAAACCCCGGGAATAGAGATAAACTCCATGAAGTTCCAACGATGAAACAAAGGAAGATACTCAAACTTAAAACGCTCCGAATTGAGAAAAGGAACGGAGATTACCCTTTCGGCACGGATCTTGTAATTTTCATATTGACGAAAGTGAGTGAGACCCGAATTTCCATGAAAGCATTGCTCATAGATGATGGAGTAGTTTGGACGAGCAATTTCTCCAATGGTGGAAGATTCACCGGCTTGGGAAACCCTTGAACGCTTCCTCGAAGGTTCTTTCGGTGCCATGATCTAAAAGAGAGATTAAGCAAAAAGGATTTATTCAATTTGAGTAAAAATCAAGGTAAAAAAAATTTGAGAAAAAATTTCAAGAAATTTTTTGAAGAAAATAAAAAAGATGAAACAAAATAACAAAACAAAACAAAAAAATTTGAAAAAGAAAAAAAAGAGAGATTACCTTGATAGAAACTTGGAAGATTGAAGAAAAACTAGCAGAAAGATGAGAGAGAGAGCACAAAGCCTTGCTTGATTCAAAAACTCTTTTAGATTGGAGTTGAGGTGTGAAAAATATGAAGGAGGAAGGGCCTTTTTTAGGCAAAAACGGCTAGGGTTAATTAGGTTTTGAAAAGTTTGAATTTAGGTAAAAGTTGAACTCATTAAAAGCTAATTTAATGCCATCAGCGCAGTCGAGTATCGATACGCCTGAGGGTGTATCGATACGGGGATAGAATTGTCTTTTCCGTAAAAATGCCCGTTGGAAAGTCATATCGAAACGGAGGGGTCCGTATCGAAACGACATGTATCGATACGAGGTGAATCGTTTCGATACCCGTGAAGCAAAGAAATTTCTGGGAAACGAAATGAAGAACATGTATCGATACGCGTAGATCAGTATCGATATTGTATGCCCAGAAATGCATATTTGGTTCAAAGAACAACCAAAGGCTCGAACTTAACATCTCCTATGAGTATGCAAATGATGTATGAGCAGTTCTAAGCATATTTTAACAGAATCATACTCACCCTAACTATAGGCATGGATGAAATTAGGAGTCTAAACACATGAACATGGCATTTCACAAAATCAAGCATTTTTAAGCACAAAAGAGGTCCTAAAAGGTCAAGATAGGCTAGCTAGACCTAACTCTCTCCTAAGGGACCAAAAACGCTCTTTGTCTAAGGGTTTTGTAAATATGTCCGCTAATTGATTCAAGGTGTCTACATACTCTATAACCACATCTTCCTTAAGGACATGATCTCTAATGAAATGATGCCTTATTTCTATGTGTTTGGTTCTAGAGTGTTGGATGGGATTTTTTGTTAAACATATTGCACTAGTGTTGTCACATTTTAGGGGTATGGTTTCAACTTTAATTCCATAATCTAAGAGTTGTTGTTTCATCCAAAGGACTTGAGCACAACAACTCCCTAAGGATATGTACTCGGCTTCGGTGGTAGATAAGGCTACACTATTTTGTTTCTTAGAGAACCAAGATATGAGCATACTACCTAGGAATTGACAAGTTCCCGAAGTACTTTTCCTATCGATTTTACAACCCCCATAATCCGCATCCGAGTAAGCATGAAGGTTGAAGGTAGGGTCTCTAGGATACCAAAGACCTAAACAAGGAGTATCTCTAAGGTATCTAAAGATTCTTGTAACACCCCGGTTTTGGGCTCGGAAGTTTTGGGCGTTGACCGGTTCGGTCAAAGTGCTGATCGAATATATAAGAGTGAATTTAGGAAAGCCTAGTTCGGGTTGCATTAAAAATATGGAAAAATGTTCTAAAATCATCTTTTAATATATATAAGTGAACTGTGAAATCAATTTTGGAAAATGAGGTTCGGAAGGTTGACATTTTCGCTAGTGACCAAAATGTAATTTTTGAAAGTTGCGGGACAGTTTTATAAAGGATTGAAACTTTGAATCTTTAAGGAGCTATTATTCCAAAAAGGATTTCTCCAGATTTTCTAAGATATTTTAAGGCTATATTCTGATTTTTAAAGATTAAGAAAGGGAGGGAAATCATTTTAACCAAATTCTTAACTAATTTTCCATTTTCTCTCAATTTTCCTTTTCTCTCATTTTCTCTCAACCCAAACAAAATTCTCCAGATTTCTTTCTCTGATTTTGACATCTAAATCTCTCATTTCAACTCTCATTTGATTCCTAATCATCTCATCAACAAAACCTCTCAATTTGCAAGTTGTTTCATCAAGCTTTTTGGCTCTAAAATGGAGAAATTCAAGTTTGGAGGTAAGAACGTCCTTCTCCTCTAAACTATCAGTTCTTTACTGAAATTCCTAAGTTCTCAATCCTTGATTTATGTTTTGTTAATGGCTTTTCAATTGAGATCTTGATTTTTGGCTAAAATGCAAGATTTGGTGATTTTGGTGAAATTTTCGTGTGATCTGTTTGGGCAGTGTTTTGAAGTGTCAAAATGATGTTAAATGAATGCTAAATTGATTAGAAGTTGAGGTTTAATCAATGCAATCCCGGATAGGTTGAATTTCCTAAGTTTGGCTTGAGTTTTTGGTTGTTTTTGGAGTGTTTTCGGTGATCTGTTATACCTGGAGGTATAAGGACGTGGTTGTGATCATTTTGTATGTTAATTGATGTATAAAAATGGTTAGAAGTGATGGATCTGGGCTGGGTTAAGTTTTGGAAGTGTTTGGAGGTGATTTCGGTTGTGTTTGGTAGCCAAATTGTTAGATTTGTGATGAGCAGCGAGTTGTGTTGTTGTTGCTGGTGTTTTAATGCATAAGGATGCATTAATGTTCTGTTTTTGTGTGCTTGAAACAGGGGAGTTTGATCCGTGAGCTTTGAAGGTGTTTGCGAAAGGTTCCGGAAGCTTGGAAGCTTGTTGGCTAGTCTTGTTTTGGTTATCGGTGAGTGAAGTTGGGATTTCAGCTTTTAAAACAAGGTTTGAAGGTATTTTGGAGCTTAGTTTAAGTCTAAACAACTTTGCTAAGCTCAAGAGTAAGTGATTGGATTTTCACTCTTGAATTGTGTTGTGAAATTGGCTTTTAAGCAAATGTGGTTGATGAATGATATGCATGTGTTTTGCATGGTTTAATTCTGTTTTGTAAGCATGTTTTTAGCATGATTTAATGCTGGTTTTGAAAGCCATTTGAGAAGGATGCTCAAGGTAAGAGATCCTTGGTTTTGTATATGGTAATTGTGATTTTGATGCATAGTGTTGCATGTAGATCAATGGCTTTGTATGATGCTTTAAAACAGTGAATTGATGATGATAAATGTTACCTTTTGCATATTGGTTATGCATGTGAATCATTGGATTAATGAGGTAATGGTTTTGCATATTGGTTATGCATGTGAAACATTGGGCTAATGTTGTGATGGTTTTGCATCATGGTTATGCATGTGGATCATTGGTTAACATGGTAAGATGGTTATATTGGCAAGTGATGTAAGTGGTTCTTGGTTCGTTGATCGGATATAGTTAGCCGGCTATAGGATTGGGTGCACCGTGAATAAAGTCGCCTTGGAGGTGGAGTGGTCAAGAGTGGACCGGATAAGCTCCCTTCAAGTATCCTAACGAGATGAGGTCATAGTGGAGGTTGTTGCCCACTCGAGGACCTTGGTTATTTGAGGTCATAATGGAGGTGTTGCCCATTCGAGGACCTTGGTTGAGCAAAGGTTATATGGTGGTTAAAAGTCCATATGTGAGAACCTTGTGCTTGTTGAGATCACAATGGCAGTGTTTAAGTCCATGTGTGGATCTTGTGTGGGATGTCCCGGATCTCGTTAGTGATGTTCTACAACTACCAATCGGTTATGCAAAGGTTGTATGGTGGTTAAAAGTCCATACGGGGAAACCTTGTGCATGTTGAGGTTGTATGGTGTTTAAAAGTCCATGCATGGGAACCTCGGTAAAAGCTAAGGTTGTATGGTGTTTAAAAGTCCATACATGGGAACCTTAGGATGTTGAGGTCAAATGGAGGTTGTTGCCCATTTGGGAGACCTTGGATTGGTAGGGTGTAGGGAGCGTAGGGACAACGCTCGGAATCCGCGTATCCGATCGGGTTGTTAAGTTGAAAAGTGAATGTGGTTGATCACTTGGAAGTCAATGTAATGTTCTTGATTATAAAGAAGCATGAGATGCTTGGTATGATGCATGGTTGCATGTGAAGCATGAGATGCTTGAAATGATGCATGGTTGCATGTGAAGCATGAGATGCTTGGATTGGTGCATGATTGCATGTGAAGCATGAGATGCTTGAAAAGATGCATTGTTGCATGAAAAGTGTGTGATGCTAGTGAATGCATGTCTACTTGTTAAGTTAAACAAGTGTTGGTTATCATTTGATAAATGATGCATGTGAGCATGAAATATCTATATTGCATTGGAGTCTTGTAAGACTTGTTTTTAAAGGCATGTGAAGATGATGTTATGGTTTTATGTTGCCTTGGTTAAATGCATGTGATAGAATATTTGAGCTATGATTTTAAAAGGTTTTCTTGCTTGATATGACTTTCAAGTTTATGAAAGGTATGTTGTGAAATGGGAGTGTTTTCCATGGTTTTGTTTAAGCTTGGCATATGGTGTTTATGCATGATTTGAGCTTGACGTTGAAAAGGGTTTTCAAACATGGCTTTGGTAAACAAATCGGGTTTGTTTTAAAAGTGTTTTAATGACCCGCTGCATTGATGGTGTTTTGGTTTTGAGCATTCCTCACTAAGCATTATGTGCTTACGCTCCTTTTTGTCCATCAATGCAGATTCTCGAAGTTTGGGCAGCAAGGAGCAAGGGATTCAAGGTGGACTCCAATGGAGATGTATGTCTCGGTGGATAGCTATAGTTAATAAGGGCAATGGGGTAGAATCTCTTGGGTTGTTGTGTATGTGATTGTTTATGTTTGATTAAGATTGTTTAAATGTTGTTGCTAATGTTGTTGGATATTGAATTGGTTTAAATGAGATTGAATTGGAAGGTTTGTGCCTAAATGGTTGCTTGTGTAGGAAGCATGCCTATAGATTTGGGGCTTTTCTTATATGTTGTGTTTTTGTTGAATTGTTGATGCAAGTATGTCTCTTTTATGTTGAATTGCATGTTGGTAAAGTTTGGTGGCTTTTGGAGCACGTTTGAATGATCAATTGTGTGTTTGAGTGGGCAAAATGCAACATTCTGGGCTAGGTGTTTCGGAACAGGTAACATCGTTTCGGAACGGGTGCCCTGCATGAACCCAGGCGTCCGAAACGGGTGCAACCGTTCCGAAACGGAATGCATTCTGCCAGACCCCTGTTGCGGAACGCGTTGCGGAACGGCCCCGTGTTTCGGAACGGGCTGGGCCTGTTTCGGAACGGGTGACCGTTGGGGGCTGACATGGGCGGTTAAATGTTTCAAAATGTTTGCATTTTGGTCCTGAAACTTGTTTGTGCAATTGTATGAGTTCGGGGTGTCCGTTTGAGCTGAAATTTGGCAGGGAAGCATGAAACATGATTAATTTTAAGTTGGTAACTTAAAATCTGGTTAAGTCCTTAAAGTTTGCAGAAATTACATTTTGGTCCCTAAAGTTGTAATTCGTTCAATTGGGTCCCTGTTTGATCTCTGATGGTTGTGATCTTTGAGCATGGTGTTTGTGTGATCACATCTAAGGTTAATGTGCATCTAGACAAGATTAAAAAGAAAAAAAAGGGTCGTTAATCAAGGTTGACTTTCGGGTTGACTTTGGTTTTCCCCGTGTAATCTTCGTAGTTCGGGTCAACCGTCTAGGCCGGGCTACGGGGGTTACATTTGGTGGTATCAGAGCTGAGTTGCGAAGGTTGGGGAAAACGGTAAATTGTTGTGATGTGTGTTTGATGTTTACCTTGTTGTGTGGTTGAAAGTTGGCTGAAACATGTGTTTTTGAGTATGCTGTTGATGTTTCTGAGCATGTTGCTGATGTATGCAAGCATGTTTTGTGGTTATGAATCTTGGTTGAGTTTATGTGGATATGTGCTGATGTTATGAGCTGATGTTATGCATGGTGAATGTGTTCTGAGCATGATATGTTGTTAATATGCTGGTGCAATTGGATGTTGTTTGGTGTAAGCATGATCAAGGTATGTTGTTGATATGCTTAATGTTGTGATATCCATGTTGTGTTGACTGTTATGTCATGTAAAGGGGAGGATTCGGGATACCCATTGCCTTATTAATATAGCTATTGTGTTATTTTGGAGTTGGAGTTTGAATCCTTGCTTAATGCTGGTCTAACTGGTTGTTTGCTTGTTGTGATTGTATGTTTGTTGTTGTTAGTGGTATGGCAAAGTCGATGAATGAATGGCGGTTGAAGGAGATGGTTGCTGCCTTGGGGCAGGTTGTTAAGGCAAAGAATTCACCCTTTTGTAGAGGTGTTTTGTCTCAGTCTTCTGTGCCTAGTGTTGAGATGGTAAGGCAAGGGAAAGAAGCTAGTTCTGTGATGAAAAGTTCATTATCTGTTGGGCAGGAGGTGTTGGGAACATCTCAGGCTGTGGTAGAGGTAAAATCAGTGGATGTGCTGGCTAGAT
Source organism: Hibiscus tridactylites (assembly GCA_958450335.1). Taxonomy (NCBI): domain Eukaryota; kingdom Viridiplantae; phylum Streptophyta; class Magnoliopsida; order Malvales; family Malvaceae; genus Hibiscus; species Hibiscus tridactylites. The sequence continues at coordinate 53,678,662 of OY288281.1, forward strand.
GTGTGGGTTTGCCAAGGCAACGTTTGCTGGATTTGGGTGCTGTGGAATATCATGGTTCTACACCGAAGATGTTTGAGGCCTGGTTGGCCAGTGTGATTCTGATCTTGGATCGGGAAGGCTATGATTATGCCTGTAAGCTGGGGAGTGTTGTTTCTTTGATGCTGGAGGATGCTTGTGCCTGGTGGACATCTGTGGCGGTGGCGTCACATATCCATAATATTGATTGGGATTTCTTTGTGTCGGCTTTTTATGAAAGGTATCTTGGAAGGGAATTTCCAGGGGTTAAGCAATGTGAAGGTAGTGCTGTTGTGGAGCAAGTGTTGCTTGAGCACGGAGTGGAAGTTCAGCCACCGGTATGTGACCGTTGTGAAAGGCGCCATGTTGGACGTTGTAGGGGCGCAGGTGTTTGCTGGAATTGTGGTTCTAAAGTGCATGTTAAGCGTGAATGTCCTCATGGAGTGAAGTCAGCTTTGGTGTTAGCCAAAGGATCTCAGAAAGGTCGTGGGTACGACCGAGGCGAAGTTCAGAGGTGGCAGAAAAAGCAGAAGGTTGTGAAGAGTTTGGGAAATGAAGTTTGCTGGAAATGTGGGTCTGCTGGACACATGAGGCATGATTGCTTGATGTTGGCTCGGAACAGCCAAGGTTCTTTACCGCAAGGAGTTGGTGGTGACCCTGGTGTGTTGGTGAGTGCTGCAATGGTGCGGCAGGAGGATGATGGTTTCGTAAGGAAGAGAGCTCGTCTGATGAAGCTTCAGGGTGGTGTTGTGTTTT